>JAQPPZ010016473.1:14597500-15847500 GCA_028583015.1 Wollemia nobilis
ATCTCCAGAATCTGATTTTAAGGAAGAAATAAAGTGTGAGATCTTCGCTAGATCTTCATTTGAAAAAATTTTTTTCTCCCCCCCTTTTTTCCCTTTTTTTTTTTTTTTCTTTTTTTTTTTTTTTCCCCCCTTTTTTTTTTTTTTCCCTCTTTTCTTTTTTTTTTTTTTTTTTTTTTTTTTTTTTTAGAGATTTGTGGAAAAATTTTTTTTTTCTTCCCCTTTTTTTCTCCTTTTTTTTTTTTTTTTTTTTTTTTTTTTTTTTTTTTTTTTTTTCCCCCCCCCCCCCTCCCTCTTTTGTTTTTTTTTTTTCCCCCCCCCTCCCCCCCCCCCCCCCCCCACAACAAATTTTTTTTTTAATTTTAAAAAAACAAAAAAAACAATAATTTATGAACATCCCCAAACTCTTTCCAGTTCCAAGTCTTGATTTTGGATTTAATGTATTGCAATATTTTGACAAAATAGAACATCTTAGTCCCATGCCTAGGTTTACCTTCCTTCCACCATTGTTGCACATGAGGTCTGAAGGAAATGTCTCTAAGCCACATTAATTGAAAACGAAAAGGAGAGAAACTCACATTGGTTTTCCACATTTCCACCATGATTGGCCAATGATCCGAACCAGCATTATTAAGAGTCTTCACTTTAGGAATGTGACCATGGATTAAGAAATTTTCAGAGAGCAAAAACCTATCCAATCTCTCCATTATACAAGCTAAGCCTTGCCTTCCGTTAGACCAAGTCATAAGGCCATTATCTCGGTTGGATATCCACAAGATGGAGGTTTGCAATATATTCGCTCATGAGGTCGTTGCTTTTGTCCAAATTTCTATTTCCCCCCTTTTCTCATCCAGAGAGAGGATGGTATTGAAATCTCCTCCGATCAAGATCCAAGCTTTAGGAAAATGAGAGATAATATGAGTAATATCCTTCCACCTATCTTCTTTTTTCCTCCAAAGAAGTCGGAGCATAAACAAGTAATGCAGAGCATAATCTGGTTGGAATGTCTACTTTGAATAGCTATAGCCAACAAACCCCAACTACCAACCATATGGTGAATAACTACCTCTTTTGGATCCCAAAGACAAGCAATGCCACCCGAAGTCCCTTGGGAACTGAGGGAAACCACTTTTCCAGCTGGCCAAATTTTACCGGCAATTAAGTCCATATCCTCCATTGACATCTTAGTTTCTTGAAGGAAAACAAGATGTGGATGATTTACCTGAATCATTCTTCTAATTTCATTTTGTTTTGAAAGACTCCCTTTGAGTCCTCTAATATTCCAAGTGATGATCTTCATTAATACCAAGGCTAAAAAATTTGGGAAGGGCATTAATCTTACCTTCCTCTACAAGATTTTCACCTTCTTTTACCATATGATATTGATTGGTCTTGCGACCTACTTTTTGATTAGAATCCATCTTCAATTTTTTTTCCCTTGTTTCTTGACTTATTCCAATTGAATCCGAGATGGCTTCTAACCTTGAAGAATGCTCGTACACATCCAAAATTTTACTAGATGGTTCGATAGAGTCTATATTGGGACCTCGCATTATTTGAAGTTTTGACATTTGAAATATTGTTTTTCTTGTGTAAATTTTCTCCTTTTTTTTCTCGTTGAAAACCTTTGATTTGTTGGTTTGTCTCCGAGTTCTTCCCTTCATATTTAAATTGTGTTTCTAAGATTTTAGTTTCCATTATTTCCTCTTCCTCACTTGGGACATCATTTGTGGAAAGGATTTCAAACATATTAGCAGATGACTTTGATTGATCCTTCATAACCGGTTTTTTTTTAGTGTTCTTCTTCTTAGGTATTTGGAAACCTGCTAAGTTTATATCTTCTTTCTTTTGATCAGGAATTTTATTTGGGCAAGCACCGGCCAAATGACCATATTCATGGCAAATTCTACAACGAAAAGGAATGTTCTCATAGTCCACTACTTGCTCCCAAGTGTCTTCCCCAAATTGTAATGTGATATTTTTAGGTAGGGGTTTGTCAAAATCCATTAAAACACAAATTCGAGCATAAATAATATGTTCAAAATTTTGAGTACAATCAACAGTCATCATAAAAGTTCCTAAAGAGTTTCCAATTGAAGAAAAAATAGTAGGATTCCAAAATTCAATAGGGAGGCCAAAGAGTCTAACCCACATGGGAGCAATAGAAGGCATCTCTTCTTTGACTTTAAATTTAGTATGCCAGGGCTTCATGAAAAGCCCTGCCCTTCCAAAAAACCAAGGCCCCCCTTGAAAAGTTTTCTCTCTATCTTCATTATTAGCAAATAAAACAAGAAAATAACCATTTGGATAAATAGAGATTTGTAACTCACCTTTAGTTTTCCAGATTTTTGCAGCCCAAACTTTGAAAGCAGATAGACTCGGACGAAAACCCACGAACCGACAAATTAGTCCTCTTTTTTCCAAATCTTCAATGCCAGTCTGAATGTTATCCATATCAAGCTTAACAATAGGAGTTCCATCACCGCTTTAAGACATCCCGAATCCATTTTCCTGGGATCAATATTAGGCATTCTTAGAGGTTTATGGGAAGCCCTAATATTGATATTAGCATTGGGCTGAGGCTGTCCACCACGAAGGGCATCCCTAAAATTCATTTTTGGGACTCGAGTCTTCAAAATTCTTACCCTTGATAGGGGTTTTCACAAGAGAATTATTTTGTGGGTGCACCTTAGCACCAGATTCACTTGAGATATGAGCCATTTTTTGATCAACTACTTGAAACTTGTTTCGTGATCTCTTTAATCCTTGCCCTAGACGCCGTGGAAAGGTATGGTTTTCACTTTTCTTTTGTGCAGCAAATTGGAAGCCGTTGTCACTCAAGTTCACAGTATGATCTGTTGAAAGACAAATTTCTAACCCATATTGTATCTCCTGCAACATTTCCTGCTAAAATATTGAGAATAAACCACAAAAATATTGGCCGCTAGGGCCCGAAGGCCCTAAAAACCAACCTCTGGAGTTGCTTGCACTCAACCCAGATGAAACCCTCGCATAGCCTCTTGCCAAATATGTCATTCACACATAGGGATGCGCTAGGATCTGTGTTGCTCCAAATGATATGAAAATTGGTGGAGATGTTCTAGGGTTTTTCAGGCATCTACCCTCAAAATTTTAGCTCAATCCGAGTCCTGATGAGTGAGATATGACCAAAACAAGTTCGGTAGTTTGGGCAGTCCTGCGAAAAACGTCTCTATGAGTCAAGTTATCTCAAATTAGGAAACATTCTTCCAAAGTTCTCAGGGCTGAGTTTGTTACAGCCACCCTCAGGTTAGAAGCCAATCCTTTGAGCCCATCCTTACAATAGGAGGTTGCTGCCATCAGGCATGAGATCCACAAAGCCAAAGTTTATGAAGCCAAAGGGGCTCAGATCCGTGCCTGACTTCATTGGCTTAAAATTGGTGATCGAGTCACCAAGGAGTTTTTTCAAAGGCTTCGACCTCAGAAGTATGTGTCTCAATTTAAAGCCATTATGGATGCTGACAATCGTATCACTGAGCCTCAGGCTATTTCTCAAGTCTTTGTTAAACATTATCAGAATGTTTTTGCTTCCCAAGCCCTTACGCCTGAGCGATAGGCTGCTATTGATGAGTGTTGTGCAGTGGTTCCTAATAAGCTTTCTGATACTCAAAAGGCCGCCTGTGATTGTCCTCTTACTCTCAAATATTTAGAAGAAGCTCTTGCTTGCATGGCTAATGAAAAAGCTCCTAGTTTAGATGGCTTCCCTTGTGAGTTTTATAAAGGTCTGTGGGATCTGGTCGGGCCTGACCTTCTCTGTGTCTATCAAGAAGCTTTAGCTATAGGTTCTCTTGGTTCTTTGATAAATAAAGGCAATATTAAGTTCATTCCTAAGCCTGGGGATCCAAAGCTTCTCACCAATTTGTGGCCAATTACTTTGCTTAATGTGAGTTATAAGATTATTGCCAAGGCTCTTGCTCTTAAGCTTCGACCTCTACTTCCCTTGATTGTCCATCCTGAGCAGACTGGTTTTATTCATAATAGATATATTTTGGATAATGTAATTGCAGTGTGGGAAGGCATGGAGTGGGCTAGAGCCTCTCAGAAAAATGCCTTGTTTATCAAAATAGACTTTGAAAAAGCCTATGACCGAATAGAATGGAATTTTATTCTTGTGATGCTCAAAGCTCTTGGCTTTGGCCCAACTTTTTTGAATTTTGTTGCTATGCTTTTCAATCATGCTTCTGCAGTGCTTACGTTAAATGGGGTTCAGTATGAGACTATTGGTTTGTTCAGATCAGTCAGGCAGGGTTGTCCGTTGGCTCCCTCATTGTATGTTTTAGCTGCCGACGCTTTTGGTTATCTTCTTGCTAACCGAGCTTCTCAAGGTCTTGTCAAAGGCATCACCCTTCCAGGGAATCAAGGGCAGTTAATTAATGGGCATTTTGTCGATGACTCTTTTCTTACTTTGGCAAAAGAGGAACAATCTGTGAGCCAGGCTCTTTTGTGTTTGGATCTCTTTTGTCAAGCTTCTGGCTCTAGCATACAGTGGAGGAAAACTTCTTGTTTTAGACAGTCCCCAGAAGAGCTTCCTAGTTGGTTAGTTAATTTTTAGTGGCATTGGATTCAACCAGGTGAGATGTTTAAATTCTTAGGCATCCCCTTTGCTTTTCAAAGCTCTCCTGCCCAGTTATGGTAGTATGTCCTTCAGAAGGTTGAGAAAAAGCTCTCCTATTGGGTCACTAAGAAGCTTTCGCTTGCTGGCAAGTTTCAAATCTGTTCTAAGGTTTTAGCTTCAACCCATGTCTACTACTCTTCATGTTGGGTGCCTTCTCAGTCTTGTTATAAGAAACTTGAAAAGCTTCTCAGAGATTTTCTCTAGGCTAGCTCTAAGGAGAAGCGAGGTTTTCATCGGGTGGCCTGGGAATTTTGTTGTCTTCCTAAGACTTCTGGGGGTCTTGGTTTGTTTGATTGCCAACGACAAGGGTTTGCTCTAAGTGCAAAATGGATTATTCGTGCTTGTAAAGGTTCAGAGGCTTGGAAAATCCTTATTCGTCATATTATTTCTCAAGGTCTACCTTATGGAAAAAAATAGTGGACAGGTATGAACTTACCTTCTCTCATTCTTGCTCCTGTGCCTGTTAAAGTGTCTGGCTCGTTTGTTGTTAAGAGCATTTGGTAAGCTTGGGAAGCTGTCAAACCTTGGCTCCAATGGAAATTCTTGGCAAAGGGCCGAGTCACTCCTCTTGCCTCGCTCTGTGTGTGGTGGTCTCCTGTTATTCAATTTCAGTCACAACCGTTAGCTAACATTCAGTGGATTCATGCTTCTCGATTTTTTAGAAAAGGGATTTCATCCCTCTCTGATTTTTTTAGTCTCTCTTTGCGGGATTGGATCCCTTGGGATGTTTTCAAGAGGACTTTTGCCCTTAAGCAGTCAGATAAGAGCACTTATGATACAGTGGTTAATTGTACGCCTTTCTCTCTTTGGCCCAAGATGGGGCAATTGGCTCAGAGACCTTGGTGGTCTGAATGGCATTGGTTCAAAAGCACTCCTTTTTTTAATTACAGAACTAAGAATGGCTATAGTTGGCTTTCACCAAATTTGTCTATGGTTCCCAAGCTCAATGAGCACTGGGATTTGTTCTCTTCCAGAGCTAAATGGCGGGATCATTTTTGAATGCTTTGGGCCAGCTATGTGGAACCCAAACAAGCATGTTTTGCTTGGAGCTTGTTGTATCATGGTCTTCCTCTTGGTCATCGGCTTACCCATTTGGGCATTGTTCATCCCACTTGTGCTTTTTGTGGGGAGGAGGAATCAGTTATGCATGTTTTTTGGCACTGTGTTAAAGCTCGACAAGCATGGACATGGATTGAGTCCTTTTTCAGTCCTTTTCTTCAAAGGCCTTTACAGTGGTTCCATAACCTGCTTGGTGATAAGCCCATTTTTTTAGAGCCTCTTGTTGCAGTTTGGAATTTGTTTCGACTCAAAATCCTTTTCCATCTCTGGAAATGCAGGAATGATATTGTATTTAATGATAAGCCTCAGTCTTTTGATTTTACTATTGTTGATAAGCTTTCTATCTTTTATGATGTGTGGCTTCAGATTAATGCGCAGGCGAGAAAGGTGCAGATAGAACTCAGCCATTTGCAGGAGCTCATTGATCATTGGGGGAATGCCCCCTGTTCGATGAGTCATGAACCACCTGAGCGTGATGCTCATCCGAGGTCTCGCTCCCGTCCACGTCGTCGTCCCCCTCCTCAGAGGTGAGACCGGGCGTCGGAGGGACCGCATGCATGGACTCCCACTCGTCGCTCAGGCGGATGGAGCTCTTCCCACCATGGTGGTGGCTGGGGTGATCGCCTGACATCTTCTCGACAGAGTGATGTTTGGACCAATGGAGTAGTTGGAGGAAATGATGGTTGGAATGATACTGTGACGTTGGCCTTACAGTTAATACAAAAGGTATGGCCGATGATCAGCCAACCAAGTGGCCTCCAGACATCCCCCGGAATGTGTGGCGCCATAATGAGGATCCTGATAATTCGGGCGAAGCAACTCCTCCCACTTCGTAACGCCTTGAGATGTTAATGCTTGGTGGTTTTGGGTTTTAATGCATAATTATGAAACTGTTGATCTTGGTGCTCCCGCCTTTGGCGGTATGATGTTTTAGACTATGTTTGTTTTTTGGCTTTCGATTTCCGGACGGTTTCGTAGCTGCGGTGGCAGCCTCTTTTGTGGACAAGTGGCACTTGTTTGGTTGTCTTTTTGCAAGCGTTGAACGCTCGAGGTGTGATTCGTCCACCTAACCCTCTTTTTGTATGATATGTTTATACTTTAATACAAAATTTTCATTTCATTAAAAAAAATATATATATATATTAAAAAAATATATTAAGAATAAAAAAACAATTGAAAGGGCAATAATATCAATAATACCTATGATATACCATTTCATAGATCAATATTAAACCTGTTGCCAACAAACTTAACTAGCACCAACTTTCTTTCTGCTTCGACTTTCTGTGTTAATTCCTTTGAAATGATTATCAAAGAAATTAACCCCCGCTTTTTGGATCTTCACTTGTCATTTCCAATCCCCAATCCGTAAATTTGGGGGGTTTCCACCAAACTGAATTAGATTTTTCAACCATCCTTGGTAGATCTTACTTCAACATTTCAATTAAGATTCTTTCGTTTCTCTGTTCGGTTATTGCACCGGTTGTTAAACTCCCCCATCATCCAAATATACTACAATTTAGTTATTGTAAAGGCAGTAAGAAAGGAAAAGTAACGGGTTACATCATCAACAAAACTAATCCAGGGCGAAAGACATAGTCCATTCCAGCATCAATACTACAGTACGATAGTCGCTATCTCAACGCATATAAAAGTGAAACATAGAATTTCCACGCAGCGAGGCCAAACATTTTTTCTATCTTCGCTGTCAGGGGAATGTTTTACATACGAAATTTTCATCATCTGCACCCATTATTTTCAGAGTCGTCGTTTTTTGTTTTCAAAATTATGAGTTTGATTCGATTATTGTCATTTATTATTATTAATATTATTAATACGGTTGAAACGGACTCTATGCATGGTAGATCAGTTAGGCACGGGTCATCCTTAGAAGCATAGAAATTTAATTCGTTAAGTTTAATAAAATTTATTATTATTATTTAATTTGTTATATTATTTTTATATAGTAGTATTATAAAAGTTTTAGAGATATATATAATAGTATTATAAGAGATATATATATAAAACTTGAAAAGATTAAAATTTGATTTTTTTTTTATTAAAAATTTAATTAGTTGAAGTAATATTTATATATATATATATATATATATATATATATATATATATATATATATATATATATATATATATATAATTCTTGATCAAGGGTTGAGCAGTCTTCTCCCAACCATGACCCCTACGATCAACGTACAAGGGTTGAGCAGTCTCCTCCCAACCATGACCCCTACGACCAACGCACAAGGGTTGAGAAGTCTCCTCCCAACAATGACCCCTCGTAAAACTAAGAGCTATGCATCAATAGAGAATTTAACAGGAAGCCACCACACACCCACCACCTCACACACTCACCCACGCATTGGTTTGAACCTTCGAACTCTCGAAGAAGAGCCAAGGCTCGAACCGTTGTGCTGTCTGAATCAAATTTATTTTTCTTGAAATTTAATATTTGTAAAACATTAAATTTGGGTAATTTTTATTTATTGAATTAATAAAAATAAAACCATACAAGAAAGAGGATCCTAAAATAATAACCCTTAAGAGATCTCAAAACCACCGAACACTCGACCAAAAGACACCCAACAAACAACAGCCTCAACGAGGCTGAACACTCGATCAAAAGACACCCAACAAACAACAGCCTCAACGAGACATTTTCATAATAAACAAATAAGCAAGATGACGAGAACAATCCAATAGGAGTTGATCATATTCCCTAACATTTCAATGAGAGATGAGGAAATTTTTGTTAAATATTATTAATTATTTTAAAGTAATTATAAAATACATAAGTGATTGAAAACTTGGCTTCTAAAGGAAAAAATAATATATAAATTTTGTCAAGCAATTTATGGATAATTTAATGTAGTTATGATATAATATAGATATTTTTTTAAAGTAATATAATTGTGATTTGACTATTAATTAATTAATATAAAACAACCTATAATGCTTAGAGTAATTGGTGAAGAATGAAGGTAAAGTAGTTTTTGATGTCTACGAGAAAGGCCATGAAAGTCAATGTTTGTAAAATATGTCTTTTCATGAGAGTTGAACCTTGGACTTTCTATTTTGAGTTTCAAAGTCTTCACTATTTGAGATGAAAAATTTTATAGTTAGGTTTAATATGAGTGAACCTTAATGTTTTTTTTGGCTAGATAATAATGGGTTGTACTTGGGTCCCTCATCCTTGACAAATAATAATTCTCTTCTTTAAAGCTTGAGAGTTTACAAATAAATGCATTTCTCATCTCAATTGAGATGTTATAGCTAGAAAATTGCATCATTTTATATAAAATGTGTGAATTCTTGATTTTCATTTTTTTTGATCTTTTCAATTTTTTGTATGAATATAAATATTTTAGAATTCAGCTTTATTTTTGACATTTTTCTATAGCAATCTTCACAATACCAAAACTTCACCTCTACTATCTATGCATTGCATCTTAGTAGAATAATATTTCCAAAACATCACACTAGTGTAGTCCACTTTACCAAATTTGGATTGTTAGTTTCCTTCCTTAAACACAAGTGCAACCAAAAGAATTATAATAAATAAGTTTATGTGAAAACATATTATTGTTATAAAATAAAGTAGATATTATCAATGGAAAACATTAAAGTAAATCTTTATCATTATTTGATTCAGGAAGTCAACATTTTCTTATTAGCTTTAGCTAAACTTACTACTTCTAACCATGGAAGGAGAATTTAACTTCATGATCATCAATAAAAACCCCTCTATTGGCTAGCCTATCTGCAGATTTGTTTTTTTCCTTTAATGTATGTGTAAACTTGATTTCTTCAAACTCTTTAGCAAGATATTGAATTTCCACAATTATCTCTTGTATGTTCATGGAGCCTTTGCTTTCCTCAAAATTACATTTATTACTATGAGAGAATCACCTTCTAGCCATACTTTATTCCATTTCATTTGTTTACAAAATTTTAACTCTTCTAAATCTACCCAAGCTTCAACTTCATTATTTGTCTTAAATCCACTATTGAAAGCGTTATGAGATAAAATATCTCTATTACTTCTAATTATTCCTCCCCCTTTTGTTGGTCCTGAATTTCCTTTATATGATCCATCAAAATTAAATTTAACCAACTCTACATCTGGTGGTTTTCACTTTATATTCTTTGCCTTCTTTTTGCTTCTCTTGTACCCAACATCATAATTCCATTTAATGACTTAACTCCATCTATCAAGGTTATTTGCTTCTAGATTAGGGGTTGGGTTAGTTGATAGGGTTGGTTTAGAATCTCTATGGCTAAACATATCTTCCTTTTCATTACCTCTAAACTACTTTTATTTTATTTAAATATTCTTCTATTCCTTTCTATCCATGCAGTCCGAAGTATTGTATATTTTGATATATCCCATATTGTTTGTAAAGCCTCACTTTTATAAGTGCTCTGCCATTACTTTAACGAATCTTCAATTATTTTATTCATCACCATGCATTTACCAAACATATTAAGAATCCATTGCCATAGTTTCCAGACTAATGAGCAATGCCCTAAAATATGGTCTATACTCTCCTCCTCATTTTTACAAAGAACACATTGAGAGGGGCCCTAAAAACTCCTTTTCATAAGGTCATCCTAGGATAAAAATTCTTCTATGACCTACTAGCCATACAAATATTTTAACTTTAGGAATGCTTGGGCTATCCTAAACATCTCTTCATATTATAGTGATATTACTAGTTTGTTGGTGCTTTACATTATATCCACTTTTTGTTGTGTATTCTCTTGAGCTATTCGACTCCCAAATCAATTTATCCTTGGCTCCCCTTAGAATAATCATAGTTGTTATCTTTATACTCAATTTCCTCCTAGAATCAATGTTTTGTAGACTTGTAAAAAATCTTCTTCCCATTTATATATTCCTTCCTGATCGTTGTACAAAATGTTTGAAACCCTATTACCATATTTATCTTGAAGAAATCTCATCCAAGGCTTCAAAATTAGATCTAAGTTGAGTGGTTTTTTATTACACCAAGTATCCATCCAAATAGAATTTTTCTCTCCATTTACCACCATCCATCTTAAACATTTAATCATTAGATCAATAGATTTTTTAAACCATTTCAAAGAGCAGAACCATTTGGTAGAGAAAATTTAGTAAATATTAAACTTTGGTCATTGGGCTCAACATACTTAGAAGAATTCTTGCCCATTATATTTGAATCTCTTTGTACAATCTCCATATTACTTTTCACCTAAGAGCTAAGTTTACATCTATAAGAACTCTTAAACAAAGACTTCCCCTAGTTTTATCATCACACACCTTGTTCCATTTCACCAAAGGAAATTTTCTTTTATCATGTAAACCTAACTATAAAAAGGATCGCATAATATAGATTAAACATTTTTCAACTAATTTTAGCATAGTAAACAATGACATATAATATGTTGGAATGGATTGTAAGACTAACTTAGTAACTACACTCTTCCTGCTAACGATAACCATCTACCTTTTCAAGGTATTAATTTATTATGAACTTTACTAATAACTGGATTCCATAATTCTATCCTCATTCTCCTCTTAAATAAAAACATTCCTAAATAAATTGTTAGCAAATTTGCCTCCTCTATTTAAAATAACCTACAAATTACTACTTTGATATTAATTGGGAGTGAACCTTAATATTACTAACTAAATAAATAATAATTAATTATAAAATAAAGTTAGAAAACATTGTTATTTTCCTTCTTCTGTTTTAGTTTTAATTATGATATATTTTTTTAAATAACACTTAAATGAAAAAACAAGAGAATTTCATATATTATTTTGATAAATTTCATTATTAACTATATAATAAAATAAAATAATTTTTTATATTTAATTATATATATTATAACTTTAAATATATGTATTTTAAACTATTTATTTAAGTTTTTTCATGTTGAAAGTACCATTGTTTATATGTAGTGTCCAACCCCAATATGAACACCAAAATTTCTACCCTTGTTTTTGGTTTAAGTTTTGTATTGTTTTTTGTGTTTTTGTGCAATATTTGATTTTTTTGTATTTTTGCAATAATAAGGAATTACTAGAAATGAAATGCAGCAATAAAGACTATCTCTATCTTCCAAACTATCACTCCGATTGAATTGAAATTTAAGCACAATCTTCTACTAATATAAATAATGAAACCCTTTTGAGCAAATATGAGAATAATGAAGTACCCGGGTAATAATGAATATTGAATATTTTTGGAAATGTACACCAGCAATGGGTAAATCACTTATATTCATCAAATTATCACAAAATTACAAGTCTCCATTAAACAAAGAGCATATTTGAGTACCCTCTATTGAGGTGACCCCTTCCCAAGCATAGAAATATGTCCAAGGGAGGCGTTTGAGTGAGTTGCAGCAACACATCCCTTATGGAGGATGTACGACCTGCTCAAGGAGGAGTACGACTACCTTGGAATTAGCTATAATATGCAAAATAGTCTTCACAAAACCCTCAAAGATGTACGACTGGAGTGTATGCAATATTTTACCCTCAAATCCTCAAACCCTAACTGGTAATTACATCACAATCCTCTCCAATAAGCTCTAGATGGTACGGCCTGGCTGTGTAATGAAGAATAATTAATTTACAACTGATAATTTCTTCAAAACCTTTCCAAATTTGCTCTTCCAATGTTGTAAATGTCTTCAATGCAAGCACAATTGCACCCACTATGTGCAAATACCTCCAAACCACTCTAAAGATATATTTCAACCTCAATAATGGTGCTCCTGTCGGAGGTTTTCGTCTCCAAACAAGCTACAAACCCCTACAAATATAATCTACAAGTGCTTCTCTAGAATGACTATGAAAATAGAATGCCAAAGATGTGAAAATGAATTCAACTTCATTCTTTTATTTCCCTCTCACAATTGGGTCGGCCAAGTTTGTTTTTTTTTCCTTTAATTTCATTTGCATTTAAATTTATTTTTAAAGAGCCCCATGAGGGGTCGTCCCAAAATCCTAGGGAGATAACATCTTAATTTTAATTTATAACTTACCTTATGACTCCAAAAAATCCCCCTTATAACCCCTTAATAATAAAATATAAGCCCAAAATTAGAATATTTAAAGATTACATTTAAATATTATATTAATAACTTTCGGGTATTAAAATAATAATCCTCCTAAGGCCGAACCCAAGAAAAAATACTAGAAACGGACACCCATTTTGCCAAACAATCCATCCGTAATGTTCGCTTCCCAAGATACTGCCTCTGATCGACTTACTAAAAATAGTAAGTCCCCTTGAAACCTGCTGGAAATGGTCCTAAAAGTTGACCACACTAAAAAATGAACATCCAATAGTAACTCCACAACACCTGGAGGCTCCCAAACACATGACATTGCCTACGAAAACCATTGTATAGGCAAGTCCATACTGTACATAGTGGCTAGTTAGGAAAGGGGACATTACAGTCCTCCCTCCCCAAAATTGCTTGTCCCCAAGCAATTGTCAACACCTGCTCATCTTCCCAAGTGGCATCTTCTACTGGCAGGTCCTTCCATTTGACCAGGTACTCCTTAATAGTTCTGTTTCTGAGCTTCCTTTCCCTGGTGTCAAGTATAGCCTCTAGAACCAATATTAGCCGCCCCTCCTCATCCAATGGTGGTAGAACTGCAGATGGAGTGATGTTATGTCCTAACGCCTTTTTAAGGCGAGAGACATGGAAAACATTATGGACCTTACTATCTGCTGGAAGATCCAATTCGTAGGCTACCTCCCCAATCTTCCTTGTTATTCTGAAGGGACCATAAAATCGAGGCTTCAACTTCCCCTTCCCACTCTTCTTGAGAGTGGATTGCCTGTATGGCTACAAACGAAGGTACACCATATCACCAACCTCGAAAGTGCGCTCCAACCTATGTTGATCCGCATACTATTTTTGTTGGTTCTACACTTGCTGAATGTTATCTTTCAAGGTTCTCAAGATGTCCTGGCTATCCTGTAGCAACTCCTGTGCCTTAGGCACTCTGCAATCCTGAATCAGTAAATCAATGAAGTCTGGTGCATCGTATCCATACAGAGCCATAAATGGAGTCATCTTGATAGACATGTGATATGTGGTGTTATAACAATACTCACATAAGTGCAACCATTTTATCCATGCCTTTTGTTGCCCAGAGATGTAATTACGCAAGTAGCCTTCCACCCATTTGTTTACAATTTTCGTCTGCCCATCTGTTTGTGGGTGATAACTGGTGCTCGGAGTAAGTTGTGTCCCACTCAATCTAAATAGATCCTACCAAAAATGGCTCATAAAGTGGTTGTCCCTATCACTGACTATAAACTTGGGCAAACCGTGTAGTCTGAATACCTCCCTGAAAAATAATTCTGCTACCTGCACTGCTGAATAAGTGGCTGAAATGGCATAAAAGTGTGCAAACTTTGTTAATCTGTCAACCACGACGTAAATACAATCTCTCCCCTAAACTGTGGGTAGTCATGTTATAAAATCCATTGATATACTTTCCCACTTCCTATCAGGAATGGGCAGGGGCTGAAGTAAACTAGCGGGCTTAGTGTGCTCATCCTTGTTTTGTTGACACACTGCACACTCCCGTACATACCTTAGGACATCATCCTTGAGTCCTCTCCATGTGAACCTCTCTCTCACTTGCCTGTATGTTTTGAAGAATCCTGGATGCCCTGCTAATGGTGAGTCATGAAGAGCCCTCAAAACTGTCCCCTTAAACTATGAATTTGGTACCAAAAATATTTTGTCCTTGTGCATGATCAAACCATTCACCATCGAGTACCTATCATCCTGTCTAGTACCCTCAATAATGTTGGTTGCCCACTCATCCTTCACATAATCTGCTATAATATTCTCCTTCCAATCCTCTGAAATTGCACCCAAAGAGCACAAATGCGGCCTTCTCGAGAGAGCATCAACAACTACATTCTTCTTCCCTTTTACATAAACAATATCAAAATAAAACGCCTGAAGTTTGCTCACCCATTTTTGTTGGCGTTCATTCAAATCCCTTTGGCTCATGAAATACTTCAAGCTATTGTGGTCGGTTTTCACTGTGAACTTACCTCCCACCAAGTATTGTCAAAATTTGACTAAGGCATGCATTATAGCAAGCATCTCCTTGTCATATATAGAGTAAGCTCTCTCTGCTCCTCTAAGTTTTTTGCTCTCAAACACGATAGGGTGCTTATCTTGCATTAGAACGACCCCAATGCCTTCCCCAAAGGCATCACACTCTAACTTGAAAGGTCTACTAAAATTTGGTATGGCAAGTACTGGACTAGAGCAAACCAACTACTTGAATTTATCAAAACACTCCTGTGTTGCATCTGTCCAAATAAAGGCTCCCTTCTTCGTTAGATCAGTGAGTGGTGCTGCTACCTGTGAGAAGCCCTTAAAAAACCTTCTGTAGAACCCACATAAACCAAAAAACCCTTTGATATGTGATAAATTTGTAGGAGTGTGCCATTCTATAATTACCTTCACCTTATCTAGGTTCATCCTAACTCCCTCTGCACTGATTATGTGACCCAAGTACAATAATTTTGTCATGCCAAACTCGCATTTGGATTCCTTGGCATATAGAGACTCACGCTCAAGGATACCCAATACCTCATCCACATGTTGAAGATGCTCCTCCCATGTCCTACTATAAACCAAAATATCATCAAAAAATATAAGTACAAATCTGCGTAGCTGCCCTCTAAAAACCCTGTTCATTAATGACTGGAAGGTGGCTGGAGCATTGGTGAGACCAAATGACATAACCAGAAACTCGAAGTGTCCATAGTGACATCTGAAGGTTGTTTTCTCTATGTCACTCTCCCGCATCCTTATCTGGTGATAACCAGATCTAAGATCAATCTTGGTGAAATATGTAGCACCGTGCAGCTCATCAATCAATTCATCTATTCTAGGAATGGGATACTTGTTCTTTATTGTTTTCTTGTTCAGAGCCCTGTAATCCACGCACATGTGCATGGTCCCATCCTTCTTCTTAACCAACACCACCGAAGATGCAAATGGGCTCTTACTTGGCCGAATGTGTCCCATATCCAAAAGTTCTTTGATGGTCTTTTCAATTTCATCCTTCATCCTCTTGGGATGTCTGTATGGGGTAGTGATGACTGGTTTAGTTCCCTCCTCCAGCTCTATGATGTGCTCTGTACCCCTCTCAGGTGGTCTCCCAGGTGGAATACTCTCGAATACCTTATGATGTTTGTTAATGAGAACCTGTATATCTGGATGATATGTCTTCCCTGGCTGCTCCTCTGTTGTAGGCATCAAAATACACTCTGCTGCCCACTCAATCTGCCCATGTCTAAACAACCTCTCCATTCTCCTAAATGAGACTGTCCTGAGGCTACCATCCAAAATTCCCCTGAGTACAACCTTCCTACCACCTGTTTCAAATTTCATCTCCATACTATTTAGGTTCATAGTAAATTCTCCCAAGGAGCTCATCCAATGCATACCTAAAACAACATCTGTATCGCCTATATTCACACAATAGAAATCATCCTGCAACTCATATTCTCCCAACCTTATGTGCAAGCTGGGAATCCTCTTAGTGCAGCTAATGGTAGTCCCACTAGCAACCATCACCCGAAATCCATCAAATGACTCAACAGGTAGCCCTCGCTTAACAACAAGGCTCTCATCAATAAAGTTATGCATAGCCCCTGTATCAATGAGAGTGGTTATGCACTGCCCCTTAAGTACTCCTCGAACCTTAAAAGATGCCACCCTCTGAAAGTTGTACAACTGTGCTACTGGCTCATCAGGCTCAGGTGCTGAATGTGATTCCTCCTCACTCTTCGAGCTGCTACTATCACTAACACCCTGCTGGTCAACATCCTCATACTCTGATTCCTCACTAGAAAATTGCTCCATTTGCTTCATTTTAGCCTTGTCACCACATTTATGTGTTGGGTTCCAAGGTTCTTTGCATCGAAAACAAAGATTCTTCTTCCTCAAATCATTAGTAGTATCGTTGTCCTTTTTGAAATTATCTCTTTGCTGGTCACTCCCTTTTGCAAAAGGTTTTTTGTCCTTAAATTTCTTATAGTCACCTCCTTTGGAAATGAATTTACCCTTAGAAGAGGTGGTCTCCATGTCTCGTGCCTTCCTAATAGCATCATGCAAAGTAGGAGGATTGAAGGCTTTGACAAGCCCTCGTAAAGGATCAGCCAATCCATCAATAAACAGTACAATCAATCTCCTCTCAGAAATGTCAGTCACTAGAACAGAGAGCTTCTGGAAATCAGCAATGTAACTATCTACTGATCCCCACTGCTTAAGTTGGGCCAATTCCTTAAACTCTAGTTCCGGATCCTTCTTATCAAACCTATCAATCAATCTGTTAGTGAATTCTGCATAGGTATGAATCTGATCATGACCAAGGGTTACTAACCCATGGTACCACCACTCATGTGCCACTCCGTCTAGATGCAGTGCTGCATATTTTATTACCTCATCCTCTGTCGTCAAATTAAGCGAAAAATAAGTATCCATTTTTTGCACCCACGCACGAGTTGTGGTCTTCCCAAAACCATCAAAGTTGGGAATAGTTAATTTTCCCACCTTCCTTTGTAAATCATGACCCTATGTATGTTGTTGTATGCCTCTCCTAATAGGCTACTATCGCATCCTCATGTCAACATAGTCTCGGAAGGACATCCCTGCTCTGAACTCCTCACTAGCCTGGTTCCACTCCTATGTAAATGACTCTTGCATCTCCTGTATAGTAGGCTCTAATCCTCCTATGGAGCTGCTCTAAAAATGAAAGTAGGCATCAATGGCCTGGAAATCTGTGTCTTGTTCCTATTCGAATGATTAACTCCCCTAGTGTTATTATTAACTGAACCTTCTCCATCACCATTGTTCCTGTGATTCTATCCATTATTGATTTGTGCATTAAGGTGAATTTTTTGTGTCATAAGACCTAGGAGTTGTGCTATAATATGTTGTATTTATTTTTGGCCCTGCAGGAACATCTCAAACATCTACCTATCTGGGTCTACTGGTTGTTGTCCATTACCCTTGTTACCTTCCTTTTTTTCACCCATATTTTCCTCTAACTTTGGCTTATTAACCTGTTCATCGTCATTGAATGCCCTGTTCCTTCTAGTGTAATAGTGGTGACTACTCATCTAATGAAACCCCAACAGGATGGCAGGATGATCTGGATCTGTTACCAATGTAGTGTCCAACCCTAATATGAACACCAAAATTTATGCCCTTGTTTTTTGGTTTGAGTTTTGTATTGTTTTTTTGTGTTTTTGTGCAATATTTGATTTTTTTTGTATTTTTGCAACAATAAGGAAATACTAGAAATGAAATGCAGCAATAAAGAACTATCTCTATATTCCAAAATATCACTCCGATTGAATTGAAATTTAAGCACAATCTTCTACTAATATAAATAATGAAACCCTTTTGAGCAAATATGAGAATAATGAAGTACCCGGGTAATAATGAAGTCTGAATATTTTTGGAAATGTACACCAGCAATGGGTAAATCACTTATATTCATCAAATGATCAAGAAATTACAAGTCTCCATAAAACAAAGAGCATATTTGAGCACCCTCTATTGAGGTGACCCCTTCCCAAGCATAGAAATCTGTCCAAGGGAGACGTTTGAGTGAGTGGCAGCAACACATCCCTTATGGAGGATGTACGACCAGCTCAAGGAGAAGTTCGGTTGCCTTGGAATTAGCTAGAATCTATAAAATAGTCTTCACAAACCCCTCAAAGGTGTACAACTGGAGTGTATGCAATAGTTCACCCTCAAATCCTCAAACCCTAGCTGGTAATTACATCACAATCCTCTCCAATAAGCTCTAGATGGTACGACCTGACTGTGTAATGAAGAATAATTAATTTGCAACTGATAACTTCTTCAAAACCCTTCCAAATCTACTCTTCCAATGCTGTAAATGTCTTCAATGCAAGCACAATTGCACCCACTGTGTGTGAATACCCCCAAACCACTCTGAAGATATCTTTCAACCTCAAGAATGGTGCTATTGTCGAAGGTTTTCATATCTAAACAAGCTATAAACCCTTACAAATCCAATATACAAGTGCTTCTCTAGAATGAGTGTGAAAATAGAATTCCAAAGATGTGAAAATGAATTCAACTTCATTCTTTTATTTCCCTCTCACAATTGGGTCAGCCAAGTTTGCTTTTTTTTTCCTTTAATTTCATTTGCATTTAAATTTATTTTTAAAGAGCCCCATGAGAGGTCATACCAAACTCCTAGGGAGATAAAATTTTAATTTTAATTTATAACTTACCTTATGACTCCCAAAAATCCCCCTTATAACCCCTTAATAATAAAATATAAGCCCAACATTAGAATATTTAGACATTACATTTAAATATTACATTGATAACTTTCGGGCACTAAAATAATAATCTTGCTAAGGCCGGACCCAAGAAAAAAATACTGGAAACAAACACCCATTTCGTTGAACAATCCATTCGTAACGTCTGCTTCCCAGGATACTGCCCTAATAAACTTACTAAAAATAGTAAGTACCCTTGAAACCTGCTGGAAATGGTCCTGAAAGCTGACCACATTGAAAATTGAACATCCAATAGTAACTCCACAACACCTGGAGACTCCCAAACACATGAAATTGCCTACGAGAACCATTGTATAGGCAATTCCATACTATACATAGTGGCTAGTTAGAAAAGGGGACATTACATTATATAAACTATGATCATGTCCATGATTCATAAACAACCATATGTATTTAACATAATTGTGATCACACCTTTATTTATTAGGAGGATATCATTGAGGAAAAGGTAATGATCAATTTATGTACCTGTTACTTAGAAAATTTCATGATCAATCTGGTTAAGCAGATGTTTTATTTTTTTATTTTTTAATAAATAATATTAACAATATTACATGGTTTTTGAAAATGTTTTGATTTTTTATTTCTAGTGATGAAGAAGCTAACTATGGTAGAAGAGACAAAGGTTCCAGAAGATCTATAGATGTAAGATCTATTAAGTGTTCCAATTGTGGAAAGTATGAACACTATGCAACAGAGTGCAAAGAGCCAAAGTACAACAGTGATGAAGAAAAACAGGATCACAAGTACAAGAAATAAAAAAGACACATGTACCAGGAAAAAAACAAGGATGGACAAAACAAACAAGGGAAGAAGTTCTTCCAAAGGTAAAAGAGAAGCTGCTATGTGGAAAATGTAAGTAAGTACTCAATTGATAGTGATGCTAGTTCTTCAGACAATGATAGAGATGAAGTCCTATTTATGGTTAAAGAGAAAAGGACTCCAGTTATTCTCAAGTGTTTTAGATGTGGTAAATTTGGACATCTTGAAGATGATTGCACTAGGGGTGGCTATAGTTTTAGTGATGATGGTTTTGAATATGCACTTGAAAGACCAGATGATAATCTTCTAATGTCTTTAGAATATGAAGTAAGGGATCCTATAGAAGACAAGTCAACAGGAAGTAATGATAAAGACAAAGATAAACAAATAAAGGATTATTCAGTAAAGAATGGTTATGATCTCAATTGAGAACTTATCTATGCCCTTGAAACAGTAAAGAAGGTAAGAAAGCAACACTCTAAGCTTGAAAGTCAGTTTCAAGAATGTGATGAAGAAATATTATTGCTCATAAAAGACTTAGAGAAGTCAAAGGCTAAGGCAAGTAAGTTCAAGGATAAGTTAGAAGCAAATATTTTGGAATGTGAAAAGTTAACACAAGAAGTGGCACTACTAAAAGAAGATTTAGAGGATTGCAACAAAAAATTATACAAGTATATGAATAGTGCAAATAGTGTAGATAAAATAATAAAGATACAAAGAGGAGCAACAAACAAGATAGGTCTTAGTTCCAAACAGGCTCAAAAGAAATGGGAAGAAAGGTCTACTTCAAGTATTGAAGAAGAATGAACTTCAGAAGAAGATACTTCAGAAGATGATAGTGAAAGTAGGAATGAGACATCATAAGATGAGTTGGATAATAAAGAGTTCAAAAAAGATAGAAACAATGCACAAAGAAGATACGGATGGAACAACAATCAGAATAGGAGATCAATGAGGTCTAGACAAGGAAGTTTCAATGGGAGATGCTTCTCATGTCATAGGTTTGGGCATATGGCTTCACAGTGTAGGTCATATGAAAGACATGAATATGGGAATGAATAAATTTTCCATGGGCATTGCTACTCATGCAATGAGTATGGTCACAAGGCAATGAATTGTAGGGTTCATGGCAGAAGACGATATGGTTTCACTAGGAGATATCCTAAGATATTTGCACCTCCAAGGAATAATAACATTAAGTGTTACAAGTACAATAATGATGGTCACATAGCAATATGGTTTAGAGAAAATATTCCAGAAGCGGGCATAAATAGGAACAAAAGTATGAACAGGAACATGAACTTGGATGAGAACAAGAAAAGGAATAGAAGTGATGACAGAAACAGGGATGATAATTTAGAAAGAAATAGTGATAGGATTCAAAAAACTCGGAAAGAAAGAGAGAAAGATAAAGGTAAAGAGTAGTGCTTTCGGGGAGTAGAAATAATCCCACTCCAGAATTAACCACCTCATGTGGAGGTGGGGGAGGGGCTAAGCTAAGAGGCTCATTCTTAGCCCTGTGCCCCAAAGGTGACCCTTTGTCATTGATGTCAAAGGGGGAGAGACTTGTGTATATTAGGGAGATTTTTTTATATGGGGAGAGATTTGATATTTTAGAGAGAATTGAGCTAGGGGGAGAAAAGTCCCAAGGGAAGCAAAAAAGAAGGTCAAATTTCTGTAAAAGGATATAGGTTGCCATAAATGACAAAGGGGGAGATTTTTGGACATTTTGGGTCCCTAAGCTAAAATGTTGGCATTGATGTCAAAAGGTTATTTGATGTCAAAAGGATCTATGATGGTATGCACTATGTTTTGTGAAAGTGCAAGGAAGGGTTTATATCAGAACCAAGGCAGGAAAAATAAAAGTTTTTATTTTAAACCATGGATGGCAGATTTGAAATGGGGTTTTCTTAAAATCACGTTGGCTTTTCGTTTCATCGAAAAAGATGCCCCTGTGATAGAGATATTTAATTTTAAAGGTTTAGTTTAAATTTTAATTTATTTTAAATTTAAAATTAAACAAATTGTTTTCCCTCCCTTTTCCTCCGAAGTCAACATTATTTCTTCCCCCATCCACATCGTGTATAAAATGCATCTCTTTAGCAAAGGAAAAGACCTCAAAAATTCGTATGAAAGAATCCTCATTGCCAAAGTTAATCCGCCTCCGAATCGTGCATTTTTGACTACCGCAGGATTGGGTGAAGCATTGTTTAAAACTCATGGGTGATAAGAGGAAGCATAAGGAGCACAAGGTGGAATAGCTTCCACGTGGGAAGCTTAGCCCAGTTGGTGGGTGGAGGGAGTGCAAAGGCGCACTCGTTGCAGGTCTCGGGTTCGAGTCACCTAAAATTCATTTTTCGCATGGTTTGTTGTCGCCGCAATTTTTGAAGCTGAAAATAATTTATTTTCTAAGGTATGCCCGTCGACGCAATTTTTGGAGAATGAAAAAATTTATGTTTTAATTTTTCAAAGCTAAGGTTTGAAGCACCATTATTGAGGGTGTGCTATGGTGATGTGATTTATGAGTTGTGGCTTATATTTTGCACTATTTGATGTGGGATTTTTGCATTAAGGAGCTTAGTGAGTTGTGCATTAGTGCAAAGTGATTTTTAGGAGAAATAAGGGAAAGGTAAATGGTTGTGGTGATATTTATGCTATGCTTAATTAAATAAGGAAATAAGTATTTTTAATTATTTTCTAGTGGTGGATGTGATTTTTGACTATGAGAAATAAGGTATAAAAGGTTATGATATTTGTTTTGTAAATTCTCCTAACCCTCATGAAGATTGGTAAAAGAATATTGTGATTGTGGAAGATTTCCAAAGAGGCTTCTTCATATTCATAAAAGGTATGGGCACATTCTCCTATTTATTGATTATGGTGGTTGATTTTTGAAATATCATTGGAGAGAAAAGGATTGATTGTGGTTTCCTTTTCGAAAATGGTTGGTTGAATGCTTCAAGGTTTTATGGATTGAGAGTTGTGATTAAACCTTGTTTTATAAGCATTGTTATTGAGACCATTGGTTGAGTGAAGTGTTTGAGTTAATGCTTCAAGGTTTTCTGAATTGAGAGTTGAGATTAAAACCTTGTTTATTAGCATTGTTGTTGAAGTGAGTTGTTATGCAAATAACTTGAACTTGAGTTAGAGAAGAACATGAGTACCATTGTTATATGATATTAGTGGTTGAGAATTGTTGGAAACATTTTTGAGTTTGTTGATACATGCTTTGACTAGGGCTTGTGATAAAGGATTGATATTTAAGGTGATTGGTTGAGTTGAATGGATTGAGCCTAGTGAAGTGAGTGTGTGAAGTGGTTGTTCAAGTTCCATGAAACAAACTATTCTATGTTCTTATTTGAGTTGAGATTGATTTGAGTTGAGATTGAGCTTTGAGAATAGAACATATTGAGTCTCTAACAATTCTCTTTATGCTTCTATAAGATTGAGCTGAGTTGAGATTGATTTGAATTGAGATTGATTTGAGTTGAGATTGAGCTTTGATAATAGAACATATTGAGTCTCTAACAATTCTCTTTATGCTTCTATAAGATTGAGTTGATTTGAGATTTATTTGAATTGATATTGGGATTTGAGTATAGAACATAATTGAGTCTCTAACAATTCTCTTTATGCTTCTATGAGATTGAGATGAGATATTTATTGAGCATTGAGTATAGAACATATTGAGTCTCTAACAATTCTCTTTATGATTCTATTGGACAAGTTCTGTGTGGACTTGTTAAGTTGATTTGAGGAAAGTCTTTGAGAAGGCTTGTGGACTGATTTTGTGTAAGATTTTGTGAAAGCTTACTATGCATATTTGAGCAAGTCCTAGAGAGGACTTGTTGAGAATATTTGAAAAAGTTCTGAGTGAGCTTGTTGAGAATATTTGAGCAAGTTCTGAGTGAGCTCGTTGAGCATATTTGAACATGTTATGAGTGAGCTTTTTGAGCAGATTTGGATAAGTTCTGTGTGATATTGTTGAGCAGATTTGGACAAGTTCTGAGTGATATTGTTGAGCAGATTTGAATAGGTTCTGAGTGGACCTATTGAGAAAATTTAAGAAGGTTTTGAGTGAACCTATTAACAGAGCTTTGGAGGTGATAAAGTACAGAGGACAAAGTCTCAGTGGATAGATATCCAGTAGCCAAGACAATTGAAGATATATCTGAGTGAGGAGTTGTTAGTCAAAAAATGACTAACTATAGAAAAATAGTTGATGCACCTTTTTGCATATTTTCCAAGAATATCAAAGTGGCCCATATGCTAAAGATCAAAGAAAAAGCAAAACACCGCGAGGAAAAAGTGTCGCGATATCGCGACATGTTGCATTTTTGTGGTCCAAAGCAAAGGGAAAGAGCAAGGAGGAAAAAGTGTCGCGATATCGCGACATGTTGCATTTTTGTGGTTCAAAGTGAAGAGAAAGAGCAAGGGAGAAAAAGTGTCGTGATATCGCGACATGTTGCATTTTTACGGTCCAATGCAAAGAGAAAGAGCAAGGAGGAAAAAGTGTCGCGATATCACGACATGTATTTTCATGGCTAAGAGCAACAAAAGGGAGCAAGGGGGCAAAAGTGTCGCGATATCGCGACATGTTGCATTTTCGCGGCTAAGAGCAAAAAAAAGGAGCAAGGAGGAAAAAGTGTCACGATATCGTGACATGTTGTATTTTTGCAGCTAAATAGAAGAGAAAGAGCAAGAAGGAAAAAGTGTCGCGATATCGCAACATGTATTTTCATGGCTAAAGAGAAGAGAAAGAGCAAGAAGGAAAAAGTGTCGCGATATCACATGTTGTATTTTCACGGCTAAAGAGAAGAGAAAGAGCAAGAAGGAAAAAGTGTCGCGATATCGCGACATGTATTTTCGTGTAAAAAGAAAAGAGAAAGAACAAGAAAGAAAAAGTGTCGCGATATCGTGACATGTCACATTTTTGCGGCCAAAAGAGAAGAGAAAGCACAAGGAGGCAAAAGTGTCGCGATATCGTGACATGTTGCATTTTCGTGGCTAAGAGCGACAAAAGGGAGCAAGGAGGAAAAAGTGTCACGATATCGCGACATGTTGCATTTTTGCGGCTAAGAGCAACAAAGGAGAACAAAGAGGCAGAAGTGTCGCGATATCGCGACATGTTGCCTTTTCGCGGGCAGAAGAGCAAAGCAAGAGACGGACGTCGTGATTTCGTGACATGTCTCATTTTTGTGGTGGGAGGCAGCAAAAGAGCAAAGTAAGAGACGAATGTCACAATTTCATGACATGTCTCATTTTTGCGGCTGGAAGTGGTAGAAGAGCAAAGCAAGAGACGGATTTCACGATTTCGTGACATGTCTCATTTTTGCGGTGGGAGGTAGCAAAAGAGCAAAGTAAGAGACGAATGTCGCGATTTCACGACATGTCTCATTTTTGCGGCTAGAAGTGGCAGAAGAGCAAAACAAGAGATGAATGTCATGATTTTGTGACATGTCTCATTTTCATGGCTGGAGGCGGCAAAAGAGCAAAGCAAGGAAAGAATGTCATGATTTCGTGACATGCCAACTGTAAAGGAATAGAGTATATTTTTGGCAACTGGGGATATGCACTGACATCAGGTGCTAATTTCTAAAGAATGGTCTATTGATTATAACCTGGTAGGTCTACTGGATGATTGCAGAATAACAGGCTCATCTAAAATTAGACAGAAGGAAATCTATCCAATCTATGGGAAATTCGTTGTATATTATTAGAAACTATAGACAATTACTTGTAATTGATTGAAGAAATTAAATGTACGTAGTAGAAGATACTCTTTTTAGGGTATAAATAGGAGTGAGTCGACCATGAAAATTTTTTGGCTCTTGGATGTTTACAAGCTTGATGTACATGTACTGGATTACAAGCAATAAAATATTTCTTCTTCTGGCTTTTGAAACTTCTGTGTGCAAGTGTATGTATCTGGTGTTTTAACTTTTATTCATTCTAAGTTTTATAATGTATCTATTCTAAAATATGGACTGTGCACGTATAAATCTTGTTTCTAGAGTTGAACATTAAAAGATATTTACATGCTTTTAGATGAACATCTAAAAGTCACACTCAGGAATTCATGTTTTCTATAAAGAAGATATAAAGAAAACTCTGAAAGTAGTAATCTGCATCGTCAATGTTTTTTGTTGTCCAATATGTACCGTGAGAAAATTTTCTAGCTTAGGCTATATTTCCCTTATCTCTTGTTCCCCTTTTCTCTAAAAAACTCAAAGGAACCAGCCTTCTATGGAGACTAGACAGATGATCTCAAGCAAGATCTGTCTATTCAATGTTGGCAAATTCTAAGGCGCAACACTATTAACCGAAGGCAGATTTTGTTCCAATAGTTTTTGGCATGCCCGGTGGGACCAGCAATCCCACAGTATTGTATAAGTTTGGTGTTTTACCTTAAGAGCCTTTTTGTTTAAAAATCTCAAGAAAAACCATCTAGCGACTCCGTTGTAATTTAGACCATAAAAGAAAGACCTTGTCTAAAAACCTTCTGGTTATATAGCCATATGATAACCAGATCCCGAGCTAGAAAATCTGAAGAACCTATCGAGTTCTTTGAACTACATATCGGAAGCCTAAAAGAACACCCTATGCTAGCCACACGATCAAATCCGCTCGACACCATTAGCACCTCTTTAACACCCATTGTAGGAGCATTTGCAAGCAATCCCAAAGCGGTTGTAACTCCTTTAGCAATCATGGTAGCCGCCCCTGCCCCAGCGCATATTGTGTGGAATCAAACTGGCCCTTTGAACTTGGGAGCACACCACAAAATTCCACAAGCTGCACTAAAAGCATTACTGACCTTTGACGAAACAGGCAAAACAACAGTTGAGCACTGTTTAGATGTATCATCGCTAGCATCTGTTTACAACATCACTAAGGAAGATGTAATGGTCAGATTGTTGATTATATATTTGAAAGGAAAGATGCTCTATTGGTACATAGTGCTTCCCTTTGGATCCATTACTTCTTAGGTAGTACTGGCCGACCGTCTGGTCGATGAATTTAATATACATGCGGATCCTTTCACATTGCTGAATCAATTCACTGTCATTGAGAGGCATCCACAAGAAGAAATCCAAAATTTCAACATCATATTTACCAGAACTCGGGATAGAGTACTGCAAGGCCTAAAGTCCACAGAAGAACAAGCTATATGCTATTATTTAAGGGCTTTTGATTCATATCTAAGTATGACAATAATGCAATCCCGTGTAACCACTTTTCTTGGGATCTATGTAGAGGCAGCAAAGGGAAAAGCTGATCTCATTGCTACAAAAATATAAGTCTTAGTCCTGACAAGGTCAGGAGAAAAGTCGTTATGAGCTGACCCTAAGGAACTCCAACCACTAGGTTTTCCTCCTGCCCCCAGGGCAATTCCACAAAAAAACCAGTCGAATGAGAAAGGATGTTCTAACCCTCCTCAGAATTCTACGGCTACACCGAGAAAATAATTTCCTCCTAGAAAAGGGAGCGAGGCTCAAAAGTAAGTGAATGAAAGACTCAGATTTCCTTCATTGAAAAAAAGGCAAAGAACAGAAGCCACGCAGGTCTATAGAGACAGATACAACGCATCTACTAGTGGAAGGGAAAAGAGTGCTGAGGTATTCCCAGCTACAACCCTTTCGTTCAACATTGCAGAAGAAATGAAGAGAACCCCTTCCAAAATAAGCATGTATGATGCACTGCAAATTCTTGGTCAAATTGACCTCCTCCAAGAATCTTTAAATTTAAAGAATAATACCTCTTCCTCAAATGTTATACAAGCAAATGTTGTGTCAACCTCTAGAAAAAATAGACCGCCCCCATTCTATCTATCCTTGCAAATGGAGGGGTGGATAGTTCACAATTGCATGATTGATTCAGGGGCCGCAACTACGGTGATGTCGAAAGCCGTATGTGACATAATGGGGATGGAATATACTCGAAATCATCCTGGTGTGTTGCAATTAGATGGTACTCCAGTAAAAACCATCAGGGTGATCAAAGATATCCCTATTCAACTCCACAGAATGCCAGAAGCAGTCGTCATACAAGAAGTAGTCGTTGTAGACTTAGAACCATATTTCGGTATGTGTTTATCCAGAGAGTTCATAGCCAAACTGGGAGGTTATCTATCACTAGATTATTCACATTTGGAGGTACCTTTAGAAGGTAAAAGAGTCAAGATCTACAATGAAAAACCATCTACTTTTCATTTGGAAATACTAGAAGAAACAGCTACCGTCAACATGATGTCTGAGGAATTGGAGAATATTGATCTAATGGAAGAAACCATGGAGGAACTCCAATCTGAAGATCAGTTTTTTATGGAGAATTTCAATGCTATGGTAGATATAGAAATAGGAAGCTATTCCATTGAAAAAACAAAAAGGCTTTGTTGCTATCCCTAAAACAGGTGATTCAGCCAACCAATTATGGAAATTGTACTTTGACAGATCAAGGTGTAAAAATGGAGCAGAAGCTAGAATTGTTCTAATTTCACCTACTGGAAAAGAAAAGGTTTTTTCATATAGGTTGACATGGAGTTGCACCAACAATGCGGCTGAATATGAAGCTTTGTGTTTGGGACTTAAGAAAGCTGAAAAACTAGGTGCAAAACAACTATTGATCTATGGAGATTCAAAGCTGATTGTTAAATGGGTTATTGGTAAATGCATTTGTAAGCAGCATTACCTAAAGGCTTACAAAAACAAAGTGTTGGATCTATTGGAAAATTTTGAAGCACTAAACATGAAATCCATTTCCAGAGAGGAAAACACACATGCAGACCTGTTAGCATCAGTAGGATCAAATTTTTTCCCAGTTAGCAATGTTATTCAGAAGTCTAAAATAATTAGACTTGTATACAGGCCTTCTGTGCCCGACAAGGACATTTTCTGGTAGGTATTTGAAAAAAACGAGCAGATCCTAGATTTTGTGATTCATGAGATGAATTGCTCTATAGAAAGAGCGTTACAAGAAGAGGACAAAGAGAGCCTTATTCAACTGAGAAATAATCATATCCCTAGGGGACTGATCACCCTGGAGAGCCTTTTTGACAATAGCGACATAGCTGTAGGTCAAAGGATGAAGGTATATGAACGTCGGTATAAGGAAATACAACTAGAACTAGGAAAAATGATCAAAGTGGGGACCAATTGTACAGTGGTATAACTAGAACAAATAAAATAGTTATGTAGAGAATATCCAGATATAATAGCCTGGACTTATAGTGATCTTAAAGTGTACAGGAAAGAGGTCATTCAGGATACCATCGAACTAGAGGAAGGAGCTAAACCTTTTAGGTAGAGGCAGAGGCCTGTGAATCCCAAGATTGAAGCCTTAATGAAACAAGAGTTGTTAAAACTCCTACAAGCTAAGATAATATACCCAATCAAGCACTCTACCTGGGTAGCAAATTTAGTTCCAATCCGCAAGAAAAATGGAGAAATATGACTATGCATCGATTTTAGAAATTTGAATAGAATCTCTTTAAAGGATCACTATCCTTTACCCCAGATTGACCCAATCCTTCATACTGTGGCGGGAGTAGAAAGGTTTTCTCTGTTAGATGGCTTTTCTGGTTACAATCAAGTTTGGGTGAGAAATGAAGATCAATACAAGACTGCGTTCACCACTAAGTGGGGAACATTTGCATACCAAAGGATGCCCTTTGGATTATCTAATGCAGGATCAACTTTCCAGAGAGCCATGGACGTAGCTTTTGGGGAGCTTGCAAACAAAATTATTGTCGTCTATTTAGATGACATGACTATTTTTTCTCACGACAAAAAGGACCATGCCACTCATCTGCAGTAAGTATTTGAGAAATGTAGAGAATTTGGGATATCACTAAATCCTAAAAAATCTATTTTTGCTGTGGAAGAAGGAATACTCCTTGGGCATGTTATTTCTAAAGTTGGGCTATCAATTGATCCTGATAGAGTAAAGGCACTAATTGAGTTGTCGCTCCTGTTAACAAGAAAGGTTTGCAGTCTTTCTTTGGGTAAATAAATTTCGTCAGAAAATTCATTGCGGATTTTGCCCAAACAGTTAAACCAATGACTGAATTATTGAAAAAGGACGCTCCTTTCAAATGGACAGAGCCAAGGAAAGAAGCTTTCCGGAAAATTCTAGAAGCCATCGCTCAAGCTCCTATGCTAGTCAACCCTGACTATTCCCGAGGTTTCATACTATATGTTGTCAGAGAGAAAAATAGTTATGCTACAGTTCTCACTCAGAAAGGAGCAGATGATGAAGAAATACCCATAGCCTTTCTGAGTTCAACCATGCAAAAACATGAGGAAAGATACAGCTTCATAGAAAAACAAGTATACGTAATTATGAAATCCTTGAATAAGCTAAAACACTTCTTATCTCAGAGTCGGAAGATGGTGTATGTTATTCATCCCGATGTAAGGAACTTCATAATTCAAGGAGAATTGGGTGAAAAAAGGGCTGGATGGGTGACTCGCATCCAAGAGTATGATGTAGACATACATCCTACTAAAATAGTCAAAGGGAGAGCTTTGTGCCAGGAATTGGCCAAGCAAGTTACAAGTGGATATGGGGAGAGCCACCCCGTCATGGCAAACACAGAGCAACACCAAGACAGAGTAAGTTCGGGTTGGATCGATGACTTTGTGAGGTATTTTCAGACTGGGTCATGTCATGAAGATATGAATGCTTACCAGAGAAGGATATTCAGAACCCAAGCATTGAAATATACCCTTCAAATATAGGGGTTGTACAGGATTAACATCGATGGTGTATTATTAAAATGCGTTCCCGATAATGAAAAGCAGAAAGTTTTAGATGAATTTCACGAGGGTTTTTCAGGGGGACATTATGCAGGTCGAACTACAACTTTGAATATCCTTAGAGCTGGATGTTATTGGCCTTCCATCTTCCTATATGCATACAAAGTGACCTAGAGGTGTGAACAGTGTCAGAGGTATGTGGGAAGAAATAGGAATACACCCATGCCCTTAAAAGCTATTCAAGTTGATGAACCATTCCAGCAGTGGGGGTTGGATTTTGTAGGGATAATAGATCCAAACTCATCATCAGGCCACAAATACATTCTCACTACCACGGACTACTTCACCAAGTGGGCAGAAGCAGTGCCTATGAAGAAAGTTGATTCAGAAGTGGTGATAGAATTTGTCGAAAGTCTAATCACAAGGTTTGGCATACCATATTATTTGATTACAGACAATGGATCCCCTTTCACTAGTGCAAAGATGATCAAATTCGTTAGTAGATATGGAATTTACCTGAAGACTTCCTCTAATTATTATCCGTAAGGTAATGGATTAGCTGAATCTACTAATAAGAATCTTCTAAGAATTCTGAAAAGAACATTAGAGGACAATAAGAAGAACTGGCACTCACTCCTGAATCAAGCCCTGTGGGCCGAAAGAATCTCAATAAAAAAATCAATCAATACATCGCCATATGCTTTGGTTTATGGCAAAGAAGCTGTTCTGTCGATTCATATGGAGATACCGGCGTTGAGGATGCTAAATCAAGTTAACAAAGATGAAGGTCATCCAATGGATGCTCGACTTATGCAACTTCTACAGCTTGAAGAATCTAGGGAATAGGCCTACGATCATCATCAAAAGCATATGGTAAAAATGGTCGGGTGGTTCGATAAGAAAAAAACTTTTAGGAAATTTAAAATAGGTGACCTGGTATTAAAATGGAATGTCAAGAAAGCAAAGCTAGGACACCATGACAAGTTTGATGCATTCTGGGAGGGGCCATTCGAAATTATTTCAGAAAAGCAATTCAATGCCTTCCAGTTAAAATATCAAGATGGATGGGTTCTACCCATCACGATGAATGCTTTTCACCTAAAATTGTATTTCCAGTAAAAGCTATAGATCACCATTATATGTACAATATATTATAAGTTTGGAGTTTTGTAAATATTTCCCTTTTTAAGGCCTAATAAGAATCATTTTTTGCGGACTATCGGGGTCTGATATTTTGAAAGAAATCTGGAGGAAAAAATTTGAATGTTCAAAAATTTGGGGCTACCACGTGATCGCTTGAAAATGATGGCGGATAGGAGGAAAAGACAAGAGTATTATTCAAACCTCATCTAGTGATCAAGAGCCTCAAGATACAGAGGACGACTCAAGGAAAGAGACTCAGGAAGGCGAACCAGCCCATACAACTAAAGGAAAAATTGATGCAGATGCTCAGAGCGTTGAGCATGAAACTTCACAGAAGGAAGCCCCACACGGCCCACCCAGTTCAGCTCAAGAAAGCCAAAAGAGTGAAAACAAAAAACAAAATTTGGTTAAAAAGGAGATCTCGACGGTAGAAGAGCAACAGGAGAAACAAGTTATAAACTTGGACGAAAGTGATGAAGAAAATGAAAATCCTGATGCAGAAAAAACGCAGAGTGAAGAAATTGCCGTCAGTGAACATGAAGGAGAAGGACACCAACAGCCAGCCCAACCGAAAACATGTATGATTTCTTCACTTTCTTCTTCTCATTCTCCTACTCATTCCCATTGTAATTCTCCTTCCTTTTCTAAAATCGACAAAAATATAATGTCCTTGCCAAAGAATTACCTTGTTCTCCCAGAAATGGCAGCATCTTCTCATAGTCCGCTAAATATTGGGTCCGTAGTTGCTCCCATTCCATTTCTCCCTAGAATTGACATCCCAGCGGCTAGAGTTACAACTTATCAAGGGACTGAGTCAAAGTCCACCATGGCCAAGATTAAAAATCTAAAAAGGGTAAGCAGGAATGCATCCTTTTTCTTTTATCTTTGTTTTTCCACTCGAAATTTTACTTTTCGTAGCTGTGTTGGTGACTCCTTTTCCCAATGGATGAAGGCCTGGTCTCTATTTTTTCAAGAAAAAATTCCCACGAAAGGCGCCAAGAATGTTAGTCAAAAAATGACTAACTACAAAAAAACAGTTGATGTGCCTTTTTGCATATTTTCCAAGAAGATAAAAGTGGCCAATATGCTAAAGATCAAATAAAAAGCAAAACACCGAAAGGAGGAAAAAGTGTCGCGATATCGTGACATGTTGCATTTTCACGGTCCAAAGCAAAGGGAAAGAGCAAGGAGGAAAAAGTGTCGCGATATCATGACATGTTGCATTTTTGCGGTTCAAAGTGAAGAGAAAGAGCAAGGGGGAAAAAGTGTCGTGATATCGCGACATGTTGCATTTTCACGGTCCAAAGCAAAGAGAAAGAGCAAGGAGGAAAAAGTGTCGCGATATCGCGACATGTATTTTCGTGGCTAAGAGCAACAAAAGGGAGCAAGGGGGCAAAAGTGTCACGATATCACGACATGTTGCATTTTCACGGCTAAGAGCAACAAAAAGGAGCAAGGAGGAAAAAGTGTCACGATATCGCGACATGTATTTTCACGGCTAAAGAGAAGAGAAAGAGCAAGAAGGAAAAAGTGTCGCGATATCGCGACATGTTGTATTTTCATGGCTAAAGAGAAGAGAAAGAGCAAGAAGGAAAAAGTGTCGTGATATCGCGACATGTTGTATTTTCGTGGCAAAAGAGAAGAGAAATAACAAGAAAGAAAAAGTGTCACGATATCGCGATATCACGACATGTTGCATTTTCGCGGCTAAGAGCGATAAAAGGGAGCAAGGAGGCAAAAGTGTCGCGATATCATGACATGTTGCATTTTCACGGCTAAGAGCAACAAAGGAGAACAAAGAGGTAGAAGTGTCGCGATATCGTGACATGTTGCCTTTTCGCGGGTAGAAGAGCAAAGCAAGAGACGGATGTCGCGATTTCGCGACATGTCTCATTTTCATGACGGGAGGCAGAAAAAGAGCAAAGTAAGAGACGAATGTCGTGATTTCGTGACATGTCTCATTTTCATGGCTAGAAGCGGTAGAAGAGCAAAGCAAGAGACGAATGTCGTGATTTCGTGACATGTCTCATTTTCGCGGTGGGAGGCAGCAAAAGAGCAAAGTAAGAGACGAATGTCGCGATTTCGTGATATGTCTCATTTTCATGACTAGAAGTGACAGAAGAGAAAAACAAGAGATGAATGTCATGATTTTATGACATGTCTCATTTTCGTGGTTGGAGGCGGCAAAAGAGCAAAGCAAGGAAAGAATGTCATGATTTCACAACACGCCAGTTGTAAAGGAATAGAGTATATTTTTGGCAACTGAGGACATGCACTGACATCAGGTGTTGATTTCTGAAGAATGGTCTATTGATTATAACCTGTCAGGTCCACTGGATGATTGCAGAATAACAGGCTCATCTAAAATTAGCCAGAAGGAAATCTATCCAATCTGCGGGAAATATGTTGTATATTATTAGAAACTGTAGACAATTACTTGTAATTGATTGAAGAAATTAAATGTACGTAGTAGAATATACTCTTTTTAGGGTATAAATAGGAGTGATTCGACCATGAGAAAATGTCGGCTCTTGGACGTTTACAAGCTTGATGTGCATGTACTAGATTACAAGCAATAAAAGATTTCTTCTTCTGGATTTTGAAACTTCTGTGTGCAAGTGTATGTATCTGGTGTTTTAACTTTTATTCATTCTAAGTTTTATAATGTATCTATTCTGAAATCTAGACTGTGCACGTATAAATCTTGTTTCTAGAGTTGAACATTAAAATATATTTACATGCTTTTAGACGAACATCTAAAAGTCACACTCAGGAATTCATGTTTTCTATAAAGAAGATATAAATAAAACTCTGAAAGTAGTAATCTGCATCGTCAATGTTTGTTTTTGTCCAATTTGTACCATGAGAAAATTTTCTAGCTTAGATTATATTTCCCTTATCTCTTGTTCCCCTTTTCTCTAAAAAACTCAAAGGAACCAACCTTCTCTGGAGACTAGACAAATGATCTCAAGCAAGATCTGTCTATTCAATGTTGGCAAAGTCTAAGGCGCAACACTATTAACCGAAGGCATATTTTGTTCCAACAGAGTCTTCAAGTGGAGAGATATCCACCAGTCAGTGTAGCAGAGATACAGAGTCTTCTAGAATATCACTAGCCAAAGCAGAAGGAGAAAGAGTTCTCATGTGGAAGAGATCGACGAACTTGAGATTTAGGGGATCAACATCTCATTTGGACAAAGGTCCATAAACATTGTAATTGGGAAAGATTCCCAAGAGATTTATTGAGAAAGTTTTAGCAAAATATTTTCTCCGTGGAGTAGCTCGCATTGGGTCAACCACGTAAATTATTGTCTCTATTTTGGATGGTTTTTTGTGCATTGCTTTGATTACTGCTATTGATATTGTTATCTATACACTACATAATATTGAATTGAAAAGAAAAGTAAAAAGTGGTCTTATATTGTTCACCCCCCTCTCAGTATAATCTTGTGTTCTTAAATTGGTATCAGAGCGGGTTCCTTCAAAATATTTTGATAGCTTGAAGGAAAAGTGTTATAAGAACACAATGGATCAAAAGGATCAAAGAGATGGGTCCTTCAATAATGCAGTTTTAGTATTTTATGGAAGTGACTTCTTGTATTGGTGTATGCTGATGAGATTTTACCTGATGGTACTTCAAAATTAAGTTTGGGATGCAGTGGAACTTGGATATGATTCAGCAGTCAATCCTCCTACCAATAAGGAAGGTAATATTCTAATGCATGCAAATTTGAGAGCTATGAATGCAATTATAAAAGGATTGGGTAGATCAGAATCTATGAAGGTTATGGATTGTAAAACAACAAAAGATATGTGGGATCTACTGCATGACATATTTGAGGGTGATAAAGGTGTCAGGAAATCTAAGATCAGAAATCTCAAAGGAGAATTTGAGAACTTAAGAATGAGAGATGGTGAAAATATTCGTTATTATCTCTGTAAGATTGATGAACTTGTACATAAGATGAGAGGTATTAGAATGAAGGTTGATGAATCAGATGCTTGTGATAAGATCTTGAGAACTCCTCCAAAAATGTACAGTGAAAAGGTTTCTTCTATAGAAACATAAATTGATAGTGATTCTTTGACAAGGAATTCTTTGCTTGGAATGCTTACTACTTTTGAGATAAGAACAAAATATATTATTCCTCTAAAAGAATCTGCTTTAAAAGTGGACAAAAAGAAAATAGAATCGAGAAGTGAGTCATCTAGTGATGAAGAATCTAAATATGGTATAAGAGACAAAGGTTCCAAAATATCTACAGATGTAATATCTATTAAGTGTTTCAATTGTGGAAAGTATAGACACTATGCAACAGAGTGCAAAGAGCCAAAGTACAATAGTGATGAAGAAAAATAGTATCACAAGTACAAGGAATCAGAAAGATACAGGTCCCGAAAGAAAATCAAGGATGGATAAAACAAACAAGGGAAGAAGTTCTTCCAAAGGAAAAAGAGAAGCTACTATGGAGAAAATGCAATTAAGTACTCAATTTATAGTGATGCTAGTTATTCAGACAATGATAGAGATGAAGTCCTATTTATGAGTAAAGAGAAAATGACTCCAGTTATTCTCAAGTGTTTTAGATATGGTAAATTTGGACATCTTGAAGATGATTGCACTAGGGATGTCTATAGTTTTAGTGATGATGGTTTTGAAGATGCACTTGAAATACCATATGAGAATCTTCTAATGGCTTTAGAAGATGAAGTAAGTGATCCTATAGAAGACAAGTCAACATGAAGTAATGATAAAGAAAAAGGCAAACAAATAGAGGATTATTTAGTAAATAATGGTTATGATATCAAGGGAGAACTTATCTATGCCCTTGACACAGTAAAGAAGGTAAGAAAGCAACACTCTAAGCTTAAAATTCTATTTCAAGAATGTGATGAAGAAATATTATTGCTCATATAAAACTTAGAGAAGTCAAAGGCTAAGGCAAGTAAGTTCAAGGATAAGTTAGAAGCAAAGATTTTGGAATGTGAAAAGTTAACACAAGAAGTTGCACTACTAAAAGAATATTTAGAGAATTCCAAGAAAAATTTATACAAGTATGTGAACAGTGCAAAGAGTGTAGATAAAATAATCAAGATACAAAGAGGAGAAACAAACAAGACAGGTCTTGGTTCCAAACAGGCTCAAAAAAATGGGAAGAAAGGTCTACTTCAAGTCTTGAAGAAGAAGGAAATTCAAAAGAAGATACTTCATAAGATGACAGTGAAAGTAGGAATGAGACATCAGAAGATGAGTTGGATAACAGAGAGTTCAAAAAATATAGGAACTATACACAAATAAGATACAAATGGAACAACAATCATAACAGGAGACCAATGAGGTCTAGACAAGGAAGTTTCAATGGGAGATGTTTCTCATGTCACAAGTTTGGGCATATGGCTTCATAGTGAGGTCATATGAAAGACAAGAATATGGGAAAGGACAACTTTTCCATGGGCATTGCTACTCATACAATGAGTATGGTCACAAGGCAATGAATTACAGGGTTCATGGCAGAAGAGGATATGGTTTCACTAGGAGATATCCTAAGATATTTGCACAAGTGTTAAAGTGTAATAATTATGGTCACATAGCAAGATGGTGTAGAGAAAATATTCCAGAAGTAGGCATGAACAAGAACATAAATATGAATAGGAATAGAAACTTGGATGAGAACAAGAACAAGAATAGGAACAGGAAAAAGAATATGAACATGTATGAGAACAAGAAAAGGAATTGAAGTGATGACAGAAACAGGGATCATGATTTGGAAAGACATAGTGAGAAGATTTAGAAAACTCAGAAATGAATAGAGAAATATAAAGGTAAAGAGCAGTGCTTTCAGGGAGTAGAAATACTCCCACCCCAGAATTAACCACCTCATGTGGAGGTGGGGGAGGGGCTAATCTAGGAGGCTCATTCTTAGCCCCGAGCCCCAAAGGTTACCCTTTGCCATTTATGTCAAAGGGTGAGAGATTTGTGTATATTGGGGAGAGTTTTTGATATGGGGAGAGATTTGATATTTGAGAGAGCATTGAGCCAGGGGGAGCAAAGCCCTAGAGGGAGCAGAAAAGAAGGTCAAATTTCAATAAAAGGATATGGGTTTCCATCAATTACAAAGGGAGATATTGTTGGCCATTTTGAGTCCCTAAGATAAAATGTTGTCATTAATGTCAAAAGGTTATTTGATGTCAAAAGGATCTATGATGGTATGCACTATGTTTTGTGAAAGTGCAAGGAAGGGTTTTTATCAAAACCAAGGTAGGCAAAATAAAAGGTTTCATTTTAAAGTGTTTGAGTTAATGCTTCAAGGTTTTATGAATTGAGAGTTGAGATTAAAACCTTGTTTATGAGCATTGTTTTTGAAGTGAGTTGTTATGTAAATAACTTGAACTTGAGTTAGATAAGAACATGAGTATCATTGTTATATGAGATTAGTGGTTGAGCATTGTTGGAAACATTTTGAGTTGGTTGATAAATTTGTTGACTAGGGCTTGTGAGAAAGGATTGATCTTTAAGGTGATTGGTTGAGTTGAATGGATTGAGCCTAGTCAAGTGAGTGTGTGAAGTGGTTGTTCAAGTTCCATGAAACAAACTATTATATATTCTGATTTGAGTTGATATTGATCTGATTTGAGATTGAGCTTTGAGAATAGAACATATTGAGTCTCTAACAATTATCTTTATGCTTCTATAAGATTGAGCTGAGTTGAGATTGATTTGAATTGAGATTGATTTGAGTTGAGATTGAGATTTGAGAATAGAACATATTGAGTCTCTGAGAATTCTCTTTATACTTCTATAAGATTGAGCTGAGTTGAGATTTATTTGAATTGATATTGGTATTTGAGTATAGAACATAATTGAGTATCTAACATTTCTCTTTATGCTTCTATGAGATTGAGTTGAGATATTGATTGAGCATTGAGTATAGAACATATTAAGTCTCTAAAAATTCTATTTATGATTCTATTGGACAAGTTATGTGTGGACTTGTTAAGTTGATTTGAGGCAAGTATTTGAGAAGGCTTATGGACTGATTTTGTGTAAGCTTTTGTGAAAGATTGCTATGCATATTTGAGCAAGTCCTAGAGAGGAATTATTGAGCAGATTTGAACAAGTTTGGAGTGAGCTTGTTGAGTATATTTGAGAAATTTTTGAGTGAGCTTGTTCAACAGATTTGAACAAGTTTTGAGTGAGCTTGTTGAGCAGATTTGGACAAGTTATGAGTGAGCTTGTTGAGCATATTTGGAAAAGTTCTGAGTGAGCTTGTTGAGCATATTTGGACAAGTTATGAGTGAGCTTGTTGAGCATATTTGGATAGGTTCTGAGTGGACCTGTTGAGCATATTTGAGAAGGTTATGAGTGAACCTATTAATAGAGCTTTGGAGGTGATAGAGTACATAGGATAGAGTCTCAATGGATAGAGATCTAGCAGCTAGGACAACTGAAGATATATCTAAGTGAGGAGTCTTCAAGTGGAGATAGATCCACCAGTCAGTGCAGCTAAGAGATAGATTCTTCTAGAAGATCACTAGCCATAGTATAAGGGGAAAGAGTTCTCCTATAGAAGAGATCCATGAACTTGAGATTTAGGGGATCATCATCTCCTTTGGACAGAGGTCCATAAACATTGTAATTGGGAAGGATTCCCAATAGATTGATTGAGAAAGTTTTAGCAAAATATTTTCTCCGTGGAGTAGACCACATTGGGTGAACCATGTAAATTGTTGTCTCTATTGTGGATGGTGTTTTATGCATTTCTTTGATTACTGCTATTGATACTGATATCTATATACTATATAATATTGAATTGAAAATAAAAGTAAAAAGTGGTCTTATACTGTTCACCCCCCTCTCAATATAAGCTTGTGTTCTTAAATAAATACATTGGGTATTTTAGTAGTTCCTATAAAAACTATTACTACTAGGCTACCTAAATCACCATATTTAGGTAGAACAAGTTTTCCAACAAGTAAATCTACTAATTTTTCATCCACTTGTATGGTCTTAGGGAATTGCTTTATTTTTCTTCCAATTTTAATGATGCACAAATTCTAAATAGTCTTTTTAAGAATAAGCACATCTTTAATGGCTTGTAGTAAAGAAATTGTAGTGTTTAAAGTTTTTAGTTCATTTTGTAGATCAGGTTATTTAGAAGGTTCTTCTCTAGCCTTGAGGCACTCAGGATATGGTGTTTGGTGAGAAGAAATTGGGGGGTTGTTTTATCAAGGATTTTTGTCCTTTTGATGAGGAGGTTGAGTAAAAAAGGGAATTTGAGGTTCAATATCATTGTCATGGAGCTTTGTTATCATCATTAGAGCTAGATTAGGAAGTATTTTTCTTGATCAAATTTAAATATTATTAGTCTATTACATTGAGTTTGACTATATTTTATTTTTGTAGCATAGATGAATGCTACCTATCTACTACTATTTGGGTTAGTCATAGGTTGTGTAGGAAATAGAGGTTGCGTAGCTTGTTGTGAAATAGTCTATTATGGGGCATTGGAGGGGCTAGAAAATCATCCTTTTTGTTAGTTCTATAACTATCACTATCCTTGGTGTTGTTGATTATAAGGGTGTTGTGATTCCCATTATTGGTTTTGCATGGGTTGTGATATCCATGTTTGTCTTGATATGGACTATGATGCCTATTTTTGGTTTGAGCAACCTAGAGTGGACAATTCCTAAGGTTAAGGCCAAGGTTTATGGCCCCATGTTTTTGCAAGGAGTAGGATAGAACAAGGCATGGACCAAGTATTAGACATCTATTTAATTGGAGCTTGTGGGCCATGCAGATTTTGATATGGATTGTAGAAAAATTATTCCCTTGTATCTACCCTATAAAGATAAGCTCTTCAGTGGATTGAGTGTTCTTGATATTTAGCAAAAGATCACAATGATCTATAGAATTCCATTTTTCATAGATACTACATATGGTGGTCTTGTTTAGGGGGTATTCTTGGAGTGCATGCTTCTTTCTACACCTAGGAAAATACATAAAGAGAGATGCACTAGATTTACATTTTGGTTGCATTTCATCTAGAGTCATATTGAGGTGTACTAAGATATCAATTTTTAGATTTGAAAATTCCTCCATAAGATCCTTTACATCATTGTTGATTTTAGTTTCCTTGATGTTCAAATTCAGCCCTTGTACATGAATAATTCCTACAAAGTTTTGCAATATCTATAAAATCAAGTTTTTTTACATTGCATTTTCCCATAAGTTTTAAGGCTTCTTGTGACTCTTCTTCTAGATCTCTAAGGAATATGGTCTTGGTAAGTTTTAGGTCTATTTTAGTTGTGCACCTTCTTTGGACAAAATAGAATCTATCTAGGCAATATTATTATTGTTTCATACTAGAAAGTTCTTCTTTGTATTCCTTCACCCTGTAATATTCTTAGTATTTATCCAACAATGCTCTTTCTGTGTCTACCCATGTATGTATTGAGTCAGACTCTAACCCCATAAACAAATGCATTGCTAAATGTTTAAGCATATATGAGAATACTTTAAGCTTTTGATTTTCATGACCATAGTCATATGTTTGGTAGAGGACTTTCAACTAAAATAAAAATTGACCTAGGTCTTCTGATGCAATCCCCTTAAAGTTTGGTAATATGTATGTGGAAATATTTTCATCGAAGCTTCTTTGCTAAGATCCAATCTAATGGGGTATGTAAATATTTTAGTGGCATTACTAGTTTCTCTAGGATGATGTGTATCACCATTCTTATCCCCTATATTTTCATCCCATCTATCTTCTATATTTGTAACATACCAACAAATATTATACTCTTTGAAAACCTCTATGAGATGCTTGATCATCATCTAAAGTTGGTGGGGGAAGACTACTTGACTATTCTTAAGAGTTTTCAAGTTCAAGAAACTTGAAAAACCCTAAATTTGAAGATTAATTCCCTTCTCTAGAGCTTTCTTCTTCTTTTCTTATCATAGATGTGGGTAATTAACTGATTGGTATAATCTTTAGATGTGGATGTCAATTTATTATGGATTTTTGAGGGTTTTGACTTAATAATTATCCCTTTCTATCTCTAGGTCTATACATACATTCTACTTTAGCATAAATAAAACTAATTGTAAAAAAACAAATTCAAAATATATTAATATTTAAAGGACCTAATGTTGACTCTATTTTCATGTTACAAACTAATACCTTGATTGCTTGTTTAGTAACACTAGTGTACCTATTGTAAGATATCTCCCTAGCTTTTCTATTAGTTTACTAAAGAGCACATTTCTATTGTTTTATTAAGGTGATATATCACAAGGAAGAAATAATATAAAACAACCTTAAAAGCTCTCTAACAGCACCTTTTGATCCCTGACAATGATGCCAAAAAGTAACAAGTGTTAATGTTCTCACTTTAAAAGTTATTAATCTAAGGTGATGTTCGATGTCTATATGTACGAGAGAGAAGAAGATAGTATTTGTATAGGGTATTCTAAGGTTTACTACACTCTTTCATGAATATAAATTGAACATCATTGAAAAAAATTATAACACTAAACACTCTTTTGTAAAAATAAAAATTAACACACTTGTACAACTGAAAGAACATTAATATATAAATAAATACATTCTACAAAAATTAACATGCAAAACCATATAAAAATTAAATTGCATAAAGATTACTCTTGGAAAAAATAAACAAAATAATATTGTATATGTAATTATTAAACTAATAAAGTAGAAGCCAATAATGTACAAACTAATAAACTATGCAAACCTATATAATATACTTAGATTAACGCTTCCACCAAGTTGGAAAGCAAGCCCAGACTCCTTAACCCAATGGAAATAAGTTTTAACTTAGAATATAAAAATATAAAATAACTAAATGCAAAGGTCTGATTTTTGTTTAGAAAGAAAAATACTATATTACAAAATGTACCCTCTTATTTTCTCACTACCCCATATTATTATATGGTATGCATATATATGGATGCCTTATCTAACTATAATCCCTTATTTGTGTATATGTTTCTATAGTTTCAAAACCCAATAATATAATTTTAGACATAACCCTAGGATCTCAGTATCAATTGGGATGCATGATATTTAGTAGGTGGTAAAGTCAAGCTATTTTATAAATTCTATTTCTAATGGAAGGATGGGGATATGCATTATTTCTAAATATGACATAGTTTATTGGTCCATTGTTAGCTAAAAATTGGTAATCACATGCTTGTCTTCATCAAGATGTTAAAAATTGCATTCTATCCTCATCCATTGCTCTTGTCTCTTGATTGTAGCCGAAGGTCTAGGGATCTATCATTTTGGCACACTTATGTGGTCACCATTTTTATCAACTACATATTCCATTTCTTTTGAGTTATTTTTTCACACTCTAGCATTGTTTCATCATGGATTGTGATTTTCCATTATGACTTGCACTACTTTATCGCATTTTGGTACTTGTCTACTATTTTTCAGTGCTTGATTGATAAGCTCCAACACCATGTAATTTCAAATATTTTAAATGTTGTTGCCTATTTAAATGCTTCCAACACCCTTCCTAGTAGCTTCAAAACATCCCCTTCATGCCTAAAAAATATTAGTGCTATAACAAGACAAAATACCATCAATTCGATGCCAAATATTCACAATTATAACTATAAAATTCTATAAATCATATCTAGGTAACTTAGCAATGCACTTCTTATTTACCATATTTTAATTATAATCTTATTACTAACTATACCCTAGTCTACAATAAACTAGCACATTAAAGGGTAATAAATAGTCACTTTTGTTATATTAGATGAGGTATTTTGAGACTTCACCATGGTTCTCATGGAGTTACACCCTCTCTCATGCTCTTGGCATCACATTTATCACATCATTTCCATCCCCCACAATGGAAGTCACCACCATATGCCCACTTGTCTCTTATGACAAGATCCCATATCCAACATGGTTAATTTCACCACTAGTTGAAACCTTGATATAGATGACAACTAAAGCATCAATCACCCCTTCATCTCCACCTCCATGTAATTTAGCCCATCCATTGTGTTTGTTCATCTTCCATGTTACTTAAACACACTTGATCAACAACTCTTACTAGAGATGATGACATTTACAATGCCAACCTTTATGACATGGTCCATGAGGACCATCCAAGAGCAATGAATAATTGCAAGATCTAGTCAAGCCTATATCTAGTAGGTCACTAGTGCATTGAAAAACATCAAAGCCTAGAAATAATTTGAGTCACTCCAATTAGAGAAGAGAAAAATGATAAATAAGTACAATCATCTAAAGGACCAATCATCAAGTGCACTAGTGATTATGAGATTAAAACTAGCTATGAATGGAAACAAAATCATGATAATTGAGGTTATTTTTGACTTATCCATCTAGGCTAACCACCTCTCCTACTAATTTTATTGCTAGGATTTTGGAGCTATATATCTATTTAGAATGGATCCATACAAGATTATCCAAATTGTAAATAAATATCCACTAGAGTGACTATTTAATATGACCAAATAGCAGTAGAAAATAAGGTAATAAAAAAGAGAGACAATGATAATTCCCTAGAAATCATCTAACTTGCAATCAAAAATATACAACTCTAGCAAGAAATCAAATTCCTTATGAAGGATGTCATTGAAGGATCTCAATTGTGATGGAAATTTGAGGACTTAAAAATGTAGCTTGTCAAAAATAAAAAATACAATAAGCAACTAGAGTTTCTCTTAGAGCAACTTTCTCAAGGCTAGAACTATATGAGGCAACCATTTGAACAAGAAAAGGTAGATTTAGTACAATAGCTAAAACAAATTCAAGTTTTCGAGTAAGAGAGAGATTAGGAAGTGATTAGTATCTAAGAAAAATATAAAATTAAGAGTATTGGTAGACCTAGGGTACAACTCGAAAGTAAATTAAGTAAATCCCTAATGGGATCATATCAAAGCCAAGATGATAAGCACCAAGTAATATTTTAAGTTTATCTATAGTTAATACTAAAGTAATCCTCAACCAAACAACAAGGATAATTTAACAAACTAGGGATGAATTATTTGCAAAGATAAGATATTAGAATATTTTGAAGCAATTGGTTATGTTATTAATATTGCAAGCACAAAAAATTAAGACAAATAGGAAAGACATGGTGAGAAAACTAAAAATAATTCCTAATATGTAAAGGAACCTACAAACATGTAAGGACATAATGGTCTCCTTAGAAACCCTAATGCAAGAAATGATAAAGGAAGTATAGGGGTTGATGGACATTAAATTTTCTAACATACTTTATTATCAAAGAAGACTCCTTGATGATGATGGTGTACACACAATTTTTGAAAAGGAGAAATTCAAGGCTGAAGTTGAAGCATCACCAGAATAGAAAAAACAATTGAAGAATTTTCTATATAGGGTTCATGGAATTATGGAACATTGTTTATGAATACATATGAGGATTTGGAAGGATATGTAGAAGACCTTATAAGCCTAAAGTTACCAAGAGATGAGGAATTATTGAAGCTACTAAAATTGTTACCATGAAGAGGATGAGGAGAACTAAAAATTTTGTAATTTTGAAGGAAATGGATCCCAATTTTATAGACTATGCCCAAGGATAAAATTAACACTTTAGATATATTTCTAATCATGTGTAGCATCTTGTAAATTTTCTAGGAATATAATAACCTAGTCACTACATTGGTATACCCTCATATTTTATGTTGAATGTATAATTTGACTTATGGCCATGGCCAACATTGTATGATGCAATCTTGTTTAGGCCTATGGAAAATCATTGCACAAATTTATTTAAATTTATTCTATTATTTTATTATGTAAGCACTATGGTCCATGGTTAACCTTGTTATGGTTAAATCCACCCTATATCTAACTTAAAAATAACCTTAAACCCTCTTGTTATATTGGCTTAGGTTAAACTTATTTATGTAATTGAGTTTTTGGTATTGGTATAAATACTCACCACCATTCTATCCATTGTATTGTAGTGTTGTGTATCTTATCTATGCATAAAATATTGAATATTTATGGTCCTGATGGGTTCCCACTATATCTTTATCTCTTTTATGCTTTTTACACTTTATGTATAATATTTGAGTGGATGGATTACTTCTCTTAATTTCTAAAAATAGACATGAAGTCCAACATGGTATCAGAGTGACTATGGAGCTTTATTACTTGGTTGCATAGAAATCTTGTTCAAAGCTTTTGATATTTCTTCTAAATTCAAGGATGGATTTCTTCTTAGGGTTTCATAAGCACCTTTAGTAAAAGAGGCAAAGAGAAGATCCAATTTTTTCTTTCTTCAGTTATTCTAAATTTTTTTGATAATTTATGCCTACTCTAATTTATGTCCCATTATTATTGAAATATTTTTGACCTATTTTCAACTAATTCAAACCACTTATAGTAGAGGAAGTATTACCAAATTTAATTTATAAAGGTGTCATTACTTCTTCATGGAGATTCAAATATTGTTTCCTCATAAAAGGGACTTGGTGTCATTGAAAAGGAGAGAGAATGGTAATGTTTTCATCCCACTTGATAGCTTTAGAGCCTTGGATGGAAGAAGGAAAATGAGGCATATTCATTTACCTCAATTCAAATATTGTGCATCATGCCCATTTAAATGGTTAGAGTTATTTACTATTATGGATTATGATGTCCTTCTTCATGGAGAGGGCACACCTTTGTACCTGAGCAGTGATGGTGACAATCAAGCTAAACGGGCATGGCATAAGGGCATTCTACCTTTTGATATAATGAGCAAAATCATTTTTTTATTATTATTTTTTCTTGTAGAAAAATTAGAAGGAATTCCATAAAAATCTATGTTTTTCAAAAAAATCTCTCTAGGGCTATTTTGGAGGGAAATATTCTAGAGGACATAACTTTTGCATACAAAAGTGTATTGAGCCTTTTTTTTTTCAAATTACATATTTTTTTGAGCTCTTTGTATTGGTAGTATCTATTGAAGAACTTACTATAAGTTTGAGGAATGTCTAATAGTGTGATTATCTTAAAAATATCTTACCCTAGTTAAAAGGGGAAAATTTACCATATTTTATGCTATAAGAATATTTGATCTATATTTATAGGATATATAATGAAGTTTGTGATAGTTGTAGTAGTTTTTGAATATTTTGTATGAATATAGGAAAATAATTTACTCAATCCCACTTTCTCCTTTGGGATATTGATTCAGCTTATTCATAAAGACCTAATATTTCATGATCCCTTCTTTCTTATTTTCTTTGTCTAGGTACTCTTCAAATTTTGTAATGGATACTTTCATAAATAGGTCCATGTAAAGCCTATTTTGGTGATAAAAATTAGGTGGTATAAGGGCAAGTTGAATTTTCAAAACAAGGTGATGTATGCTACAAAAGGAAAAGTTATGCTTTCATGTCTTACCTTAAGTGATTATAGAAGATTGAAGCAACTTTTAATAGGGATTACTCTTGGATTCTCTTCCTCATATGTAGTATTAGTGGAGTTTCTCTTTGTACATATGGAGGAATATCTAATATTGGTTGTGATATCTATGTTCTTGCTTAAAGAGATTCTTATGTAGAGTTATTTTCATGTCAGTGGATTCCATATGAATCTTTCCCATGTTTATAAGTCCATTAAAACATCCATTATGGGGGAAATATATTATTATCACTCACTAATTTCTTCTCTTTTTGGTCCCTCAATTTTAAATTATGAGGGGATGTTGAAAGTGTAATCTAACTTATGGCGAAGGCCCACATTGTATGATGCAATCTTGTATAGGCCTATGGAAAATGATTGTACAAATTTATTTTATTATTTTATTATGTAAGCCCTATGGGAAAAAATTAGTGAATCCATTGTTTTGAATATTGGAAAATCTTGATTCAATTAATTAGGGACTCTAGAAACTCTATTTTGTAAAATTTTGATCAAAAGTAGGATTTGCTCAAGGTGGGGCAATGATTGGCTACTAAAGAACAAAGGACTTCACGACAAGGAGTGGTTTGTTCTTGAAGAACAAAGTGCTAGTAGAATAGAACAAAACACACCAATGCATGAGTGATTTACTCTCCTTCTTGGAGTGAATTGCTTTTTGATAGATAAAAGTAAAAAAGGAGGTGGACATATCCCAAGGGAAATCTCTAAAAAAATGATATTTTGGTATGTAGTGATGTCACTAAGCATTTTGGAAGGATAATAAGTTATTTAGAGATGTATTTAGAGGCATGTGATATTTGGAGGTGCATCAATTTTATAAATATACTTCCAAATATTTACTTTTATTAGGAGTATTATTTTCTCACCCATGGTAACTCAAGGATGAATTCTTTCTATAAACAAGAGCCACGGGATATATTGTAAATATTTTTTGACCTTGATAGAATCAAAGCTATAATTTGTGATCCCCTCATTATAATTATTATTTTCTCTTGGAATAATAAGAAATTGATGATACTTTTATTTTTTGTTAGTGGCATTGCCCTCTTGGATTATGGAATGCATGACAATTATGATACTATATTTTGTCCTCTTGTCATTCCTTTTTAATTCTATTTTATATAATAGGATGCATTGTTGTGATATGATTTTCCCATGTATTGATTGATCACACACTGTGCTTACTATGATTATAACCATATTTACTTTAATCTCTCACATCGTAAACTTCTAAAATTTTAATTTCATGCATTATATTTTTTTGCATTGAAATGAAATAAAATAAAGTGATTTTAATTACGTCCATGATACTAAAAAAATCTATGGGAATAAGAGATTTAATACAATATGGGGTATGTTATACAACCCTACTTCCTTTTGAATCCAAACCTTGGACCTTCTATTCAAAGTTCCAAATCTTAACATCCAAGAAAAAATTGTTCAATAAAGTAAAAAAGCTTAACATCCTCTTATCATTTTTTCAAGTGTGTTTCTTCTATTCTTGATTTGATGATAGGTTTGCCTAATTTTCTATTCTCAATTATTCAAAAAATTATATTAGTGAATTTATTTTTAGAGTATCCTTATATGCAATTATGATGTCCTTGTAGGATTTACATTCCATAACAAAATATTTTTTGATCTCCATTACTTCTATTGTGTAAATGACACATTTCATTTTGACCATACCTCTTGAGGAATTTTCCATCTTCTAGTTTTATATCTGATATGGTGTGAACTAGTGTAGACACTAAAATCTGGTCAATCTGATTAAGCGACCAAGACAAGGTCCAATTGACACATTATGGCCCCCTTGGGCAAGCCTCAGAGGTTTTACAGTGGTCCTAACAACTTTTTGGAGCTTTTTCCCCATTTTTGGGAAGTTTTGGGGCCTATAGGCATGGTCGTCCCACCCAAGGATGGCCATAGTTCATGGCTGTCCCACCTAGAGATGGCCATGTGTAGTCATCCCTGGGTGGGATGACCATGAGATTTGACTCCCAAAAAGTCAAACGATGGATGAATGACACCTATAAAATACCATTTGCCCTACATTTCAACCATGCAAAGTTAGAAGGTGCAAAATTCTATGGCATGCCTCATAAATAAGGCCAAATTGGGAGATCCTCTTCCCCCTCCAATGCATGCCACCCCAGTGGCAAAGTGGCACCTGGTGCCCTGCATGCCTATTTGCCCAAAGGCCTCGATTGGCTATAAACTGGATTCATTTTCCACACAAAACACATAGAGAGGATTTTTAGGACAAAGAAACAGAGTGCTGCTAAGATTTCTTTCCAACCTTTTGTGCTATAGTTTCTCTTAGAATATCTACCTAGCGAAGGAGGTTTGCGAGTGAACTAGGATGTGTGTTTCGATTCCAAAATTGAATCATTTGAGTGAGTTTTCACACCAAATTCAATGAAAAAATTTCCTAGGATGTTCTTAACCAATTATTGGAGGAATTACAGGTAAAATAAGTATAGAACTAGTGGTCATCCCACCCCTAGACGACCCCTAGCCTGTGATAGTCTCGATCGTCCCACCCTATGATGGTGGTAAACCTATGCATGTTTTTTTATTATGTTATTGTTTTTAGATTCTATATTTTCATATTATGTGTCTTTAAAAATTTCATACAATTTGGATCTATATTGAAGGAGATATCACATTTTTAGTATTTTTGAGGGTCTCACACAAGCCTACGGTGGTCATTTGGTGAAATACCTGCAACTATTGTTTATATTGAAAATATAACCATATAGGTTTTCATAGAATATTCCTTTATGTATTCTAACCAATTTTTATTAAATTTAGAGCTATTTTGGTTTAGGAATTATTCGCTTTGGATTTTGCAAGTGGAGGACGGTCATTGCGATTATGGCATGCCATAAGACACAATTTTTGTTATATCTCTAGTTATATCTATCCAGAACCTTATGTTTTACATCCCTGTGAAATTTCAAGTCATTTGTAGTTGATTTGATGCATATTCTCATTACTATATTTTTTGTGCCTGTGGGGATTGCATGTTTTCCATAATATACACTTGCTACATGATATTTATGCTTTCCTTGTGTGCAAGTGTAGGATATATAGTGCATTAGGAAGGAGCATAGGACATTAAATATCTGTAGCACCCTAAAATTTGCATAGTTAAACCCTTAGTAAAATATGGAGGAACAGTGTTGTGGCGGAGCGAGAGGAGGGGAGATGTGCGGCATGGAACGTGGTGCGCCCTGCTCCAAGTGGAGAGTTGTTGTATGGCCCTCCCTCGAAGGAGGGGGACCTCTTTGGTGTAGGTCGTGCAGCTTAGAGTGGAGGGGACCGCGTGAGGCTGGTTTCACAGAGCAACGAAAACCTCCCGCTCCCCACAGTGGAAGGATAACGCGCCGCTTGTCCCTCTTCCCACCATCCTCCGGCCCCCTCATCCTCGGACCCCCATATTTTTAAAGAAATATGCTTGTTGTGGTGCAGTGGTAAATGCCCTTAGTGTTTGTAGAGGCCGACCCAGGTTCCATTCCCCTTGTCTCCATCCTATAGATATATAGTATAGTTAGGAATGTCCTATGTGCTGGTAGAGGCCAACAAGGCTCCATTCCTCCTATGCCCAACCTTGTTGAAAGTGGCACCTCAAAAGGGGTGTTTTCCACTATAAATTATTTTAATTTGCTTGTTGTGGTGTAGTGGTAAATGCCCTGGGTGCTGGTAGAGGCCGACCCAGGTTCCATTCCCCTTGTCTCCATCCTGCAGATATATGGTATAGTTAGGAATGTCCTATGTGCTGGTAGAGGCCGACAAGGCTCCATTCCTCCTATGCCCAACCTGTTGAAAGTGGCACCTCGAAAGGGGTGTTTTCCACTATAAATTAGTTTTGATCTACTTGTTGTGGTGCAGTGGTAAATGCCCTGGGTGCTGGTAGAGGCCGACCCAGGTTCCATTCCCCTTGTCTCCATCCTATAGATATATGGTATAGTTAGGAATGTCCTATGTGCTGGTAGATGCCAACAAGGCTCCATTCCTCCTATGCCCAACCTATTGAAAGTGGCACCTCGAAAGGGGTGTTTTCCACTATAAATTAGTTTTTTGACCCAGGTGTTGTAGGTGAGTTGGAGAGGAGAGGGCAATCCTCCAAGGGAGGTCTCAGGTTCGAATCTCCACCCTACCAAAAAGCTGAATTGGGTACCCAAAATCCAATTGATAATGTTGGTGCGGGAAGGGTCGGGTGTGACTCCCGGGTGACTTTGATGGTGTAGAACTCCCTGTTCGTGGTCTCTTAGAGCAAGGGGGCCTCGCAAGGGGTTTTTTGCTTAAAAAAAAAATATAAAAATTTGAATTTTAACCTCAAACCGCCCGTTACCCGCTCCCCTTATTTTTCGCACCATTTTTAGGATTTTTTTTGACCGTTGGACAATATCATCACTGATCAGATGAAATCATCCCAGATCTAACGAATTCTTCTGGAACAGAACGTCCAGACGATTTCGTCCCAAAATCAAATTTTCATAATTAGCTTATGTTCAACAGCTTCTCTAACTTGGGCAGAAAGCGTGTCTACGCAGTTAGAGTTTCCCCCATTGGATATCTCCCAAATTGGTATGATCTCCAAGCTCCTAACCTCCCCCTAATCCTATATAAACTGGGATTTTCTTATTTTATCCCCCTGGCTGACTGATTTCCTTACAAATTTAGTTTCTTGTGCATTAGAACACCTTCGCACCATCGTTTGCATTTTGTATTTCAAGTTTTCTTGCAAGAATTTTACTGTTTTTCAGTCAGAGCAAGATCGGATCGTCGCTGACAATTCCAGACAATTTCGGATGATCCTGTCGTATATCAACGACGATCTCGTACGATTGGAGCCGATCTTGACTACAGTCCATATTGGGGGCAATCTGAGCCCGGATTTTGCATTTTCTTATCTTTTCTCTTCATTTTCTCATGCATTAACTTAAGTTTATTCTATTTATGCATCCTGGAGTTCACCTCATTTAGCATAGATGCATGATAAAGTTAAAACAAATTATTAAATTACAACATTTATCTTAATTGTGATCTCAATCTATCATTTAGGCAAGTTTACTGTTATTTCTATCATTTCTCCTTGCTTTTGCAGTTGCATTTTTGGTTTTTGGTATCTGTTTCTGTGATTGCAGGTTTTTGATGAATTCGTCTGACGAATTCGTCATATTAATGATGATATCATCTGATCTCAGATGACCGACTGTGATCTGAGATGATTCTATGAAATTTTAGATGATTATGTAATATTTGAGACGATCTGGACTGCTACAAACCTTAGAATCTTCATCAGATATCCGAAATTAGGTATATTTTATCTTATTTTGCACACTTTCTATGTTTAGCACTTATTCATGTTTTTTGTATCCATATAAATCAGCATTGGCATATAGAATAGCTTAGATTCATCTTGGCAAAACCTAGGATATGAAAGATTAAAGCACAAAATGAACACATCAAAATCGTTCTCAACCTAGGCGTGGAAACTACCACTCAAAAGTTTCTTGGTGAACCCACCATCCATCAAAAATTCACCCTTATACCCCTCCCCTAAGATGCACGACCTTTAAAGGGCCTCTTAGTTTGAGGTATTGTTCCATCCTTCTCGCATCCCCCTTTCGGGTGCGGATCCTATAGCCTGAAGGTAAGGATGCAAAAAAATTGGAGCAATAGATTTTGGTGAACCCGACGTGAAAACTAAAAACATTTTGAAAACAATCCAAAAATAAATAAATAAATAAATGCATTTAGAATCATCAGACAAATGATTAAGATTGCATATCATATTTAGATGGTAGATTATAATAAAAGACGAGCTGTCACCATAAATGTTGAAAATCAATTAGCAACCATAGAGATTACTTCTTTACTTAGAGTATCTCAAACAAATAGGGTCCAACCTTTGTGGGATGAACTTGATAGGAGATTGAGTATTATTTCATCCAGGTCAACAAAACCAAATTAAGAGGTTTGTCTTAGATAGAATCCTGGATCCTGATCAAGTGACTTTATACCATGAACTTCAGAGAGCTTGCCATAGGTGGTTAGCAGATAAAAGAGCCCTTGTGTCTTTCGAGTTGTACACCTTTGAGGAATACCTCGATAAGGCAGTTGTAGTACATAAATTTCTATCTCGTATAGAGGATCAGGAGGTCGTTCTTATGGATAGAAAGAGATGGAATAGAGTTCCTAGAGCTATGTTATATCGATAGTATTGCCATGAACTTTATTTCTATAGATTAGATTTTGAAACAGATAATATCACCATAGCACACTTTGTTAAATTATTGAAAAACCATTTCCAATTTGAAGAGGAGCATTTCATGACTCCTGAAAAACTTGATCCTATCAATGACATCCATAAACTATTTATAGAAAACTAAGCCATTCTTTTATTATTATTATTTCTTGCATTTAGTATGTTGTTTGTTGTCTTTATAATATTATCATAAAAACAAAACAAAAAACAAAAAAACAAAACAAAAATATAACAAAAGTCAAAACATTTTCTTTTAAGTATTATAGTAGGTATATAATTAAAATATATACCTCCCAAACTTGTCACAAATATATATATATATAAATATATATTTTCTAAAATCTACGTTTAAGCATAATGACTAGACTTAGGAATGGAAAACAGACTGAAGTATAAGAATATTGGTTAGGAAAACCAATAAATAAACCATATGTCCTTCTTGAAGACCCAATTCAGGAAGAAGGAACACTAGACCAGCAAGAATACGAGTTTTCTAAAGGAAATGAAAAAAGAGAAACTGTTAGAGAGGAAGGATCCTCATCCCCTAAAGTGTCTCCAGGAGGAGCTGTTACTTTTGAGAACATGGAACATTTATGGAAGTTCCTCAATAATAATATTGGCACTCTTAATAGAGCAAACCATATGGACAAGGATCAAATTAGTGACACTCAAGCAACCCTAGAAGAAATATATCACACATGCACTAATCCATTGTCCTTCGTTGATCAAGAAAGTGATCAATCTGGACCATCCAATTTGGATATGGCCGCTATAATCCAGAACATGCAACAACAACAGGTTACCCAACCACCTAGAGTGCATGTTACCAAGCCTAGAGTTACTCCCACACAAAAAAAACCTTCATTCACTGCTCTATTTCACCAAGTTATTGATCAACATCAACAAAAGCCCAAAACAAAACCAAACACTAGTTTCCAACAATTTGGGATACAACATAATGCTACTACAAATATTCTTCATAATACTCTCCCTACCAACCATTTGCATAATAGCAATATAGCATCTAATCCTTACATCATGCCATCATATGCTCAAATACCACCAAACCAATATGGTGGACAAACTAGTAATCTGGAAGCCATGGTGAAACAGTTAGTCTCCCGCATGGACCAGATAGATCCCTACCATCCCTCGTACAATTATCAAGAGATGTGTAGTCAGCCTTTGGATCCTATAGTTGTAGCACAGCCATATCCTAAACACTTTCCTATGCCTGTCCTACCTATATACAAAGGAACCAAACATCCCATGGAGCATCTACGTATGTTTAGGATAGCATGTCATGATATATCACATGATGACTTGTTATTACTAAAAAAGTTCTTGAATCTTTTAGGAGGAATGGCATTGGAGTGGTATTATCAATTACCCACTCATTCTTTGAGGAATTTTGAAGAAACAATCGAGTCTTTTGTTCATCAATTTAGTGCCTACATCGAAACGCATGTAACCATTAAATATTTGTACAACTTAAAACAAGACAAATATGAATGTTTTGTTGATTTCCTAGCTCGGTGGAGACAATTGATAGGAAAATTACACTTTGTGTTACCTTATCGAGAAATGCTGGATATATTTATCAATAATTTACAAGAACAACTATCCTATGAGTTATCAACTACTATCTTGACCACCTTCGTTCAATCTATAGACTTAGCCCGAAGAGTGGAAGATGCTCTCATTAGGAGAGGACAACTTAAAAAGAAATATGATGAGAAAACATCCAAAAATCAATATAAAAATAAATAAGTTGTGGGTGATGGAGTCACTGATAGTAGAAATATTGCTACTGTTAATGCTGCGAAGACAATGGAGAAGTTTATACTAAAACCTCCTGATAAACCACCTCGAGAATTTACTAGTTTAAATCAACCTCTATCAACCATCCTACCATAATTATTAGAATGAGGTTTGATCCAATTACCAAATATTCGGGAACCTGATCCAACTATACTTGGATACATATCTGATTTACACTATGATTTCCATAGAGGACCTATACACGCTACCAACTCTTGTAAAATATTAAAATATAAAATACAAGACCTGATTGATAACAATGAGATGGAGGTGCAAGCCTTTCAACCTAAACAAAATCCTCCTAATAATGCTCAAAAGAACATCCCCAAAAATCAGAATCAGAATGCCAATCAATCATTGGACATATTTCAACATCCTTTACCAAAGCATGGTAAAGAGGTGGCTAATCAAATTGAGCATCATAATGTTCCCCCTCCTACCCGATATGTATGGACTATTAGTGGAAATTCACCTGCTCATGGTCTGTAAATTTTTGACACAACTTTATCCATGGTTACGACCAGACCTCTATATAATATTTGGACACCTGATCTTAGTGATACAGAATACGAGACTGAAAGTGACATGGAAATCACCTCAAATCAGTTGAATAGTTCTAAAGATGAATCATATGCTATTCAACCTATCACAAATTCTATGGTTCCAGAAGAACCATTTCCAAGAAGAGTCACTACTAGGCCATCTTCTCACCAATTAATTTCTAATGAACAAGCCATAAACGCTAGACCAAGACCCATTCATCATCCAAAAAATAATATTGTAGGTACCATCAGAGTTGTTACTCGAAAATAGGCTCAAAATTCTCAACAAGATCAAACTCAGAACGATGGATCAGCTCCATTTGTTTTGAAAGTTCCTAATAAATGGAATCATGCGTCTAATGTTCAACCTAAACCTCCTTATAATATTAATTAACAATTATCAAATACTATAGCTATAATTTCCCTTTTGGACCTTTTAAAATCTTCTCCTACACATAGGGATGAATTAATGCTCACATTAAGCCAAATGATGGTACCACAAAATATTCAACCCGAAGCCATGGCCAATACTATCATAACTCGAGAAGTCGATTGTATTGACTTTCGGGATAGAGATATACCGCATCATAGTTTACATAAGGATAACCCCTTATATATTACTGCCCTAATTGGAGATGTAGCAGTCAAACGAGTCTTGATTGATAATGGTTCATCTTTAAAAATTTACACTTTTAACTTCTACCAAAAATTTGGGTTTAGAAGTGACGAGATGAAAATAACTGATATGATTATAAAAGACTTCAATGAAAAAACACAAGAAATGTGTGGAGTTATTACTATCCCATTGCAATTTGGTCCAAGAACCTTAGACACGACCGTGTTTATTGTACATTGCCCTGCATCGTACAATATACTCTTGGGTCGCCCTTGGATGAACACGATGTGAGTTGTTCCCTCAACATTACATCAGTGTGTTAACTTCAAATTTAAGAATCAGTTGGTTACCATTCATGGTTATCCTAGACCCTTTGATATGTGTGCTTTGGTAGAACCTATTGGAGTTCAATTTTTCCCTGCTCTGTCATCCACACATCCTAATTCTAATCATTCGTCTAAACGTGTGAAACACACACCCATAACATCATCTACTTTTTCTCCATCAACTCCACCTCTACATATAGTTCAACCATCCTCTAAACAAACCACATTAGGACCTCAAAAAGATCCTAAACCCACAACCAATGTTTCTTGTTTTACTCCTATAACTTCCATACCTATAGACCCGTCCATCAACATCTCTACAATGTCTACACCTACCAGAGGCATATTTTCTGCATCTAAAGATGTAGGAAATCTTCCTTCTACCTCTTATGCTCTTACTGATGAGCTCTTACCCGATTTATCTAAAATTCTTATATCAGAAAAAAAAAACACTACTATGCAATATTCCCTTATCTTAAATAATTTTCCGCCCTCTCCTCGTACCTTGGGCCTCCCACAGGCTATGGGAAGTATTTACCAGGTCGGGAGATGTGCTTTTATTTATAAAGGATATGACTGGGGAAGAATACCTAGAAACATCAAGACACATTATGATGGATATGCTCGATGTTATTTTGCTAATGAGTATATTAAAGCTAAGCATATAATGCTTAAATTGGGATATAAAGGGAAAGGTTTGGGACCTTTCCAGAATGGTATGAAAGAACATTTTGAGGTAGAGCCATGGCCCGCCCGATGTGGTGTGGGCCTATTTCCTAGTAAGGGTCAGCCCTTCCCATTTGAGGATGATGACCATCTCATGTGTTACCAAGATTATTTGGATAAACGTGATGTATTGTGTTTAATGAATAAGCCATTTACATGTAATATGCTATCCATAGCTTACCCTTAGATGATTGCTGAATCCGACGACGAGTTGGAGGGAGATATCTTCCACGATGTCTCCGTTGAGGAATTATTACATAACGGATTTTATTTCGATGGCTCTATACCTATTATAGCCCAGCTTGAGGCCACGACTCCTCAAGATGAATTATCTAAGTTAACCTTGAAAGAATTACAATAATTGGGCATTTCACCCGCCCCACCTAATTTTGAGAGAGATCTACACATGGAAGTAGAAAACGTCATAAAAATTAACATTGGAACCAACGATAACCCTCACATAATCAACATTGGATCAGAATTGAGTCAAGAAAAATAAAATAAATACATTGCATTTATTAAAGACTATGAAGATGTTTTTGCTTGGACATATGAGGATATGCCAGGATTAGACCCTTCCGTAGTCATGCATCACCTAGTAGTCCATCCGGATGCTAAACCTATTAAATAGAAACTTAGAAAAATGCATCCTAAAGTGGCCTTACTAGTCAAATGGGAATTAGAAAAACTCCTGAAGGTTATTTTTATACAAGCCATTGGTTATGCGGAATGGATCTCGAATGTAGTTCTAGTAACTAAGAAAGAAGCTACCAAATTTAGGGTGTGCATAGACTTTAGATATATTAATGCTACATGCCCTAAAGACGATTTTCCTCTTCCCAACATGGATCAGATCATTGATTTTATTGCTAGGAGTGGAATGATATCCTTAATGTATGGATTTTCTGGTTATAATCAGATCAGGATAGCTCCTAAAGATCAGGCTAAAACAACATTTATTACCCCTTGGGGGACCTTTTGTTGGAAAGTGATGCCATTTGGTTTGAAGAATGCAGGTGCAACATATCAACAAGCCATGACTTATATCTTTCACGATATGATGCATGATATTCTACATGATTATGTAGATGATATTATAGCTCGTTCCATCAAAGAAGATGATCATTTAGATGACTTGAGAAAAGTATTTGATCGATTAAGGGAATATCTTATCCGACTAAATCCAACCAAATGTATATTCAAAGTTAAGTCCGGTAAATTATTGGGGGTTATAGTTTCTTTACATGGCATTGAAATTGACCCTCTCAAGATCATGGCTATCACTGATATGCCCGCACCCACAAATATATCTGAATTACGAAGTCTACAAGGTAAGCTTCAGGCTATTCATCGCTTCATCGATAAGTTGGCGAACAAAACAGGGCCCTTTCTTAAGATTCTTAAGAAATATGTCTCTTTTCATTGGGACAATGAATGTCAGGAAGCATTTGAACTCCTCAAAAAATATCTCATTAACCCATCGGTGCTTTCACAACCTAGACATGATCGCCCATTTATCTTGTATATTTTTGCTTCATATCTTGCCTTAGGAGCCATGTTAGCTCAACTGGACGATGAGAAGAAAGAACGTGCTATTTATTACATTAGCCGAACCTTAATTAGTTATGAAACCCGCTACATAGCATTATAGAAACTATGTCTAGCAGTCGTATTTTCTACACAAAAATTATGACATTATATGCTCAGTCAAAAACGTATGTTATTGCTAAATTTGATTCTTTGCGGTATCTCATGAGTTGACCTTATTTATCTGGTCGCATAGCAAATTGGGTTCTTGCGCTAAGCGAGTTTGAACTCACATTTATAGGATAGAAGTTCGTTAAGGGTCAAATCATAGCAGATAAATTAGTTGTTGCACCCTTAGAGTCTACCCATCCCCTCATCATTGAGTTTCCTGATGAATGCCTTAAACTAGAGGCAGACCATCCTAAGCAATGGTCCTTATACTTTGATGGATCCCGATGCATGAGTGGGGCTGGTGCAGGTATTATTTTAATATCTCCACAGAAACATCTTATACCTCTATCCTTTAAATTAACATTTTCTTGTACTAATAACATTGCTGAATATGAGGCTCTAATCCTTGGATTACGAGCTGCCTTGGCACTGAAAATTAAAAATCTATTGGTTTTCGATGATTCTCAACTTGTCATAAATCAAATCAATGATGTTTATCAGACCAGAGATGATAAATTACGTCCATATAAAGCATATGTCTTACAATTATTATCCCTATTTGATCAAGTTACCTTGGAAGCTATTCCTCGAACTAGCAACCGTGCGACTGACGCCATGGCTGCAACTGCATCTCTTTTGCCCTTGGAGTTAGATGATGAATATGCTACCATCATTATTTGTCAACTCCAAGAACCCGCTTCAAATAAATCATGCTTAGAACCTTTGGATGTGTTTCTAATCAACGAAACTACTCCTGAACCTTGGTACACTGATATATTTAATTTTCTTCAAAATGGGACCTTCCTTGAAGGTTGTAATAACAACCAGCACCGGTTATTATGTAGACGAGCAAGTCACTTCGTAATTATTGGCAATACGATGTATAGGAGATCTTTTGAAGGCATCCTATTGAGATGTTTGAATCTAGAAGAATCTAGATCAGCTTTGAGTGAAGCCCACGATGGATCTTGTGGGGGACATTTTAGTGGTAGTGCCATTGCTAAGAAACTCCTTAGGATAGGATATTTTTGGCCTACCATGGAAAATGATGCACATGATTATGTGTGCCATTGCGACAAGTGCCGTAAACATGCTGACCTTGTCCATGCGCCTGCATAAGAGCTGCAGGCTATTTAATCTCCTTGGCCCTTTTCAAAATGGGGCGTAGACATCATTGGAAGAATCAACCCTGTGTCATCTGATGGACACAAATTTATCATAACCGCCACTGAGTATTTCACAAAGTGGATGAAGCTATGCCCTTAGCTTCTTGCACTGGAACCCAAGTCTCCAAATTTATTTTTAATCAAATTATTTGTAGGTTCGAAATTCCTACAGATCTCATCTCAGATAATGGTACTTGTTTCAAAAATAAAGATGTCAAAAATTTATGTCAAAAATATAAAATTCAACATCGTTGGTCCACTCCCTATTATCCTTAGGGTAATGGCCAAGCAGAAGCATCTAATAAAACATTAATCAAAATCCTCAAAATACTGGTCAATAAATCTGGATGAGATTGGCACATCCAATTATATCCTGCTTTGTGGGCTTATCGAACTAGTGTTCGTACTCCCACGGGCGCTTCACCTTTTGTTTTGGTTTATGGCACTGCAACTATTTTTCCCTTTGAATTAGAAGTTCCTTCTTTGGCTCTACTACTTCAAGATACTGAAGTAGGAGATGAATATCATGTTGGCAGACTTAGTCAGCTGGAATTCCTAGATGAGAAGCGCATCAATGCTTTGGAACATCTTTGTGCCTACCAAAACAAGCTTAAACGAGCATACATCAAGAAAGTTCATCATCGATCCTTTGATATCGGTGACCTTGCCTTGAAATAAAATCAAAAAAATACTAAGGCAACTAAATATCTTAAAGGTAAATTTGAACCTAACTGGCTTGGGCCATATATCATCACTGCTAAATTTGGATCGGGAGCATACCAATTAGCTACCTTATATGGTAAAGATCTTAAAGAACCTATAAACATTATGCATCTTAAGCGCTATTATGCATAAAATCTGGTTATTTCATCATTGTATATATTGTTATTTTGCATATTGTTTCATTTTCGTCATCCATATAAAAATTTCAAAAAACAATAATAGTATTTATTCTTTCCATTCATAAATTAAAATCAAAATATAAAACTTCAAAATCATCAAAATCTTAAAAAACATTTTTTATTTTCGTACTCGTCAATTCTTGAAGTATTGCAGTTATATTTCCTGTTATTTTGGATAAATTAGCATTTATTTGGAATCCTGTACTTTCACACTCACATGAATAAATATCTTGATTTTATTTGGTATGATTATTAATCTCTCTTATATCAAAGTCCACATTTGAATTAAATAAAGTTTTGAGCATAAAGAACTGATCTTGTTATTTACTTGAACCAAGCATATCTTTTCACATTAAAATGATTTCATTGCAAATTCGATATGATCCTACATAGTAGAAATGGTTTCTTGAGCAAAAAATTTCCCTTGCTATCCTATCATGCACATGGTCTAGAATATTTGAGAATTGACAAAAGGACAAGCTCACCCCTACCCAGAATAAAAAATCCCTTGCTCTATAGCCAATCCGAGAAAGTATCCCTAGCATAGGAAGAAAAATAAAATTCAAAGAAAATGAGAAAAAGAAAAATATCATTTTGTACCATCGCAGCAATATTTCAGTATTGTCTCAATTCCAAGCAAAAATACAAAAAAGAAAAAGAAAAAAAGAAAGAAAGCAAAAGAGAAAAGAAAAATGCAAAAAGTAATAAAATCCCTTTCCCTACCCCTTGAAAAGAAAAGAAGGGTGAATGAGCTGGAATCCCTGGAATTCTCAATTATTCAAAAACTGTGAGGTAAACCCCATAACAGGTGGTTTGTGCCCAACCCGCTTGGCCTTGGGTAATCCCTAACGTGGTGATATGTCTATCACATTAGCGACCTTCTTTTGTACAGACCTATGTCGGCTTATGGATCAGCTAGCTCTTGATGACCTAACTTACACAGTAGTTTGGTATGGTTACATGCATATAAATCATTGTCAATGAACACTCATTTGGTTAATTCAAATTACTTGTATCAAATTATCTTGCTCAAAATTGGTGAATGAACAATACAATTGCACACACATTTGTATTTGAGAGATTTTGTATCATTGTGATAAATCAGGATCAGTAATGAACTCACATTTGCACATGAGGGTTCCTTATAAATCTATATTTTATCTTTAAGATAATTTAAAATATCTTTGCAATTCTTTTAGAGCCATTTCATCTTCTTATTTAAGAACATTTGCTTAGCATCAAAACAGTTAAATATATTTCTTTCCAAAAAATCCAAAAATTTTCTTTCACAACATTTTTAAAAAACCTAGTAAATAAAGTCACGTTTATATATTATTATTTTCTGTTTATCTCAAAATCAAAAATCAATCATGCAATACAACTATTATATCAATTTCCTTCTTTGGATTTCACAATGATGGTATAAGTCTATACCTATAATTCTATGCCTAGCGCAAACCATTGTTCTAATTTTATTTTTCCCATTCACTTTAATTCATACAAACATATGGCTTACATCATTATGTTACACAATTGTGCTTTAAAAGGAACACAAATTTTTCTACTTCATTTCATTATGTCAACATTCCATTTTGCAACCATGGTATGATTTCTAAGGAATTGTTCAAAATTTTATCACACTTAGGAATTTATGCCTAGCAAAATCATATTTCTTTTAATATCTCATGCATAATATTTTTATGAAAATCTGAAAACAGATCATCACCATCATCATTTTTCATCGTCACAACACAAAGTCTTAAGACAGTCTCTTAAGCACTCTTTTACTTTTAACAATATTTCTATACTGGGATTAGCTTGACGACCTAGCGAGCGGAAACTCCATGAAATGGTCTAAAACAACGACAATGTCCTTTGAAATTATTGTTAGAAGTCCCTTTTATTTTGCATCAAAACACACCACCAAAACAACCAATTTGGTCACATCAGATTATTCCATTTAAAATTTTATGGCATGACATAAACTTATAATTTATTTCCACCGACATAATTACATGAATAATCAATCAACAAATCCAAAATTAAAGCATCATACAACATATAAACAAGTCATATCATCAAAAAGACCATTTATATATATCAATAAATTATGTACATAATCTCAAAACTGGACTGGTATGCCATAATCAATACCCTGGCATGCTCAGTCCCCTCAAAAAAGTAATAATAATATATACAATCTGCATTCTATAGCAGCTAGTCTCGAGAAGCCCTCGAGCTCTCAGCATCATCTCCTATCCTACCCTGAGGTGGAGGAGGAGGTCCCATAGAGGTCCGGGCAGTGTCTCGGGTCCTCATCGTCGATCGTGAGGAAGTCCTCGACGATCCCACCCTGATCGACTCTGCAATGTCGATTGGCAGCTATAACCTCTAGCCCTCTAGAACCAGCTAGAAATATACTCCTTGATAGAATGCGGTCTGAGCCAGAGACTGTGCTAACTCCTGCATGCTCACCCCTCCACTCTGAGCCCTGAGCTGTGTAGCCTCATCTTGTAAAGTCTGCACCTGAGCCCAGAGGTAGGAAACTGTTGGAACTAAATCTGCCTTCGGTTAATAGTGTTGCGCCTTAGACTTTTCCAACATTGAATAGACAGATCTTGCTTGAGATCATCTGTCTAGTCTCCAGAGAAGGCTGGTTCCTTTGAGTTTTTTACAAAAAATGGGAACAAGAGATAAGGGAAATATAGCCTAAGCTAGAAATTTTATATGGTGTAGATTAGACAACAACAAAGACAGATTTACTTACTTCTATCCAAAGCATTTAAACACATTTCCATGCAAAAATTATATAATTCCAAATATGATTTCTAATATTTCGTTTAACATACGTATATATTAGATTCTTATTCCAACAATATGATTTATGTATTGCGAAAGTTTAGATATAAGAACAGACTCAATTTACAATTCAATATTGTAAGCAGAAATAAAGAACATTAATACATACACTTGCACGATATGAACCAGAAGCCAATGGGAGATGTGATTTTATTGCTTGTATTCGAAGTACGTACATTCAGTCTTGTAAACATCCAAGAGCCGACCTTTTTTCTAGAGTCACTCACTCCTATATATACCCTAAAAGAGTATCTTTTTCTAAGTACATCTTACTATTTTACAAGCAATCATCTACAGTTTCTAATGATACACAACAAGTCTTCTATGAATTAGATATCTCCTCTGCTAATTAAATTCTAGATGAGCCTGTCACATTTTCAATCATATGGCAAGCCTGTTCTATCCTAGATTTTTGATAATCATGTCAGAAATCACTTCTTGGTGTCAGTACATGCCTTTGATTGCCAAAAATACATTTTATTCCTTTATAGCTGGCGTGTCGCGAAATCATGACATTCTTTCCTTGCTTTGCTCTTTTGCCGCCTCCAGCCGTGAAAATGAGACATGTCACAAAATCGTGACATTCTTTCCTTGCTTTGCTCTTCTGCCGCTTCCAGCCACGAAAATGAGACATGTCATTGCGACATTCTTTCCTTGCTTTGCTCTTCTACTGCCTCTAGCTGCAAAAATGAGACATGTCACGAAATCCTGACATTCGTCTGTTGTTTTGTTCCTCTGTCGCTTCCAGCCACAAAAATGAGACATGTCATGAAATCATGACATTCATCTCTTTCTTTGCTCTTCTGTTGCTTCCAATCGTGAAAATGAGACATGTTGTGAAATCGTGACATTCGTCTCTTCCTTTGCTCTTTTGTTGCCTCCCGTCGCGAAAATGAGACATGTCACGAAATCATGACATTCGTCTCTTACTTTGTTCTTTTGATGTCTCCTTCCGCGAAAATGAGACATGTCGCAAAATCATGACATTTCTATGTCTTTAGCTTGATTCTGCTTCTTGCATCACAAAAATGCGACATGTCGCAAAATCGCGACACTTCTGCCTCTTTGTTCTCTTTTGTCACTTTTGGCCATGAAAATGCAACATGTCGCGATATCGTGACACTTTTGCCTCCTTGCTCCCTTTTGTTGCTCTTAGCCACGAAAATACATGTCACGATATCGCAACACTTTTGCCTCCTTGCTCCTTTTTTTTTCTCTTAGCCATGAAAATACATGTCACGATATCATGACACTTTTTCTCTTTTGGCCACGAAAATGCAACATGTCGTGATATCGTGACACTTTTTCTCTTTTGGCCTCGACAATGCAACATGTCGCGATATCGCGACAATTTTTCCCTTTTGGCTGGGACAATGCAACATGTCGCGATATTGCAACACTTTTTCCCTTTTGGCCGCGACAATGCAACATGTCACGATATCACGACACTTTTTCCCTTTTGGCCACGATAATGTAACATGTCGCGATATCGCGACACTTTTTCCTCCTTGCTCTTTCTCTTTGCTTTTTCTCGCGAAAATGCAACATGTCGCGATATCGCGACACTTTTCCTCCTCACTCTTTCTCTTCGCTTTGGACCGTGAAAATGCAACATGTCGCGATATCGTGACACTTTTTCCTCCTTGCTCTTTCTCTTTGCTTTGGACCACGAAAATGCAACATGTCGCGATATCACGACACTTTTTCCTCTTTGCTCTTTCTCTTTGCTTTTTCCTTCTTGCGGTGTTTTGCTTTTTCTTTGATCTTTAGCATATGGGCCACTTCGGTCTTCTTGGAAAATATGCAAAAAGGTGCATCAGCTATTTTTTTGTAGTTAGTCACTTTTTGACTAACATTCTTGGTGCCTTCCGGGGGATTTTATGCTTGCAAAAATTTTGAACCAGGCCTTTATCCATTGGGAAATGGAGTCAACAATGCAGTTGTAAAAAGAATCTTTTAGAGAAAGACAAAGAACATAGGAAAATGCCCTTAGATGAAATGTGAACATTACCTCATCAAAACTCCCTTTATACCATCTCTATTAAAAAAAAAATGTCGACTTCTGATTGCTGCGACTGATTTTTTTTTGTTAAGGTCAAAAAATGATAATATTTACAAATATTGTCTGAATATACTTATATTATACTGTACATATAATTCCTTTTCTGCTTTCTCAACAGAAATATAACTTTAAGTGAAATTCATTCACTGTGATGGGAAGAACCAATCCATCTTGATCTTTCAACTCGAAAGCATTGAACTGTTTCGCTGAAACAATTTCAAATGGTCCTCCCAGAAAGCATTGAATTTATCATGGTTACCAGTCTTAGCTTTCTTTACATTCCATTTCAAAACCAATTTTCCCACTCTAAATTTTTTGGCAGTTGTCTTTTTGTTGAACCATCCTTCAGTATCTACCATATGCTTATGATTGTGATTGTATGATTGCTCTCTTTGTTCTTCTAACTATAAGAGCTGCATAACTCCTGCAACTATGTGTAGCATTTGGTCAATATGAGGTAGCGGGTAATGATATTTGAGTGATGCTCTGTTCAAATTTTTGAAATCTACACACAATCTGATATCTCCATTTTTCTTCCTGACTGGTACCAATTTTGCCACCCAGGTGGAGTGTTTAATAGGATATACTATTTTAGCTTGAAGGAGTTTTAGCAGTTCTTATTTCATCAAAGATTCTATCTTCGGATTCAGTGGTCTTTGCTTTTGCCTAAAAGGCTTAACTCCTTCTTCTGATTCTATGGTATGTTGAATAACATCTTTATTGTATACTTTTAGATCACTATACACCCAAGCTATGATGTCAGGGAATTTTTTACACAATTCTCTGATCTGGTTCACTTCCTCTTCTATACAACTGATTCCAACCTTAATCATTTTGCCTGGCTCCAACTCTACATCTTTGTATCTTCTTTTATCGACCTTGATTTTCTGGCCAACTACTCTATCATTGTTATCAAACAGGCCTTCAAGGGTGATGAGACCCTTATGAATATGATTGTTTTTTAACTGAATAATATCCTCTTCTTCTTCATCCTATAGATCCCGGTTGGCTGAGCAATTCATTTCATGGATTAAGAAATCTAGTATCTGTTCATCATTTTCAAAAACTTGCCATAAAATATTTTTATCAGGCACTGAAGGCCTGTATATAAGTCTAACAGTTTTAGACTTCTGAATAACATTACTTACAGGACAAAAATTAGCTCCCACTAAAGCCAAAAAATTTGCGTGGGTATTCTGTTCTCTAGGGATAAACTTTATATTTAAGGCATCAAAGACCTCTAAGAGATCCCACACTATGTTCCTGTAAGCCTTCAAATAATCTTGTTTAATTATACCCTTTTTGGTGACTTGATTCACAATAAGTTTTGAATCTCCATAGATGAGTAACTGTTTGATTCCCAATTTCTCAACCTTTCTTAACCCTAAGCACAGGGCCTCATATTCTGTTGCGTTATTGGAGCAACTCCAAGTCAACCTGTAAGAGAAAACCTTTTCCTCTCCGATGGGAGAAATCAAAACCATTTTAGAACCAGCTCCATTCTTACACCTAGCCCCATCAAAGAAAATATTCCACAATTGATTCACAGAACCATCCTCTTCTAGGGAGGGTATCAATTTTCTTTTTGGTTTCTCAATAGAATAGTTTCCTATTTTTGTTTCTATCATGGCATTAAAATTTTGTAGAGAAAACTCGTCCTCAACTTGGAGCTCTTCTAATGTTTCTTCCATTAGATCTTCTTCTATTGTTTCTTCAGTTTTACACGGTCAGTTTCACCAATCTTTTCTACATGAAACATCGATGGTTTCTCATTAAAAATCTTGACCCTTCTACCTTTGAAATGTATCTCCAAATGAGAATAATCTAAGGATAAGTATCCTCCTATATTTTCTATGAACTCTCTGGATAGACACATACCAAAATAGGGCTCCAAGTCTACGACTACTACCTCTTGTATGACTGTCATCTGAGGCATTTTATGCAGCCGTATGGGAATATCCTTTATCACTCCTACAATTTTTACTAGAGTACCATCTAACTGTAGGACATCTATGCTACTCCTAGTGTACTCCATTCCCATAATATCACATACTGCTTTGGGTATCATAGTGGTAGCAGCGCCTGAATCTATCATGCAGTTGTGGACAACCCATCCTTCCATTTGAAGGGACAAATAAAAGGGTGGTGGCCTGTTCTTACCAGTGGCAGACGTCAAGTTCGTTAGAACCATTTTTGAAGATGATGCAGTCCCACCTCCATTCTTCATTATTCTTAGGGATCCCTGTAGGAGATCGATTTGACCTGGTATTTGAAGAGCATCATACATACTTGCCTTAGAAGGAGTCTTTTTCATTTCCTCTACTATACTTAATGTAGGTGAATCAACTATTCTTTCTCTTTCTTTGGCAAAAGTTTCACATTTATTTTTGTATCCCTGGGTAGCTTCAGTTCTTTGCCTTTTTGTTAGCGAGGGGAATCTCAACCTTTCCCTAGCCTGTTCTTGGGTTTCATTTTCCCCTCGAGGAATAAATTCTTTGTGTGTTTCTTGCCCTTGACTTTTGGTTGGAAACTGATATTTTCTTTCCTGAGGGAGACTTCCCTTAGGAGTTTCTTTGGGAACTTCCTTGGGAGCAGGGGAAACATTCAATGGATGAAGCTCTTTAGGGTCTACTTGCAGTGGTTTTTTTGAGTGGTATTTTCACCCGATTGTGAAAACACACTCTCCGATAGGATTTGGGTTCTAAATCCTCTGCTTGCAAAGAAACAATTTCTCCAAGGTTCTTGTTATGTTAGCATTTTGCATCTGCGTATAAAAGATATTTAATTAAAATGCTAGGAACACCTTAGTGGTTGCAAGTAACTAAAAACAAGGGGCACTGTGGTTTATTTTACTATGAAATTTAATGATTGTTCCTTGAACCCTAATAAAGTAAATGTGATTTGATCCTTAAATGACCATGCTGTAACTTCAAAATAAAATTTAATGAAATGCCATAACATGAATGGAATTATTTTTGGGTTTTGATTTTTTTTAATTTTAAATTTTATTTTAATGCTTGAAAATAAAATTGGAGTTTCTGAAAAATAAAATACAGCAAAAGAAAATAAAATGTAAAGAAAAGAAATTAAAAATTGCATCCAGTCTGATGCTATCCCGTCCTGGCAAAATCGAAGTTGTGAGGTTTCCATGCATGCAACCTAACTTACTGGACCTGCAAACATGCACAATCCCTATAAGCTAAGTGCTGATTCCTAGGGTTTGAAATAAAAATTCAGATTTCAAACATTCGCCTAATGCAACCCACAAAAGTGGCATTTAACATTATCTATAAATCTGAAATCTGAAAACAAAAGAATAAACATTAAATCCATTAGCATGCATAGAATATCTCCTTCTTTCTTGCCAACAAGATGCAAATTTTTGAATACTCTGCATTAATAATATGTCAAGTTACAATGGCAGCATCTCTGGTTTTCTCAAAACCAGCAAAAGGCAGAAAACAGCCCCAAGTAGGCCCAGAATGGCCCTCTGGCCTCTAGCACTGCAACTCTGCTCCAGCGGTTTTCCCCCTCGTGCCAATCTGTGCTTCAGATTTTATACTAACTGAAATGTCTCTTCGGTTCTCCTTCTGTCGCTTCGTTTCACCTTCCAGCATGTGACCTTTCAAATTCCTACCTTTTCGATGCTTTTGTTCCATGTTCGATTCTACAACGTTTGAAATCTGTTGCTGCATGTAACGCCTCTGTAGCTTCGACACCTGTACACCACGTGTCTCACGCCTTCTGCGCCTTCTGTAACATCTTCCTATGAAAATCATGACAAAAATAGCATGCAACCTGTTCACCTTCCTTGCCGTGAAAATGAGACATGTCGTGATATCGCGACGTTTTTCTGCTTCGGGCCATCTGCCAGCTTTCCATCGTGAAATCGCGATGCTTTTTTGTTTCGTACTGCTTTGCTGCAACTTGTCACGATTTCGCGACGCCTTCCACTTTCGGACCCTTTCACTCGTTTCTGTCGCGATTTCGCGACCATTTTCGCTTTCGGACCCTTTCACTCGTTTCTGTCGTGATTTCGCGACCATTTTTGCTTTCGTACATTCTCGGCCGCAACCTGTAGCGAAATCGCTACGCTTCTCGCTTCTTGCTCCTTCGCTGCATGCTGTCGCGATTTCGTGACCATTTTCTGTTTCGGGCCTTCTCGCCGCAACCTGTCGCGATTTCGCGACCATTTTCTCTTCATCATGCCTTTTGCTGATTTCTGTCACGATTTCGCTATGCCTTTCTGTTCCGTACAACTGGGCTCGTTTCTGTCGTGATATCGCGACGTTTTTTTACCTTGGACCTCTTTGCCGCTTTCTGTCGTGAAATCGCTACCACTTTTGTTCCGTACGCCTTTGGCTGTTTGGAGTCGCGAAAATGCGACATGTTGCGATATCATGACGATTTCTTGTTTCATGCCTTCCCCCTGCAATCTGTCATGATTTCGTGACATTTTTCACTCAGCACCTCTTTGGCTTCAATCTGTCGCGATATCGCGACGTTTTTCCGATTTGTGCTATTTGACCAGTTTGACCCATGATTTTGCGATGCGTTGCGATATCGCTACGCCTTTCCATTTGCCTTTCTCTCTCCTCTTTCGGGTCGCTAAAATCAAACACGTCGTGATTTCACGACGGTTTCGCCCACCTGCTGTCGTTGACTGCGTTGACCGCGATTTTGCGACATGTCGCGATATCGTGACACTTTTCATTTTCTGGTAGCGAAGGAGCAACTTGTCACGATTTCACGACACATTTTCATTTCGGCTGCGATTTTGCAACATGTCGCGATTTTGCCACACCTTTCTGTTTTTCGGCAGCGATGGCGCGACAGGTCGCGATTTCGTGACATGTCGCGATTTCGCGACACTTTCTATACTTGTGCATTTGTTTTTGCCTCTTTTCTTCATTTTTAGTATCTGGGTCACTAAGATTTTCTCTACAATCCTGCAAAAAAGGTGGGTCCCCAATTTTGGGGTGTGTTGTGGATCAGCCACAACAGGTTTCTTAGCTGATCTTGTCAAAACTAAAACCTGATCTACTATAGGCATCATGAATTTGTGGTCATCCTCTCTAATTATATTTACATGGCCTTTCATTTTTTCTTTACTCTTTTCAACTACTATACTTTGTACATAATGCTGGTGTATCATACACGAAATTTCCCCATGTGGATCGTTACATGTAGTGCACCAAAAGTTAGAATCAGTGGGAGGCTCCTCGGCCTCCATTGTCTCATTTGTATATATTGTGCTCGGTCTCTCTTGTCCCCTATTGCTTGATTGTGCTGCATCTCTCGTTACCTGAGGGAACCTCCTTGGCAAAAAATTCCTTTCAACCTCTCTCTTTTTCATGGATGCAATTTCATTTGACAATGTCTTCATTGTATCAATTATGGTCGTGTATTGATCACTGGGGGGAGCCGATGCAAGGGGTCTAGCTGGTAATGTAAGGAATGTAGAAGGTGCGGCCATAGCTGGGAGGACCTACGTTTATTAGAGTATAGGCAGTTTAGAAATTGATGCTTGGGAAAGCTCTAGTAAAATTGGCAATAGACTTTTTGATGGATATATTTTTGTAGCGATGAGATCAGATTCGCCCCTTGCTACCTCTACATAGATCCTAGGAGTGGTTACACGGGATTGCCTTATTATCATACTGAGATCTAAAATAAAAAGCCCTTAAATAATAGCATATAGCTTGTTCTTCCGTGGGCTTTAGGCCTTGCGGTACTCTATCACGAGTTCTGGTAAATCTGATGTTGAAATCTTGGATTTCTTCTTGTGGATGCCTCTCAATGACAGTGAATTGATTCAGCAATGTGAAAGGATCCGTATGTATATTAAATTCATCGACCAGACGACCAGCAAGTACTTCCCAAGAAGTAATGGATCCAACGGGAAGCGCTCTGTACCAATAGAGCATCTTTCCTTTCAAAGATATAATCAACAATCTGACCATTACATCTTCCTGAGTGATGTTGTAAACAGACGCTAGTGCTGATACATCTAAACAGTGCTCATATGCTGTTTTTCCTGTTCTGTAAAAGGTCGGTAATGCTTTTAGTGCAACTTGTGGAATTTGGTGGTGTGTTCCCAAGTTCAAAGGGCCAGTCTGATTCCACACAAGATGCGCTCGGGCAGGGGTGGCTACCATGATTTCTAAAGGAGTTACAACCGCTATGGGATTGCTTACAGATGCTCCTACAACAGGTGTTAAAGAGGTTCTAATGGTGCCGGGCAGATTTGATCATGTGGCTAGCACAGGGTGTGCTTTTAGGCTTTCGATATGTAGTTCAAAGAACTCGATAGGTTCTTCAGAGTTTCTAGCTTGAGATCTGGTTATCATATGGCTATATAACCGGAAGGTTTTTAGACAAGGTCTTTCTTTTATGGTCTAAATTGCAACGGAGTCACCAAGTGGTTTTTCTTGAGATTTTTAAACAAAAAGGCTCTTAAGGTAAAACACCAAAACTTATACAATACTATGGGATTGCTGGTCCCACCGGGCATGCCAAAAACTATTGGAACAAAATCTGCCTTCGGTTAATATTGTTGCGCCTTAGACTTTGCCAACATTGAATAGACAGATCTTTCTTGAGATCATCTGTCTAGTCTCCAGAGAAGGCTGGTTCCTTTGAGTTTTTTACAGAAAAGGGGAACAAGAGATAAGGGAAATATAGCCTAAGCTAGAACTTTTATATGGTGCAGATTAGACAACAACAAAGACATATTTACTTACTTCTATCCAAAGCATTTAAAAACATTTCCATGCAGAAATTATATAATTCCAGATATGATTTCTAATATTTTGTTTAACATGCGTATATATTAGATTCTTATTCCAACAATATGATTTATGTATTGTGAAAGTTTAGATATAAGAATAGACTCAATTTAAAATTCAATATTGTAAGCAAAAATAAAGAACATTAATACATACACTTGCACGATATGAACCAAAAGCCAATGGGAGATGTGATTTTATTGCTTGTATTCGAAGTACGTACATTCAGTCTTGTAAACATCCAAGAGCCGACCTTTTTTTTGGAGTCACTCACCCCTATATATACCCTAAAAGAGTATCTTTTTCTAAGTACATCTTACTATTTTACAAGCAATCATCTGCTGTTTCTAATGATACACAACAAGTCTTCTATGAATTAAATATCTCCTTTGCTAATTAAATTCTAGATGAGCCTGTCACATTTTCAATCATCTGGCAAGCCTGTTCTATCCTAGATTTTTGATAATCATGTCAAAAATCACTTCTTGGTGTCAATGCATGCCTTTGATTGCCAAAAATACATTTTATTCCTTTACAAATGGCATGTCACGAAATCGTGACATTCTTTCCTTGCTTTGCTCTTTTGCCACCTCCAGTCATGAAAATGAGACATGTCACGAAATCACGACATTCTTTCCTTGATTTGCACTTCTACCGCTTCTAGCCATGAAAATGAGACATGTCATGAAATCGTGACATTCTTTCCTTATTTTGCTCTTCTGTCGCCTCCAACTGCGAAAATGAGACATGTCACAAAATCGTGACATTCGTCTCTTGTTTTTCTCCTCTGTCGCTTCCATCCGCGAAAATGAGACATGTCACGAAATCGCGACATTCGTCTCTTACTTTGCTCTTTCACTGCCTCCCGTTGCAAAAATGAGACATGTCATGAAATCGCGACATTTGTCTCTTTGTTCTTTTGCTGCCTCCTGCCGCGAAAATGAGACATGTCACGAAATTGTGACATTTCTATGTCTTTAGCTTGATTCTGCTTCTTGCATCGTGAAAATATGACATGTCATGAAATCGTGACACTTCTGCCTCTTTGTTCTCTTTTGTAGCTTTTGGCCACGAAAATGCAACATATCGCGATATTGCGACACTTTTGCCTCCTTCCTCCCTTTTGTTGCTCTTAGCCATGAAAATACAACATGTCGCGATATCACGACACTTTTGCCTCCTTGATCTTTGTTGCTCTTAGCCACGAAACTACAACATGTCGCGATATCACGATACTTTTTCCCTGTTGGCCGTGACAAAGCAACATGTCACGATATCGTGACACTTTTTCTCTTTTGGCCGCGACAATGCAACATGTCGCGATATCGCGACACTTTTTCTCTTTTGGCCTCGACAATGCAACATGTCGTGATATCGCCACACTTTTTCCTCCTTTGCTCTTTCTCTTTGCTTTTGCTCATGAAAATGCAACATGTCACGATATCGTGACACTTTTCCTCATCGCTCTTTCTCTTCGCTTTGGACCGCAAAAATGCAACATGTCGCGATATAGCGACACTTTTTCCTCCTTGCTCTTTCTCTTTGCTTTGGACCGTGAAAATGCAACATGTCGTGATATCGCGACACTTTTTCCTCCTTGCTCTTTCTCTTTGCTTTGGACCACGAAAATGCAACATGTCGCGATATCGTGACACTTTTTCCTTCTTGCGATGTTTTGCTTTTTCTTTTATCTTTAGCATATGGGCCACTTCGGTCTTCTTGGAAAATATGCAAAAAGGTGCATCAGATATTTTTCTATAGTTAGTCACTTTTTGACTAACAGAAACCTTAGCCCAGAGAGCCGTCGTCTTGCTACTCTCCCCTACCTCGACACCCTTGCCCTTATCGGGCGATGGTGGCCTCTTCTCCTGCTGAGAAGGGAATCTCTCCTCCCTCCTCCCTGTCTACTATGGCCTCTGTGGAGCAAGTGCCATCCTCTAGTGTCTCTCCTATGGATACCATCGCTACTATCTCCCTCCACGACCCCATGCTGCCTCAATAGCAGCCTGGCACCGCATCCCCATCCATCACACAATTACGTGCATTGGACCCTATGCCCTCGTCATCCGAGGAGGGCGGATGCTTGCATACCAGGCATCATATCCATCAGCAACCCCAGCATCATCTCCATCCATTGGCTGGATGGGGGCATCATCTACATCCTAGCTCCATAATCGTTGTATATCTGGAGCCCCACTCAGTGTGGTATTATCCTAGACAGTCTGAGAGTACTCATAATCCCTCAGAGAAGGGATCCCATGCTAAAGACCGAACTGCCACAAAAATTGATCGTAGTGGTGGAGCTCTACCTCTCCCCACTCCATCCTCAGCCAGCAGACTCGCCTAATGTGAGCCAGCTCCTGCCTATCCTCTTCCCACCTTGGATGCTCTCTCCATGGCCTCCAGGCGATCTGGTCTAGGATGAGGTCATCTAGCAACATTCGTGACATCGATAGATCTATCCACCACTGTGACCCTCTTTGTAGCCACCAATAGAAAACTTGGGGTCTCTCCCGATCAACCCCTATCAGTGGGAGTCCTATCGGCCTTCGCACCACGATGTGCTCCAGCACCATACCTGTAGTAGCAATGACAAAACCAAACATCGGCCTCCCTTTTCTATGACCCCATGCAGGATCCTATACAATTGGTACAGTACAAAGCCACCCCATACAAATATATACCCGTGGTCTCTCATGTCACAAACCACATCTGAAAGGAGCCAAGGTAATCTGCACCCACTCTGGTGGCATAGCTATAGGCCACCCAATATCCCTGCCAACACCCGAGTCAACCTAGATGCCCCAGGCATCTACCTTAGCGACTCGATGTTCACTCTGCCCTTCTCCAGGGTGAAGCTTTGGTCTTCGCTCAGCCTCATCATAGCATGGACCTGATTGGTTGTAGGAGTCATGAACCGTCCCTGTATGAGGATCCTTAAGATCCTCCATGCATCCTCTAGTGTGGGAGCCATCTCCCTTGTCGGTAACTGGAAAGTAGGATGACCTCGGATACCATCTCTCTGCTAGGGCTGTCAGTAGCCCCATGTCTATCGGTACTTGTGGCATCTTTGCCACATGTTGTAGTCTGACCTATGCTAGTCGGTCTCGCTCCACCTGGTCGAGCGCGGATATGTCATCTCTCAGCCCCCATATTTCCACTCCCAACTCTTTAGTAATCCCCTCTGCAAAACAAACAATAAAACAATAAAAATTCATTAATAAACCAATTATTAAAATCAATTAAATGCAATTCAAACAAGCTTAATTTCATAAAAATGATGATATCGTCCTAAATTGGGTAAAATCATCCTTTGTAGGATGAAATCGTCTTCGATTTTGCAACTTGGGGATCGTCCCTTGTTGGACGGGATCGCCCCTAGTTCGTTGATTTCACCCTCAGACGAAATCGACGATCTAGGGATGATTTCGACGAAATAGGGATGATTTCATCCCGACGTCGTCAACGGCCTAAAAAAGGTCGTGATGCCCCAAAATAGTCAAAATTTAAAACAAAAATTGCACAAATCAAATTAAAACATAATTCACTAGGTTTAGATCCTTACCCGTAGCCCGCGTCGGACCTTTGTCGATCGGTGCGTTGTTTCAACCATTTTTGTTTGCAAAGCTCTAAAAACAGTAAAAATGAATTAGGGTTTTACCCTATTTTTCTTAATTTTATTTAAAAACAACAACATTTTTTAATTTTGCTTTTCCGTGCTTTTACCTCAAACGTTCGATTTGGGTAAAAACACGGAGGGGGCACCATAGTCAGCAGTCGTACGATTCGACCTAGAATCATCGTCTAGAAAATTGAGTAAATTTTTTCTTTCTCGTAAAACGGGAAGAACTCGTCTTTAACGCATTTTCTTCAAAAAATTCGCTAAAGAGGGGGCAAAATGTAGCACCCTAAAATTGGTGCAGTTAAACCCTTAGTAAAAGATAAAAATTTGAATTTTAACCTCCAAACCGCCCGTTAACCGCCCGTTACCCGCTCCCCTTGTTTTTCATGCCATTTTTAGGATTTGTTTTGACCGTTGGACGATATCGTCGCCGATCAGACGAAATCATCCCAGATCTGACGAATTCATCTGGAACAGAACGTCCAGACGATTTCATCCCAAAACTAATTTTCATAATTAGCTTCTTTTTTCAACAACTTCTCTAACTTGGGTAGAAAGCGTGTGTGCGCAGTTAGAGTCTCCCCGTTGGAGATCTCCCAAATTGGGATGATCCCCAACCTCCTAACCTCCCCCTAATCCTATATAAACTGGGATTTTCTTAGTTTATCCCCCTGGCTGACTGATTTCCCTGCAACTTTAGTTTCTTGTGCATTAGAACACCTTCGCACCATCGTTTGCATTGTGTATTTCAAGTTTTCTTGCAAGAATTTTACTGTTTTTCAGCCGGAGCAAGCTCGGATCGTCGCTGACGATTCCAAAAAATTTTGGATGATCCTATCGTAGATCGGCGATGATCTCGTACGATTGGAGGTGATCTCGACTACAGTCCATATTGGGGGCAATCTGAGCCCGGAGTTTGCATTTTCTTATCTTTTCTCTTCATTTTCTCATGCATTAACTTAGTTTATTCTATTTCTGCATCCTGGAGTTCACCTCATTTAGCATAGATGCATGATAAAGTTAAAACAAATTATTAAATTACTGCATTTCTCTTAATTGTTATCTGAATCTATCATTTAGGCAAGTTTACTATTATTTCTATCATTTCTCCTTGCTTTTGCAGTTGCATTTTTGGTTTTTGGTATCTGTTTCTGTGATTGCAGGTTTTTGACGAATTCGTCAGATCGACGATGATCTCGTCTGATCTCAGATGACCGACTGTGATCTGAGATGATTCTATGCAATTTTAGATGATTATGTAAGATTTGAGATGATCTGGACTTCTACAAACCTCAGAATCTTCATCAGACATCCGAAATCAGGTATATTCCATCTTATTTTGCACACTTTCTACGTTTAGCACTTATTCATGTTTTTTGTATCCATATAAATCAGCATTGGCATATAGAATAGCTTAGATTCATCTTGGCCAAACCTAGGATATGAATGATTAAAGCACAAAATGAACACATCAAAACCATTCTCAACCTAGGCATGGAAACTGCCACTCAAAAGTTTCCTGGTGAACCCACCATCCATCAAAAATTCACCCTTATACCCCTCCCTCGAGAGGCGCGACCTTCAAAGGGCCTCTCAGTCCGAGGTATTGTCCCATCCTTCTCGCATCCCCCTTCCGGGCGTGGATCCTATAGCCTGAAGGTAAGGATGCGAAAAATTTGGAGCGATACATTTTGGTGAACCCGACGTGAAAACTAAAAACCTTTTGAAAACAATCCAAAAATAAAAAATAAAAATAAATGCATTTAGAATCATCAGACAAACGATTAAGATTGCATATCATATTTAGATGGTAGATTATAATAAAAGACGAGTTGTCACCATAAATGTTGAAAATCAATTAGCAGCCATAGAGATTACTTCTTTGCTTAGAGTATCTCAAACAAATAGGGTCCAACCTTTGTGGGACGAACTTGATAGGAGATTGGGTATTATTTCATCTAGATCAACCGAACTTAGGCAAATTAAGAGGTTTGTCCTAGATAGAATCCTGGATCCTGATCAAGTGACTTTATACCATGAACTTCAGAGAGCTTGCCATAGGTGGTTAGCAGATAAAAGAGCACTTGTGTCTTCCGAGTTGTACACCTTTGAGGAATACCTCGACAATGCAGTTGTAGTACATAAATTTCTATCTCGTATAGAGGATCAGGAGGTCATTCTTACGGATAGAAAGAGATGGAATAGAGTTCCTAGAGCTGTGTTATATCGAGAGTATTGCCATGAACTTTATTTCTACAGGTCAGAATCTGAAACAGATAATATCACTATAGCACACTTTGTCAAATTCTTGAAAAACCATTTCCAATTTGAAGAGGAGCATTTCATGACTCCTGATGAACTTGATCCTATCAATGACATCCATAAACTATTTATAGAAAACTAAGCCATTCTTTTATTATTATTATTTCTTGCATTTAGTATGTTGTTTGTTGTCTTTATAATATTATCATAAAAACAAAACAAAAAAAAAAAACAAAACAAAAATATAACAAAAGTCAACATTTTCTTTTATATTATAGTAGGTATATAATTAAAATATATACCTCCCAAACTTGTCGCAAAAATATATATATATATATATATATATATATATATATATATATATATATATATATATTTGCTAAAATCTAAGTTTAAGCATAATGACTAGACTTAGGAATGGAAAATAGATCGAAGTAGAAGAAGATTGGTTAGGAAAACCAATAAATAAACCAGATGTCCTTCTTGAAGACCCAATTCAGGAAGAAGGAACCCTAGACCAACAAGAAGAAGAGTTTGTTGAAGGAAATGAACAAAGAGAAACTGTTAGAGAGGAAGGATCCTCATCCCCTAAAATGTCTCCAGGAGGAGCTATTACTTTTGAGAACATGGAACATTTCTGGAAGTTCCTCAATACTAATATTGGCACTCTTAATAGAGCAATCCATATGGACAAGGATCAAATTAGTGACACTCAAGCAACCCTAGAAGAAATATATCACACACGCACTAATCCCTTGTCCTTCGTTGATCAAGAAAGTGATCAAGTCTGGACCATCCAATTTGGATATGGCCGCTATAATCCAGAACATGCAACAACAACAGATTACCCAACCACCTAGAGTGCCTGTTACCAAGCCTAGAGTTATTCCCACACAAAAGAAACCTTCATTCACTGCTCTATTTCACCAAGTTATTGATCAACATACCTCAAATCAACAAAAGCCCAAAACAAAACCAAACACTAATTTCCAACAATCTGGGATACAACATAATGCTACTACAAATATTCTTCATAATACTCTCCCTACCAACCATTTGCATAATAGCAATATAGCATCTAATCCTTACGTCACGCCATCATACGCTCAAATACCACCAAACCAATATGGTGGACAAACTAGTAATCTGGAAGCCATGGTGAAACAGTTAGTCTCCCGCATGGACCAGATAGATCCCTACCATCCCTCGTACAATTATCGAGAGATGTGTAGTCAGCCTTTAGATCCTATAGTTGTAGCATAGCCATATCCTAAACACTTTCCTATGCCTGTCCTACCTATATACAAAGGAACCGAAGATCCCATAGAGCATCTTCGTATGTTTAGGATAGCATGTCATGATATATCACATGATGACTTGTTATTACTAAAAATGTTCCCAAAAAGTTTAGGAGGAATGGCATTGGAGTGGTATTATCAATTACCCACTCATTCTTTGAGGAATTTCGAAGAAACAACCGAGTCTTTTGTTCATCAATTTAGTGCCTACATCGAAAGGCATGTAACCATTAAATATTTGTACAACTTAAAACAAGACAAAGATGAATGTTTTGCTGATTTCCTAGCTCGGTGGAGACAGTTGATAGGAAAATTACACTTTGTGTTACCTTATCGAGAAATGTTGGATATCTTTATCAATAATTTACAAGAACAACTATCCTATGAGTTATCAACCGCTACCTTGACCACCTTCGATCAAGCTATAGACTTAGCCCGAAGAGTGGAAGATGCTCTCATTAGGAGAGGACAACTTAAAAAGAAAGATGATGAGAAAACATCCAGAAATCAATATAAAAATAAACAAGTTGTGGGTGATGGAGTCACTGATAGTAGAAATATTGCTACTATTAATGCTACGAAGACAACGGAGAAGTTTATACTGAAACCTCCCGATAAACCACCTCGAGAATTTACTAGGTTAAATCAACCTCTATCAACCATCCTACCACAATTATTAGAATGAGGTTTGATCCAATTACCAAATATCCGGGAACCTGATCCAACTATACCCGGATACAGAGCTGATTTACACTGTGATTTCCATAGAGGACCTGGACACGCTACCAACTCTTGTAAAATATTAAAACATAAAATACAAGACCTGATTGATAACAATGAGATGGAGGTGCAAGCCTTTCAACCTAAACAAAATCCTCCTAATAATGCTCAAAAGAACATCCCCCAAAATCAGAATCGACATGCCAATCAATCATTGGACATATTTCAACATCCTTTACCAAAGCATGGTAAAGAGGTGGCTAATCAAATTGAGCATCATAATGTTCCCCCTCCTACCCGATATGTAGGGACTATTAGTGGACATTCACCTGCTCATGATCTGCAAATTTTTGACACAACTTTATCCATGGTTATGACCAGACCTCTATATAATATTCGGACACCTGATCTTAGTGATACAGAATACGAGACTGAAAGTGACATGGAAATCACCTCAAATCAATCGAATAGTTCTGAAGATGAATCAGATGCTATTCAACCTATCACAAATTCTATGGTTCCAGAAGAACCATTTCCAAGAAGAGTCACTACTAGGCCATCTTCTCACCAATTACTTTCTAATGAACAAGCCATAAACGCTAGACCAAGACCCATTCATCATCCGCAAAATAATATTGTAGGTACCATCGGAGTTGTTACTCGACAACAGGCTCAAAATTCTCAACAAGATCAAACTCATAACGATGGATCAACTCCATTTGTTTTGAAAGTTCCTAATAAAGGGAATCATGCGTCTAATGTTCAACCTAAACCTCCTTATAATATTAATGAACAATTATCAAATACTACAGCTAGAATTTCCCTTTTGGACCTTTTAAAATCTTCTCCTACACATAGGGATGAATTAATGCTCACATTAAGCCAAATGATGGTACCACAAAATATTCAACCCGAAGCCATGGCCAATACTATCATAACTCGAGAAGTCGATTGTATTGACTTCCGGGATAGAGATATACCGCAACATAGTTTACATAAGGATAACCCCTTATATATTACTGCCCTAATTGGAGATGTAGCAGTCAAACGAGTCTTGATTGATAATGGTTCATCTTTAAACATTTGCACTTTTGACTTCTACCAACGATTTGGGTTTAGAAGTGACGAGATGAAAAGAACTGATATGATTATAAAAGCCTTCAATGACGAAACACAAGAAACGTGTGGAGTTATTACTATCCCATTGCAAGTTGGTCCAAGAACCTTAGACACGACCATGTTTATTGTACATTGCCCTGCATCATACAATATACTCTTGGGTCGCCCTTGGATCAACGCGATGCGAGCTGTTCCCTCAACTTTACATCAGTGTGTTAAATTCAAATTTAAGAATCAGTTGGTTACCATTCATGGTGATCCTAGACCCTTTGATATGTGTGCTTTGGCAGAACCTGTTGGAGTTCAATTTTTCCCTGCTCTATCATCCACACATCCTAATTCTAATCATCCATCTAAACATGTGAAACACACACCCATAACATCATCTACTTTTTCTCCATCAACTCCACCTCTACATATAGTTCAACCATCCTCTGAACAAACCACATTAGGACCTCAAAAAGATCCTAAACCCACAACCAATGCTTCTTGTTTTACTCCTATAACTTCCATACCTATAGACCCATCCATCAACATCTCTACAACGTCTACACCTACCAGAGGCATATTTTCCACATCCAAAGATGTAGGAAATGTTCCTTCTACCTCTTACGCTCTTACTGATGAGCTCTTACCCGATTTATCTAAAATTCTTATATCAGAAAAAACAAACGTTGCTATGCAAGATTCCCTTATCTTAAATAATTTGCCGCCCTCTCCTCGTACCTTGGGCCTCCCACAGCCTATGGGAAGTATTTACCAAGTCGGGAGTTGTGCTTTTATTTATAAGGGATATGACTGGGAAGAATACCTAGAAACATCAAGACACATTATGATGGATATGCTCGATGTTATTTTACTAATGAGTATATTAAAGCTAAGCCTATAATGCTTAAATTGGGATATAAAGGGAAAGGTTTGGGACCTTTCTAGAATGGTATGAAAGAACCTTTTGAGGTAGAGTCGTGGCCCGCCCGATGTGGTGTGGGCCTATTTCCTAGTAAGGGTCAGCCCTTCCCATTTGAGGATGATGACCATCTCATATGTTACCAAGATTATTTGGATAAACGTGATGTCTTGCATTTAATGCATAAGCCATTTACATGTAATATTCTATCCATAGCTTACCCTCAGATGATCGCTGAATCCGACGATGAGTTGGAGGGAGATATCTTCCATGATGTCTCCATTGAGGAATTATTACATAACGGATTTTATTTCGATGGCTCTATACCTAGTATAGCCCAGCTTGAGGCCACGACTCCTCAAGATGAATTATCCAAGCTAACCTCGGAAGAATTACAAGAATTGGGCGTTTCACCCGCCCCACCTAATTTTGAGAGAGATCTACACATGGAAGTAGAGAATGTCATAAAAATTAACATTGGAACCAACGATAACCCTCACATAATCAACATTGGATCAGAATTGAGTCAAGAAAAACAAGATAAATACATTGCATTCCTTAAAGACTATGAAGATGTTTTTGCTTGGACATATGAGGATATGCCAGGATTAGACCCTTTCGTAGTTATGCATCACCTAGTAGTCCATCCGGATGCTAAACCTGTTAAACAGAAACTTAGAAAAATGCATCCTAAAGTGGCCTTACTAGTCAAAGGGGAATTAGAAAAACTCCTGAAGGTTATTTTTATACAAGCCATTGATTATGCTGAATGGATCTCGAATGTAGTTCCAGTAACTAAGAAAGAAGCTACCAAAGTTAGGGTTTGCACAGACTTTAGAGATATTAATGTTGCATGCCCTAAAGATGATTTTCCTCTTCCCAACATGGATCGGATCATTGATTTTACTGCTGGGAGTGGAATGATATCCTTAATGGATGGATTTTTTGGTTATAATCAGATCAGGATAGCTCCTGAAGATCAGGCTAAAACAACCTTTATTACCCCTTGGGGGACCTTTTGTTGGAAAGTGATGCCATTCGGTTTGAAGAATGCAGGTGCAACATATCAACGAGCCATGACTTATATCTTTCACGATATGATGCATGATATTCTACATGATTATGTAGATGATATTATAGCTCGTTCCATCAAAGAAGATGATCATTTAGATGACTTGAGAAAAGTATTTGATCGGTTAAGGGAATATCTTATCCGACTAAATCCAACCAAATGTATATTCGGAGTTAAGTCCGGTAAATTATTGGGGGTTATAGTTTCTTTACGTGGCATTGAAATTGACCCTCTCAAGATCATGGCTATCACTGATATGCCCGCACCCACAAATATATCTAAATTACGAAGTCTACAAGGTAAGCTTCAGGCTATTCGTCGCTTCATCGATAAGTTGGCGGATAAAACAGGACCCTTTCTTAAGCTTCTTAAGAAAGATGTCTCTTTTCATTGGGACGACGAATGTCAGGAAGCATTTGAACTCCTCAAACAATATCTCCTTAACCCACTAGTGCTTTCACCACCTAGACCTGATCGCCCATTTATCTTGTATATTTTTGCTTCAGATCTTGCCTTAGGAGCCATGTTAGCTCAACTGGACGATGAGAAGAAAGAACGTGCTAATTATTACATTAGCCGAACCTTAATCAGTTATGAAACCCGCTACACAACATTAGAGAAACTATGTCTAGCAGTCGTATTTTCTACACAGAAATTATGCCATTATATGCTCAGTCAGAAAACGTATGTTATTGCTAAATTCGATCCTTTGCGGTATCTCATGAGTCGACCTTATTTATCTGGTCGCACAACAAAGTGGGTTCTTGCGCTAAGCGAGTTTGAACTCACGTTTATAGGACAAAAGTCTGTTAAGGGTCAAATCATAGCAGATCAATTAGCTGTTGCACCCTTAGAGTCTACCCATCCCCTCATCATTGAGTTTCCCGATGAATGCCTTAAACTAGAGGCAGACCATCCTGAGCAATGGTCCTTATACTTTGATGGAGCCCGATGCATGAGTGGGGCTGGTGCAGGTATTATTTTAATATCTCCGTAGAAACATCTTATACCTCTGTCCTTTAAATTAATGTTTGCTTGTACTAATAACACTGCTGAATATGAGGCTCTAATCCTCGGATTACGAGCTGCCTTGGCACTAAAAATTAAAAATCTATTGGTTTTCGGTGATTCTCAACTTGTCATAAATCAAATCAATGATGTTTATCAGACCAGAGATGATAAATTACGTCCATATAAAGCATATGTCTTACAATTATTATCTCTATTTGATCAAGTTACCTTGGAAGCTATTCCTCGAACTAGCAACCGTGCGGTTGACGCTATGGCTGCAACTGCATATCTTTTGCCCTTGGAGTTAGATGACGAATATGCTACCATCATTATTCATCGACTCCAGGAACCCACTTCAAATAAATCATGCTTAGAACCTTTGGATGTGTTTCTAATCAACGAAACTACTCCTGAACCTTGGTACACTGATATATTTAATTTTCTTCAAAATGGGACCTTCCTTGAAGGTTGTAATAACAACTAGTTATTACGTAGACGAGCAAGTCGCTTCGTAATTATTGGCAATACACTGTATAGAAGATCTTTTGAAGGCATCCTATTGAGATGTTTGAATCTAGAAGAATCTAGATCAGCTTTGAGTGAAGCCCACGATGGATCTTGTGGGGGACATTTTAGTGGTAGCGCCATTGCTAAGAAACTCCTTAGGATAGGATATTTTTGGCCTACCATGGAGAATGATGCACATGATTATGTGCGCCATTGCGACAAGTGCCAGAAACATGCTGACCTTGTCCATGCGCCTGCACAAGAGCTGCAGGCTATTTCATCTCCTTGGCCCTTTTCAAAATGGGGCTTAGACATCATTGGAAAAATCAACCCTGTGTCATCTGATGGACACAAATTTATCATAACCGCCATCGAGTATTTCACGAAGTGGGTTGAAGCTATGCCCTTAGCTTCTTGCACTGGAACCCAAGTCTCCAAATTTATTTTTAATCAAATTATTTGTAGGTTCGGAATTCCTGCAAATCTCATCTCAGATAATGGAACTTGTTTCAAAAATAAAGATGTCAAAAAGTTATGTCAAAAATATAAAATTCAACATCGTTGGTCCACTCCCTATTATCCTCAGGGTAATGGCCAAGCATAAGCATCTAATAAAACATTAATCAAAATCCTCAAAATACTGGTCAATAAATCTGGCCGAGATTGGCACATCCAATTATATCCTGCTTTGTGGGCTTATCGAACTAGTGTTCGTACTCCCACGGGCACTTCACCTTTTGTTTTGGTTTATGGCATTGAAGCTATTTTTCCCTTTGAATTAGAAGTTCCTTCTTTGGCTCTACTACTTCAAGATACTGAAGTAGGAGATGAATATCGTGTTGGCAGACTTAGTCAGCTGGAACTCCTAGATGAGAAGCGCATCAATGCTTTGGAACATCTTCGTGCCTACCAAAACAAGCTTAAACGAGCATACCTCAAGAAAGTTCATCATCGATCCTTTGAGATCGATGACCTTGTCTTGAAAGAAAATCAAAAAAATACTAATGCAACTAAAGATCTTAAAGGTAAATTTGAACCTAACTGGCTTGGGCCATATATCATCACTGCTAAATTTGGATCGGGAGCATACCGATTGGCTACCTTAGATGGTAAAGATCTTAAAGAACCTATGAACATTATGCATCTTAAGCGCTATTATGCATAAAATCTGGTCATTTCATCATTGTATATATTGTTATTTTGCATATTGTTTCATTTTTGTCATCCATATAAAAATTTCAAAAAATAGTAATAGTATTTATTCTTTCCATTCATAAATTAAAATCAAAATATAAAACTTCAAAATCATCAAAATCTTCAAAAACATCTTTTATTTTCGTACTTGTCAATTCTTGAAGTATTGCAGTTATATTTCCAGTTATTTTGGATAAATTAGCATTTATTTGGAATCCCGCACTTTCACACTCACATGAATAAATATCTTGATTTTATTTGGTATGATTATTAATCTCTCTTATATCAAAGTCCACATTTGAATTAAATAAAGTTTTGAGCATAGAGAACTGATCTTGTTATTTACTTGAACCAAGTATATCTCTTCACATTAAAATGATTTCATTGCAAATTCGATATGATGCTACATAGTAGAAATGGTTTCTTGAGCGAAAAGTTTCCCTTGCTATCCTATCATGCACATGGTCTAGAATCTTTGAGAATTGACAAAAGGACAAGCTCACCCCTACCCGTAATAAAAATCCCTTGCTCTACAACCAATCCGAGCAAGTATCCCTAGCATAGGAAGAAAAAGAAAAGTCAAAGAAAATGAGAAAAAGAAAAATATCATTTTGTACCATCGCAGCAATATTTCAGCATTATCTCAGTTCCAAGCAAAAATACAAAAAAAAAAAAAAAGAAAGAAAGCAAAAGAGAAAAGAAAAAGGCAAAAAGCAATAAAATCCCTTTCCCTACCCCTTGAAAAGAAAAGAAGGGTGAATGAGCTTGAATCCCTGGAATTCTCAATTATTCAAAAACTGTGAGGTAAGCCCCATAACAAGCGGTTTGTGCCCAACCCGCTTGGCCTTGGGTAATCCCTAGCGTGGTGATATGTCTGTCACATTAGCGACCTTCTTTTGTACAGACCTATGTCGGCTTATGGATCAGCTAGCTCTTGATGACCTGACTTACATAGTAGTCTGGTACGGTTACATGCATATAAATCATGGTCAACGAACACTCATTTGGTTAATTCAAATTACTTGTATCAAATTATCTTGCTCAAAATTGGTGAATGAACAATACAATTGCACACACATTTGTATTTGAGAGATTTTGTATCATTATGATAAATCAAGATCAGTAATGAACTCACATTTGCACATGAGGGTTCCTTATAAATCTATATTTTGTCTTTAAGATAATTTAAAATATCTCTGCAATTCTTTTAGAACCATTTCATCTTCTTATTTAAGAACATTTGCTTAGCATCAAAACAGTTAAATATATTTCTTTCCAAAAAATCCAAAAATTTTCTTTCACAACATCTTCAAAAACCTAGTAAATAAAGTCACGTTTATATATTATTATTTTTTGTTTATCTCAAAATCAAAAATCAATCATGCAATAAAACTATTATATCAATTTCCTTCTTTGGATTTCGCGATGATGGTATAAGTCTATACCTATAATTCTATGCCTAGCGCAAACCATTGTTCTAATTTTATTTTTCCCATTCATTTTAATTCATAAAAACATATGGCTTACATCATTATGTTACACAATTGTGCTTTAAAAGGAACGCAAATTTTTCTACTTCATTTCATTATGTCAACATTCCATTTTGCAACCATGGTATGATTTCTAAGGAATTGTTCAAAATTTTATCACACTTAGGAATTTATGCCTAGCAAAAATCATATTTCTTTTAATATCTCATGCATAATATTTTTATGAAAATCTGAAAACAAATCATCACCATCATCATTTTTCATCATCACAACACAAAGTCTTAAGACAGTCTCTTAAGCACTCTTTTACTTTTAGCAATATTTCTATACTGGGATTAGCTTGACGACCTAGCGAGCGGCGACTCCATGAAATGGTCTATAACAACGACAATGTCCTTTGAAATTATTGTTAGAAGTCCCTTTTATTTTGCATCAAAACACACCACCAAAACAACCAATTTGTTCACATCAGATTATTCCATTTAAAATTTTATGGCATGACATAAACTTATAATTTATTTCCACCGACATAATTACATGAATAATCAATCAACAAATCCAAAATTAAAGCATCATACAACATATACACAAGTCATATCATCAAAAAGACCATTTATATATATCAATAAATTATGTACATCATCTCAAAACTGGACTGGTATGCCACAATCAATACCCTGGCATACTCAATCCCCTCAAAAAAGTAATAATAATATATACAATCTGCAGTCTATAGCAGCTAGTCTCGAGAAGCCCTCGAGCTCTCAGCCTCATCTCCTCTCCCACCCTGAGGTGGAGGAGGTGGTCCCATAGAGGTCCGGGCAGTGTCTCGGGTCCTCATCATCGATCATGAGGAAGTCCTCGATGATCCCACCCTGATCGGCTCTGCAATGCCGACTGGCAGCTGCAACCTCTGGCCCTCTAGAACCAGCTGGAAGTATACTCCCTGATAGAACATGGTCTGAGCCATAGACCGTGCTAACTCCTGCATGCTCGCCCCTCCGCTTCGAGCCCTGAGCCATGTAGCCTCATCCTGTAGAGTCTGCACCTGAGCCCGGAGGCGGGCAACCTCAGCCCGGAGAGCCACCGTCTCGCTGCTCTCCCCTACCTCGACACCCTTGCCCTTATCGGGCGATGGTGGCCTCTCCCCTTACTGAGAAGGGAATCTCTCCTCCCTCCTCCCTATCTACTGTGGCCTCTATGGAGCCTGTGCCATCCTCTAGCGTCTCTCCTATGGAGACCATCGCTGCTCTCTCCCTCTATGACCCCGCGCTGCCTCAATAGCAGCCTGGCACCGCCTCCCCATCCGTCGCACAATCGCGTGCACCGAACCCTATGCCCTCATCATCCGAGGAGGGCGGATGCCTACGTACCAGGCATCATATCCATCAATGACCCCAATGTCATCCCCATCCACTGGCTGGATGGGGGCATCATCCGCATCCTGGCTCCAGAATCGCTGCATATCCGGAGCCCCGCTCAGTGTGGTATTATCCCGGATAGTCCGGGAGTACTCATAATCCCTGAGAGAAGGGATCCCCTGCTGAAGACCGAACTACCACAAAACTCGATCGTAGCGGTGGAGCTCTACCTCTCCCCACTCCATCCTCAGCCAGCAGACTCACCTGATGCGAGCCAGCTCCTACCCATCCTCTGCCCACCCTGGATGCTCTCTCCATGGCCTCCAGGTGATCTGGTCTAGGATGAGGTCATCTAGCAACCTCCGTGACATCGACAGATCTATCCACCACTGTGACCCTCTCTGTAGCCACCAATAGAAAACCTGGGGCCTCTCCCGGTCAACCCCTGTCAGTGGGAGTCCTACCGGCCTCCGCACCGTGATGTGCTCCCAACACCAAACCTGTAGTAGCGATGTCAAAACCAGACATCGGCCTCCCTTGTATACGACCCCATGCAGGATCCTATACAAGCGGCACAGTACAAAGCTGCCCCATGCAAATCTATACCCGTGGTCTCTCATGTCACAGACCACATCTGAAAGGAGCCAGGGTAATCTGCACCCGCTCTGGTGGCACAACAGTAGGCCACCCACTATCCCTGCCAACACCCGAGTCAACCTAGATGCCCAGGCATCTGCCTCAATGACTCGATGTTCACTCCGCCCTTCTCCAGGGTGAAGCTCGGGTCTCCGCTCAGCCTCATCATAGCCTGGCCCTGATTGGCCGTAGGAGTCATGAACCATCCCTGTATGGGGATCCTCAAGATCCTCCATACGTCCTCTAGTGTGGGAGCCATCTCCCCTATCGGTAACCAAAGCAGGATGACCCCGGATACCATCTCTCTGCTAGGGCTGTCAGTAGCCCCATGTCTGTCGATACTTGTGGCATCTCTGCCACATGCTGTAGTTCGACCTGTGCTAGTCGGTCTCGCTCCGCCTGGTCGAGCGCGGCTACGTCATCTCTCAGCCCCTTGTATTTCCACTCCCGACTCTTTAGTAATCCCCTCTGCAAAACAAACAATAAAACAATAAAAATTCATTAATAAACCAATTATTAAAATCAATTAAATGCAATTCAAACAAGCTTAATTTCATAAAAATGATGATATCGTCCACCATTGGATGATATCGTCCTAAATTGGGTAAAATCATCCTTTGTAGGATGAAATCATCTTCGATTTCGCAACTTGGGGATCGCCCCTAGTTCGTCGATTTCGCCCTCAAACGAAATCGACGATCTAGGGACGATTTCGATGAAATGGGGACGATTTCGTCCCGACGTCGTCGACGGCCTAAAAACGGCCGCGATGCCCCAAAACAGTCAAAATTTAAAACAAAAATTGCACAAATCAAATTAAAACATAATTCACTAGGTTTAGATCCTTACCCGTAGCCCACGTCGGACCTCTGTCGATCGGTGCACTGTTTCAACCATTTTTGTCTACAGAGCTCTAAAAATAGTAAAAATGAACAATAAAAATGAATTAGGGTTTTACCCTATTTTTCTTAATTTTATTTAAAAACAACAACATTTTTTAATTTTTCTTTTCCACGCTTTTACCTCAAACGTTCGATTTGGGTAAAAACACGGAGGGGGCACCATAGTCAGCAGTCGTACGATTCGACCTAGAATCGTCGTCTAGAAAATTGAGTAAATTTTTGCTTTCTCGTAAAACGGGAAGAACTCGTCTTTAACGCATTTTCTTTGAAAAATTTGCTAAAGAGGGGGCAAAATGTAGCACCCTAAAATTGGCACAGTTAAACCCTTAGTAAAAGATAAAAATTTGAATTTTAACCCCAAACCGCCCGTTACCCCCTCCCCTTGTTTTTCGTGCCATTTTTAGGATTTGTTTTGACCGTTGGACGATATCGTCGCCGATCAGACGAAATCATCCCAGATCTGACGAATTCATCTGGAACAGAACGTCCAGACGATTTCGTCCCAAAACCGAATTTTCATAATTAGCTTCTGTTTCAACAACTTCTCTAACTTGGGCAGAAAGCGTGTCTGCGTAGTTAGAGTCTCCCCCGTTGGAGATCTCCCAAATTGGGATGATCTCCAACCTCCTAACCTCCCCCTAATCCTATATAAACTGGGATTTTCTCAGTTTATCCCCCTGGTTGACTGATTTCCCTGCAACTTTAGTTTCTTGTGCATTAGAACACCTTCGCACCATCGTTTGCATTGTGTATTTCAAGTTTTCTTGCAAGAATTTTACTATTTTTCAGTCGGAGCAAGCTCGGATCATCGCTGACGATTCCAGACAATTTCGGATGATCCTGTCGTAGATCGGCGATGATCTCGTACGATTGGAGGCGATCTCGACTGCAGTCCATATTGGGGGCAATCAGAGCCCGGAGTTTGCATTTTCTTATCTTTTCTCTTCATTTTCTCATGCATTAACTTAGTTTATTCTATTTCGCATCCTGGAGTTCACCTCATTTAGCATAGATGCATGATAAAGTTAAAACAAATTATTAAATTAATGCATTTCTCTTAATTGTTATCTGAATCTATCATTTAGGCAAGTTTACTATTATTTCTATCATTTCTCCTTGCTTTTGCAGTTGCATTTTTGGTTTTTGGTATCTGTTTTCGTGATTGCAGGTTTCGACAAATTCGTCGACAAATTCGTCAGATCGATGATGATCTCATCTGATCTCAGATGACCGACTATGATCTGAGATGATTCTATGAAATTTTAGATGATTATGTAAGATTTGAGATGATCTGGACTACTACAAACCCCAGAATCTTCATCAGACATCCGAAATAGGTACATTTCATCTTATTTTGCACACTTTCTATGTTTAGCACTTATTCATGTTTTTTGTATCCATATAAATCAGCATTGGCATATAGAATAGCTTAGATTCATCTTGGCCAAACCTAGGATATGAATGATTAAAGCACAAAATGAACACATCAAAACCATTCTCAACCTAGGCGTGGAAACTGCCACTCAAAATTTTCCTGGTGAACCCACCATCCATCAAAAATTCACCCTTATACCCCTCCCCCGAGAGGCGCGACCTTCAAAGGGCCTCTCAATCCGAGGTATTGTCCCATCCTTCTCGCATCCCCCTTTCGGGCACGGATCCTATAGCCTGAAGGTAAGGATGCGAAAAATTTGGAGCGATACAAGATCAAAGACACAAGCGGCAACAGCCTTGGCCCGCCCACCTTGATTGTGGGTACGAGGAAAGACACTGGATGTGCACCCAAATCTCTTGAAGGATTTGATCCTTGGGCACCCAAAATTTGTAACAGTTGTATCAATAATTTGAGCCCTCAAGGGGATGCTTTGTAACCTAGATTTTATCCACTTAATTAATAAGAAATTTATTTACTTTGCTTCATTTCTTGTTATTCGCTTATATTTTCCATCTTACTTGCATGCTTCCGATTTGATGCTCATCAGACATAGGAGATAGGTACATATATTGTTATTCATAATTAGGTGCACCATTTTTCCCTAATTTAGTGGTGATCATGGTGGGACCCTGTCCCTATTGCTAATTTGAAGGTTTAACCTCATTTTTTTGCTTGTTTTCTATTGCAGCTGCTCCTTGGCTCACCCTGGGATGACCCCTGAACTGCTCCTTGGCTCACCGAAGGATGGACACAGAGCCTATAGTTGTCCCACCTAGGTGCGACCATAAAATAGAGCATTTTCTGCTCAAAATCTAGAAATAGTGGGTTTCTCGGGTGATAAGGTAAGTACTTAAACCTCTGGTTTTTTGTTTACATAGATAACATCTGCTAAAGTTTGGTTTTTCTTGCATCATTTGTGTGCCTAGAAAGGTTAGAAGTTAGATTTACTTTTCTCATAACACAAAATAACAAAAAGAAAAAGGAGAAAAATCAAATAAAATCAAAGTAGCGATGCATCTCTATGGTTTGATTGCTTGTAGCCTACCCAATGGGTAGGTTAGCATCTAGGGTTTGCATCTATAAGTTACATTTGTAGGTTTCATTTTACTTAGATTTTTTGAAAGTAAAACATCATTTTATTGCATTTAGTGAAATATCATTGAGTGCTTTATTGTTTACTTTCTTTAATCTTAAAAGGAACCACACACACTTGCACGTATCACAATAACATTGGTAAGGTTGGATTTCATCACCAACCCCCAATTTAGACCGGTGACGTTGGATTTCACCTCCTTCCACCGGCTTGCCCCTAGATTCCTTAGATAGAATAGGGCACTCTCTCAAGATGGAATAGGTCACTAATGTTCAAACTGCCTCCCACTGTTGGAAACATTGTTTCAGAGTGGAAGAGCTAGGTGAACCCCCCACTAGGTTTTAAGCAGTGTACCCTAGACTCTTTTGAGAAATCATGTTTGGCACTAGTGTTCCTAGTCACCACTTTGGTTGAGTTCCCTCATTCTAATTCCAAAACAAGAACAAGAAAGCAAGAGCAAAACAACACATCTAAAACACACCAAATAGCTTAGGGATTCACATCTAAAATTTAAAGGAGATAATCACATTGTTTTCTTGTGTGCTTCTTTGATCATTTGATTGTGTGTTTCTAATATTTAAAAGAGATAATCATATACATCCAATCCTTAAAAGAGATAATCATATTTTCTGCTTTGGGTGTTTCCTTATTGTTTGGGTAGTCAACATAAGATCCTAGATCTGGGACCTAACCCTAATTTTTCAAAAAATTTTAAAAAAAAAAAAAAAAAATCTACTTTTTGATTCTGCATCCAACGGTTCAAAAATCATGCAAATCGGAGCTATAACGAAAAATTTATTTTGGTTTTATGATTACTCTATTTTTGAAGCCAAAAATAGAGAAAAACTGCACTAAAACAGTCATAAAATGGTCTAGACAACTCCAAAAATTACCAAATTTGTTTTGTTGTCTTAGTTAGCTCCTTCTGCACCTCTCATAGAAATTTTGAGTCCTAACTCTTCATAGTTAAAAATTTCCCAAAAATTCCTAAAAGTGGGCATTTCCCCATGGGCCCCGATTGGCCAAATATTCCAAAAATACAAATTTTTGAACTGGAGGTCACTTTTCAGAGTCATAGCCCATTGTGATCAGCTCGTCACACTGATCATTTTGGTATATAACACTTATAACCTTTTTTTGAAAAGTCAATTTTTTTCTAAAAATGGCCGATGGACCCCCCTTTTACGGGTTTGGTCCAAATGTGGTTAAAAACAAGACCTCCAATTCAGAGAGAGATTCAAGATCCATAGCCAGTGAATATATTCAAATAAGTCTAGAGGACATGCCCATATCTGAATGGCATCCTAGGTCCTATCATAACAACAATATCATCCCTAGGGGGGCAAACCTTCGAGATACCCCTACTAGGGAAGCACCCATAGGTCCTCTAGGAAAACTTCCTGATTTGGATACCTTGATAGAATTCTATATGGAAAATAATTTGCCCACTGAGGGGTCTAATAGATCAATATCGTGGGTCCACACCCCAACTTTCTCTATACATCGATCAAAATATGAACATGAGAGCACACCATGGCCTAGCCTGGATGAGCAAACCACCCCGTCTGATCGAGTAAGTCACCTCCATACTCCTCATAGAGAGCACTCAACATCCACACGTCGTGCTTCTGTGTAGCCTGAATATATAGAGCTTACATATAAAACTGAATATGAGTCTTTCCTCATAGATGAGGGAGAAGACCCAAGTCATCCTCCTACTCCTCATGAAGAGTACTTGGTGCAACCATATGATGGCTCTACATCATCGAACTATACAGAGCCAATTCATAAATCAGAGTCTCAAGGTAATGTGACCCTTAGGGAGCATGGAAAACAAGCAATAGATCCTACTAGGGGTGAAAGACATGATAAACCCATCTATATTTCAAGTACAAGGGCACACAAACCCCATACAACTGAGCAACGAGATCATACTCATCAAGAAATTAGGCCAAATCTTAACAAGCAACAACATACGGATCAACTCCAGTTGGCTCAACAATAATTACATCAATAATGGGTGGACTCACAATGAGCACACCTTCAAAGGTTGTATCAACAAAAGATACAAGAACAACAAAAGATACAATAAGAGCAATTACAGAATGCATTACATAAAGTTGTGCTATCACCTATGCAACAACGGGCAAGGCACCCAATACAATCTCAAAATATTCCCCCTCGGTCGTGCCAAAATTACGTTCAACATCAAAGGCCATTGTCTAGGTATCCTCGTAAGCTTCATACTCCTCAACAATACCAAGATCAATACAATGAAGAATCATATGAAGAGTCCCAATGGGAACATTGGGATCAAATAGACGCCTACCCTAAACCCAGTTATGATGAGGTACCTAATGATCATACTTATCATCCACCTCAACATCAGAAGCAACCTCCTTCAGCTAATCAAGGGTGACAATAGGATGATCATATCATGTCGTCAGGGCCATACAAAGTGCTAGCTGATCGGTTAAAGGCATTAGAAAATCCAGATCAAATTTTGGGTTATCAAAAACCCACACTAAAGTAGCTTAGTAATCAGCCTTTGCATCCATCAGTGTCATCACTGACATACCCATCGAATTTCCAGATGCCCAAACTTGAAGATTTCAAATATGATGAAGATGCAGAAGAGCACGTGACAAGCTTCATCCTTAAGTGCTCTCATCTTCAAGACTATGACCCTTTGATGTTGAGAATATTCATTACAACATTATCTGGGGATGCTTTAGAATGGTATAATCATCTACCACGTCATAGCATAAACACCTTTGAGCAATTGGTCGATGTGTTTTTGGGATGTTTTACCTCGAGCACTAAGAAAATGATAAACTTGACTGACTTGTCTAGCCTTCATCAACTTGATGATGAGCCAGTCATGGAGTATGGTAATAGATGGAGAAAGGTGATGTTAAAACTACCTTTCACCCTACCCACAATGGAACTTATCTGAATGTTTACTAGAAGTTGTTCGAAGCAGATTTCACTTCTCTTACAATTACAATGGTATCAAACATTCGAGGAGGCCTTAGCACAAGCCCAAATCATTGAGGACATCAAGGTCCAGGAGGGTGATGTTCAACTCCACAAAGAGGAACAACCAAACAAGAATATTAAAGGTGGTGACACACAGCAAAATGTGGCCCCAATCAATCAAGTGGTTCTGAGTACCCCTGAACCCTCAAACTGGGCTCCACCACCATAATTATCAGTGCAACCTAATTACCAAGCTCAGCCTCCATTGGCCAAAAATCACATGCAACAAAAGCAAATACAATATACTCATTTGTCAGAGCCCTTAGCTTTGATCTTCAATCGATTGTATGAGGCACGAGCAATCACGCTTCTCGAGATCCATCCATTGAAACCTAATAAGCGTAGATCAAAGGCACACAAAAAATATCTATACTGTGTTTACCATCGACAAAGAGGTCATGACATCCAGACATGTTATCCCTTTAGATATTTAGTTCAGGATATGATCGAGAGGTAAGATCTTTCGATGGGAAATCCTCTTGCTCCTAACAACCAACCAATAGGAGACTTCCAAGACCTCTGGCCCATACACAAAGCAAACACAACATCTGCCAACCACTTTGAGCAACCCAAAGGTAGCATACCTTCCCCACCATCCACATCACAACCAATGAATCATAGTGATAAATCTAAAGGTATCACACCTTTCTCACTTTCATTGAGTAGCACACACACTAGGGGTGCCTAAGGTATCATGCCTTCCCCCTCACAAAATAATCAAAATTCAAAAACAATTTAAAAAACCAAAAATCAAAACAAATCATAAAATATCAAAATCCAAAAACATTCAAAATAATCAAAATTTCAAAAATATTGCAAAACATTAAAACACAAAAATATTTTGCATTTACCCTTGCATACATTTAATTGTAGTGCATAAGGTATTTTTCAGCCATTGCACTTACATTAGGATAAGTCATGTTTAACATCACATCAATCACAGTGCATACTAGGGGTACATAAGGTATTGCACCTTTCTCCTAAAAGCACAAAGTAAGCAAAGTTACAAAATGCTCCAAGGGTGTCTACAACCCGCTTGGTCAACCTAAAATGCTCCTAGGTGATCTACAACCATCTAGGTCACCCCAAAATTCTCCAAGGGTGTCTACAACCCGCTTGGTCAACCTCAAATGCTCCTAGGTGGTCTATGACCATCTAGGTCACCCCAAAATGCTCCAAGGGTGTCTACAACCCACTTGGTCAACCTAAAACACTCCTAGGTGGTCTACGACCATCTAGGTCACCCAAAAATGCTCCAAGGGTGTCTACAACCTGCTTGGTCAACCTAAAATGCTCCTAGGTTGTCTACGACCATCTAGGTCACCCCAAAATTCTCCAAGGGTGTCTACAACTTGCTTGGTCAACCTAAAATGCTCCTAGGTAGTCTACGATCGTCTAGGTCACCCCAAAATGCTCCAAGGGTGTCTACAACCCGCTTGGTCAACCTAAAATGCTCCTAGGTGGTCTACGACCATCTAGGTCACCCCAAAATGCTCCAAGGGTGTCTACAACCATCTTGGTCAACCTAAAACGCTCCTAGGCAGTCTACGACCATCTAGGTCACCCCAAAATGCTCCAAGGGTGTCTACAACCCTCTTGGTCAACCTAAAACACTCCTAGATGGTCTACGACCATCTAGGTCACCCAAAAATACTCCAAGGGTGTCTACAACCTCCTTGGTCAACCTAAAATGCTCCTAGGCGGTCTACAACCATCTAGGTCACCCCAAAATGCTCCAAGGGTGTCTACAACCCGCTTGGTCAACCTAAAATGCTCCTAGGTGGTCTATGACCATCTAGGTCACCCCAAAATGCTCCAAGGGTGTCTACAACCCACTTGGTCAACCTAAAACACTCCTAGGTGGTCTACGACCATCTAGGTCACCCCAAAATGCTCCAAGGGTGTCTACAACCCGCTTGGTCAACCTAAAATGCTCCTAGGTGGTCTACGACCATCTAGGTCACCCCAAAATGCTCCAAGGGTGTCTACAACCCGCTTGGTCAACCTAAAATACTCCTAGGTGGTCTATGACCATCTAGGTCACCCCAAAATGCTCCAAGGGTGTTTGCAACCCGCTTGGTCAACCTAAAATGCTCCTAGGCGGTCTACGACCATCTAGGTCACCCCAAAATGCTCCAAGGGTGCCTTTAACCCACTTGGTCACTAGGCGGTCTATAACCGTCTAGGTCACTCCAAAATCCCCAAAGGCATTCATAAGTCCTTTGGTCACCTCAAAAGCCCCAAAATGCTCCAAGGGTGCCTTTAACCCACTTGGTCACTAGGCGGTCTATAACAGTCTAGGTCACTCCAAAATCCCCAAAGGCATCCATAAGCCCTTTGGTCACCTCAAAAGCCCCAAAGGCATCCATAAGCCCTTTGGTCACCCCAAATTCCCCAATGGCCCCCAATAAGCCCGTTGGTCACATGTATATATCTATCAATCAAAAATAAAAAATCAAAAACATCATATATATCAATAAAAAATACAAAAATATTGCATCGCATTGCATCTTCAAAAAACATCAAAAATCAAAAACATCATATATATCAATCAAAAATACAAAAATATTGCATCGCATTGCATCTTCAAACATCATAAAAACATCAAAAATACAAAAATATCATATTGCATTTCATTACATCGCATCTCGTTGCATTCTCAAAATCATCTACATTAGGCATACTCATTATTGCATTTTGCACTATAGAGTTGCTCATACGTGTCTAGCACTAAGACTGTACATCCTGCATCAGTGCAAAAAAATAAAAAAGGAAAAAACAAAAACAAAATTATGTCAAAATAATTATATGCATCATTTAAGTTTCCCACTTATCATGTTTACCTACATTTTACATTGGTCATAATAGTGTCTATCTCCCGTCACATAGTCATTTGTTATAGAATGTGTTCACAGTTTTTAGTCGCTCACTCATCTCTAGTTTTCTTTTTAGATTTTTTAGAAAGTTATCATGATTTTTAGGAGGTAGAGTCTTGCTTAGATTATACCTTGTATACAATAAATCCCAACACATTTACACACTAATAAATCCAAGTTTTATGCAAGGAAATATGAAACCACGAAGTGGTCTAGGTTGCTTTAAGTGAAAAGGTCATCCTGATCATCCCCTTGGGTGAATGGTTCAAAAATGATGAGAATTGGCAAAAGGACAATCTCTTCCCTACCCAATTCCCCCAAAATAAGTAGTGGTTTTCACCACTATCAAAAATCCCAATTCCCAAAATTCCAAAAGTTAAAAAAAAAATGAAATTCCCCAAAGTCAAAATCAAAATATTCAAAAAGAAAAAAAATGCAAAAGAAGCAAAAGGTCTTCCTTCAACTTAACCAGATGGTCAATGTCTACCTTCATGAGGAATCTTCAATAGGTCTTCCTTTCCACTTAACCAGATATTCTTCATACTGTTTATTTCTTGTACTTCTACCCATACGACTATCCAATATTTCTTCTATATCTTATTTATCTAGAGTAGATGCTAGAATATTCCATCGTTCTCCTATTGGTCCATCCTTATTGTCTCCTTCATGATACTCTATCAAGTCAGAAATGTTGAACATAGGTGATATGTTAATTCCACTTGGTAATTCCACCTCATATGCATTTCCTGAATCATGTTTCTTTATGATCCTGCATGGTCCAAACTTCTTTATTTTTAATTTCTTATATGTTCTAGCAGGAAAAATTTATTTTCTCAAGTGAACCATAACTTCATCTCCAACCTGTAATTACTTAAACCTTCTATTATGGTATTTCTTTGCCTTGTACTGAGTATTCATCTTATTAATATGCTTTCTTACCTCTTCATGCAAGTTCTTTAGGTGCTCTGCAAAGTCCTTGGTTTTGGCACTACTCTTTTCTCCTTTGTCCATCTTCATCAACTCAGAAGCATTCCTTGGGCTAATCCCATAGACAATATGGAATGGGGATTTACCAATACTCATATTGATAAATGTTGTAAGCAAATTCTACCTATGGTAAAATCAAATCCCATCCCTTCGGCTTATTGCCTACTAAGAATCTTAGTAGGTTGCCCAAACTCCTATTTGCCACATCTGTTTATCCATCAATCTATGAATGGTGTGTAGAACTAAACTTCAAATATATATTTAGATTCTTCCATAAGGTCCTCCAGAAATAACCAATAAATTTGGTATCTTTGTCTGAAACTATACTCTTTGGTAGACCATGTAGTCGTACCACCTCTCTAAAAAATAACTTTGCAATGTGAACTGCATCATTAGTTTTCTAACATAGAATGAAATGTGCTATCTTATAAAACCTGTCAACCACCACAAATATTGAGTCATGTCATCTTTGTGTCCTTGGTAAGCCAAGAATAAAATCCATGCTAATATCTTCCCATAGTTTCTCTAGTACAGGTAATGGTTGATATAGCCTAGTGTTTTGTCTTACACCTTTGGCCATATAGCATACTCTGCAAATTTGGGATGGAATATCTTGGAAAATTAAGTAAATATCTCTATGAAAGATTCATAGGAAAAAAATTAGTCCTTGAGGTCTTGAAGTATTTTTTGACTTTGAAGGCACATTATTCTCTCTTGGAGCCACTACCTAAGTAGATACCTTACAATATTTTTCCTTCACAACTATGTGTTTGATGACGGTAGCTTTGGGATTTTATAAGACTGAATGACTATGCAATGAAGAGGTCAATAGAGGGGTTGCAAAGGATTTATCCTTTGTAGGTGGTCTTGACCATATCAACCAAGGTAAGGTGGTCAAAGCCACTCTAGAAATTTAAAAAACACTTGGGGTTTGATAACAACCAGAGATAATAGTCTTTGTAAGAAATGTTTTCATCTTGAGGCTACAATGAGGTAACAAAGTAATAGTAAATCAGTGACTTTGGGGGTTTTACTCAACTTCTTGACCATTCTCACACTCACCATTAATGTTTTAGGTGGGTGGTTGGCTCGAAACTGAGTCATTTTTCCATTCCTTTTAATTTTACTATAATAAGACTTGTATAGCGATTCACTCATAGACTTGAGTGATTTACTTTAATGTTGGAATGATTCGCTCTATAAGGTGGAGTAATTCACTCCAAGAATTTGACTTTGTCAAAAAAAAATTAATCTTTTACAAGGTAATTTTTTGAGCAATGAGAAGAAACTGAAAGAATAAAAAGTGAATATCCAAGTGTCTTATCAAATTTTTCACTCAAAATCAATATATATATATATATATATATATATATATATATATATATATATATATGATTTTTCTATTTTTCATTTTTGTCTTTTTCTTCAAGAAAGGGAAAATAAAAGTGGGAATACTTGTTGGAAATAAAAGGAAAAAGAATGAGAATAATAGTTGAAAAATATATGAAAATATTATATACATATTTACATTTTATTTATTTTTTTATTACCTTCAAATGGTCCTTAGGTGTTATCCATGAACTAAAATTGGTATTGGTCTCCCATCCATTGTTACAAGATGATAAGAATTTGGACCTACAACTTGGAGGATCTAGTATGGCCCACTCCATAGGAAATCAATTTTTCTATGGCTTCCTAGCTTAGCTCTATCTTTTTTTGATTTGAACACTAAATCACCTTTTTTGTAATCCATTTTAGTGGTCCTTTTATTAAGTCATTTCTTTACCACAATTTTATGTTGCACTAACCTTTTAAATTCCTTCTCCATTTTTCTTCTAGATCCAATAGAGCATTCAATCAATATTATATTAGTTCAAAGTTAGTGTATTAAAGCCCCAATTATTGGACCATTTAGAGAGAAGGGAGTTCCAGTTCATAGTTAGTATAGCTTTCTTCCCAAATACTAACTTGTAGGGTGATGATCCTATAGAAGCTTTATATATTACCCTATCTACCCATAAAATCCCTTTTTAGAGGTAATATGCCTTAAGATTTTTTCTTCGTGAACCATGAAGATGGAAATTTTGGGGTTCAATGAAATACCATACCCCCTACACCTTTAGAAGATAGACTCTATATGTTTAATGTGCTTAATTCATTCTTTAGAGAAAATAGTTAAATCATCAAGGTATATGAGTGTAATTTTGCCTACCAATCCTACAAAGGTGATACCCATAGCTAATTGAAAAATAGTCCTAATATTTGACAACATGCAAGGCATTTGTTGCTATGTGAAGGTTCCCTATTTGGTAGTCAAGATTATATTATGATGGTCATCATCCTTGAACTAAATTTTATTGTACCCCAAAAAGTTGCCTAGTAGATATAACATCAATATTTTGGTCACTTTCTACAAAGTTTGGTCTATGGCAAGCAAAGGATAATGATCTTTTAGTGATGCCCAATTCAAGTTTTTAAAATCAACACACAACCTAATATCATCATTTTTATTTTGGATAGGCTCTAAGTTGGTCACCCAAGTAGAATGTTTAATTTAGAAGATAAATTTGGCCTATAGAAGCTTTGAAAGCTCTCTTTTCATAACTGCCTCAATCTTGATATTAAAAGGTCCCTATTTTTGTCTAAAATATTATTCTTCATAGTGTCAATTCTAAAGTGTACTCAATCATGTTTCTATCATACATATTTAAATTATAATAGGACTACACAATGATATCACCATACTTTCCATAGAGCTCCTTGAAATTCATACCTCTTCCTCAGTGAATTATTTTCCTAATAGTATAGTATTCCCTTTAGCAATCTTGACCAAGTGGTATGAAGATGACTGTACTTTGATGCTAGAATTCTTGACACTTTTATTAGGCTTTAATAAACTTTCTACTATGATTAAACCCTTTTTCCATTGATTTATATTCAATTGGATCACCTTATCTCTTATATCATCCCTATATTAATCTTTGTTAATAACATATTGAGCTTCTTTTATGAGGAATTTAATAATTTGCTCATCATTACTAGAAAATTTGCTAATGAGTAGAATTATTAGGGATAAATGACCTAAAGTTTACCTCTAACTCCTTTGGTTTATCCCATATATCTAAAACAAGGTCAAACCTTGCTTCCATGGAAGTTAATTCATATTCTTTGGCATTGAGATATCAAGTTATTTTTTGATTTCATAAGTGTTAAAACTCTCTAGGACTTCCCAAATGCTATTCTTATAGTATTTATGGTGTTCGTTTTTGGTTTTGCACTATAAATTAACTTTATTTACCACTATATTGGAGCCACCAAACACCTTTAAGTTTTTTATCCCCATAATTTTATCCTTAAGACAATGCAAAGTGCTTCATCTTTGGCCACACTATTGGTGCAAATAAAGAAAAAACTATAGGAATAATTTAAGTTTTAATAGATAGCGTTAAGCATCATATTCACAATGTCCCTAGAAGTTTTAATGTATGACAAACCCATTTTTACATAGATAGCCTTAAGCATCATATTCACGTTGTTCCTCGAATCCAATATGCAACTCATTAGTAGATAATTATTGATTTTCAAAGTTATATAGAATGATATTAGTGTTAGGGTCCTTAGCTTAGGAGCATTTAGAATATCTATTGTGTTGATCTAAGTGTTCGGAGGATGTTCTACCATTGGGTTTTTTTGCTCTCCCAGACTTGGTTGAGTTTGTTTTAGTTGTCCATTATTGGCATATATTCTTTCTTACTCCTTGAATATCTCTTGGATAAAATCCATTTATCCATGTAGATCTAGAGCTTCTAGCATGCTCACCTTCACTTCATATCCTCCATTATAATGAATTTGAATTCTACATTATTTCATTCACTATGCTATATAAACTTTCTATACTAACTTTTGGGCATCATGTATACCTCATAGAAGAGGGAAGGGTATTTTAGGTTATGTTTAGTCTTTTTATATAATTTATTCTTTCTCATTTTTTTAATCCCTTGGTCTATTTATCACCTCCTAGGAAATATTTTCCTTTTTGTAATCCTTTCCTTCATTGGCCTTCGTACCTTTTCCAATGTGTTTTTCTTTTTCAATTAAGGTACTAGTTTGGGAAGTAGTGACTCTATTATTTTCAACATTATATATATATATTTTTTTGTGTAGCTATTATTGGTACTTAATCCTTCATGTATAGTGGTAAAATTTCCCCTCTTAATAATGTAGTACTTGTATTACCCTCAAAGTTTTTTAGTTGGTTCATGTTCTACTCCCTTCCTCTTATATTTGGTTCCAATGAATTAGTAATTAACACATACAACATTATACTCAAATGAACAATATTAACTTTATTTGGCTACACTAGAGTCAACAAAGGTAACATTATTTTGATTTGGTAAAGTTAGGACCACTTGTTACATTAGAGCTAGACCTTGGTAATCTAGTTGACTCATAACTAGTGGCTAGTTTATTACACAATTTATTATTAGGAATCCATATATTATAGGTACCATATATCCCATAACAATGACCTATTACTCTTGAATTTTTTTTTATCATATTGATTAGCTTGAACATGCATAATATACATGGCATAATCTATAGGGTCATGTTCAACATTGCATAGGAATCACCACAATATGTTAACCTCTGAGTTTACATTCATCATATTATTTTGCACTTGATTTCTATTTTTTATTTTGTTATGGTACTTGATCTCTTGTAAGGTAATGGATTTTTCTCTTTTATCAATTTTGATACTACCATACACTATTTATTTGTCACTATGTCTTCTCCATTTTGTTATGATTCACTAGTGTCTTCATCCTATCCATCATTTTCTTCATATTGATTTTATTCTCATCAAGGCTCTATGTAATAGTGTAGTGGTCATTATTTTATAATGGAGTGGGTAAATTGGGCAAATAAGGCTAAAAGGTGACAATTAAAGGTGTATTTTAAGCTGGATATGTCATAATATATATAGGAGTAATATTAAAAGATGACTAGATTTTTGGAATGTAATAAATGATAGGAGTAGATCTTGTGTTAGCCAATGGGCCTAAATATATCAAAATTTTATAATTCTAGGATCTTATAATCTCACACATTCAATAATATTAACACCAATATTCACAAAATAAAAATCTTTTGATTACATAGCATAAAATATCTCCATTAAATAGCATAGAGCTTTACCTTCAATATATAACCTTACATGAAACTCTTCAATACACCTAAATTTTGCTCTCCTTGAACTCATGGGAGATCAAACCTTTCATATGCCCTTCCTACATAATGGAATAGTGATTACATAACTTCCTACTTCTAATCTTGACACATCACACATGACTCTTCACTTACACACATGACACCTTTCACTCATAACTCATACTTGATTACATGATACATAAGCACACTTCATAAAATCACATCTTAATCTAAATATTTACAAAGGATCAAATAATTTAATACCTCCAACATCCCCCCATATTAAATTATTTGGTGTGAAGACCTATTTTTGTACAAATATGACTCTAAAATACTCATATTTGTTTTTTCTAAGTGTTTTTATAAAAATATCCACAAGTTGATCTTTAGTAGGAACATATTTTATCTGAATATGATGGTCTAGAACATGATCTCTAATAAAGTGACATTGAGCTTCAATGTGTTTTGTTCTTTCATGGATCATAGGATTTTTGATTAATTTTTAAAATCTTTTATTATGAAAATTTATTATTGTAGGTGTCCTTTTGATTCCCATATCTGAAATAATATATTATAACCAAAGTTCTTCACATACAACATCCCTGGTTGCACAATATTCTGCTTCTATTGTTGAGAGGTCCATTGCATGTTGATTTTTACTATGCCATGAAATAGGTCCTAATCCAAGATGAAGTACATAACATGATGCTTATTTTTTATCATCTATTGATCTGGTATAGTCAGAATCTAAATATCCTTTTACGTAGAAATTGTCATTCCTTTTGTACTCTAGACCATAATCTATAATTTTTCTTACATATTGTAATATTCTCTTTGTGTATTTTCAATTACTATCTAGTATCTTGCATGAATCTAGAGAGATAATTTACAACAAATAAAATATTAGGTCTAATATTTGTTAAATATAGAAGACTTCCAATTAGTTGTTGATACATAGTAGTAGAAACTTGTGGTGACTCATCATATATTGATAATTGTAGCCCTTGCTCCATTGGAGTATCTTTAGGTTTGCATTTTGTCATTTTTTATTTTTCAAGTAATGATTTTGCATACTTTATTTGAGTTATTATGATATTGTTTTATTTTTGATAAATTTCTAGACAAAGGTAATAGTGTAGAAGTCCCAGATCTATCATCTCAAGAAAAATTTAAATAATTTTTCAGACTATCTATTAGTGTTTTTGAGCTCCTTGTGATTACTAGATCATCAACATATACTACGAGAATTATTATATCATATCCAACCTTTTTTATATAAATATTATAAATTTGATACACTTCTTTTGAAATTGTGTCATAGAAGATGATCATTAATTTTAATGTACCATGCTCTATGGGCTTGTTTTAAACCATGTAATAATTTTTTTAATTTGCAAACCTTTAATTCCTAACCCTTAACAACAAACCCTTCTGGTTGAATCATATATACTTCATATCCAAGGTCACCATTAAGAAATACACTCTTAACATCCATTTGATGTAGCGTCCAACCAAAGTGAGCTACAAATACACAAATTGTACAAATAGTAGTCATTTTTTTTGTAGGTGCAAATGTTTATTCATAGTCAACTCCTTCTATTTGAGTATAACCTTTTGTGACTAGTTATATTTTTCAAGAGAACCATCTACCTTGTATTTTATTTTGTAAATCCATTTACATCCTATGGGTGAAATTTTACATCTTTTCACCCACTCTCCCTTTTGCAATATGGCGACCTATAAAAATGGCTAATTTTTGAAGCTAAGTTAAAATAATTGATGGTTAAACATGCAATCATATTGATTGTAGTCAAGAGAAAGTAGATATATAAAGGGTTGAAATAATAGATTGTTTCTAAGTAGGGTTTACTCATAGAATCCTACCCCTTAAAATCAGCCAAGGACGAAGTCAAACGGATAAATAGGTAGATGAATGTTCAAGGTGGAGCCCAAATTCCCATCCAATAGAAAAGAACAAGAATCGAACCGTAACATAGTGGCTATTAGTCTCAAATTTTTGTCCCAAAGATATGCAAAAATTTAGGAAAACAACAGCAAGGGTCCAAGCCCAATCACCCATTTATGGGACAAAAAATTGGGAATATGATGGATAGATAAGCATACCCAAATGCCCATATGAGGCTGAGGCCATCCATTAATAGGTAAGCATTGGGAAGCTCCAAGGAATAATATTAATGATTTTAACTACCTTGGTACGAGTTATCAATGGGCATGAAGGAGGCAATTTGAAATGTATGATTTTAGAGATAGTTAATTCTAGGCCTTCCGTCCACATGAAGTGATGCAGGAGCATCCGGAGGTGGAAGAGCAATCTTGCATCCCCAAAAATATTTTTTTCTCTAAGTACCAAGGCTGTCGCGATATCGCGACACTTTTTGCGAAAAGGCACCAAGGGGCCAAACTGTCACGATATCGCGACGCTTTTGAGAAAAAGAGCCAGGGCGCAAAATGGTCGCAAAATCGTGACATTTTCGAATAAAAAGAGCCAAGGCGCAAAATGGTCACGAAATCATGACACTTTCGAAAGCAAAGGCTCAAGGCACAAAGTGGTCACGAAATCACGACACTTTTGGGAACAAAGGCTCAAAGGCGCAAAGTGGTCGCGAAATCGCGACACTTTCGGAAGCAAGGCTCAAAGGCGCAAAGTGGTCACGAAATCGTGACACTTCCGGACCAAAGGCTCAAAGGTGCAAAGTGGTCACGAAATCGTGACACTTTCGGAGCGAAGGCTCAAAGGTGCAAAGTGGTCGCGAAATCGTGACACTTTCGGAGCGAAGGCTCAAAGGCGCAAAGTGGTCACGAAATCGTGACACTTCCGGACCAAAGGCTCAAAGGCGCAAAGTGGTCGTGAAATCATGACACTTCCAGACCAAAGGCTCAAAGGCACAAAGTGGTCATGAAATCATGACACTTCTAGACCAAAGGCTCAAAGACGCAAAAAGGTCACGAAATCGTGACACTTTCGGAAGCAGGGCTCAAGGGCGCAAAGTGGTCGTGAAATCGCGACACTTCTGGAGCAAAGTCACCAAGGGGCAAAGTGGTCGTGAAATCGTGACACTTTTTGAGAAAAGACACCAAAGGACAAAGCCGTCGTGAAATCGTGACACATTTCGTAATGAAGCACCAAGGGAAGAAGCTATCACGAAATCGTGACACATTTTGAAAAGAAGAGCAGAAAGGAGCAACTATCATGAAATCACGACCCAATGGTAGAATCCGAGTGCGAAATGCAAGGACGTCACGAAATCATGACATGTCATGGTTTCGTGACTCGAAGGAAAGAAAATGATAGGTTGTTCATGACTCCACTCGGGCAGGCGGCTATAGAGGTTCGTTACAGAAGGGCACGTGGCAGCAACGGAGGTGCCTTCAGAGCACTCCTGGGAATGATGATTCAGAGGGTGGGTGGATAGGCAGTTGCAGCACACTTCGCCACTACATGCCATGCTGATTGGAGACACCTGGAAGTATTTTTCAGGCGATGACAGTACATTTGTGTGGGCGGTTAGAAGCAACTTGGCATTCTGTGTAATGATGTCGAAAAGGGATCGGGTCCGATATAAGAAACAACTGATGCATTGTAAGGGGGGTTGGCCATTTGATATATGATTGCTTTATTTCCAAATTGGAGACCTCTATTAATGCAATTTTTGTGAATTTCTCTGTGTTATAATAGTTCTGCTTCAAGTGGTATCAGAACCAGAAGGTTCTGAGTGCACGAACCGATCACCGATAGTGAGGCAATTTGTGCCAGGATTGTGGTTGTGGGTTGTGAGGAAGCGAGCAGGATGCCTCCGCGAAGGAACCATGGTGGTGTGAGAAATAGAGGAGCAGAGGTCGATCTTAGAGCCTTTTAGAGGCAAATTGAAGCCCTACAGGAGGAAATCAGAAGAGGAGTTGAGCCAAGAAGGGAGGAACCCAGTGAAGATGAAGTTTGGGAAGAAGAGGGTCCATCTGATGAGGAAGAAGCGTTGGATCCAGCAGAGGCTAGGCTATATAGGGCCTTATCCCAGATCGGGAAGAAGCCGAAGTTTGATGTCTCCACTCATTCTGGGAATCTCAATCCCAAGGAGTTGATAGACAGGATCAATGACATGGAGGAATATTTCGAGTATGAAGAGATCTCAGATGCAAATCAGATCAGGTTCGCAAAAACAAAGTTGAAGGGGCATGCTAGCATCTGGTGGAAAGGAGTGCAGCTGGAAAGGAATAGGAGGGGAAAGGAAAAGATCACCAGATGGGATAGGATGGTAGAGAAACTAAAGAGGCAATTCATCCCCACAGATTATGAGTTGGATTTGTTGAGGAAGATGCAGAGTCTGAGGCAGGCAAGTAAATCTGTCAAGGAGTACACGGAGGAGTTCTACCAGATTTTGATTAGAACCGACCATTCTAAGGCAAATAAGGAGAAAGTTGCTCGATACATCAATGGATTGAGAACCAGCATCCAAGAAGAGCTGAGTCTGGTTCGAATGAGCATGGTTGAGGATGCATACCAGTTTGCATTAAAAGTGGAGGAGAAACTGAATAGGAGATTTGATGGTAAGCAGAGAGGAAAGGATCATGGAGGAAGAGCTGGTGGAAGGACCAGTGGAGGAAGATACAAAGATCTGGGGAATACTGGTGAAGCAAGCAGTAGCCAGAACCAGAAAGAAGAGAAGGAGGAGAATAACCAATGCCCATGCAATCAGAACAACAACTACCCGAGAGGAAGAGGTAGGTTTGGGCGAGGGTTTGGAAGAGGTGTATTTCGAGGCTGCTTCAACTACAGAGAAGAAGGAAATTGGGCATACAACTGCCCCGCAGCATCAAGAAAGACCAAATCGAAGACCTGAGGGTCAGGCCCGAGCTGCTGTAGCAGATGAAGGTATCGAATCTAAGCACTCTGAGGAGGCAGAACGAGGAGAAGCGATGGTCATCAGAAGAGTCTTGTTGAATGAAGAAAAGAAGGCAGATCAGAGGAATAGCCTATTTTGCACAAGATGCAAGTGCATAGGCAAGGTCTGTAACATCATCATCGATAATGGAAGCACTGACAACTTGGTCTCTGAGGAGATGGTTGCCAAGTTGCAGCTAGAGAGAAGAAAACACCCGCATCCTTATCGGATTGCATGGCTACAAAAAGACCATAGGGTGCTGGTCAGTGAGCAATGCCTGGTGAAGTTCAACATTGGAACTTACCGAGATGAGGTCTTATGTGACATCTTGCCTATGGATGCATGTCACATGTTTCTTGGGAGACCATGGAAGTTTGATCGGAGTTCTGTACATGATGGTCAAGCAAATACATATTCATTGTCAAAAAATGGAGTTCGCCATAAGCTGAAACCCCTGAAGGATGCGGATGAGAAGGTATGCAGCAGTGCACGAATCTGTCGAGTTGATGGCAGAAGATTTTTAGATGGGCTGAAGCCAGAACATATGTGCTATGCAATAATCCCTAGGGTTAGGGAAGAAGAATGCAAGGAAACTCTAGTGGAAGTCATGGGACTGTTAGAAGAGTTTCCAGATATCATTTCTGATAATGTTCCTGAAGGTTTACCACCTGTTAGGAAGATCAGTCACCACATATATTTGGTACCTGGATCGAGCTTTCCGAATAAGGCCACACACAGAATGACGCCTATAGAAACTGAGGAGTTAAACCGGCAGGTTCAAGATCTGCTAAAGAAGGGGTTGATTAGGAAGAGTCTTAGTCCATGTGCGATACCTATAGTACTAGCACCCAAGAAGGATGGGGAGTGGAGAATGTGCACAGATTGGGCAATTAACAAGATCATTATCAAATACAGATTCCCATTGCCCAGGATGGATGATATCATGGACTGCTTGAGTGGAGCTGAGTACTTCATGAAGATTGACCTAAAAAGTGGTTACCATCAAATCCGCATTAGATAAGGGGATGAGTGGAAAACAACATTTAAAATTAGAGAGGGGCTGTATGAGTGGTTGGTCATGCCATTTGGGCTAACCAATGCACCGAGTACCTTCATGCGGTTAATGAATGAAGTCCTGAAGGAATTTCTAGGCAAATTTGTTATTGTCTACCTAGATGATATCTTGATTTTCAACAGAACCCTGGAGGAACACCTGATGCACATCAGGAGGGTTTTTGAGAAACTACAGGAGGAGCAACTGCTGATAAATCTGAAGAAGTGTAACTTCGTGAAGAGGGAGTTAATATACCTGGGATTTGTTATCCCAGCAAATGGTCTCAAAATGGACCCCAAAAAGGTGAGGGCTATCATAGAATGTCTTGCTCCAAGAAGCGTTACTGAGGTGAGATCGTTTCACGGCCTGGCCAGTTTCTACATAAAGTTCATTAGGAACTTCAGCAGTATTTGTGCATCTCTTACTGAGACAATGAAGGGGAACAAGAAGGAATTCAAGTGGACAGTTGGAGCAGATAAAATCTTTGCTATGCTGAAGAAGAAGGTCACAGAGCAACCTGTCTTGGCACTTCCAGATTTTAACAAGGTGTTTCAGGTGGACTGTGATGCGAGTGGTAGTGCCATAGGGGCCGTATTGAGCCAAGAGGGTAAGCCTGTTGCTTATTTTAGTGAGAAGCTCAACGATGCTAGGAAGAAGTATTCGGTATATGATCAGGAGTTCTATGCCATAGTTCGAGCTCGAAGAAATGGAGGCATTATTTGTTTCCAAAGGAGTTCGTTCTTTATACTGATCATCAGGCACTGCAGTATATTAACAGTCAAGGGAAATTAAATCAGAGGCACCTGAAATGGGTCGAGTTCCTGCAGAGCTACACCTTTGTGCTGAAACACCAGAGTGGGAGGTCCAACAGAGTTGTGGATGCCTTGAGTAGGAGGCAATGTTTACTAATGGAGATGAAGGTGGAGGTTGTTGGGTTTGCTGAGCTCAAGGGTTTATACCCTGCAGACCCCAACTTTGCAATAGCTTGGAAAGCGTGCACTACGCCTGTTACTTTGGACAGGACTAAGTGGTTAAATTTTCTAATTCAAGATGGAATGCTATTCAGGGGGAACCAATTATGCATTTCGAGGAGCTCAATGAGGGAGAATCTCATCAAGGAAAAGCATAGTGGAGGTTTAGATGGACACTTTGGTCGAGACAAGACCATCTCCCTTGTTAGTGAAAACTACTACTGGCCGTAATTGCAACAAGATGTGGCAAAATTCGTGCAAAGTTGTAGGATATGCCAGATGGCAAAATGTGTGAGGCAGCCTACTGGTTTATATCAACCACTACCTGTACCCGAAAGGCCATGGGAGGATATTAGCATGGATTTTGTTCTTGGTTTACCCAGGACGCAGAGGGGACACGACTCCATATTTGTGGTAGTGGACAGGTTTTCAAAAATGGCTCACTTCATTCCCTGCCAAAAGACTAGCGATGTGGTTCATGTGGCTAGTTTATTCTTCAAGGAAGTGGTACGCCTTCATGGACTACCAAGGAGCATTGTATCGGATAGGGATACTAAATTTGTAGGGTATTTTTGGAGAACCCTATGGAAGAAACTGAAGACGGATTTAAAATTCAGTTCTGCATACCACCCCCAAACAGATGGCCAAACAGAGGTGGTAAATAGGAGTTTGGGCAATCTATTAAGATGCTTGGTTGGAGACAAGCCCAAGGGATGGGATTTAGTTCTGCCATAGGCAGAATTCGCTTACAACAGCTCTGTCAATAGAAGTACCAATAAATCACCATTCCAAATAATCTATGGGAGCAGCCCAAGAAACGCTTCAGAGTTGAGAAGGATGGATACAAGAGAAAAATGTAGTGCTGAGGCTGAATACTTTGCTGAACACCTGAAGGGAGTGCATGAGGAGGTGACAAGGCACATTGCTAAGATGAATACTCAGTATAAGGCCAGGGCAGACTAGAAGCACCGGGATAAGGAGTTTGAAGTAGGAGATTACGTCATGGTCCATCTAAGAAAAGAGAGGTTTCCTGCTAAGACCTATAACAAGCTGAAGATGAAGAAATTTGGACCATGCAGGATCATTGGAAAATGGGATTTGGGTAATGCATATGAGGTGGAGTTGCTGAGTGAACTTAACATCTCACCGATTTTTAACATCTCATATTTGGTCGAGTTTCATGAAGGAGATAGTAGTGCTACACCAAGCCCAGATTTGTGGAGCATTCCCACGGTCACTCCAGTCGCAGATGAGATAGAAGAAGTCCTTGATACACGTGAGGGCCGAAGTACTCGAAACAGGTGTTATTCTGAGTATTTGATCAAGTGGAAGGGCAAAACCATAGAAGATGCGACTTGGTTATCGAAGGCAGAGGTTGACCGCCTGGGTCTACCTCAGACAGATCAAAAGTGAAGATCACTTCTCAATTCACCCCAGGTGTCTGATGCAGGAGCATCCGAAGGTGGAAGAGCAATCTTGCATCACCCAAAAATATTTTTTTCTCTAAGTACCAAGGCTGTCGCGATATCGCGACACTTTTTGCGAAAAGGCGCCAAGGGGCCAAACTGTCGCGATATCGCGACGCTTTTTGAGAAAAGGAGCCAAGGCACAAAATGGTCGTGAAATCGTGACATTTTCGAAGCAAAGGAGCCAAGGCGCAAAATGGTCACGAAATTGTGACACTTTCGGAAGCAAAGGCTCAAGGCACAAAGTGGTCACGAAATCGCGACACTTTTGGGAACAAAGGCTCAAAGGCGCAAAGTGGTCGCAAAATCGTGACACTTTTGGAAGCAAGGCTCAAAGGCGCAAAGTGGTCGCGAAATCGTGACACTTCCGGACCAAAGGCTCAAAGGTGCAAAGTGGTCGCGAAATCGTGACACTTCTGGACCAAAGGCTCAAATGTGCAAAGTGGTCGCAAAATCGTGACACTTTCAAAGCAAAGGCTCAAAGGCGCAAAGTGGTCGCGAAATCGTGACACTTCCGGACCAAAGGCTCAAAGGTGCAAAGTGGTCATGAAATCACGACACTTCCAGACCAAAGGCTCAAAGGCGTAAAGTGGTCGCGAAATCGTGACACTTCCAGACCAAAGGCTCAAAGATGCAAAACGATCGCAAAATCATGACACTTTCGAAAGCAGGGCTCAGGGGCGCAAAGTGGTCGCAAAATCGTGACACTTCTGGAGCAAAGTCACCAAGGGGAAAAGTGGTCGTGAAATCGTGACACTTTCTGAGAAAATACGCCAAGGGACAAAGCCATCGTGAAATCGTGACACATTTCGTAAAGAAGCACCAAGGGGAGTAGCTGTCGTGAAATCGCGACACATTTTGAAAAGAAGAGCCGAAAGGAGCAACTGTCGCAAAATCATGACCCGATGGCAGAAGTCGAGTGCAAAAGGCAAGGACATCGTGAAATCATGACATGTCACGGTTTCACGACCCGAATACGAAAAACAAATGCGGAGGGCCAGGATGTCACGATTTCACGACATGTCACGTTTTTGCAGCCTGAAGGAAAGAAAACGATAGGTTGTTCATGACTCCACTTGGGTATGCGACTGCAGAGGTTCGTTGCAGAAGGGCATGTGGCAGCAACACAGGTGCCTTTAGAGCACTCTTAGGAATGATGATTCAGAGGGTGGGTGGACAGGCGGCTGCAGCACACTCCGCCACTACATGCCATGCTGATTGGAGACACCTGGCAGCATTTTGCAGGTGGCAACAGAACATTCGTGTGGGTGGTTAGAAGCAACTTTGCATTCTATGTAATGATGTCGGAAAGGGATCGGGTCCGATATAAGAAACAACTGATGCATTGTAAGGGGGGTTGGCCATTTGATATATGACTGCTATATTTCCGAATTGGAGACCTCTGTTAATGCAATTTTGTGAATTTCTCTGTGTGTTATAATAGTTCTTCTTCATGAAGGGACAAAGTAGATAAAAAATTATCTCCTAAATGGAATGCTAGAGTGATCAAGGATCAGATCTATGTATAAGTGTCTAACTCATTTTGAACAATCATCATTCTTCCATGGAGCATAATATCAGCAGATCATCAATCTATTTCAGCATTATTTTCCCATCGAGAGTTATTAATGTTGTAATTTGAATTCATTGTAAAATATCTATAAAAGTGGAGTGCTAGTCACTCCAAAGCATAGCTATTTGGCCATTAAAATTCATATGTAATCCTTTTCATAATATTGTAAATATAAGGATACTTTTGTTTGATCTCTAATTTTATCTTCACTTCCTTGTGATTGAATTTAAATGCTTAATTTTGTGATGGCCACCTAAGTTTAACTCATTTAATTCTGCAAATTGGATTATGTGGGTTTGCTTGGTGGTTTTGGAATTCACATTTACCTTTGGGTTTAGGGATTTATTTTTTCTAAGGTCGGTCAAGTGGGAGTGCTCTAATTTTGCATCTTGGATTTCATGCACCCTCTTACCAGTTCTGAAATTTGCTCCAACCCACTGCACTAAATAATGAGTGAGGGTATGATGGGATAATCTATTATGTGGTATGCTTGTGTTTTTGTCAAACATATTGAGCGTACATGTATCTTGATATGGCCATAACCCATCCCTGTGATTTTTGGCTATGACCTGCTTTTGTTTTTTGTTTTTTTTTCCTTTTTCCCTTTCCTTTGTGATGTAGGTAGATGGGACTTAAGGAGCTAGTATCCTCTGAAGATAAACTACCTCATCTCGCTCAAGCCTAATGACCATTCAATATTTGTCAAAGCTAACTAGGCATATCACCCAATCGCCTGATACCAGTTTTTGCACCAACAATTTTTGGTGACTTTGCTAGGGACCCAAAAGGTCTCCATTGTTTAAGGGAATCAAAGTTCGGTGATACTCTAGTTTACCCATATCATATTCAATCATCTTGTGACTTCATTGAGAAAAGAAGATCCATATCTAAAGATTAATTTCCTCTATTATTCCTATAAATATTAGAACATCTTGGAGGAATCAAGGTTCGATGAGCAACCTTGATCTCATTAGCAGAGGAAGTGTGCTCATATGGCGATTCCAACCTGGTGATCAAATCCAAAAGGTTTGAGAGACTAGTGCTTCAATGGCTCAGCCAAATTATCCCAGCTAGAATTATTTTGGCCCCCTTCAATCTTACCCATCTGCATGATATTCCTAAGGCCACCCTAAAAGCTTTGCCAAGTTTTGATGATACCAAGAAAACTACATACGAACATTGTTAGGATATAGCCTCTTTGTCCATGATTTATAACATTGTACATGAATATGTCATGGTCAGATTGCTTGTTATTTCTCTCAAAGGCAGAGCATTACTAAGATATAAATATTTAGAAAGGAGTAACATCAGTACATGGGTTGATCTGATAGAAGCACTCATGACTATGTTTGATAATTTTGAGGATCATTTATTACTATTGACTCACTTATCATTTATCAAATAATCTCATTGTGAAAGGATAACTGATTTAAATATTTTATGTATGAGAAAGTGGGAAATAATCCCCTATGAGGTCTGACCATTACTCGCTCAATTATACCTATATTATATCAGGGCCCTTTATCCTAACATAAGAATTATGGTATAACAGATTGGGGAAAATAAGTTTTCATAAATTTTTAAAGAAGCAACTCATGTTGAATGGATATTGATTCAATACAGGAAGTTACCGCTTATAGAAATCTTCCAACCTCCTCTAATTCTTCCCAACATTCCATTTGATCAGGTCTAGGTGATGCTAAAATACTTTTCCTCTATCCAAGAAGGCAAGCAGTAAGAATTAAGCATGAAAATCCAATGGCTATTTGAAGACTTGAAGAGGTAGTTCTCAATAGACACAGGTCAAGAACCTTGTTATCGATAAGCTCACGCGCAACCATTCTACCAATTTTTTACTATGAAAATAGGCCTTGGTATGAAGTAACAGATGCCCTCTTATGAAGGAAGAATCCAGGAAGAAATCTTGATCATCAGCCCCTATAGTCATAGTGCTCATCTAGCCCCCACAATGAACAACATTATAGCATACACTACCTTGCAGAAGCACGAGGGATAAGAAGAATATCCTTGGGTAAGCCCCGTGGAGAAACAACAAACACATAGGAGTATTAGAAGTATACTTACACAAGGAATAATATGTGAGGAATGAATGCGAGTAGTGCTGAAAACCCAACAAGGCTCACCTACCAGCCAAAAAGAGAAGCAACCCATCCTTATCCCCTTATGTAAGCCTAGGATAGCTTTGAATAAGGTAATAGTAGCTCATATTTCCCAACCTAGGCCTCACTACTCACCCTCCACCTGGGTCCCTTGTATAATGGTACCCCTCAGATCTAATAAAATATGGAAGGACATAATTTCTATAACTTCATCTTCACTAAGACAATAGTTACTGCTAAAAAGGATGAGGTTTGGCTGATGATACATCTTGACCCTTACAAAGAATGATTTTGGTACCCACCCTAGGAGATATCAGTAGTCAAAGTATGGTCCAAGGTGGTAGCAATAATTCCTACACAAGTTATGAGGGATCAAGGTACGAAGAGCCAAAGGTAAAGCATGATAACTTCCCAATGCTCTAGGGTGATTGAGAGTAGCATAGGGTAGTTCTAGATAGAATATAAAAAACAACTCAAGTTTGGTCCTATTTGGTCTGGCCATTACAAATTTATGGGATAATACTAGGATGAGTCATTGGTTGCAGTGTGCCACTCACATCATAGTTTTGTGTAATTAAACTAGAAACTAAATAAAAAGGGCAAGAGGCACATGGCCACATGATAAATTTGTTATCTTGTACCATGGTGACTTAGGATTTTCAAAAGGCATATTCGGTTTCTAAGTATTTTTTTGCCACCCCTGTGTTCCTCTTCTTTCAAGTTTTCTTTCTTGTTTTAGTGACTCTGTAGCCCAATGGATAAGTATGAGACAACATAGAAAGGCCAAAAATTCTATATTCACATTAAGCAAAATTGACAAGGTATGAATAAGGAAAGCAATACGTCAACATGAGAAAAATGCATGCCAAAAGGACCAACTTAGAAAGAGAATTTACTATATATATCTCAAGGGTACTGCATAAATTATGTAACTGAGAGGTCTCATGGCATGCCTACATTTTCAAAAGAGATTTTCGCTAAATCATGTAGAGAGGAAAGTTGATTCAAGAATAGACAGATTACCAAAATTATTCGCTTACCTTATAGTTTGCTTTTTGTGGCAACCTATCTATTATTGAATTTTATTTGGGATACAATGGAGTATTTTTATGGGTGAGCAATGCTTGGAGACATCCGAAAAATATAGTAGTTTTGCTTCCCTTATTTTTGGGGTATGTTTTGCATTGTGTCCCCTATTGTTCTCTCATTTCATCGTATTTTCATTGTTTGGTTGTTGTTGTTTTGATAATTGCATTGCTCACACTCTTTGATAGCTTTGTTCGTAGTTGTCCTGCAACTATCCCTTTCCTTTTTTTCTTCCCTCTTACATTTTCTTGTTCTCATTTTTAGGGTCTCTCTTTCACCTCACTCTATTTTATCCCGTGTGCTATCCTTATCCCTTGCCCTCCTACTACCTTTTGCCATGTTGTTTTCCTTGTATTTCCCCCCATTGCCCCACTTTCTCCTTTATCTTGTAGCCTTCCCTGGTTGTTTTTACTTGTTATTTCTCCTCTCATGGTTCATTTTGGCTGAATGAATTATTTTTGGGTTTCTCTCTCCCACAGAGTGGAAAACCCCTGTGAGTCACCAAGAGTGTGGGTGAAATTTTGCATATTTTTACCCATTCTCCCTTTTGCAAGATGGTGATCCATAAAAATAGCTAATTATTGATGGTTAAATGGAAAATCATGCTAATTGCAGTCATGCAAACGTAGATATCTAAAGGGGTGAAAGAACAAGTTGTTGATGAGCAAGGATTACTCTTAGAAGCCCACCCCTTAAATTAAGCCAAGGATGAAGTTGAATGGATAAATAGGTAGATGAATGTTCAAGGTATATTCCAAATCCCCATACAATAGAAAAGTGAAAGAATCAGACCATAACAAAATAGCTATTAGTCCCAAATGTCCATCCTAAATATAGGCAAAACTTTGGGAAAATAACAAGGGTCCAAGCCCGATCACCCATCCATGGGGTAAAAATTTGGGAAGATGGTGGACAAAGAAGTGTACCAGAATATTCATCTGAGACTGAGGCCATCCATTAATAGGTAAGCATTGGGAATCTCCAAGGAATAATATTAATTATTTCAACTACCTTGATATGAGTTATCAAAGGGCACAAAGGAGGTAATTTGAAATGCATGATTTTAGAGATAATTAATTCCAGGCCTTCCATCCACATGAAGGGGCAATGTAGATGGAAATTTATTTCCTGGAAGGACTATCAAAGTGATTAAGGGTCTATATCTACACAAAAGTACCTAAATCCTTTCAAACAATTGTCATTCTTCCATGGAGCAGAATATCAACAAATCATCTATTTGTTTCAACATAATTTTCCCATCGAGCACCATTAATGTTGTAATTTAAATTCATTGTAAAATGTCTATAAAAAGTGGATTTCTAGGCACTCCAAAGTGTGGCTCTTTGGCCATTACAATTCATATGTAATATTTTTCATCACTTGTAAATATAAGGATACTATTGTTTGGTCTCTCATTTTATCTTTACTTCCTTGTGATTGAGTCTAAATGCTTATTTTTACGATGGCCATCTAAGTTTAACTCGTTTAATTCTGCAATCTTGATTATGTGGGTTTTCTTGGTGGTTCTAGAATTCATATTTACCTTTGTATTTAGGGGTTTATTTCTGCTAAGGTCGATTGGGTGGGAGTGCTCTAATTCTATATCTTGGATTTCATGCACCCTCCTACTAGTTCTAGAATTTGCTTCGACCCGCTATACTAAAAAATGAGTGAGGGTATGATGGGCTAATCTGTTAGGTGGTATGCTTGTGTTTCCACAAGTTATGTTGAGCATGCATGTGTCTTGATGTGGTCATAACATGTCCTTGTAAGTTCTAACTATGACCTCATTTTATTTTCTCTCTCTCTTCCCTTTTCCCCTTTCCTTTTCAGCATAGGTAGCTGGGACTTAAGGAGCTGGCCTCCTTTATATATTGACTACCTCACCTCTCCTGGGTTTAACGACTATTCAATGTTGGCCAAAGATCGTTGGGTGCACCACTTTCTCGTCCGGTGCCAATTTTTGCACCAACACATCCTCCTATTTTTCCCTTTTGGTAGATCAACTAATTACCATGTTTTGTTCCTCATTAGTGTTGCACATTATGATTCCATAAATATTTTTTATTTTGGTTTTTTTGTGACATTTTGTGTAGTTGTAGGCTTTTTTATTAAACTTATGAATCCCATATTTTTTTTTGTCATACTCTAAGTTTGAGGTCTTGTAGTAGTAAGATTTGGTACTGTTTCTAGATTTGAGTTATTAAGTGTATTTATATACCATTTTGCCTTTTTTCTTTGTTGTGAGGTTATGAGTTTGAATCCTTGACCAATTCATTAAATTTTTTGACTTTGATTCTTCTCATGAAGATTATTCTTTATTTAACAAAATATCCAAAATAGGACATGTGTTGGCCTTTAGAAATTCAATGAGAGTTATATTTTCTTCACCAAAAAATACATCTCTACTTATATAGATTTTCTTTGTGATTGGATAAATTACTCTATGTCCTTTTTAGTTATCATCATATCCAAGAAATATGCCACACATAGTTTTTGTACCTAGTTTTATTCTTTTTACTTTGGAATATACATGTAAGATTTACATCAAAATATTATTAGATGTTTTATTGAAGGTTTTTGTCCTGACTAGGTTTCTTCAAGGGTGATATTTCTAAGAATTCTCATGGGTGATCTATTTTTTATATATACTATAGTTTTAATAACTTCTACCTAATAATGATGACCAAGATTTTCTTCAAATAGCATACAATGTACCATTTCCATACTAAAATGATATCTTATTTCTTCTATACTATTTTGTTGGGGTGAATAAGCTACAATAAGTTATCTTTTTATACCATTTTATATCCAAAATTATTCAAAATATTTTAATAGGTATTTTCCACCTTTATTTGAGCAAATATTATTGATTGACCTTCTAGTTTCTATTTCTACCAGTTTCTTGAATTATTTAAAACATGTAAAAGCTTCATATTTAAATTTCAAGAAATAAACCCACGTTTTCCTAGAATAGTGATCAATAAATAGCTAAAAATATATGTCCCCCCAAATATTAACACCCATTTGTCCACATAAATATGTATGCATCGTAGCTTTGTGTAAGCTTAACTCAAAAGGTATTCTATGTTGTTTTTCTATTAGACATTATGGACAAATTGTAGTCTACAATATTATTTTAGTAATATTACCACCATTTTATATCTACGCATTTCATTTAAATAATATGCACTTATATTTCCTACCTTTTATGCCAAATATCTTTTGTTTCTAATGTTCATATTGAAAGAACAACATTTTATAATGTATCTAGAATAAATATACCATTTATGAAGAATCCAGTGGGTATATTTTTTTCTTGTTTAGTAATGATACATTTGTTTTATTTCTAATAATTTTGAATTCAACCACTAGATGTTGCTCTATCATATAAAATATTGATATAAAATTGGTAGTTAAACCTGGTACATATAACATATTTTTAATCATCCATTCTCAATTAGATAATCTAATTAATAAATTTCCTATTCCTTTGAATTCATATGTCCTATCATCTGCCATAGCAACTAGTTTCTTTTATTTTTATTGAAAAGTATTAAGCCATTGTTTATTTCTAGTCATATGTCTTCTTGCCTCTGAATTAATGTACCAATAGTTTCTTACTAAATTTGTTTCATATCCTTATTTAAACATTGTCGTGTTTTTTTTACTTCTTATTCATCCCTTTTTAATTCACTTCTTATAATTCTTTGATTTTTAGTTTCAATTATATCCTCCAAATTTCAATTTGTTCCTAACCAATATTCAACTTATTTAATCTATTTATCAATATTCAATGTAAATTTCAAATATTTAGTTTCTTTATTCCTCTCATTCATTCATTTCTTAATTAAATTACTTGCTTGTATCTCTTGGAAAAACACTTTAATTAAATTTTCCCTATAATCCATTTATTAAAAAAAACACATGTACTCAACTAGAAAATATGCGGCTATTATAAAGTTAATAATAATATACCTTTATAGTGTTTTGTCCTCAGATAAAATCCATCACTTTAGCATGCACATGCGGCACTTTAGTCTTGACTCTAGGGCAATTTTAATTCTTTTATTCCCACAATGATTTGAGAGTTATGGATTATTCCAATCACTTATGGATAATAATTCCTCAAGCATTACTAATATTACCATATTATCTTAGGTCATTTTATTTATTAGGCACTTTGCTCTTCCTTCAAAAAAATTCTCAGATTCTCATCCAAAAAAATTCTCAAATAGTAGCCACATTCTCTTTTTCTAATACTTGGTTGTACGTTCCTCTACGATCCTTTATAATGCTTCTTCCAATCACTTCATCCAATTGCACGTTCCTCCAAATAGGTTAAGATATCTTCATGATGCTTCCTCCAATCATTTTTTCCAACTATATCCTCCAAATATGACTACACTTATGTTATGTAACCTTTTTCCTTCCAACATTATCACTTCAATATTTAAACATATCAAAATCTTCAATGATCGTAATCTTCTCTTAGCATCTTCTCTTACAATATTGCAATAATCGTTCTCTTCTACTCCAATAATTCTTTACTATAGTAAATATCTTCTCCAATTCTTCTAATCATACTCCAAAAATCTCTCTAGCAAATATTCTCTCCAAGAATATCTTCTCCAAAAAATATTCCTCCATCAATATCTCCTTCACACATTCTCCAATCCGTTGCTTGTTAAATCATGTTCTCTTCTTCCTAGATGACCCAACTAAAAAATAGCTTTTACCAACAAGGTGGCTCTAACCAATGTAGCTTTGATACCACTATTAGCAAATGGTCCCAAAGATATCACATGTTTATAGTTTCAAGATCTTATAATATCACACATTCAATAATAATAACACCAATATTCACAAAATAAAAATCTTTTGATTACATAGCATAAAATCTCTCTACTACATAGCATAGAGCTTTGACTTCAATATATAACCTTAATTGAGGCTCTCCAATACACTTGAATTTTTCTCTCCTCAAACTCATAGAAGATGCAACCTTTCATATGCCATTCCTACATAATTACAAAGCATCTCATGATTACATAACTTTCTACTTATAATATTGACACATCACACATGACTCTTCACATACAAACATGGCTTACATGGCACATTTCATTCATAACTCACACTAGATTACATATCACATAATAAAACTTCATAAACTCATATACTAATCTAAATATTTACAATGGATAAAATAATGTAATACCTCCAACATCTTCGGATCTAGGGAGTTTAGGCTATATGAGCATTGTAGATCATCAGTAGGGTAGGTGGTATTTTACCTACTTTAATCAAGACATATTTTGCATAGGCCACTTCTTCAAAAGCTATAACTAAAGTACAATGGTTAGCACTACAAACCATTAGTGTTAAATAATATTGTAATCCTTTGATTTAGTATGGCAATGCTTATTCCTCACTAGGTCAAACATTTGGAGGGATTAAATAAAATTTCCTTATGAATATGATATTGTAATCATGAATGTTTTCTTTGATGATGTATTTGCATAGCATTTATTTGGAACAAAAAAGTATACTCATTACCTATGTTACCAAATCTTTGCACAAAATTTTCTACCCCAATTGGTAATTGAATTATTTTATAATCCCCTATAAACAACCTTATCTCTTAATGAATAGATAAGCAAACATGCCATCACATATTCCTCCTAGATGTGGTGAATTGACTTCAATGTGGAGAGATCATTTAGATCCATAATGTTTTTGATCTCATTGTCATTAAAATTTGACAAGGAATTCATGGCTACAATGGAGATGGTGGAGTAGGACCTTAGGTTCAAAGGTCCTTGATAAGTTTAAAATGGAAGTTGATTTTGAGGTCTAGGTGATGGAGGAAGTGCATGATTGGTTTGAGGTGTCTTACCATATTATAATAGATAAGGATATATTGCATAACCTTGAGGCAGTGCCACATATGTTTGATATGAATTCATAATATTCAAATGGATAAGGATATTCTAAATGATCCAAAAAAAAAAGAGCACCAAAGTGCAGTAAAAAATATAGCAGTTACAATAGTGCAAAAATTGCAATAGAGCATGAAAATCTAAATTTGAGGGACTAAAAGTGCTAAAAATTTGATAAAATTTTAGAAGTGAATTTTTTTCAAGAATACCATTCCAACGATGCATCACACATGAAAAACAAAGCTATAAAACATAAGTATGAGCTCTAAAATTTGATTGTAGTTTTCAAAAAATAGGGACAACAAGCATGTTTTCACAAAATGAATGAAATGGAATGTTTTTATTTTCAAACAAACTCAAAATTTTTACAAATATTTCTCCACAATATCCTATAGATATAATTCTCTATTTTACATATACAAGAGAGAAAACGATGTTGCAACACTTCATTTCACATTCTAGGAAGTCCAATAGTCATGGTGATTCTTCAAGGCCTGTAGAAACTTTTTTGCTTCTTCAAATTCATGGGAGAAGTTTTGGTTTTATCTTTCTTAGTAAACATTATATACAACATACTCCCCCTTAATTCTGAGTGGTGAGACAATTTGTCTCTCAATCTCAAAAATTATTCTTTATTGACATCTTTGATAAATAGGCCTGCAAACTGTTGTTTGGTGCTGCAATATTTAAAATTTGTTTTCAATACGTCTCTTATGAAATGAACCTTTAAATTATTTTTTGTTTTACTATGATGGACTAGATTTTTTATAAGCTTGATTGCACTTGTGTTGTCACAAAAAATATTGTTGGACTATTTTGAACTTCACCAATATCTTCAATTACCTTTCTCAACCAAAGTGCTTGTGTACTTGTTGCAGTAGTTACAACATATTATGCCTCTATAGAAGATAAAGAAACAATAATTTTCTTCTTTGAGCTCCATGTTATCACTCTTGAACCAAGTGAAAAGTAATTTCTAGAAGTTGATTTTCTATCATCCAAGAAACTTCCCCAATCTGAGTGATGGCATCCAACAAGCTCCATTTTATTGTTAGAATCATAATGTATGCAAAAATTCAAGGTTCCTTTGACATACCTCAAGATTCTCTTGGTTTATCTCACATGGTTTTGTGAAGGTTCATTCATGTACCTTGATACATGTGAAACTACAAATGCAATATCAAGTCTTGTTGTAGTAAGGAACATTAAGATCCCAACAATGCTTCTAAAATATTTTCCATAAATTTTATCTTCTCCATCATATCTACCCAACACTCCTCCACTCCATGTGCCACATGTGTCCAAACTGGTTTACAACTTGCCATGCCATATTTATTCAAGATATCTTTTACATATTTTGATTTACAAATGAAAATTTTACAATCGCCTTGATGTACTTCAGCACCATGATGTTAGCATGTTTCATTATTAGATTTACATAAAAATTAGCGCCTCCAATGCACTCTCCGAGTATGGGGTAGTTAGCCAATTTATTCGGGTGGTTCAACCAACTGAACCACTTCTCTTTTGTGTATTTAATCATCGCATGTTATCAATACAAATTGCTGAGCATTTCATATATCCTTTGAACACTCTAAATTCTATATGGTACCAAAGCCATGGATTGGATTGGAGACTGGGTGGACAGAAGGGGTGAGCCATACATGGCTTGAGCACAAGGCCTGAGGTGATAGAGGACATAGAGAACACAGAAACCACATGCACATGGCCTGAGCATGAGGCTCGAGGTGATAGAGGATGCAAAGGATGCTAATAGGGCATAAGGCCCAAGAAGACTCTGACTGGACTGACGACATGGTAGACAGAGGACTAACTAGACTGACGATGTGGTAGAAAACTAGACTACTAACATGGTAGACATAATATTGACTAGACTAACGACATGGTAAAAAATTGGATTGATGATGCGACAAAAAACTCGATAGAGGACTGATGATGTGGTAGATAGTTGGGTGGACAGAGGACCGACACGATAGATAACTGTACGGAGTTCGAGGAGGCAAAAAGCCCAGCTGTGATCGCCCAAAGGTAGTCAACTAACTCCATGCAATTTCAAGTTTTTGAAGACCCACACATGCAATTCACAGTGCATGTGGGATAAAGGTTGGGTTTTTTCCCAAATCTCTACACCCGTTGTGTTCAAAGCATGTATTGTGCTTTCTTTGTCCAATGCACCCTCTAGCATAGTTGGTGTTGGGCTTACTTTGCATGGACAAGGTCCATGGGTCGAATGCCATCATGGATATTTTATGTTGTGTTCATGTTGCCCGCACTCTCTTGCCTGCCTGTGCTGCCTACACTGCCCGCAAATTTTTTTTTGAACGTAAAATTTTTTTTGCTCAAAGTTGCTAAAATTTTGCTAATATTTTGATCAAAAGTTGTTATTTTTTGCTTCAAAAAAATTTCTCCAGGTGTTCACATTAATTCTGGAGGGGTATTTTGGCGAAATTTGTTTTTGCCACCATGCCACAAGGAGGGGCTATTTGTTGAGGTATTTTTCCCATGCTTCAATTTTTTCCCTCATTTTTGGAGTGATAAGTTGTGCTTTCTAAAATATTGGCATTATTCCCATTTTTTTCTCTCCTATTTTTTTTGCAACAAAGATGGGGAGATTACAACACTTTCCTTTCAAAAAAATCAAAGAAAAAAGGGGGGAATCAAATTCAAAAACAATGAAAAAAATTGGTATTGTAAATAGGTTAATTTTTTGTGGAAATCGACACCTCATATAGGTTCAAAAATTTATGGGCATCTTGTGATTTGTTGCACTTAACTTTATTTTTTTCTTGCAAATAATTATCATATAAAAAAAAAACAAAAGACCCCAAATTTATACACCTATTTGAGCAATTTATTGCACAGCAGCGTCCACACTTATAGGTAATGTTTTCATGCTTTGGACTACTGTATCCGTCACCTAATATAGCTACAAAAATGACATCTGAGATTGTTCTCTATCAATCATAGGGGAGAAATAAGGCAAACCAGTTCTATTGTTCACTTCATTTCATACCCACATCGTGATTGTTGTTAGACGTAAAGCCTGACGAAGGTTGAATAAACTTTCTATGGTAGGTGTCATAAAAAACATGATGCCCTTTCAGTATCACCAAAATTCAATATTTTGTGCTTCTCATATGTACTTATAGTCTCCCTCACGTAAGGGTGTGTACATATTGAGTGGTATATTATTCATATATACCTACAGTCTCCCTCATGTAAGGGCGGGTTTATATTGAATGGTTACAATATATTGATTTGGCAGGTATAAAGAAAGGGAGACCAATTGGTGATATAAGGAACCTTCATAAGGGCCACTGTTCACAAGTATCTCTCAAATTCACAGTTTCTGAAAGGTCCTAACTTTGTTCCATGGAAAATAAATATGAAACCTATTCTTCAATTGGAAGATTTATGGGATGTAGTGAATGGCACTATGAAACGCCCTCAGACAACAAGAACATATCAAGATGCTTGGGATAAGAAAGACAAGAAAAATCTCGTATTTATCTTACTTGCTACTACATATGACGTGCAACCTCATATTTGTGATGCAAAAACCAATAAGGAAGCTTGGTATGCTTTGATCACAATGTATGAAGAAAAAATCAGTCCACTATTCTTCATATTCAAACTCTACTACATACTCTTATTATGAATTTTGGAGAGATAGTTGATCTTTTCCTTTGCAGAGTGGCAGAGTTGAAAGCCAAATTGAATGCAATGGGAAAACCAGTAAATGATGATATCTTGAACTCTATCATCTTAAGAGCACTACCATATTCCTACAAAATGTTGATCACTTCGCTCAATGTTTCTGGTAGATAGGTAACATTTGTAGAGCTAGTAAATTTGCTTCAGACTGAGGAGACAAATCAGGTTCATAAATATGAGGTACCAGATAATGCTCTCTCAACCCAACAAAAGGGTAAGAAACAAGGTCAGTTTCAAAAAGGGGGCTCTTCTTCCAAAGGAAAAGGGAAGCAAAATTAGTAGAAAGATAAACAATATTGCAAAATTTGTGATATGAATAACCATGACACCAACAGGTGTTGGTTCAAAAAAAAGCAACAAAATGACCAGTCACCTAAGAAGAAAGGCAAAGAGAAACATAAATACACAAAGAAACATAAGCAACCTAAGGGTCATGTTGCTTATGCTAACTCTAACTTTGACTCAGATTCTCCTGGATCCGATTCATATTCTAACTCTGAAAGAGCACACAAGGTGCTCATGACCCACACTTCATTATCTTAGATAGATGTTGTATGGTACATTGATTCAGGAGCTAGTAAGAACATGACTAGGGATAAATCATGGTTTGACACTTTTGAGGAGAAAGAAGGCAAACCAGTCACAATTGCTGATAATCAAGTCTACCAAGTGAAGGGTGAAGGGGATGTTTCTGTATCTCTTCCAGATGGTAAATATCAAATAGAAAAGGTTCTCTATGTTCCTGTATTAGCCAATAATTTGTTGTCTATTCCACAAATGTTGGATAGAAATATGGATGTTGTTTTTTGAGTTGTGAAAGGAAAGAAGAGATGTTTTATAACTCATAGAGGTAAACATATTGCAATTGGATCCTACAAGCATGGCTTTTTTATTTTATATGCTCTTTTCATGCCCCATGTTGCTCTGGTAGCAACCACAAAGGAAGCCACTTCTCTCTGGCATAGACGTTTTGGGAATCTAAGTTCAAGATATTTGCTTGAATTGCACAAATATGAGATGGTGAAAGGACTTCCTCACCTCTCCTATGTCTTACCAGTTTGCTCATATTTCTTAGTAGTGAAGCAACATCGAGTACCTTTTGAAACTAGATCCTCCAGAGCTACGAAACCCCTAGAATTGATACACACCGATCTGTGTGGTCCTATGCTAACCAGCTATGGTGGAAAGAAGTATTTTCAATTGTTTGTTGATGATTACTCGTGGAAGATGTGGGTTTTCTTCCTTCAGTTAAAATTAGAGGCTTTTAAGTACTTTCAACAATTCAAGAAACTTGTTGAGAAGGATTCGGGTTGTTTCATCAAAATCCTCCGCTCAGATCTAGGGGGGAATATACCTTTAAATATTTTTCATCATTTTTGAAATAACATGGGATTAAGAGGCAACTGAATACAACCTATACACCTCAACAGAATGGAGTTACAGAGAGAAGGAATCGTTCCATTATGGAAATGGTTTGGTGTATGCTAAAAGGAGCATATCTTGAGGATAAGTATTGGGTAGAAGCAGTAAACACAACATCATATCTCCTAAATAGAGCACCCACAAAAGCTCTACAAGGAAAAACACCACAATAATCTTGGAGTGGTAAGAAACCCTCCATTTCTTATATAAGGGTTTTTGGATGTAAAGAATTCATGCACATTCCAAAGCAGAAAAGAAAGAAGTTAGATGATAAGACACTACAATGTATTTTTCTTGGTTATGATGAGTTTTCAAAAGGATATCACTTGATAGATCCTATAACCAAGAAAACACATATAAGTAGAGATGTAGTATTTGATGAAGCTTCCACATCAGATATCACATCTAAAAAAGTATATCTTGAATAAGAAGAACCTAAGAAAGAAAGTTTACCTCCAAATAAGAAGGTTCCAAAGTGGTATACTAGTGCATTTAGAGATTATAAATTGGAGACACTTCCAGATCTAACTCAATATTGATCGTGCACTCGAAGTATGAAACAATAGAGAAGAGTAGAGGCATTATCTTCAGAAGTTGATGAGCTCTGCCAACAGTTTGATGATCTATCTATAGATGCAGAAGAAGACAAAGATACAGATATAGATAATGAACAAGTCTATATAACAACATTGGATGAAAATGAGCCAACAACAGTTCAATATGCACTTAGTAAGCCTCAGTGGAAGGTTGCTATGAAAGCAGAACATAAATATCTCATGAAAAATAATACCTGGAAGCTAGTCAATATAGCTATAGGAAAGAAACCCATTGGCTATAAATGGGTATTCAAAATAAAGTATAAATCAGATGGTACTATTGATAAGCATAAGGCCTGTCTTGTTGCAAAGGGCTATGCTCAAAAAGAAGGTATAGACTATGAAGAGACTTTTGCCCCTACTGCAAATATGACTACTATCAGAGTACTCTATGCTATGGCAACTCAGTTTGGGTGGAAGCTACACCAGATGGATGTGAAAAGTGCCTTCTTAAATGGTGACTTACAAGAAGAAGTATACATGACTCAACCACAAGGATTTGAATTTGAAGGGCAAGAACATAAAGTTTGCAAATTAATCAAATATTTGTATGGGCTCAAACAAGCTCCTCGAGCTTGGTATATCAAGATAGATAGTCACCTATAGTAACATGGATTCAAAAGAAGTCCTTTAGATGCGAATATTTATATTAAGAATAATGGTTCTAATATAGTGATTATGGTGTTATATGTAGATGATCTGATCATAACAGGAAATTTAGAGAAGATGATTGATGCAATAAAATTCAATTTGAAATAATCCTTTGAAATGATAGATCTAGGACTTCTTTACTATTGTCTTAGTTTGGAAGTGACTCAGAAAGAACACCATATCAAAGTTACACAAAAGAAGTATGCCAAGACATTAGTTAAAAAATATCGAATGACTAATTATAAGTCTAAAACAACTCCAATGGAAGAAGGACTTAAGTTATCACGATAGTATAAATCACCACAGGTATATGGTACTCTCTATTGCTAGCTGATTGGGATTCTCCTATATCTAACCAACACTAGGCATGATCTCAATTTTATTGTGGGTTATATTTCACGGTTCATGCAGGAACCCAAAGTAAGTCATTGGAAAGTAGAAAAAAGAGTTCTACATTATGTTCGTGGTACAACAAATTTTGGCTTGGAATATAAAAATAATAACAAGTTCTATCTACAAGGATACACAGACTTTGACTATGCTAGATCCATTGATGATCGAAAATCAACTTTTAGATACATATTTCATCTTGGATCTGGTCCTGTCTCATGGCATAGCAAGAAGTAGCAGGTTGTTGCTATCTCTTCTACAGAGGCAGAATATCGAGCAGCTAGTGGAGCAGTCTGCAAGATAATATGGTTACGTCGCATTCTTACAAACATGGGTCTTCCAATAAATCTTCCACTACATTTGTTTTGCGACAATCAAGGTGTTTTGAATCTCGTCAAGAATCAAATTTTTCATGATCGCACAAAACACATCAACACTCGGTGTCATTTTATTCGTGATGAAGTTCCAAAGCACAAAATACAGCTCCAATACATTCCCACTAATGCTCAAATTGCAGATATCTTCACCAAAGCACTTGGACACATCAAATTTGAATTATTTCACAATATCCTTAGGATTTTCCAATAATGTAATAAAGGGGAATGTTAGCATATTTCATTATTAGGTTTACATAAAAATTAGCACCTCCAATGCGCTCTCCAAGTATTGGGTAGTTAGCCAACTGATTCAGGTGGTTCAACCAACCGAACCACTTCTATTTTGTGTATTTAATCATTGCATGTTATCAATACAATTTTTTGAGCATTTTATATATCCTTTGAACACTCTAAATTCTATACATGAAAGTATTGCATCAATCCTAAATATTTCATATCAAATTTCTTCATCATAGCATTCTTAAAATCATTTATCATCTTCGAACTACTTCCCATGTAGATCAAATCATCAACATATAGGTACACGAGAATAATATCATCACCTTCATTATTTAAATAGAGTGTGGGGTCATTCTTACTTTTTATTGAAACCATAATCTTGGAAGCATCCATAAATTCTTGAGTACCATGCTCTAGGTGCTTGCTTCAGTTCATACAGTTCTTTCTTCAATTTGTAAACATGGTTTTCCTTTCCTTCCACTTCAAATACTTGAGGTTTCTAAACAAAAACCTCCTCATCTAGATAATTGTTCAAGAATGAACTTTCCACATCCATGTGATAAACTTTTTATTGATTATTAACTTCCAATGAAATAGCTATCCAGATTGTCTCATATTGCAATAGGGGAAATTTTTCTTCATAATCCACACCATATATTTGAATGAATTCATTTGCAACCAACCTTGCTTTGTATCTTTCTATGCTTACATAACTGTTAAAATTTGTTTTTTAGACCCACCTATATCCAAAAATCTTCTTGTCCTTAGGCAATTCCACAAGTTTCCAAGTGTCATTTTTTTAATGGAATCAATTTCTTCTTTCATTGCTTGCATCCAAACATCATTAGTACAAGAATCTTCATAACATGAAGGTTCCAAATCAACTTCAAAAATAGAGCATAATTCACCAACTCACCTTTTGGTTCTTCATCATCACCATACATTTGGAGTTTTTCTAATATTGAAACAACTTGGTCCAACTCTCGCAATTGGATTCTTATTAACCTCCTTTGAAATTTCTTGTCTATCATTTGGCTAGATGGATGTGCTTTGAGCATTCTCCTTCCTTTATTTTTATTCTTAGTGGGACTTGTAGATGAGCTTCTTATGATTAAAATTGGTGTAGCCTCCTTTGAATTTTTTGATGGGCTACTAAGTGGTCTTGGAGGAGTAGAGGGAACATTTGAAGGTTGTCCCCAAACTATAGTATCTTCTTCAACATAAAATATTTGGTCCATTGATATTTTATGATTATACACCCCTCTTCATAAAAAATTACATCTCTAGAGACTATATAATTTTGATTTTTGACTATAAACTATGACTTGTTTTAGAATATCCCACAAGAATGTATCACTCACTCTTAGGATCCAACTTCTTTCTCACTTCATCATTCACATGTGCATATGCAAGACAACCAAAAAATCTCAAATGACCTACAATGGGTTTTATGCCATACCATGCTTCATGTGGAGTCTTTTTGTGTAGTGCTCTTGTGGAGCATATATTGAGAATGTACATTATTGTATCAACTATATAAGACCAATAAGAATTGCTAAAACCTTTTATCTTCAACATGCTTCTTTCCATTTCTACAATGGTTCTCTTTTTTCTCTCAGCTATCCCATTTTTTTGTCGTGTATAGGTAGTAGTGAGTAACCTCTTGATCCCATATTGTTTGCAAAAAATATTGAAATCATTTGAAAAAAATTATCCTCCATGGTCAGTTCTAAAATACTTTATTTTATATCCACTTTCATTCTCAACCAATGCTTTGAAATCATTGAACATGCCAAAATCTTCATCCTTATGTTTCAAAAATACACCCAACACTTCCTTGAAAAATCATCAATGAATGTGAGAAAATATGAAGAATTATCCAAACATTGTGTTTGCATAGGTCCACAAATATTAGAATGTACAAGTTAGAGTGGGTATGAGGCCCTCCATGCTTCTCCTTTTGGAAACTCCTTCCTTGCATGCTTTCCAATCATGCATGCTTCACACACATCCTTGTGCTCTCCAAAAATAGTTAGTACATTTACCATATCTTGTGAAGAAAAAAATTCCATACTTTTAGAATTCAAGTGTCCAAGTTTTGATATGCCAAATCCAATTTTTATCTTCAAGTGCCATGTGTGCCATGTTCATACTCATTTTTCCTCCAAACTTCAAAGGAAACATCCAGTTATTTGACATACGAACAATGGTGACCACACGATTTCTATTATTCTTATCATAAATGATACTTTCATTCAAACACAACTTTATAGTTCTTTTCTACAAGTTATCCAACACTCAATAAATTATTCTTCAAATTGTAAGTATAGTAGATATCATGTATTTTCTTTGTACCTTCTTTAGTGCCAACCTCTATGGTGTCATTTATAGCCACATCCAAAGCATTATTGTTCCCAAGAATGATCTTGGTCTTAAAATTCTCATTCACAGCAAAAAATAACTATTTTTTTCCATTTTTGTGGTTAGAACAACTAGAATCTAGATACAAACTTCTTGACTAGTTTTTTTAGCCATGTCACTAGTCAAAAATGAGTTACCTTATGCATCTTCATCGTCACATACATAGTGGGCTCTTCTATATTCATTTGTAGTCTTCAAACTATAATCTTGTGTAATATGGCCCATTTTATGACAATTGTGGCATTCAACTCTTTTTTTATCAACCCTTCCATGTCCTCTTCTGAAAACAACTCCTCTTCCTCTTCCTCCTCTACCTCTTGAGTAATTCTAATTTCTTCCTCTTCCAAATGCTTGGACCAAATTCATCATTTTTAAAATTTTGAAATTAGAATTAAAAGCATTCTCCTCATTTTCTTTACTGGTTTCTCTTAGTATTTCCTCATGTGACATAAGAGAACCAACTAGACAATCAAATTCAAGTGTAGAAAAATATTTACTCCTAAACAAATATTGCAACATGACTCCATTTATGGGTAATATATCTCAATACATTCTTCACAACTACCTATTTTTTCAAGATATCTTCAGGGGTAGCCATCTTTTTTACCACATACTTAACTCTAACACAATAATCACTCATACTTTTAGCCTCTTTTATTTGTAGATTCTCAAACTCTTTCTTCATGGTATGCAACTTAACCATTTTCACTTGGTCACTTCCTTGGTAAGACTCTTGAAGAGACTTCCAAGCCTTATTGGCTAATGTAGCATAAGAAATATGTAGAAATAAACTATTTTCAAGAGCATACTTAATATGGTAGAGGGTTAATGAACTTTTATTCTTTTTTTTCTTTTTGTTGTCATATCATTTCCTTATATTGTGTTCCAATCATGTGGTTTTTCATAACCACTCTCCACTACTTTCAAAACATCTTTTCCAATTAACAATATTCTCATATTTATGCTCCAATAATCATAATCTTACCTATTAAACTATGGAATGGGTAATGAGTTGTTGAAGTTGACCATTAGACTCAAGCAACAACAAATGAAGTTTTTATTTAATTAGCTTGTCCAAGAACTTGATCAATTGTTAGATTGACTACGAACCCAAATTCACTCAAACCACATATGTAAAATTAAATATGAATCTCTATTATGTTATTAAAGGTTAGTTCATAAATATTTTTATGATATCACTTTTATCAAAGTTTGTTCCAAATGTTGGTTGTGAGGCTAAGGTTATCAAGTGATATTGCTAGGGTTGTTATAATTAAATGAAAACATTTGAAAGTTGCATGACTCTCTATTAGTAATATTTTCAAGGTTATAATTGTGAAATGAAATTCATATCAATGTTTTCTAGGATCATGGATCTCTTGATATAATGCTTCCATAGTTACAAGTGTGAAACTAGGGTTTTTGATTAACATTGCTAGGGCTTAAAAAACTCTTGTTTATTTTTTGTCAATTTTTTTTTTTTCCAAATCCAAAATGTTTAACTTGATAGATACCTTGGTTTTGAAGTATTAAAGCTTATATTACACTTAAATGGATCATCTCAATGCATAAATCTTCTTTTTGGGGTATAACTTATTACACCATATATTACTCCAAAGGTTGGGATTATGGAACCTAGTGGTGTTAAACCAAATATTAGTTAGTTATTTGGATCTCAAAGTATGATAATATATGACAAGATCTAAAAAATAATTTTAAAAATACTATTTTTAGGATCTATATAAAGTTGTTTTGGTGTCCTCTTTCAACATTTCCATTAATTTTTACATTTTATTTTACTACACAAGTTGAAACATCATTCTCCAGATTCACAAAGTTTTTAAAATAATAAAAATAAATTCTTGACTATAATATTTTGAATCCAAAATATTCTAGCATGGTGTTAATCAATTCATTTCTCCCTTCCCCTTCGATTTAGATTCTAATGTTTTGGGGTATGACCCATGGGTGCAAACTTGGTTAGGACTATAAATGAAGGAAAACCCTTATATGAGGATACCATGATCAAAAAATATGCATAGCATTATTTAATATCATAGCTACCTCTGGACCCTCTCAACCATGGGGTTATTAGCTCAAAATTGCATCTCTCTTTGGAAATGTACTCACAAAAATACATGAGAACTATCTAGATTTTTTAATCAATCTATAGTACCCCCACTATCTTTGATGTCTAACATGAAGCATCCAACTAGCCTAGCTTGGTTATCCACTTACACCAATAGGTTAGGATTTTGAATCACCCTTCACACTTTTTCACTTTATTTGGTGGAGGCTATGAACATGAATGGATCCCCATGTTTGATTTATTGGTGTGACACCTTATCAATCTCATCATTGATATTTTATGATTACGGTGGAACCCAAGTGGCAAAAAAATTAAAATATATTTATATGATTGCATGTAACCAATTTTTAGCCATAGATTATCTACCTCCTATTTCATCTTGATAGGTGTTAGAATATTACTAGTAGAGGAATATAAACAAGATGACCGTTCATATTTCTTCATGTTATAAGGATTATTTTGGAGGGAAAAATAAAGGTTCATTGTTTATCTATAACTTTTGAGTCTATTTTTGGGGAAATACTTTAAAGTTCATAAATTATTTATATAAAATCATTTTTAACCTATATTTTTAAGTAACACAATTATTTTATATCTCTATACAATGGTTTCATTACAAAAATGTTTCTTCTATTAGCTTAGATATAAATATAATGATGAAAATGTTATACTATAATCCTCTTATGCCTAAACAAAATATGTCATTCATAGTATTCCATTATTTTTGAGGGAATATAGACAATATTTGTTTTATAATATATTTTCTAACATTTTTCTATATCAACATTCTTTGAGGAATATAGTGAAACTTATATCCAAGGAGTAATATCATTCAAAAGTTGTTCCAAATTCTTTCAAGACTAGTACAAAGAATCCCAAATACTATGGTTTAAAACATCATAAGAAGAAATTAAATAAGTTAATTTATGTGTACTATAAGAAGGAATATCATAGTTCTAATACATATTTTTCAAATTCATAAGTTTGAGGAGTTTGAAATAATTTTAGGTGTAACCAAGAGCTTTGTGATACTTCATGGGATGTGCAATGTAAGTGTTTCACATAATTCAAATGTGGTTATGTACTTTACCTATTGATCTTGTTCTTCATATTAATAATATATTACTAATTAGAAGCTACAAGGTATATGACTAAGCATCACCGTCATATTTTTAACTATATCCAATAATATAATGAAAGGAATTGTTATTGATAACTAAACCTTGTAGGTTTTAGGTTGGGGTGATGTTAGTATTTTTACCACTAAAATTAAAGAGTTTCTTTATATTTTAGGAGTTGAACCCAATATTCTCTCCATCAATCATATTAGATACTAATAAAAATATAGATTTATGGTTAGATATGTGGATTGTCAAGGACATTGAAAATGAATTTAAGATGGGTTTTGGGGTATTTTGATGAGTCCAATCACATGTATAAGCTTAGTTTACACCATAATATTTAAAGAAAAATATATATTTCTAGGTTGGATAAGGACAATGGTATTAATGATATTTGACATGAGTGACTATGATATATGCATTTTAGATCCATAAGACACATGAATCATCTTCATATGGTATGTGATATTTCTATGATTAATGTAGATAGTGGAGTGTATTAGGGATATGTGTGGGAAAAACACCACCAAATATCCCTTCCTATGGATAAAGTGTGGTATGATTCTAAGCATTTGGAGTTACATCATAGTTATATTTATGATTCTATGGCTAACTGGTACATTATAAATAAAAAATATCTTCTTACATTTATTGATAATGTTTTGAGGTTTCTTTGTATATATGCTATAAAGTCCATGTAGACACTTAAAATGGAACCAAGTATATTTCAAAAAAGTATCATGAATCTATTTGAGTATATCAAGCAACATCAAACTAAAGCTATGCCTAAGATGTATGGTGCCCAGGGATTAAATCATTCATCATAATTAAATAATTTTAAAACTCATCAATGTCTTTAAATTTTAGTCAAACATCAATATTGAACTATTTTGAATTTGTCTTGTCAAAAATCATTTCATCTTCCATCTTCACCATTAGCATTGACAATGCTATTAGGGTACCACCAATGTTATTCTATTCATTAGCATCAACAATACTGCTACTGTGTTGTTGGTATTATTGACTCAAAATTAAGATAATATAAAAATATTATAATTAACTAAATGATCCAACTCCATGTAACCCATTGGTGCCATGTTACCAATAGACAATTTCTTGATTACGAGTCCCACTCTCAATCACATGCCATAATTGAGTCACATCACCCAATTACTTACCTCCTAGTTACCACCTTTACTCTAACTCTAATCATATCTACTTTAGTTTGAAGGTTTACATTGGTATTATATGTAGTTATATCCCCTCTCATATGTATAAATGGAATAAATTAGCAATATCAGATAGCCAATAAATACTCGTAAGGCAAGGACCAAACAATGTCTTGAAGAAAAGTAGATTTTGTAAGGGAAAATTCATGACTAGGATCTATGCTATTATCATTTCTGCCATCTATATGTCTCATTTTTGTTAGGAGATAAAAAATAAGCTTTTTGAAAAACTTAGGTAGAACAAAGGTAAATATTCATGTTTTTTGGATTGTGTTGTTATGTCTTTATTTTTTCCATTTATTTTAGCATGCAACTTGAGTAAACTAGAGGCTTAATTGACGTAAGTTCCAAATCTATTATCGATTATTTTCTATCTTTGTGTAAGTTTTAATTAGACCAATACCTATATTAGATGATGAAAACTAGGTATGAATTTTTCTTCCTTTCTTGTGGATTTACATTTGTTTAAATAAAAATAAAGATCACATCTAGTTTTTGGGTTAGAAATTACATTTTATTTGGAAAAATACATTGCTCTGAATTATCAATCAAGATAGAAATTTGTATTGAAATTTACATTAAACCTCTGTAGTATTTTACATTTATAAGGAAACTCATAACTTTTCCTTCTTTATAGCTTGCATTTATCAAACCTTTGTAGAATAAAAAAGGTCTAATTTATGATCAAAAGTTGCATCTCAAATATCCTTGTTTTAAAGCATAATCAATAATTGCATATTAGATCCCAACTATAGTCATAAAAATATTCTTTATATCATAGTTTTTCTCTCTTTATTTACATTTAATTATAATTTTTATTCCTCAATAATTTGAAGAGAAATAAAAAATAACTCCTTTAACATTATAGGTGTTAAAGTTGTAAAAAAATGTATTTTAATCTTCTAAACACAAAATTTTTTGGAGATCACACCACTATTATGGTCAATCATGAAATTAAAATTCTTCTCCTTCCTTTGGATTGTAATCATTTGAAAGTTAAAAGTCAAATATCCATCTTTCTTATATTGCAAAGCTCAAAGTGAAAATAAAAGTTTTCTTCCTTTTGCATGCTTCCTTTTGAAAATGAAAATATATCTCTTTTTGTATAAGTATATATCTTCTACATAATTAAGTTGCAGCTATCATCCAATAAAATATAAAGGCATCTAGTTTGAATTCCTTCCACTTTTTCTTTTTTCTCTTTTAGCGTTGAAAATAAAAATGAAAGAAATTTTTATTTTGTGTCATGTTTGTTATAGTTTTAAATATAAAAACAAAGCTATTTATTTTCTTTTTCTTTACTTTCTTCACGGTTTCTTTGTTATATTATTATATTTTTCTTTGGTAAGGATTAAAATTTAACTTAGATTATTAACCTGCAAAAGCCCAAGTGTTTTCCATAGATAAATTCTAGGCTAAACCCCCTAAACATGATATTGGAGCCTTATCCTCTTCTAATGTGGCCCTTGCATCTAAGAACTACATTCTTCCAATTTAATTAAACCCATCTATGCAACATCATAATCTAAAAATAATGGTTTTACAAATCTTTATGATTTTAAATCATTGACAAAAGAATCATACTGAGAACAAGTTCAAGGGCTTCAAAAAGGAATTTGGAGGAAAGTATACCAATAATGAGTTTAAGGGACACAATACCTCTCATGATATTTCTTAATATATTTTTTTATAAGGTTGGAAGAAGAGGTTTTTGAAAGGGATCCAAAGAGCCCGAACCCTTTTACATTGTCACACAACACATATATACCTCATTTTTAATGCAAAATGGGACAATACATAGGTCCTATTCAAGGATACAACCCATATTAAACTATATGAACTATCCCATATATCCTTAACTATATAAGATAATCTATTATAGACTTAGACACAAATATAACACCAACACCACTAAATAAATTGAGACCAAGACTAAAGCAAAATATTGATGCAAGAAATTGAACACCATTAATGAAACAAAACAGACTAAACACCATATTGACCAACCTGACACACATCATTCATTTTGAATGTTGTCCTTTCAGCATGCATGCATCCATAACCATATGTTCTTATTTTTTGGTCAAGGTGGTCAAGTTGATTTTGGTATCCATTACAAACTCTTGAATTTGATCAATAAACCTGTTTAAGTATTTGGTACTACTAAACCAGATGAATGATCCTCCAAACCAACATACTCACATTTGAGCTTGCATCTCCCATGAAAGGAGGAAGGCATATATAAATATGCCACCAAATATTTTGATTTATCCCCTATTTCCTCAATGATGGTGATGCATTTGAATTGCTAAGGAAGTGAAAGGTGTCAGCGTGTTAAAGAGTGTGCAAAGGGTGTTCGTTCGAAGAGGGAGCAAATACATTGCATCTCGTTCAAATCTAGCAAATAAAGGAGGCAATAAAAGTAAGGGAGTTCCCTTACCAATCACCGTAGGCGCTTATGGCCTAGCGACAAGAGGAAGGTGCATAAGGTGTTGAAGTGCCAACAAATGCAAATTTTGAATCCCATTGGCGCTAGTTTTGCAAAGTGAAAGGGAGGACTCTTTTGGCGCATGTGGTGTTTGAGGACACACTCAAAGCAAACAAATAGAAGGTTTGCGCTCACTGTTCTATGTGAGCGGTTGGCTCACGTGGTTGTTGGCACCGTGATTAGAGTGGTGCAGGGGCAATGACCGGGGATCAAATCCCACTGAGGATAAATGTAAGTTAATAATTTTTCCTAATATTTTATTTTTCTAAGGTTGCCTAGTAGAGATAAGGGTTGTGATGCATGTTGAGAAAAAGAGAAATTTTTGGTGATTTTCCTTTTAGAAGTATATCATATTATATATCATTGGAAATATTATTTCGAGGGATATTTGATTAACTTGCTTAGAGGGAGAAATAAGGTGTATGTAAAGAGATATTTCTATTTTTGTAAAAGGGTTCAAAAGTGAATGTTGTTTTGTTCTTTTTTAAAAGTGATTAATTATTTCATAAGGGGACATGATGCATTTTGTTGAGGATGAGTGATAAGGTGTTATTTGGATATTGTTGTTGTGATATTAATCATGATCTCTAACCCTTTTTGAAAGTTGAAAAAGAATTTTTTTGAGTGTGGTAGATTTACAAAGAGGTTTCTTCATCTTCATAAAAGGTATGGGCATATTCTCCTATTGTTTGATTATGATGGTTGATTTCTGAAATATCATTGGAGAGAAAATAATTGATTGTGGTTTCCTTTTCAAAAGTGGTTGGTTGAATGCTTCAAGGTTTTATGGTTTGAGAGTTGTTTTTAAACCTTATTTTATAAGCATAGTTATTGAAGCCCATTGGTTATGCAAAGAAATTGAAAAGAACATGAGTATCATTGTTATGTGATATTTGTGGTTGAGCATTGTTGGAAACATTTGAGTTGGTTGATACATTCTTGGACTAGGGTTTTATGAGAAAGAGATATCTCTTGTGATGATTGGTTGAGTTGAGTTGATTGAGCCTATTCAAGTGATGTGTGAAGTGATTGTTCAAGTTCCATGAAACAAACTATTCTATAAATCTGATTTGAGTTGAGATTGAGCTTAGAAAATATTGAGTCTCTAAAAATTCTCTTTATGCTTCTATGAGTTGACTTGAGTTGAGTTGAGATTGATTTGAGTTGAGATCATTGTGGATCATTGTTGTCATCCATTGTAGAGTGCTTTATCATTCATTGTTGAGTTCATCATTGAGCCTTGCCTTTGTATATTTGTGGATGATATTTGAGTGCTACTTGAGCATAATTGATTAAGCCTTTGAGAAGGCATTTGGGATATATTTCTAGATATATTTGTGGTAGTTTTTGTGTATGATTGATTGAGCCTTGAGAAGGATTTTGGGATAGTTTTGGGACAAACTTGTGAGTAGATTTGGACAAGTGTTGTGTGAGCTTGTTGAGCAGATTTGGACAAGTTCTCTGTGAGCTTGTTGAGCAGATTTGGACAAGTTCTATGTGAGCTTGTTGAGAAAATTTGGACAAGTTCTGTGTGAGCTTGTTGAGCATATTTGGATAAGTTCTATGTGAGCTTGTTGAGAATATTTGGACAAGTTCTATGTGAGCTTGTTGAGAAAATTTGGATAAGTTATGTGTGAGCTTGTTGAATAGATTTGGACAAGTTCTATGTGAGCTTGTTGAGCAGATTTGGATAAGTTCTGTGTGAGATTTTTGAGCAGATCAGTGGAGTGCCTAGCTGATTAGATCAGTGGATTACCTACCTGAGCATATCAGTGTGTTGCCTATCTAAGTAGATTAGTGGATTTCCTACTTGATCAGATCAGTGTGTTTTCTAGCTGAGCAGATCAGTGGATTGCCTACTTGAGTAGATCAGTGTATTGCCTAGCTTTGAGTAGATCAAATTAATCATTGTATTGGATAAGGATCCTTATTTATGTGTGAAATATTATAAGGATATTATCTTGTGGAGTACCCCACATTGGGGGAACCACGTTAAATATTATGTCTCAATTGTGTGTGGTGACTTGTGCTCTTGCTTACTATTGCTATCTTAGTTATTAATGCACACTACTATATTTTGTTATTGCAATTAAGGACATTAATTGATATTGGTTTGGAAAGAAATTAAAAAGTGGGCGCTATATTGTTCACCCCCCTCTTAGTATAATTTAGTGTTCTTCAATTGGTATTAGAGCGGGTTCCTTCAGAAATGCTAACAACTTGAGGGCAGATTCTACAAGAACACAGATGGCTTCATAGAATGGATTATCTACAAATAAGGCTCCATTGTTTGACGATAACAATTATGCTTTCTGGAGCATGAGAATGAAGAACTACTTGATATCACAAGGATATGAGGTATGGCAGATGGTTGCAATAAAATATAAGATTAAAGGTGATCCTGAGACAGATAAGACTATAAAGAAATTGGTTGATATCAATGCAAAGGCAATGAATTGTATTCTGAGTGGGCTACATGAGATAGATTTTGCAAAGGTCATGGTATGTAATTCAGCTAATGAAATGTGGACCAAGTTGCATAATACCTATGAAGGAGATTCCAAGGGTCACAGAAGAAAAGAAGAAGGAAAGCATAAGCATGACAAAGATGACAGGTACAAGCAAAGCAAGCATGAGAAGAAGAAAAATTTTTGTAGGACAAAGAAAACTTTCTACATTGAAGAAGCAAATGATAGCTCAGATCACAACAATAGAGACAAGTCAGATGATGAAAAAGAAGAACATCTATTCCTAGGAATAGAAGGTGAAAGAGAACGGTGTTTTGTGTGTGGTCAAAGAGATCACAGATCAGGATATTGCAATGGCTTCAGTGATAGTGAAGATGAGATGACACATAAAGGAAACATGCATGGTCAAATAAATCATGAGAGTTTGTTTGCTATAGAAGATGATAATGATCTCAATGGCAGTGAATATGAAGAAGGGTTTTTATATGGGATCAAAGAAGTAGAAGAATAAATTCCACTCCAAATAGAACACATATTCCTATGTATTGAATTTAAAGAAGAGGATATATCTATAGAAGAACAACATGAAGAGCTTTTTATAGCTATTGAGTAATCAAAAAGGTACAAGAAGGGTATAAGAATACTAAAATGCTTCATATACATAGACTTTAGGCATTTAGATGATGATTGCACGTACTACAACAATTGCAACAAGAAAAGTTTATTTGTGGAAAAAAAAAGCAGCAGTTCTAGTAATAATTCTAGAAGCAGTTCCAGAGAAAATTCCAACAGCAGTGATGTTTAAGAAGAGGAAGATTCAGATAAAGAAAAGGAGGAGGCCACTCTTAAGGAACTTGTTGAATTGAAAAGATAAAATTTAGAATTGAAGTATAAAATACAAGAAAATAATAAATGTAAGACAAAGCTTCTACATGATATATCTGACTTAAGAGATAAGGTTGAAAAGGAAAGAAGAGTTGAAAAAGGTATGGTTGAACATTCAAAGGTAAAAGAGATAGAATGTGAAAGGCTTATGGTTACTCTTGAAGAATTAAAAAGGGAGAACTCGGGATTAAGGGTTCAAGCTCAAGAAGATGAAAAAGCAAAAGCAAGGTTTTTACAAGAACTCACCAACTTCAAAATCAAAGTTGAAGAGACAAGGAAAATTGAAGAAGGTATGGCTGAAAAATTAAAGACAAAATATCTAGAGTGTGAAATATTAGAGCATGAGATAGTTTCACTAAGGATGGAAGTAAAATTTTCTAAGGACAAGCTACACAAGTTTGAGGAAAATTCAAGGACCTTGGAAAGGACTATCAATGCACAAAGGTCATCAGTCATCATAATAGGATTTAGTTCTAAAGAAGAACAAGGGAAACAAGAAGTAGAAAAAGGAGAGTCAAGCTCAAACACCAAAAAATAAGAAGAGTCAAAATAAGTAAGTGAAAGAGAGAGTGAGACTTCTAAGGATAATTTGGATAGTAGAAAGTTCAACAAGGAAAGGAACAATGCACAAGTAAGGAACATATGGAACAAGAAACAGTGAAAAGAGACTAAGAGACCAATGGGGTCTAGGCAAGGTTTCTTCAATGGAAGATGTTTTTCATGTCATAGGTTTGGGCACATGGCTTCACAGTTCAGGTCACATGAAATATAGGAATATGGGAAAGGATAGCTTTTCCATGGGTATTACTACTCATGCAATGAGTATGGTCACAAGGCAATAAATTGCAGGATTCATGACAAAAGAGGATATGGCTTCACCAGAAGATATACTAAGATATTTGCACCTCCAAGGAATAATAAAATTAAGTGTTTTAATTGCAATAAATTTGGACATATTACAAAATGGTGTAGGACTCAATTCCAAACAGGTTCAAGGTAAGAAGGTCAAGTAGTCTCAAGGCAAGAAGGTCAAACAGGTTCATGACAAGAAGATCAAGTAATTCATCAAGAGAAGGATATCAAAAAAATATGGAAGGAAGTTGATAGAGGAAAGAAACAATGTAATATGGGAGTAAAAATACTCCCACCCCAAAATTAATCACCTCAAGAGAGAAGGTGGTGAGGAGAAGCTGGTGAGGGGGCTAAGCTTAAGAGTCATATATTTTAGCCCCATAGGTGTCCCTTTTGCCATTGATGTCAAAGGGGAGGAGATTTGAGTTAGGGGGAGCAGCCTCCAAAAATAGCATTTGAGTTAGGGGGAGGAGCCTCCAAAGAGAGTATTGAGTCAGGGGGAGTAGCCTTGATTCTCATAAATGGTTTTTACAGTGACTGTGGTGATTTGCATTAGAGGTGTTGCCATAAATGACAAAGGGGGATATTGTTGGAAATTTTAGGTATTTTATGTTTTCATTGATGTCACATGGATCACATTAAGTTTTGGTGGCCAAAGTATTTCATAAATAAGCATTTATGATATTTTTGAAAAACATGAATATATACAGGGTTTTTGTGAAAACCAAGGTAGGCAAAATAAAAGGTTTTATTTGAAACCATGCATGGCATATTTGAAATGGGTTTTTCTTAAAACCCAGGTTGGATTTTCATTTCGTCGAAAAATTTGCCCCGGTGATGGAGATATTTAATTTTAAATATTTAAGTTTAAATTTTAATTATTTAAAATTTAAATTTAAATTTAAAATTAAAAGTTAATTTATAGCACCGACGTCAAAAGAAAGGAGGAGGCACATAATATTAAAGTTTAATTTATAGCACCGACATCAAAAGAAAGGAGGAAGGCATATATAAATATGCCACCAAATGTTTTGATTTATCCCCCATGTCCTCGATGATGGTGATGCGTTCAAATTGCTAAGGAAGTGAAAGGTGCCAGTGTGTTAAAGAGTGTGCAAAGGGTTTTCGTTCGAAGAGGGAGAAAAGGCGTCGCATCTCGTTCGAATCCAACAGAGAAAGGAGGCAATAAAAGTAAGGGAGGTCCCTTACCAAGAATCGTAGGCGCTTATGGCCTAGTGGCAAGAGGAATGTGCGTAAGGTGTTGAAGCACTAGCAGATCCGAAGTTTGAATCCCGTCGATGCTGGTTTTACAAAGTGAAAGGGAGTACTCTTTTGGTGCACATGGTTTTTGAGGACACGCTCGAAGCAAACAAATAGAAGGTTTGCGCTCACTGTTCTATGTGAGCGGTTGGCTGAAGTGGTTGTTGGCACCACGGTTAGAGTGGTGTAGGGGCAGCGACCAGGGATCAAATCCCGCTAAGGACAAAGGCACGTTAATAATTTTTCCTAATATTTTATTTTTCTAAGGTTTCCCTAGGAGAGATAAGGGTTGTGATGCATGTTGAGAAAAAGAGAGATTTATGGTGATTTTCCTTTTAGAAGTATATCATATTATATATCGTTGGAAAGCTTATTTTGAGGGCTATTTTATTAAATTTCTTAGAGGGAGAAATAAGATATATGTAAAGAGGTATTTCTATTTTTATAAAAGGGTTAAAAAGTGAAGGTTGTTTTTTTCTTTTTCAAAAGTGATTAATTATTTCATAAGGGGACATGATGCATTTTGTTGAGTAGGAGTGATAAGGTGTTATTTGGATATTGTTGTGATATTAATCATGATATCTAACCCTTGTTGAAAGTTGAAAAAGAATTTTGTTGAGTGTGGCATATTTCCAAAGAGTTTTCTTCATCTTCATAAAAGGTATGGGCACATTCTCCTATTGATTGATTATGGTGGTTGATTTTTGAAATATCATTTGAGAGAAAAGGATTGATTGTGGTTTCCTTTTCAAAAGTGGTTGGTTGAATGCTTCAATATTTTTTGGTTTGAGAGTTGTGTTTAAACCTTGCTTTATAAGCATAGTTGTTGAAGCCCATTGGTTATGCAAAGAAATTGAAAAGAACATGAGTATCATTGTTATGTGAGATTTGTGGTTGAGCATTGTTGGAAACATTTGAGTTGGTTGATACATGCTTGGACTAAGGTTTTGTGAGAAAGAGATATCTCTTGTGATGATTGGTTGATTTGAGTTGATTGAGCCTAGTCAAGTGATGTGTGAAATGATTGTTCAAGTTCTATGAAACAAACTATTATATAAATCTGATTTGAGTTGATATTAAGCTTAGAACATATTGAGTCTCTAACAATTCTCTTTATGCTTCTATGAGTTGACTTGAGTTGAGTTGAGATTGATTTGAGTTGAGATCATTGTGGATCATTGTTGTCATCCATTGTAGAGTGTTTTTCCATTCATTGTTGAGTTCATCATTGAGCCTTGCCTTTGTAGATTTGTGGATGAGATTTGAGTGCTACTTGAGCATGATTGGTTGAGCCTTTGAGAAGGCCTTTGGATAGATTTCTGGATAGATTTGTGGCATTTTTTGTGTATGATTGATTGAGCCTTGAGAAGGCTTTTGGGATAGTTTTAGGACAAATTTATGAGTATATTTGGACAAGTTTTATGTGAGCTTGTTGAGCAAATTTGGACAAGTTCTGTGTGAGATTTTTGAGCAGATTTGGACAAGTTCTGTGTGAGTTTGTTGAGTAGATTTTGACAAGTTCTGTGTGATCTTGTTGAGTAGATTTGGACAAGTTCTGTGTGAGCTTGTTGAGAAAATTTGGACAAGTTCTATGTGAGCTTGTTGAGCATATTTGGACAAGTTCTGTGTGAGCTTGTTGAGAAGATTTGGACAAGTTTTGTGTGAGCTTGTTGAGCAGATCAATGGAGTGCCTAGCTAAGCAGATCAGTGAATTACCTAGCTAAGCGAATAAGTGTGTTGCCTAGCTGAGCAAATTAGTGGATTACCTACCTGAGCAGATCAGTGTATTGCCTAGCTTTGAGTATATCAAAGTAATCATTGTATTGGATAAGGATCCTTATTTTTGTGTGATATATTATAAGGAGATTATCTTGTGGAGTACCCCACATTGGGGGAACCACATTAAATATTGTGTCTCAATTATGTGTGGTGAATTGTTCTCTTGCTTACTATTGTTATCTGAGTTATTAATGCACACTGCTATATTTGGTTATTGCAATTAAGGACATTAATTAATATTTGTTTGGAAAGAAAGTAAAAAATGGGCGCTATACTGTTCACCCCGCTATCAATATAAGCTTGTGTTCTTCATACATTAGCATGACTCATTGCATACGTTGCTTCTTTCCATATTCATTTTTTAATAGTTTCACAATTTTGTTAAAAATATATATTCTTGTAAAGCTAGAATCTAAGGTTTAGATTCTTTCCTCAATGAGAACATGAGACGATGCTTTGAAGGGGCATTGAGACCCTTACATTCTAATAAATGATTACAATAGAATGGCAAATAAGCAAAATAATAGAACCATTATAACAATTGCCTATTGTATAAGCCTTGCTAAGCAAATAGATTTTATATTTTGAGCACACATTGTACATTATGCAACTTACACACTGAGCATGACAATAATTTATTCCATCAAGGATGTGACCTATTTTAAGATATGGAGAGAGGAGATTCCTTTGGGTTTGTATTTGAGGATTTTGATTCAGGCATGGGAACATATTCCTATTGAGTAGACCCAAGAGTGACAAATAATATTTTCAAGTAGAGAAAAGAGTTAGAGGAAAATGAATTTATTGTCTAGATATACATGATGTCTTCACTTGAAGAGGTATTACTTTTGAGAAGTCCATCTATAATTATCCTTTAGATACCCCTTGAATTTTCTTGTTAACTCTTCTTCATTTGATTAGGTTCTTGTTGATAGTTTCTCTAGTATTTTTATCTTATTCAATCTTTCAATGATTTGGATACTCTAGAGAGTGAAGTTATACCTCACAATGTTGAATGTGGATAATTTTTTATTTTTCTTTTTCAAAATTTAAAGTTTTGGATCATTTATCATGTCTAATATACCTTCAAAATATGTTTTTCCACTTGTAGGTATTATGTTCTACTAATCCCAAATGGGCTAGAAATATAACAAAATCCTTAGAGAATTCTTTGATATCAACCCAAATTATTCTCTTCTCACTATGGTAAATATTAAAAAAATGATTATAATGTTTACACTCAAGATAAAGGATGTCCCAAGTGGAAAAAATAATGATAACATAGAATGATTCACTCATGAGGAAGTAACCCTAGGATTTGGTTCACTTATTTGAGACTAAGAATATTGTTAGTATGATATAAGACCAATTTTGTTGTTGATGGTGATTTTAAGAAGCATAAGGTTCACCTTGTGACCAAGGGATTTTGTTAGGTGTAATAAATTTTCTCCTATTGTTCATTTAAACTCCACTTGAACAATCCTCTCACTTGTTGCTTCATTTTATTGGCATTTATCAAAGGATGTAAAGAGTGATTTATTCATGCATACCTGAGATTTCCTCAATGAACATTGCTGCTCCATCATCATCTTCTTTATTCTCCTTCATGAGAATTGTAGGTGCATTCTCCATAATACACTCTTCATTTATCTCCTCCATGATACATTCTTCATCATACATTTCACTTTGATGGTCTTCAAGCAAGGAACACTCCAATGTGAGTGTTTCTCTTCCTTCATCTTCAAAGTCTTCTTCCACTTTTGAGTGGTCTTCACTACAAGGTCCTGCTGAGCAAGGTGCAGGAACAGTATTGTCATTGTTGTCAACACAGTCAGACAGATCGATTGATGCAATGGACAGGAGTTCAGTGATGTAGTGGATAGGAGTTAAGAGGTTCATCAGAGTATGTACAGTGGTTTTCCAAAAGATAGAAGTGGCCCATATACTAAAAATCAAAAGAAAATCACTAAGGCAAAAAACTGTCGCGATATCGCGACATGTTGGCAAGAAAGAAAACTGTCGCGATATCGTGACATGTTGGAAGAGAGAGAAGAAGAAAGAAAAACTTTCACGATATCGTGACATGTTGAGAGAAAGAAAAACTATCGCGATATCGCGACATGTTGAGAAGAACGAAAACTGTCGCGATATCACGACATATTCGAAGAGAAAGCGCAAGAAAGAACAAGTGTCACGATTTTGTGACATGTTGGAAGAGATAAATGCAAGTAGACAAAGTGTCACGATTTCATGACATATTGCAAGGAAGGTTGTACGGACGAAAAAGTGTCGCGATTTCATGACATATTGCAAGGAAGGTTGTACGGATGAAAAAGTGTCACGATTTCACGACATATTGCAAGGAAGGTTGTACGAACGAAAAAGTGTCACGATTTCATGACATATTGCAAGGAAGATTGTATGGACGAAAAAGTGTCACGATTTCGTGACATGTTGCAGGAGAAAGAGTCCGAGAGAAAAAGTGTCACGATTTCACGACATGTTGCAGGAGAAAGAGTTCGAGAGAAAAAGTGTCACGATTTCGCGACATGTTGCATTTTCACGACCAGAAGAGAAGAGAAAATGCAAGGAGAAAAAGTGTCGCGATATCGCGACATGTTGTATTTTTGGAGGCCAAAGCAAAGAGAAAGTGCAAGGAGAAAAAGTGTAGCGATATCGCTACATGTTGTATTATCGCGGGTCGAAGCAAAGAAAAAGTGCAAGGAACAAAAGTGTAGCGATATCGCTACATGTTGTATTATCATGAGTCGAAGCAGAGAAAAAACGTAAGGAGCAAAAGTGTAGCAATATCGCTACATGTATTTTCACGACCCGAATGCAAGAGAAAGAGTACGGAGGCAAAAGTGTCACGATATCGCGACATGTCGCATTTTCGTGACTAAAGAAGGAGAGAGAAAGTAAGAAGGTAGAAGTGTCGTGATATCGTGACAAAAGCAAAGAGAAAGAGTATGGATGCAAAAGTGTCACGATATCGCGGCATGTGTTTTCGTAGGTACAAGTCTGAGAAGAGGACAAAGAGGCAGAAGTGTCACGATTTCACGATAGGTCACTTTGGTGCGAGCGAAGAAGAGAACCTAGTCGAAATAAGATATGTGACCATTAACTGAAGTTATGCAGCAGTTACAGGGGCCGTTACAAAATAAAATCATGCAGCTAATTTAAGAACAGTCAAAGAAGGAGAAAACAAACAGTCGTATATATAGAATCGAATATACATGCATGCACAAAAAAGAATACGAACAGTCATGACCAAGAAGACGAACAGTCATGGTAGGGGTATATGTGTAAATTTGTAACATGCATCGTGTTTGATGAAAAGCCTAATCTATATATATACAAAAGCAGTTACAGTCGAAAGGCATTACAACTAACAAGTGGCACATGAGAAATGAAAGAAGGAGTTATAGAAGAAGTCGATACGATAGTTACAGGTGCAGTTACAGAGAAATATCATGCAGCTAAAATAAGAACAGTGAACTAAAGTCAGTTCGACAGTTACAGCAGTTACGGGTTGCATGCGAGAGTCAAAATTTTGTTATAAAATGAGGTATGCGTGGAGAATTAAAGTGCTACTGAGATAGAGGGAAAAAGAGCTGTCGAAAAGAGTGAAAGTGCTACAAAAAGGGAGAGTCAGAAGAGTGCAGTAAGAAGCGCAACAAGAGGGTTGTAAGAGGGCTGAAAAAGTGTAGTAAGCAGAGTCGTAAGAGTGTGTGTGCTATTTTTGTGAATAGCAAGAGAGGTTGGGTTAGCAATAGACCAGTCAGGGTCTTGTATAAGAGAAGGCATCTTTATGTCAAAATTATAGTTTCAAAATTACAGTCCAAGTTGGTGCTTGGAATTAGGGGTTGGTGCTCCTTTTTGTTGGTGTAGATAAATTAGGGGTTGGTGCTCCTTTCTGTTGGTGTAGATAAATTAGGGGTTGGTGCTCATTTCTGTTGGTGCAGATAAATCAGGGGTTGGTGCTCCTTTCTATTGGTGCAGATAAATCAGGGGTTGGTGCTCCTTTATATTGGTGCAGATAAATCAGGGGTTGGTGCTCCTTCCAGTGGGTGCTGATAAATTGATTGTAAATTTGATATTTTGCAAAGGCTGGATTTTGATGGGAGTCCAAGCAGTCATTTTTGAGGAGTGGCCAAAACTGGTGAACCTCGTTACATCTTGTGTTATGTGATGCTCTCTTGTTACATTTGCTATATGTGGTTTTAAGCTTTCATTGTTTTGGCTTTAAGAGTTGAAGTTTTTAAGTTTTAAAGAGCCACACTGATTCACCCCCCCTCTCAGTGTCATTGTGAGACTAACAATTGGTATCAGAGCCAAGTTCCTGAACAAATATTAAGCAGCTAGGGTGATCTTGGATTAGTACGCAATGGCAGGTGGTGAAGGCTTCTCATCAAATAAAGCACCATTGTTAGACAAAAATTACTCATTTTGGAAACTCAGGATGCAGACATATCTTTGTGCTTTGGGATATGACATTTGGGATTCAGTAAATAGTGGATACACAATACCCACCACTCCTCCAACCGATGTTGCCGGTAAGAAACTATTTGAAAATAAATCTAAAGCAAAGAATGCTATCATGTGTGGTTTAATAGATAGTGAACTAGTAAAGATCATGAGCTGCAAAATGACAAAAGAAATATGGGACAAACTGAGGAGTATTCATGAAGGAGATGATAAGATCAATGAGGCCAAGTTACAGACACATCGAGCTCAGTTCGAAGCATTAAAAATGAATGACGATGTGAACATAGAGGCATATATGCTAAGAGTTAATGGAATCATTAATGCGATTAGAGGACTTGATGAGGAAATGGAAGATGCTGTCGTCATAAAAAAGGTACTAAGATCTCTTCCCCAAATATTTGATTCTAAAGTTTTAGCAATAGAAGAAGCTAAAGATATAAATACTTTTAGTATGGATGAGATGCATGGTTCTTTGACTGCATATGAGATGAGAATAGGAAAAACTAAACCCACAGACAGAGAAGCGGCTTTTAAAGCCCTTAAAAATAAAAACGCAAAACAAGAGTTCGAGGAAGAAGAGACATCAGATGAAATGGAAGCAAACTTTGTTCGAAAACTAAAATTGGGAAAAGAAAAATACAGAGGAAAGCTACCATTTAAATGTTTTAGCTGTGGAGGCGTTGGGCATTTTGCGACTAATTGTCCACTTGATGAGAAGAACAAAAATGATGAAGGATCACACCAAGAACGAAGTGACTGGAAGAAGAAAATGAATTTCAGAAAAGGTAACTTCAAGAAGAAAAGTTTCATCTCCAGGAATGCCAGTTCAACAGAAGACAGCTTCGGTGAGGATTCTGAAGAGGAAATAGGTGAAGCTCTTTTCATGGCATTTGAAGAAGTAGAATCAGAAAAGGAAGAAGAAGTGAACTTTGAAGTATGTGGTGAAAAATTTGAGGCTGAAGTAGATCTAGAAGGTGAGTTGATCTTTGCACTTGAAGAGTTGGGTTTAGAAAGTAAAAAGAACAAAATATTGTCCAAGAAGTTGGAAGAATATGAGGGTAATATTGAATATCTCTTCTTACAAATTCACAAAGATAAGAAAATAGAAGAAACCTTGAAGTCACAGATCAATGAGAAAGAGATTGTTTGCTACAAAAAAGAAGAGGAGATTGTGTTATTAAGGGAACAACTAGAAGATGCCAATACAAATCTCAAATTTGAGAAGAGCACAGAGCTGCTAGATAAAATGATAAGGCAACAAAGAAGCCCCATGTGTAAGCTTGTTCTTGGATGTGAAGTTGAACAACCTTCATCTTCTAAAGCTGTAGAGAAGAAGAAATTCACTGTTGAAGGATCGAAGCAAGAAAAGTCTGAAGCTGAATCTTCAAAAGGAAGAAAATATCAAAGGAGATCTACAACAAAGCAACCACAACAAAAGAGGTTCTATCACTCTCACTCTATTCATAATAATGCTTTTAATGGCTATTATTTTAGATGCAACCATTATGGTCACAAGGCAATTTATTATGGATTGAATAATAGATCAAAGAGTTATGCTGGTAGAAATACATCTGTTATTTCAGTTGAACACCATGTGCAATGTTTTAAATGTAATGGTCATGGGAACATAGCAAGGTCTTGTCCAAATCTAAGGCAAGACAGTAGATTTCATCATACGCAAAGAATGCAACACAGACAGGAAAGAAATCATGTGCATCAAAGAAAGGAAAAGAATCATCCATCAAGGATGTACAAGAGACAACCACCCAAGAGAAATGTTCAAGTTCATGAAAAGGTTCAAAATGGGGATGCAGGTGAAAACCTTCAACCTAAGTTCAAGAAATACTGGAGAAAGAAAGAAGAGAGGAAATTGTGTCTCCTTGGACAGAAGGAGATTACTCCTCTATTGCACTAAGCAGCTCCAAGTAGCACATCCTCAGGGGGAGCAATGTTAAAGTTTTATTTTAATGCTCCTATGTATTTGTGTAGTTATCCGAGGATGAAAGGAAAGTAGTCGGGGAGTTGTATAGCTGTCAAAGTGTGTTTTCTGTTCATACAGTTGTTTGTGGTAGTGTCGTGAAGGGTGGTGATTAAATTGAGAGTTGTCTTTATTGGTAATATTGCTATATGTCATTGTTGTACTGTTGATGGTTCTTACTGCCACTGTCCAAATTTAAGGATTATAACAGTTCAGATAGTGTGGTTAGTGAAAGAATGTTGCCGAGCCACATATATGTGTTTCGATAAAAGCAGTGTGTATTTGAACTTCACATTGATGTGAAGATTGTCAGATCTATTATGACATTGTGTTGAAAAAATATTGAAGTCTGATTTAGCTCATCAATATGAGCAACTTTGCTTTGTGAATCTTACCTATCCGAGGTCCAGTCGTATGAGTTTGAGTAAGGTGCACTTTAGTTGGTCGTGAAGTGTTTGACAAAATGTTGTCTCCTAATTCGAATAGTTGGAAGTAAGGTGTGACCAGCGGTGATTGTAGAAAACATAGACGAAGTTGAAAATGAAAAAAAAGGATTTGGTTGGTGTTGTGGTACAGTGTTTGATGCTTGCACAGAGTTGGTTGATACATGCTTCGATGAGGGTCTGTGATAAAGGGATGTTCTTTGAGGTGATTGGTTGAGTAGAGTTGATTAAGCCTAGTCAAGTGATTGGATGCATGTGGTTGTTCAAGTTCCATAAAATAAACTATTATTGATTTGAGTATAGAACATATTGAGTCTCTAACAATTCTCTTTATGCTTGACGGGGACCCGAAAAACACACGCATACTCACACTCACAAGTTCCAGAAGCTTCTCTGTATTAAATCTAGAAAAATACATTAAAACCAGCCCGCAGGCTTTCACACGTAAAAACACTCCTGCAAATCCAGAATATTTCATCTATTAATTTGAAATATGCATAATACATATAGCCTGTAGGTTTTTCAATGCTATCTCTCGGATTAGCTTTCTACTTCTATACCTCTGCGTGCATTCCCCGATCCACCGTCCCCACTAAAACAACAAACTAGGTTTTTATAGAGGCCTCGACCCTCTCACACATCAACTCCCATGCAAATGGGTTCACCAACTCGATTAAAAACATTCACACAAAAATCGGGACACCAACCCGATTAAATTTCCGCACTCCGCACGGTCCCTGTCACCACTGAATCTGTCAGAATACTCTGCCCGCCCATCCACTTTGTCTTCCGCGCTCCTGGGTAGTCACCCGCTTTAACTACACATTGTGCCACGTGTCAAATTTGAACGGTCCTCGTAAATGTCATTCTCACCATCTCTTTCTCCTCCCGCGCATTTTTCTCTCTCCGTCGCGATATCACGACCGTTCGGCCATCGACCCCCTCTGCTCAACTTCCTGTCGCGATTTCACAACGTCGCGATATCGCGATGTCGTGATTTTGCGACGTCGCGATATCGTGACCTCCTCGTCGCTTCCTCCTCTGCTCAACTTCTTGTCGTGATATCGCGACATCGCGATATCACGACCGTTCTGCCACCTCGCCTTGGCTGCCCTTTGACGTCATGATTTTGCGACGTCGTGATTTCGCTACACCTTTCAGCTCCTGCCTTCACCTCCGCTGCATGTCACGATTTTGCGACATTTTTCTGCCTCCTTGCCTGCTACACTTCTCCATCGTGATTTTGCGACAGTCACAATTTCGTGACATGTCACGAAATCGTGACCTTCCAGTTCCTCCGCCTTCCAGTTACTTCTCCTGACCTCTGCCTCCGCTTGACGTCACGATTTCGCGACGTCGTGAAATCACGACATCACGATTTCGCTACCATTCTGGACTTTATCCTCTTTGCTGCTTCACTGTCGTGATTTCACAATAGTCATGATTTCGTGACATGTCACAAAATCATGACCTTTCCACTGCCTTCGCCTCGCCATTGCTCTGCTGTCACGATTTCATGACATGTCACGATTTCATGACATGTCACGAAATCACGACATTTTTCCAACTGCGCCTCCTCTTCCGCTGCGACATCGCGATTTCGCGACGTCGCGAAATCGCGTCGCAATTTTGCTACACTTTTCAGATTTTGCCTTAGCAAAAATTTTCTTGCTTTCTTCCTCTTCTTCCCGAGCCGACTCTTCAGGAGTGGCTCTCTTGCAACTTGATGCTTCTGCTGTTGGCGCTGCCGGATGCTCCTGCATCAGACACCCGGGGTAAGTGGAGAAGTGATCTTCACTTCTGCTTGGTCTGGTTGCTGCCTCCTGCAACACTTCCAAACCCTTCTCTGCCTCAGCAGTCTGCTTCAACCCCGGCTCCCGGTCCATACTTCTGTCTTCTTCCAGACAGATTTCTCCACTGCTGCAAACTTCTTCTGCAGCCTGCTTTAACTCCTCCACTTGCACAAAAAAATCTGTGCCTTCTTCCGGGCAGGTCCCGGTACTGCTGCACTCTTCCTCACTTGCAGTATTTTTCTGCTTCTCTTATTTCTTTCTCTGTCTTTCTTCCCGCCTTCTTTGCTGCTCTTCTTGCTCCCGCAACTTTATTGCGAGCCATTCCTTTTGTAGGGGCTTCAACTATTTTTGCAAGGCTATGTATTCTTCTTTCATCACCATATCTTCTTTGTTGTCTCGTCTTCTTCGAGAATGCATTTTTCTTTCTTTGCTTTTCTCACAAAGCTTTAACGATCCGGTGTAGCTGCCTCACGTCCGACGATCTGCTAACACGCCCGGGATCTTAACTCACTCTCTCTCAGAACCCTCCATAGATCCTGGCGTAACTGCCTCACGTCCGGCGATCTGTTACACACTCAGAATCACTTGCTCTGATACCACTGATGGGGACCCAAAAAACACACACATACTCACACTCACAAGTTCCAAAAGCTTCTCTATATTAAATCTGGAAAAATACATTAAAACCAGCCCGCAGGCTTTCACACGTAAAAACACTCCTGCAAATCCAGAATATTTCATCTATTAATTTGAAAGATGCATAATACATACAGCCCGCAGGCTTTTCAATGCTATCTCCCAGCTTAGCTTTCTACTTCTATACCTCTACGTGCATTCCCCGATCCACTGTCCCCACTAAAACAACAAACTGGGTTTTTATAGAGGCCCCGACCCTCTCACACATCAACTCCCGCACAAATGGGTTCACCAACCCGATTAAAAAAATTCACACAAAAATCGGGACACCAACCCGATTAAATTCCCGCACTCCGCACGGTCCCTGTCACCACTGAATCTGTCAGAATACTCTGCGTGCCCATCCACTTCGTCTTCCGCGCTCCTGGGTAGTCACCCGCTTTAACTGCACATTGTGCCACGTGTCAAATTTGAACGGTCCTCGTAAATGTCATTCCCGCCATCTCTTTCTCCTCCCGCGCCTTTTTCTCTCTTCGTCGCGATATCGCGACAGGTCACGAAATCGTGACATGTCGCGATATCGCGACCGTTCGGCCATCGACCCCCTCTGCTCAACTTCCTATCATGATTTCGTGATGTCGCGATATCGCGACCTCCTCGCCGCTTCCTCCTCTACTCAACTTCCTGTCACGATATCGCGACGTCGCGATATCGCGACCGTTCTACCGCCTCGCCTTGGCTGCCCTTTGACGTCGTGATTTCACGACATCGTAAAATCGTGACGTCACGATTTCGCTACACCTTTCAGCTCCTGCCTTCACCTCCGCTGCATGTCGCGATTTCGCGACGTCACGAAATCATGACGTCGCGATTTCGCGACGTCACGAAATCACGACGTCGCGATTTCGCTACATTTTTTTGCCTCCTTGCCCACTGCACTTCTCCGTCGTGATTTCGTGATAGTCACAATTTTGCGACATGTCACGAAATCGCGACCTTCCAGCTCCTCTGCCTTCGCTTCCGAAATCTGTCGTGATTTCATGATGTCGCAAAATCGCAACGTCACGATTTTGCTACTGCTCCTGACCTCTGCCTCCGCTTGACGTCACGATTTTGTGATGTCGTGAAATCGCGACGTCGCGATTTCGCTACCATTCTGCACTTTATCCTCTTCGTTGCTCCGCTGTCATGATTTTGCGATAGTCGCGATTTCGTGACATGTCACGAAATCGTGACCTTTCCACTGCCTTCGCCTCGCCATTGCTCTGTTGTCGCGATTTCGCGACATGTCACGATTTCGTGACAGTTTTCCAACTGCGCCTCCTCTTCCGTTGCGACGTCGCGAAATCACGTCACGATTTCGCGACGTCTTTTCAGATTTTGCCTTAGCAAAAATTTTCTTGCTTTCTTCCTCTTCTTCCCGAGCCGACTCTTCAAGAGTGGCTCTCCCGCAACTTGATGCTTCTGCTGTTGGCGCTGCCGGATGCTCCTGCATCAATGCTTCTATGAGATTTAGTTGATATAATGATTGAGCATTAAGTATAGAACATATTGAGTCTCTAACAATTCTCTTTATGATTCTATAAGATTGGATAGATTCTGTGTGAGCCTATTGACAGGGTACAGAGGATAGAGTCTCAATGGATAGAGATCCAGCAGCCAACACAGTTGAAGATAGATCTGAGTGAGGGACCACATTCTCAAGGGGAGCATTTATATATTTAATTATCTTTTTGCTCATGCTTGTAATTTTTTGCTAACTATATTAATTTGTGCTTGAGAATGATGTGCATGGACTCAGGGGGAGTCTGCAATAGCTCTTTGGTATTATTTTCAAAGGGGGAGAATAATTATAGGAAAGTGCATGTGTGTTGCCAACAATTCCAAAGGGGGAGATTGTTGAGCAAGGTGCATGAACAGTATTGTCGTTGTTGTCAACATAGTCAGACAGATCAGTTGATGCAGTGGACAGGAGTTCAGTGATGCAGTGGACAGGAGTTAAGAGGTTCATCAGAGTATGTATAGTGGTTTTCCAAAATATAGAAGTGGCCCATATACTAAAAATCAAAAGAAAATCACTAAGGCAGAAAACTGTCGCGATATCGCGACATGTTGGCAAGAAAGAAAACTGTCACGATATCACGACATGTTGGAAGAGAGAGAAGAAGAAAGAAAAATTGTCACTATATCGCGACATGTTGAGAGAAAGAAAAACTGTCGCGATATCGCGACATGTTGAGAAGAACGAAAACTATCGCGATATCGCGACATGTTCGGAGAGAAAGCGCAAGCAAGAAAAAGTGTCGCGATTTCGTGACATGTTGGAAAAGAGAAAGGCAAGTAGAAAAAGTGTCACGATTTCGCGACATATTGCAAGGAAGGTTGTACGGACGAAAAAGTGTCGCGATTTCGTGACATATTGCAAGGAAGGTTGTACGGATGAAAAAGTGTCGTGATTTCACGACATATTGCAAGGAAGGTTGTACGGATGAAAAAGTGTTGCGATTTCGTGACATATTGCAAGGAAGATTGTACGGACGAAAAAGTGTCACGATTTCACGACATGTTGCAGGAGAAAGAGTCCAAGAGAAAAAGTGTCATGATTTTGCGACATGTTGCAGGAGAAAGAGTCCGAGAGAAAAAATGTCATGAATTCGTGACATGTTGCATTTTTACGGCCAGAAGAGAAGAGAAAATGCAAGGAGAAAAAGTGTCGCGATATCACGACATGTATTTTCGGAGGCCAAAGCAAAGAGAAAGTGCAAGGAGAAAAAGTGTAGCGATATCGCTACATGTTGTATTATCGCGGGCCGAAGCAAAGAAAAAGCACAAGGAACAAAAGTGTAGCGATATTGCTACATGTTGTATTATCGTGGGCCGAAGCAGAGAAAAAGCACAAGGAGCAAAAGTGTAGCGATATCGCTACATGTTGTATTTCCGCGACCCGAAGGCAAGAGAAAGAGTATGGAGGCAAAAGTGTCGCGATATCGCGACATGTCGCATTTTCGCGACTAAAGGAGGAGAGAGAAAGTAAGAAGGTAGAAGTGTCACGATATCGCGACAAAAGTAAAGAGGAAGAGTACGAAGGCGAAAGTGTCACGATATCGCGACATGTTGTGTTTTCACGGTACAAGTTCGAGAAGAGGATAAAGAGGCAGAAGTGTCACGATTTTGCGACAGTTCACTTTGGCGCGAGCAAAGAAGAGAACCCAGCCAAAATAAGATATGTGACCATTAACTGAAGTTATGCAACAGTTACAGGTGCCATTACAAAAGAAAATCATGCAGCTAATTTAAGAACAGTCGAAGAAGGAGAAAACGAATAGTTGTATATATAGAATTGAATATACATGCATGCACAGAAAAAAATACGAACAGTCATGACCAAGAAGACGAACAGTCATGGTAGGGGTATATGTGTAAATTCGTAACATGCAATGTGTTTGACGAAAAGCCTACTTTATATATATACAAAAGCAGTTATAGTCAGAAGGCGTTACAACTAACAAGTGGTGCATGAGAAATGAAAGGAGTTACATAAGAAGTCGATACGACAGTTACAGGTGCAGTTATAGAGAAATATCATGCAACTAAAATAAGAACAATGAACTAAAGTCAGTTCGACAGTTACAGCAGTTACGGGTTGCATGCGAGAGTCAGAATTTTGTTATAAAAGGAGGTCTGCATGGAGAATTAAAGTGCTACTGAGATAGAGGGAAAAAGAGCTATCGAAAAGAGTGAAAGTGCTACAAAAAGTGAGAGTCGGAAGAGTGCAGTAAGAAGCACAACAAGAGGGCTATAAGAGGGCCAAAAAAGTGTAGTAAGCAGATCCGTAAGAGTGTGTGTTGTTTTGGTGAATAGCAAGAGAGGTTGGGTTAGCAATAGACCAGTCAAGGTTTTGTATAAGAGAAGGCATATTTATGTCAAAATTATAGTTTCAAAATTGCAGTCCAAGTTGATGCTTGGAATTAGGGGTTGGTGCTCCTTTCTGTTGGTACAGATAAATTAGGGGTTGGTGCTCCTTTCTGTTGGTGCAGATAAATCAGGGGTTGGTGCTCCTTTCTGTTGGTGCAAATAAATCAGGGGTTAGTTCCCTTTTTTGTTGGTGCAGATAAATTAGGGGTTGGTACTCCTTTCTGTTGGTGCAGATAAATCAGGGGTTGGTGCTCCTTCTAGTGGGTGCTGGTAAATTGATTGTAAAATTGATATTTTGCAAAGGCTGGATTTGAATGAGAGTCCAAGCAGTCATTTTTGAGGAGTAGCCAAAACTGGTGAACCTCGTTACATCTTTTGTTGTGTGATGCTCTCTTGTTACATTTGTTTTATGTGGTTTTAAGCTTTCATTGTTTTTGCTTTAAGAGTTGAAGTTTTTAAGTTTTAAAGAGCCACACTGATTCACCCCCCCTTTCAGTGTCATTATGAGACTAACAGGTCCTTGATCAATTATATCTCCATTGAGACATCTATCCTCTTTGCTATCAATGTGAATGCTTTCCAAGCATGCCATTCATGCAAAAAAATTATTAGTACAATTTTTATTTTCATATTTTTCTCCTCCTAAAAGAAATAATTGACTATTACAATTTTCCATGCCATTACAAGACATGTCTGCAACTATGGATGATCATTGGCTTGAAGACCATTAAGTTGGAATCGATGTGTGCTCTCTTGAAATAACAAATGAAGTGAAATGTATGATGAAGAATGTCTCCTGGAGGAGATAAATGAAGAGTGTGTTATGGAGAATGCACCTAAAATTCTCATGAAGGAGAATAAAGAAGATGATGATGGAGCAACAATGTTCATTGAGGAAATATCGATTGGTTTCAGAGCAGGTTTTCTCATATGGATCAAAACCTGTGGAGAGTGGTGTGAAGAGATCTGAAACATGCACTTTGTTAGAGAAACTCAAGTGGCCAGCACTCAGCAGAGTTGTAAGGAAGAGCTCGAGTAAATCATTAATATCTCATGAATCCTGAGGTATTTGATTATAAAATTCTAACAATTGTTAGATAATAGTATCAAGAGGATTCTGTCAAAATTTCATGTGATTTGGAGCTAATTTACTGATTGTATTAGCATTTTGAGTTTTTTAATAAAATGGTTTTATAAGGTGGAATACAGGGTATTTGCTTCTCAAATTTTGGGAGAAATATTATTTAGATAAAATCATAATTCAAACAAAATTTCAGGTCATTTGGATCTGTATTGATCGATTTGTGTGAATATTTATTTTTTCTTCAAAAATCCTAGATCCGAGATTGTGATAAAAAGGGAAAAAGTAAATGATCACGTATTTTTCACCTTTGTGAATTTTCTTCTAAAATCTAGAGGGTTTTCATATTATTATCTTAGGAATACAGAGTTTAATTTTGTTCTTGAATACACTTTGCAAACTATATAGCCTTTTCATTTTGCAAAGCAATCCGTGTATTGTATTTTGATACAATAATAAGTTGGTTTGATGGTTATTAGGCATTTTGACATTCACATAGCATTTTGTACATTTATTAGAGATCCTTTTCATTGTTAGTGGACAATTTTGGTGTTTAATCATTTGAAATTTTTAAATAATATTCTTATTATTTACCTTTTGTTGTTTTAAATCTAATCGATGTATCAAAGATTCAATTCATTATTTTTTGTGTTATGAAATTTTTCAACAATCCCTAGTCTTTGACCATAGTATTAAGAAAATATTTTTTTTTCTTAGAAAAATGGATTGTACTTAGATCCCCCACCCTTGATAAATTAGAACTCTCTCCTTTAGAGCTTGAGATTTTACAAACATATTCAATTTTCATCTCAATTGAGATGTTATAGCTAGATACCTATATATTTTTCATAAAAAGTCAAAATTCTTGATATTCATTTTTTGGGTCTTCTTCAATTTTCTTTGTAAATACAAATATTCAACATCCTTCTTCTTAATATTTTTCAATCTTGTTCATCCATCTATCTAAGTGAAATCTTGATTAGTGGTGGTCTTTGATGATGCCAAGCTACCATTGTGCCACTTGAATATCCATAACTACTTTGTTGGATCCATGCTTCTACTACTCTACTATGATATTTTGAATAATTGGTCTTGTTGTTCCTTAATGCTACTACACCCCTTTGAAATCCGGAATCACTATGTTTTTTTTCAAACACTGCTATACTTGATGCTTTGTTGAGTTCATATAGATCTATAATATTGATACCTTAAGCCATGCCTCCAAGATTATTGCTACTTAGGGTGGTGTGGGTGTTAATATGCTACAACCTTAATCTAACATTTTGTTTTCTTTGATTCTTCAACAATTTGTTTCTTTATTTTAAATTCTTCTTCACAATTTTCTCTTGGTGTATCCTTGTGCACTTTTGATAGGGCTTCCTTGGACTTTGTTGCTTCTTCTTCCATGGACTCTATTGCTACTGCTACTATAAATTCAACTATTGAGTCTTTTTTTGGTTCTTCAACTTGTTCCCCTGCCATAATTGCTTCTTACTTCTTCTTAAATCCTTGCTTCTTAAGCTCTTCCTTCATAATGCAACCATAAACTTGCACATTGTCATATGTATTTTTTCCTTCTATTATATCCTCTTTATTCATTTCTTTTAGTTCCCTATGAAGCCTTTTTATTTCTTCTTCATATATTTTGATGGTGACCTTCAAAGTAATTATATTTTATATGAGTCTCACTGACTCAAGAATGCATGTTCCTTTCATCCCAAGTATAATTACAATTCCTTTCCGTATTAGAACTTGTCCATCAATCATAAGCTTCCTCTCTTAAAATTTTGATAAGTTGGCATGACCAAAAATTATCACTAAAATATAGAGATCTAAACTTCATCCACCATTCTTGAGCATCAATATCATCTTTTTCGGTGAAAATTAGTAACTCCGTGATCTCAACCCAAAAACGTCTCCTAAAACAACCTGACTTAACATCTATAATTTTATTTTTTATGATTTGAAAAAATTCTCACTATCCTTATTTCATACAACTAACTTTATAAGGTCATATCTCTCTCAATTCTATTCAATTCCTTTGTATAACCACTTATTTTTAAAACTCTTCAATTTTTACAAAAATTAATTTAAAAATTATCCAAATTAAACGCGTGGCAGCCTTCCTTCTCATCGTCGTTTGGGCTTTTTGCATCTTCGGTTTTTGCCTCGAACGTTCTCCGGTTGCCTAGATATATCGTTTGTGAAACAAAGCCCGCGGTGATGCAGGAAGGCCTGTCGATGTGTGAGGCGTTGGCCTGCGAGCAGAACCTTGCTTTTCTGTCCCTCGATTTTGAGGCGAGCTGGCGATGGTGCCCGCCTCTCTGCGTTGGTTCAACTTTATATAAATATAACTCTTCAAAAATAAATATTTTTATGAAAAAATTTGCCGCTTAATTGTGTTATGACTATATTTAGCCTCCCTGTAAATTGACGTTAAGAAAAAAGCTCTACAGTTTCTTAACTTTATGAGTTTAAAAACCTTGTTTTTTCATTATTGTCTTAACGTCTTGTCTTTATTGCCATTAAAAATTCATTTAAAATAACCCATGTAGTGTTTTTATTTATCACGAGTTATCTCTCATAATTTATTATAACATTCACGGGCATAGTATTCTTTCATTTCTTTAACGCTTCCAAACATCTCTACGTACCTTTCCTCCTCAGTTCCAGGCTTCTCACTGGTGGCTTTATACTTCTATTATTAATTTAAGTCTCTAAGTTTTAGTGGTAAGCCTTGTATTATTAATATAAGTCTTTTTTTCTCAAAGAGTTAGAAAATTATAAATTTTGGTAAGTTGTGGTAGTATTTATTAAAAAAAAATCTAAATTTTAATTTTAAAACATATTTTTCATTTGTAAAAATAAAAATCTCACTTATTTACAAAAATAATAATCAAATTTTACTTAATAATAGTAAAAACTATAAAATTCGTTTGCTCTCCACTTATAATTGAGAAGTTCAAATTCAAATCTCTCTTTATATGTTACAAATATACTATGTAATATTATAGGATGACCACATAATAATATTTACGTTCCATAATAATATTTACTTTTTAAAAAAAACTATAAACATAACCAATTTCCATATATAAAAAAATTAATACATTTCTCTTAACCTGGGCAGCTTATATTCTACCTCACTTCCCTTTCTTGCTCTCCACCACTCTTTTGACTTCCCCTTTTGTGATGCAGCTTCAAACACGTGCGTCGTGGCATTCACATCTGTGCTAAACGTTTCTATTAGTTTCTGTGTTTTAATTATATATATAATTTTTAAATTAAAATGCAGTTTTAAACTAATAAAACATCATTTATCATCTATATAATTCCTACAATGGCAGACAGGGGTGGAGGCAAAAAAGTCATGTATGTCACGCGCTAAACAATTTTTTTTTATTATAAAAAATCGACATTAACAAAAACATTTAAACTAGCTTAGATATAAAGGATATATATTTAAAAACGCCCAGAGTTATCAATTTAGAGGCACCTATCTTGAAGAACACACCCAAAAAACTGAGATATATCCTTTATATTTAAGCTAGTTTATATTATTTTTTTGTTTGACAACCTTTAAAAACAATTTTCTAACTTATATAACAAAAGACTACATCTTAATAAAAAGAAACTTATGCAATTTATAATTTTATAAAAAAAAAAATTAACTTTTCTTATTTTAACGGTGGTGACTAAGATGATGGTTGTTTCTTAAGTGATTTTGTGTTCAAACCCTTGAGAGTGGTTGTTGATGTAATTTGTAAACGTTCCCCTAAAAAAACTTGAAAGCGTTACTCTTTATTGTGTATATTTTATTGAAAATTATTGCTTTTACTTCGCCCATACAAACACGACAATGTGTGGCACTGGCGACTGAAGAGCACCGCCGCAGGGCAACTGGCAATCAACGGTCGCCCAGTCCACACGTGCGACCCAGTCCCCTGAGTAGGTCTTGTGGGCGACCGTGGTTTTCGTTAAATGCTGTGCGATTCATCATTGCCATTCAAGTTTTTCGTGTTCCGGCGGCACCGGAAATAAAAGTACCGGCGTGGCGGAGTTTAGGGAAAACGTTTTAAAGATAAGACGATTTATGAGGATCCGAAAGCTTCCGATTGCAGTTTCATGGAAAAACGCAGGTTCTCCTCTACCTTGCCGTGAGGAGAGGTTTCTTCGTCCTCTGGTTGAGGCCGCCATGGACGTGCAGTCCAAAGCCGAGGCCGAGACCGACCTTTCTCGAGACCTCACACCACTGCCACAACCAACGCTGGATCGTGAAATTTCTGAGATTAGAGGTGCGATTCGAAGGCGCCCTCCACACAACTGGAGGAATGCATTGCTGCACTGCAACGCACAAGTCGAGGAGGTCCAGGTAAGCTTCAGATCTTGTAGATTTCAGATTCCATCTTCTACAATGTATATATATATGGAAAAGTAGGTAACTAGCGGTATTACGCATAGTCTATTGTTTTTTTTCCCCTTCTCTGTTCTTAGTATCTGGCCGATCTACGAACTGCGGACGTGTTGGGAAGAAATTCTGTCGGAAATTATAGTTTGGTGTTTAGGATAAGGGGATTTACATGCAGTTATGGCACAGACGAGCATTAAGGCTTATTATTACATGAGCCCAACGTGCATTCATTATCGCAATCAGAGATTATAGCCTGCGCCTGTGTAGAGTAATCCGCTAATGGCTTAGAGAATTGAATAGATTTTATTACGGGAGGTGTTTGAGTGCCACATGCAGTTCAAAGCATGGCGACGGGCAACTCGGTGCATGTGGCTCTCTCTTTCAGAAAACCCTCTAGTTCGATTAACATCTGGTGCACCACAAAATATATAGATTTGCTAGTGCGTCTGTGAACAGTTTGCCGTTCAATCAAGTGCGGGGAGTGGGGGTTGGGTTTTGCTTTACTCCTTAGTCGGAGCGATTTCCTTGTTGAGTCATTTTTCTCAATCTTCACCTTCGTCTTCGATTTTCGACCTCAATTTCAGAGGCTGTTTTTATTTTATTTGTAATAAGTCATTTTTCTCAATCTTCACCTTCGTCTTCAATTTTCGACCTCAATTTCAGAGGCTGTTTTTTATTTTATTTGTAATACGTCTTATACACATACCCTACACGGATAATATAAGTGGTTTATTTGTTTTTATTTTATTTGTAATACGTTTTATACACATACTCTACACGGATAATATAAGTGGCTTATTTGATGATAGACCTATCCTGGTTCATTGTTCCACAGTAGTAATAATACAAGTGGCTGATTCATTGTTCCACAGTAGTGGTATGAAAAAATTTAATTACATTCGCTAAACTTAAATATGGTTTATAGGATTTTAAATATGAAAATATAACTATTCAAAATATATTATATGATTTTTAATATTTTTAATAAGTTTGTTCTTTTTCTTGCTAATTTGAATTAATTCATATAAACTGTTTTTTATTTTTTATTTTTATTTTCCTTTTCTTGGCGTCTTAATTTGTTTAGGAGTGAATTTTCTATGCCATGTTTAGAACGGTTAAAGAAATTGTAGGATTCGAAAGAGACAGTGCAACGATTTATGTTTTGGTTTTTTTTAAAAGGTTTAAAGTTTATACCGAAGAATGAGTAAGTGTGTAAGAGATAAGTGTGTTCATTAAAAAAAAACAAAAAAAATTGTGCGTTTCAGATAAATCTGTGAACTCTTGCGACTGATCATCTTAGCAAAATGTGAGCAGAAAGAAAAGACAGATAAGAACGGGATGCATTGGAGCTACGAATTTTAGTGGGGCGTAGTAGGAAACTAGGAGGACCATTATGGCCGCAGACCTGTGATCTGCAATGGAAGGCGGGGGTATGGGACTTTCGGTTTAGCCGAATTGAAATCATTTTGGGTATTGTCTTGTTTTGTGCAGGTAAGTAGTGAATGCAATAAGTCCAATTTCAGATGCAAGGGAATAATCAGGTAGTCCCGGTGTTGTGTAGTCCCGGTGCCCACAACAGTCTTATTTTTTCAATACTCTTTTTATTTTTTATAGAGGAATCTAATTATCTTTTTTTTTGAATAATTGGTTATAGAATCAAATTACATTATCTCCGAAAAAAAAATCGCGAAAATAAAGTGAGGTGGAGCACGTCAATGGAGAAGGATTTATGTGCAGTGACAGTCAAGAAGAAAAGAAGCAAAGCAGTTCCGCACAGTCATTGGGCATCTCAATGCTGCAAGACAGAACAAAGAAGAGGCTAATGGGAGTAAAAAAAATAGTTGGCATGGAGGTTCTCAGTGCAGAAGGAGGAACGGAAGGGGGTGGCGGTGCTCTCAGCAGACTCTCGTAGGGTATTCCTTGTGTGAGCACCATCTTGGTAAGGTCAGATTTAGGAGTATTAATCCCAGCAATTGTTCAGGTACAGCAATGGTTAGGAATAGTAAGGATAGAAAATTCAAAGAATTGCACCTCATAGAACCGGTTTTGTATAAAGTCAAAGAACTGGAGTAAGTACTCACCCAACATCATATTTTAACAACCACACACAAAATTACAATTTATTGCTGATCCTTGCTAATGTCAAAAGTGTAAAACATCAAAAAAAACAATTCTTCTCATCTGACAAACGACGTTTTCTAGCTCTGATTGACAAAATCTTTTGTGAATGATTTCTTCTTTTATTGAATGAATCCTCACGTTCAAGTTTAAATGAAAGTTTTGTTTAGGGCATTTTATTTATTATGTTTATTTGGTTCTTTGGACTGTACTCTAATGGTAAGTATAACCCCTCTCAGCAACAATATATTAATTGATTGTAGGATTGATGGTGTAGTACTACATTTATTGTGAAAAGGAGTTTAGTTTCTCAATTTAGAAAATTTCTTTCATTCTTTTTATGCGGTACGGTGCATTCATTGGGAATAAATTTTTATTATGAAATGAAATGAGGTGAGAGAGGTTTAATAAAAGATGTTGTATGGTGTTTTTTGAAATTAAATTTCTAAGTTGAACGCACTATATGAGGGAGTTAAAATTTATCTTCTTTCATTTTTGGGGTATGGTGTTTTTTGAAATTAAATTTCTAAGTTGAATGCACTATATGAGGGAGTTAAAATTTATCTTCTTTCATTTTTGGCCATGACTAATAGTGTATATGTGTTGTATTATTATATTAGCCACATAGCCTTTTCACTTTGCAAAGCAATCCATGTATTGTATTTTGATTCAATAATAAGTTGGTTTGTGTATTTTGATCCAATAATAAGTTGGTTTGATGGTTATTAGGTATTTCAACATTCATTTATCATTTTGTATATTGATTAGATATCCTTTTCATTATTAGTGGATAATTTTGGTGTCTGATTTTGTTGTTTAAAATCTAATCGATGTATCAAAGATTCAATTCATTATTTTTTGTGTTATGAAATTCTTCAACAATCCCTTTTTTGACCATAGTGTTAAGAAAAAAAAAATTTGCTTAGAAAAATGGGTTTTACTCAGATCCCTCACCCTTAATAAATTAGAACTCTCTCCTTTAGAGCTTGAGAGTTTTCAAACATATTCAATTATAATCTCAATTGTGATGCTATAGCTAGATACCTATATTTTTTCATTAAAAGTTTGAATTCTTGATATTCATTTTTTGGGTCTTCTTAAATTTTCTTTGTAAATACAAATATTCAACATTCTTTTTCTTGACATTTTTCAATCTTGTTCATCCATCCATCTAAGTGAAATCTTGATTAGTGGTGGTCTTTGATGACACCAAGCTACCATTGTGCCACTTGAATATCCATAACTACTTTTTTGGCTCCATGCTTCTACTACTCTACTATGATATTTTGAATAACTGGTCTTATTATTCCCTAATGCTACTACACCCCTTTGAAATCCAGAATCACTATGCTTTTTTCCAAACACTACTAAACTTGATGCCTTGTTGAGTCCATATAGATCTATAATATTGATGCCTTAAGCCATGCCTCCAATATTATTGTTTCTTAGGGTGGTGTACGTGTTGATATGTTACAACCTTAATATAGCATTTTGTTTTATTTGATTCTTCAACAATTTGTTTCTTTATTTTAAATTCTTCTTCATAATTTTCTCTCCTATAAACTTCTTGTGGTGCATCCTTGTGCACTTTTGATAGGGTTTCTTTGGACTTCATTGCTACTTCTTCCATGGACTCTAGTTCTACTGCTACTGTAAATTGAACTATTGAGTCTTTTATTAGTTCTTCAACTTGATCCCCTACCATAACTGCTTCTTACTTATCCTTAGATCCTTGCTTCTTAAGCTCTTCATTATGAATGTAACCATAAACTTGCACAATATCATATGTATTTTTTCCTTCTATTATATCCTCTTTATTCATTTCTTTTAGTTCCCTCTAAGCCTTTATATTTCTTCTTCATATCTTTTGATGGTGACCTTCAAACTAGCTATATTTTATATGGGTCCCACTGACTCAAGAATGCATGTTCCATTTCATCCCAAGTATAATTATAATTCCTTTCCTTATCAAAACTTGTCCACCAATCATAAGCTTCCTCTCTTAAAATTTTGATAAGTTGACATGGCCAAAAATGGTCATTAAAATATAGAGATTTAAACTTCATCCACCATTCTTAAGCATCAATATCATCCTTTCTAGTGAAAATTAGTAACTCCATGATCTCAACCCAATAACTTTTCCTAAAGCAACCTAAATTATAGATATCTATAATTTTATTCTTTATGATTTGAAAAAATTCTCACTATCCTTATTTCATACAACTAACTTTATAAGGTCGTATCTCTCTCAATTCTACTCATATTTCTTTATATAATCACTTATTTTAAAGCTCTTGAAATTTTACACAAATTAATTTAAAAATCATCCAAATTAAACAACTTTGTAAAAATATAACTCTTAAAAAATAAATATGAAAATTTTTGCCGCTAATTATGTTATGACTATATTTAATCTCTTTGTAACTTGATGTTAAGAAAAAAGCTCTACAGTTTCGAACTTTATGAGTTTAAAAACCTTGCTTTTTCATTATTGTCTTAACGTCTTGTCTTTATTGCCATTAAAAATTCATTTAAAATAACCCATGTAGTGTTTTTATTTATCACGAGTTCCTTGGTTCCGTGCTTAAAAAACCAAAAACAAAAATCCCTCATAATTTATTATAACATTCACGGGCATAGTATTCTTTCATTTCTCTAACGCTTCCAAACATCTCTACGAACCTTTCCTTCTCAGTTCCAGGCTTCTCACTGGTTGCTTTATACTTGTATTATTAATATAAATTTTTTATCAAAAAAAATTAATAGATTAATAAGTTTTCATAATATTTACTATAAAAATTTAAATTTAAATTTTAAAAACATAACCAATTTCCATATATAAAAAAAAACTAATACAATTCTCATAACCTGGGCAGCATATATTCTACCTCACTTCCCCTTCTTGCTCTTCACCACTCTTTTGACTTCCCCTTTTGTGATGCAGCTTCAAACACGTGCGTCGTGGCATTCACATCTGTGCTAACCGTTTCTATTAGTTTCTCGCGTGGGTGTTTCAATTATATATAATTTTTAAATTAAAATGCAATTTTAAACTAATAAAACATCATTTATCATCTATATAATTTATATTAATTTATGTCTCACAACCTAATTTTAAACCCAATTTTTTAACTTATATATACTAAAGACTACATCTTATTAAAAATAAACCTATGTAATTTATAATTTTATAAACTTTAGAAATTAATTTTCCTCCTTTCCTTAAACTCTAGCTACATTATTCACATTACATAATGTGTTGTGTAAGAAAAGAAAGCGTTACTCCTTATTGTGTATATTTTATTGAAAATTATTGCTTCTACTTCGCCCATACAAACACGACAATGTGTGGCACAGACGAGCATTAAGGCTTATTATTACATGAGCCCAACGTGCATTCATTATCGCAATCAGAGATTATAGCCTGCGCCTGTGTAGAGTAATCCACTAATGGCTTAGAGAATTGAATAGATTTTATTATGGGAGGTGTTTGAGTGCCACATGCAGTTCAAAGCATGGCGACGGGCAACTCGGTGCATGTGGCTCTCTCTTTCAGAAAACCCTCTAGTTCGATTAACATCTGGTGCACCACAAAATATATAGATTTGCTAGTGCGTCTGTGAACAGTTTGCCGTTCAATCAAGTACGGGGAGTGGGGGTTGGCTTTACTCCTTAGTCGGAGCGATTTCCTTGTTGAGTCATTTTTCTCAATCTTCACCTTCGTCTTCGATTTTCGACCTCAATGTTCAGAGGCTGTTTTTATTTTATTTGTAATACGTCTTATACACATACCCTACACGGATAATATAAGTGGCTTATTTGTTTTTATTTTATTTGTAATACGTCTTATACACATACCCTACACGGATAATATAAGTGGCTTATTTGTTTTTATTTTATTTGTAATACGTTTTATACACATACCCTACACGGATAATATAAGTGGCACGTATAATATAAGTGGCTTATTTGTTTTAATTTGTTTTTATTTTATTTGTAATACGTTTTATACACATACCCTACACGGATAATATAAGTGGCTTACTTGATGATAGACCTATCCTGGTTCATTGTTCCACAATAGTGATAATACAAGTGGCTTGTTGATACACATACCCTACACGGAATAATATATCCGTGGCTTATTTATTTTTATTTTATTTGTAATAAGTCTTATACACATACCTTACACGGATAATATAAGTGGCTTATTTGTTTTTATTTTATTTGTAATACGTTTTATACACATATCCTACACGGATAATATAAAAGGCTTACTTGATGATAGACCTATCCTGGTTCATTGTTCCACAGTAGTGATAATACAAGTGGCTTGTTGATAGACCTATCCTGGTTCATTGTTCGACAGTAGTGGCATGAAAATTTTTAATTACATTCGCTAAACTTAAATATAAGATTTAAAATATTTTATATGATTTTTAATATTTTTAAGAAGGTTGTTTTTAGTTAATTTATATAAACTGTTTTTTATTTATTTATTTTTATTTTCTCTGATAAATCTATGTACTTTTTTTGGCGTCTTAAATTGTTTAGGAGTGAATTTCCTTGTTTAGAACCGCAGTTAAAGAAATTGTGGGATTCCAAAGAAACAATGCAACGATTTATGTTTTGGTTCTTTTTAGGAGGTTTAAAGTTTATACTTTAAAATGAGTAAGTGTGTAAGAGATAAATGTGTTCATAAAAAATAAAAAATTGTGCGTTTCAGATAAATCTGTGAACTCTTGCGACTGATCATCTTAGCAAAATGTGAGCAGAAAGGAAAGACATAAGAACGGGGATGCATTGGAGCTACGAATTTTAGTGGGGCGTAGTAGGAAACTAGGAGGACCATTATGGCCGCAGACCTGTGATCTGCAATGGAAGGCGGGGGTATGGGACTGTCGGTTTAGCCGAACTGAAATCATTTTGGGTATTGTCTTGTTTTGTGCAGGTAAGTAGTGAATGCAATAAGTCCAATTTCAGATGCAAGGGAATAATCAGGTAGTCCCGGTGCCCACAACAGTCTTATATTTTCAATACTCTTTTTATTTTTTAGAAGAATCCAACTATTTTTTCTTTTTGACATTATCTCCGAGAAAAATAAAGTGGGGTGGAGCACGTCAATGGAGAAGGATTTATGTGCAGTGACAGTCAAGAAGATAAGAAGCAAGCAGTTCCGCACAGTCATTGGGCATCTCAAAGCTGCAAGACAGAACAAAGAAGAGGCTAATGGGAGTAAAAAAAATAGTTGGCATGGAGGTTCTCAGTGCAGAAGGAGGAACGGAAGGGGGTGGCGGTGCTCTCAGCAGACTCTCGTAGGTTATTCCTTGTGTGAGCACCATCTTGGTAAGGCCAGATTTAGGAGTATTAATCCCAGCAATTGTTCAGGTACAGCTATGGTTAGGAATAGTAAGGATAGAAAATTCAAAGAATTGCACCTCATAAAACCGGTTTTGTATAAAGTCAAAGAACTGGAGTGAGTACTCACCCAACATCATATTTTAACAACCACTCACAAAATTACAATTTATTGCTGACCCTTGCTAATGTCAAAAGTGTAAAACATGAAAAAAACAGTTCTTCTCATCTGACAAACGACGTTTTCTAGCTCTGATTCACAAAATCTTTCCTGAATGATTTCTTCTTTTCTTGAATGAATCCTCACGTTCAAGTTTAAATGCAAGTTTTGTTTAGGGCATTTTATTTATTATGTTTATTTGGTTCTTTGGACTGTACTCTAATGATAAGTATAACCCCTCTCAGCAACAATATATTAATTGATTGCAGGATTGATGGTGTAGTACTACATTTATTGTGAAAAGGAGTTTACTTTCTCAATTTAGTAAATTTTTTTCATTCTTTTTATGCGGTACGGTGCATTCATTGGGAATAAATTTTTATTATGAAATGAAATGAGATGAGAGAGGTTTAATAAAAGATGGGGTATGGTGTGTTCTTGAAATTAAATTTTAGAGTTTGATAATATTAAAAAAATAAAATTGTTTAACACAAATAAAATGTTTAACATTTTCTTATTTATTTTTTTTATTATTGATTTTGATGAATGTTTTCTTATTTTTTTTATTTTTAATTTTTTAAAAAGTTTCATTTGTAAGTTTACTTTAAGAAGTGTCTTCCTATGCAATCATAATGTTTTTGTAGGCTTCACATTTTATGACAATTTACGACAAAATGTTTTTAGGTCTCTATTATTACTCTTATGCAAATGATGTATACCTTAATTTTACTTTAATTGTTCTGGAAAATGTTTTACATTATGTTGTGATTTTTATTTTATGTTTTCAAAATAATGACTAGCATTCTTTATATATATTTTTTTTGCTAGAGAACAAGGGGTAGTACTTTGGTCCCCCACCCTTGATCACAACTCGTACAAATAGATTTCTCATCTCAATTGAGTTGCTATAGCTAGAAACCTACATCATTTTACATAAAATGTTTGAATTCTTGATATTTTTCAATTGGTTATATGGGATTGAAATGGGCCCCACCCATATTACAACAAAGCTTGGATATTATCCATGTATCATTTTGCAAGATTTGAACCTTGGTCTTCTCTTTTAAATATTGAGGAATCTAACCAATTGAGCTAATGCCATTGGTATGAAATCTTGATTTTTATTTTTTGGGGACATTTTCAAATTTTTTTGAATACAAATATTCTAGAGTTCAACACCCTTATTGACATTTTCCTACAACAACCTTCACAATATCAAAACTTCACCTCGATTAGCTATGCATTGCATCTTAATAGAGTAATATTTCCAAAACATCACATTAACATAACCCACTTTACTAGATCTTGATTGCTAGTTTCCTTAAAACATAAGTGCAACCACAAAAATTGTATTAAATTGTATATATGAAAGCACATTAATGTTATAAAATAAAGAAGATATTACCAATGGAAAACATGAAAGTAAATCTTAACCATTATTTGATTCAGACAACCAACATTTTCTTGTCAGCTTTTAGCTAAACTTACTACTTTCTCTAACCAAGGAAAAAAGAATTTAACTTACTACTTTATCTAAAAAACATTTATTGGTTAGCCTATTTACATATTTTTTTCCTTCCATTAATGTATGTGTAAACCTATTTTCTTCGAACTCCATACCAAGGTGTTGAATTTCCACAATTATCTCTTGTATGTTCCATGGAGCCTTTGCATTATTCAAATTGCATTTATTACTACGAGTGAGTCACCTTCCATCCATACTTTGTTCCATTTCATTTTTTTGCATATTTTTAACCCTTCCAAAGTCACCCAAGCTTTAGCTTCATTATTTGTCTTAAATCCACTATTGAAAGCATAATGTGATGAAATATCTTCTCTATTATTTCTAATTATTCCTCCTTTTTCTGGTCCTAGATTTATTTTAAATACTCCATCAAAATTCAATTTGACCAACTCCACATCTAGTGGTTTCTACTTTATATTCTTTGCCTTCTTTTTTTTATTCTATCCCTAACATCATAATTCTATTTGATGACTTGAATCCATCTATCAAGGCTCTCTGCTTCAAAATTAGGGATTGGGTGAGTTGATAGGGTTGATTTAGACTCCTCTATGGCTAAAAAATCTTCCTTTTCATTACCTCTAAATTGCTTTCCTTTCCTTTAAATATTCTTCTATTCCTTTCTAGTTGGAAGGATAATTCTATCCTTCTGTTCAAAGAACTTACAGAGATAAATAAAATACCGAACAGAATGACGAATGTAAATATTGAATAAGAAAATTGCAGAGAATGATTAAAAATAATTCAACGCCACTCAAGGTGGGCACACCCTCGCCTTATAGGCAGTTGCGATTAACGCCAGTGAAAATTAGAAAATAAAGATGATCGCTTTCAAATAAACTATTATGAATATATATACTAAATGTTAACCGCTTGGAAAACATAGCCGACGCAGGCTATGTTTGGATTGTAACATGACTCCCCTCCTCGAAAAGCTTTGTCCTCAAAGCTGGAAATGTCTGGAAGATACTTTCAGGTTCCCATGTTGCATCCTCCTCTGATAAATCTTGCCATTTAATGAGAAATTCGTGAATCTGACGTGATCTCAGTTTTCGGATTCTATGTTGTAGTATATCTTTCGGTTGGAGATGTATGCGTCCTTCCTCATCGAGCACTGGTAATTCTGATTGACTTTGTACTTTCTGACCAATTACTTTTTTGAGACATGAAACATGAAATACCGGGTGTATTCGTGAAGATGTAGGTAGCTCTAATTGATAGGCTACTTCTCCAATGCGGCGCACAATTTTGTAGGGACCATAGAATCGTGGGGCCAACTTCTGGCTGGATTTTATCTTTAACGAGGATTGTTTGTAAGGTTGCAACTTTAGGAACACCCAATCACCTATATTAAAAGTTCTCTCTGATCGGTGCAAGTCTTGTTGTTGTTTCATACGATTCTGTGCTTGGACTAAATTCTCTTTGAGGATGGTGAGTGTAGACTGCCTTTGTTGGAACCAATCCTCCACTTTGGCTACTTTGGATGATCCATGTACGTAATCTGCGACTTTTGGAGGTTTGGTGCCATACAATGCTTCAAATGGAGACATCTTAATTGAGTAATGGTAAGAAGTGTTGTACCACCATTCCGCCAATGCTAACCAATGGCTCCATTGGTATTGTTTATCTTGAGCAAAACATCTTAAGTACGTACCCAAACATTTGTTAACTACTTCTGTTTGACCATCCGTCTGTGGATGGTAGGGTGAAGACATGTTCAATTTGGTACCACTAAGTCGAAATAATTCCCGCCAAAAGTTACTAGTGAAGATGGGATCTCTATCACTTACAATATTTTTTGGCATACCATGTAATTTGAAAATTGAATCCATAAATACCTTTGCCACCTTGCTTGCGGAAAATGGATGTTGTAAAGCCTGAAAGTGAGCGTATTTGGATAACCGGTCTACGACAACGAAGATTACTGTCCTGCATTCTGACTTCGGAAGACCCTCAATAAAATCCATGGATATATGTTCCCACCGTCATTCAGGGATGGGTAATGGTTGTAACAATCCTGGTGATTTGACTGTTTCTCCTTTATTGCGCTGGCAAACTTCACATTCGACTACCCATTGTTTGACTTCTGCTTTTAATCCTTTCCAACAAAATGATTGTTTGGCCCTTAAATATGTTTTCAAAAATCCCGAATGTCCCGTCGATGGAGAGGCGTGTGATTCGTCGAGGATCTTCGATTTGAGTTCTGAATTGTGTGGAATATAAATGCGATTTTTTCTTCCAGGAGGATTTTATCTTCATAAGAGAACAAAGGGTGTTTAGAGGACCCTATAGATAATTCTTGAATTATCCAAGCAGTTTCGCTATTGGACAACCATTCATCTTGTAATTGATTCACCCATTGGGAGCAAGGACCCGAAATAGCGTTAATGACTACTTCATCTTCATATTTCCTGGACGGTGCATCGACGGCTATATTTTCCTTCCCCTTCTTGTATTCGATAACAAAATCATAACCCAATAGTTTGGTTAACCACTTATTTTGTTTCGGATAGGAAAACCTCTGCTCAAGAAAATGTTTGAGACTACTATGATCTATTTTGATAATGAAGCGGCTACTGATTAGGTAGTGTCTCCATTTTTCTACTGCATGAAGAATAGCCAACATTTCTTTTTCATATGTCGATCTTCCCAAATTTTTCTCGGAGAGCTGTTTACTTTCAAATGCCAACGGATGACCTTCTTGCATTAATATAGCCCCAATTCCTGTTCCTGACGCATCACATTCGATAATAAATGGTTTGTGAAAATTGGGGGTTGCTAATACTGGAGTTGTACACATGGCCTCCTTAAGAGCTTCGAAAGCTAGAGTAGCCTCATCCGACCAACGAAAAGCATCCTTTTTTGTGAGTGCCGTGAGAGGTGCTGCAATCTTACCATAATTTTGTACAAACTTGCGATAGTAGCCCGTGAGACCCAAAAAACCATGAAGTTTCTTGATGGTTTTAGGTAAAGGCCATTCTTGAATTGCCTTAATCTTATTGGGATCAACTTTGACGCCCTGGTGTGAAACTATATGACCCAAATATTCCACTTCTTGGACACCAAAGGAACATTTGGAACGTTTGACAAATAGCTTTTCTCTGTGTAAAATGTGAAGGGCTTTATCCACATGATGTAAATGGTCCGCCCATGTTTTGTTGTATATGAGAATATCATCAAAAAAAACTAACACAAACTTACGGAGGAGTGGACGAAACACTTGGTTCATGAGACTTTGGAATGTGGATGGTGCATTAGTGAGACCAAAAGGCATGACCAAAAATTCGTAATGACCTTCATGAGTACGAAAGGCGGTTTTGGGAATATCTTCTTCTCTAACACGGATTTGGTGAAATCCGGAGCGAAGGTCTAATTTTGTAAAAAATTTTGCACCATGCAACTCATCTAATAGGTCATCTATGACAGGGATAGGAAATTTGTCCTTGATAGTGAGTTTATTGAGAGAACGAAAGTCTGGACACATACGCCAAGAGTTATCTTTTCGTCTAGCCAGAACTACAGGTGAGGAGTAAGGACTAGTGCTGTGACGAATGACTCCATGATCCAACAAATCCTGAACGATCCGTTCGATTTCTGTCTTTTGTGGTTGAGGATAGCGATAAGGACGATTGTTAGGAGGAACACTCCCCTGGAATCAAATGGATGGCATGGTCATGAGATCGTTTAGGTGGTAATCCTTGAGGTTCTTGGAAAACCTCTTCGTAATGTGTTATGATGTCTTGTAACTCTGGAGCAATAATGTCCGAAGTTTTTGGAGATTGTTTTTCCAAACAATTAATTTGAGCTATAAACCCATATCCACCCTTTTTTAACATCTTCTCCATACTATGAGAGCTCACCATTTGTGATGGAGGAGTAGTAATGCCTTGTAAGTGAATGACTCGTCCGTTTTCCTTCCATTCCACAAATAATTTTTTGAAATTGAAGCTAACCGTGTCTAATGTTTCCAACCATTCAACTCCCAAAATGACATCCGAGTTCCCCAAATTCATGACGAAAAGGGAACCAAACCAAGTATAAGTTCCCATTTTTATGGAAACTTGAGATGTGCGACCAACACATTGTGCATTCACCCCGTTGGCCACTAGAACCTGGAATTTGTCTTTGTTGGAAGAGTTAATGAATAAATTCAAAGCTTTTGCGGTTTTGATGTCGATAAAATTGTGGGTACTACCAGAATCAATTAGCACATTCACCTTTTTTTGCGGAGAAATCCTGGTACCTTGATGGTATGGTGGGCGGTTAAACCCATGAGAGCATGCACGGAGATCGCCATTGTATCCTCTTCTTTTTCTTCTATAGTACATGGAAGGTCTTCTGGCATAGGTTCTTCTGGTTGGTAAGGTTCGTCCTCGTCTCCTTCACATTGATCACCTTCAATATGAAAGTTTTGTTTTTGGGCACATGCTTGTTCCTTGGGGTGATGAGTGCGACATTTATAGCAAAAATATCTTGATGGTTGATCATTTCTACGAAAGGAATTGTTGCGATATGAAGGACGACTATAAGTTTCACGTCGTGCAGACAACTGATGTCTCTTCTCGGCCAGCTTGGCTATTCTTATACAATCGTTCAGCAAGGTTGGATTGTGCATGTCTACCTCCACTCGAATACTTTCTTTCAAACCATTGCGAAAGGCTCCTACCACTGTATCGGGATTGAGGTCTAAAGTGTATGGTAGTAAACTGGTAAACTTCGAAATGAATTCGCTAACCGATCCTTCTTGTTTAAGAGATAATAGTCTTACTGTGTACGATGATGTAGCTCCTTCATCAAATCTTTCTAAAAAAGAGGTAGTGAATTTTCTCCAGTTAATAGTAGCTCCTTTCTCTCGTTTAAGCCATACGAACCATTGGTAGGCCTCAGTACCTAATTTTGAGGCAGCGAAAGGAACTTTATCAATTTCCTTAATTTGATATAAGTCGAGAATGCCTTCCATTTTGGCTATCCAACCACGAGGATCATGACCCTCAAAAGTGGGCATATCAATGCGTGGAAAATTATTAGGGCCTCTTGGTTGGTGATAACCCGTATCCCTTTCTTGATCTTGGTTATACCGCTGTCTATGATAGCGATCCCTGGAATTATCCGAAGTGCCTATTTGCTGTTCCCCATCGTCATATTGATCGACATTGTCTTCATTCCTTTGGGCATGGGAGTGATATTGGGAATTAGTATTGGGATTAAACTGGTTTTGTGCTCGCACTAGGGATTTTAAGAGGAGACCCATTTCGTTCATACCCTCTAATAAGAGTCGAAGAGAATCATCATTGGAAATGGCTGAATTACCTGAGTTGCCTTGTGTGATGTTTTCGTGAGTTGGGGGAGGGTTAGTAGCCATAGGGTCTACTAGTGGATGATGTGGATTATAACTGCCAATTTTGAAAGGAGAAGGAGAATTTTTTGTACCTGGGCTTCGATTAGGTCTTCTTGCGTTGTTATTGGTCATTTTCGAGCTTGATAATCGACCGTCAGGCCCTTTGATCCAACTTCTACTCATGCACTGCTCCAAATGTCTTGCTTAGTAGTCCTTAAACTTCAAAATTTCTTGCTTAGTAGTCCTTGAACTTCAAAATTTCTTGCTAAATTGAGTTATCTGTTGGCAAAAGATTTGTTGTTTTTTCCGCCTTACTGCCACTCCAACTGCGACGCGGAACAGGATGTTGTGGGCTCCGTGAGAACAACTTCAGACGCCACGGACACGACCCGACTAGACACGGACAAGGATACACGTGACAGCGACAACCTGACATGATACGACACGGCCCAATGAATGCGAAATCCAACCACGAGACGCTCGACACGACGGCTAGAGGACACAACTGACAGACACCCCGATAGCCCAACGAATACGAAACCCAACCAGCGAGACGCTCGACACGACGGTTACAGCCCACGAATACGAAACCCAACCGGCGAGATGCTCGACACGACGGCTATAGGACATGACTGACAGACACCCCAATAGCCCAACGAATACGAAACCCCACCAGCGGAACACGACGGACAGACACGCGGACACTCGACACTTGGCAAGGATTGACACGACGCGGACACTCGACACTTGGCAAAGATTGACACACGACAGCAAGAGGAGAACCGACAGCAAGGATGACAGCGCTGCACGACTCGGACACGCGAAGGAGCACCTGTAGTGTGACCGAAGTCACACCGTAGAAGGTGTGGCAAATGTTTTTTAAACTGTGTTGTGCAACTCGTATACCCAATGTGGGATAATTGAAACTAAACCTCCCCGCAGCGGCTGACGTCAGCGAATAAATTTTAATCACAACCTTAGCTTGCCTGTTTTAAAAATTTAAATGCGATTTATTGATTGGTTTACGACGCTGGCGAACGTTTAGGCTGGACTGCGTTTGTTTCAACTACCTGGCGTGCAGATTCTTTCTGCACAAGATGATCTAAGACCCTGGCCACCACTGTGTTAACGAACTGGCATTCGGATCCTGTCTGCAAAGGAGATCGGAGGCCACCGCTGCTTGCGAATACGAACGGACGGAGACGGAAGGCGACGAACGGATACGAAGCTGCGAACGATGGAAAAATGAAAGAACGGGGACGGAGATGTAAGAGAAACGTAACAGGCGACTGGAAATTATTTTGCTCGAGTACGCAGGCGCTCCCGGAATCGGCTAGACTGATACCACTTGGAAGGATAATTCTATCCTTCTGTTCAAAGAACTTACAGAGATAAATAAAATACCGAACAGAATGACGAATGTAAATATTGAATAAGAAAATTGCAGAGAATGATTAAAAATAATTCAACGCCACTCAAGGTGGGCACACCCTCGCCTTATAGGCAGTTGCGATTAACGCCAGTGAAAATTAGAAAATAAAGATGATCCCTTTCAAATAAACTATTATGAATATATATACTAAATGTTAACCGCTTGGAAAACATAGCCGACGTAGGCTATGTTTGGATTGTAACACTAGCCAAACAATCCAAAGTATTATATCTTTTGATATAATCCTAGATTGTTCGTAAAGTGTCACTTTCAAAAGTGTTATACCATTGCTTTAACCATTTCTCAATTTTATCATTCATCACCATGCATTTACTAAACATATTAAGAATCCATTGCCACAAATTCCAAACTATTGACCAATGTTCCAAGAGATGGGCTATACTCTCCTTCTCCATTTTACAAAGAACACATTTTGAGGGGCCATGAAAACCTCTTTTTATAAGGTTATCCCAAGATAAAATTCTTTTATGACCTCCTAGCCAAACAAACATTTTTACTTTAGGAATGCTCAGGCTATCCCAAATTTCTCTCCATATTCTTGCAGTATTCCTATTTTGATGGTGCTTTTTATTGTATCCACTTCTTGTCATGTATTCTCCTGAGCTATTCAACTACCAAATCAACTTATCCTTGGCTCCTCTCGAAATAATCATTGTTGTTATCTTTTTACTCAGCTGCCTCCTTGCATCAATATGTTGTATACTTGTAAAAAAATTATTTCCATTTGTATCTTCCTTCTTGATTTTTGTACAAAATTTTTGAAACCCTATCATCATATTTATCTTGAATTAATCTCATACATGGTTTCAAAATTGGATCTAAATTGAGTGTTTTTTATCACACCAAGTATCCATCCAAATATATTTTTTTCTCTAGTTCCCACCACCCATATTAAACCTTTAATCACTAGATCGATTGATTTTTTTAAACCATTCCATAGTACAAAACCATTTGGTAGGGAGAATGCAATAAATATTAAGCTTGTGTCATTGGGCTCAACATACTTAGAATAATTGTTGCCTATTTTATTTGACTCTATTTATGCAATCTCCAAATTACTTTTCCCCTAAGAGCTAAGTTTTTATCCATAAGAACTCTTAAATTGAGACCTCCCCTAGTTTTATCATCATACACTTTGCTCCATTTCACCAAAGAAAATTTCATTTTATCATGTAATCCTGACCAAAAATATGATTTTAGTTGGGGTGTTTAAGAAGTAAAATTTAGATTTTGTCCTATTAACTTTTTGCCCTAATGTTATTTTGTATTCCTTTAATAAGTTATTCAACGCTTTGACCTCGTTTATATTTTCCCCACCAAAAAGGAATGTATCATCTACAAATTGTTGATGGGTGATGTTTTTGATGTTATTACTAGCCTTAAGTCTACTTATAAGCCCATATTTGTAAGCCTTCTTCAAGTTCCTACCCAAAACCTCTACCATAATAATGAACAAATATGGTGATAGAGGATCTCCCTTTCTAAGGCGTCTCTTGGATTTAAATGATTCTATTACTAACCCATTGACCAAAATAAAATATGAAAATGTAGAGACACAATATTTTATCCATCTAACCCATTTCTTCCCAAATCTAAACTTTTCTAATATTGTAAAAAAAAATTCTATTTAACCCTATCATAGGTCTTAGTCATATTAAGTTTTAAGATCATTGTTTTCTCTTTTCTTGAAGATGTTGAATGCATAACTTCATGAGCTACTATGATCCCATCCAAAATCCATCTCCCTTTCACAAATTCTTCTTGCTCTTATGAAATAATTTTATCTAAAAATGGTCTTAACCGATTCACCATCACTTTGGAAATAATATTGTATGCCATATTACATAGGCTTATGGGTTGAAATGAATCAAACAATTCTACATCCTTATTTTTTGGAATAAAGGTAAGATATGTTGCATTTATTTTATAAGGAATGTATTGTTTTACCCTAGAATTTTTCACTGCCACCAATAAAGAATCCATCACTATATCCCAATTATTTTGATAGAATATTGTAGAGAGCCATCTAGACCTGGGGATTTATTCATATTAAAAGAAAAAATATCTAGATGAGCTTCTTCTAAAGTAATAGGCTCCATTAGTTTCCTATTGTCTTCATCTACTATAATTGAAGGAACTTCTTATAGAAGTTTATCATTAAGAACTTCAAACTCCTCTAATCCTAGAATATTATGATACCTTACTTTCTTTTTCATTTTACTCTAGTCTTCTATCCATACCCCTTCTATTGATTTAATTCTACTAATTCTAGATGTTGATCTCTGTACTATTGCCATCCTATGAAAAACTTTGTATTTTTATCTCTTTTTTTAACCAAATTTATCTTTATTTTAATCTCTAAAAATTCTCTTCCTTACTCAAAATATTATGATATTCACTAACTCCCTTTCCTCTAAGCTTGGATTATTATGATCACCTTTTTGGAATTTTGAAATTTTATCTTTGAGTTCTGTTGTGGTCATTGCACAACTAGCCCCAAAGCTTGGGGACCCACCTTCAATTTTGGTGTTTTGCGAGTGATGGCTTTGATAGGTTCCTATAAAAGGGTTTGCAATGTAGTTTTGCATGTTGATTGACGTTTTTCTCTATGTCCTTTTAAGTTGTTTTCATTAAGTTTGAAAGGTTTTGATTAATTTTAATTCTTTAGATTAAATCAATTCAAACAATTAAAATTAATTAAATGAAATTTGATAAAACATATAAATAGATATAAATATTATTTATTTATTTATATATATCAAATTATAAAATAAAATAAAAGACAAGAATAAAATAAAAAAATAAAAATAAAAGATTGATATACATATATGTTTATATGTGTCTCTAGTAGTTTATTTTATTTTAGTATTCTATTTTAGTTTTGGATTTATTTTTGCATTATTATTATATAGTTTAGTTTGGTTGTAATGTCATATTAAATATTTACTCATTCTAATGTATGTTGGTCTTTTGACGCAAGGTTGTCGTTGGGAACGATGTTGATCGAAGGTGGTTGGCCCTAGGCTCACGTGGCTCAAGGATAACAATGGACGTGGACCATGAGTGGTGACAATTGGTACTACCAGATAGATTGACAACATACTAGGCAATGACTGGACGTTGATCGTGAAGATGCCCGCAGGGTATATTCACATGCGAGCTAGTGGCTAGTTGGTTGTTCTGAAGCACGATAATGAGGAGGCATCAGATAGTGATGCAACGATGTAACATCTACGGATAAGTGTGAACTAGTACGTGAATGTAGTACTGACTTGGCATTACCGAGACCAATATCAATGCAAGATATTCGACGTGAAAGTTAGGTAAGGACTAACCATGGCCATAACACAGCGAACCTAGAAGAGCAACGATGATCGTGGTAGGAAGACGAACGTCTTCACCGTGGGGACACATCAAAAAATGTGTAAATAGACTATCATTCATAGTAATCACGAATCATTATTAGGTATACATGAACTCCAGAGGAGGTATTAAGGTGGAACAAAATTCCAACGTAGAGAAGAATAATATCTAGGGAAATTTTAAGCACCACCATCACCGAACCTCTTGACGAGGATTTCAAATGTAGCAAAGAGAAGAGGGCAGTGGACCTCGATGTACACCCAACTGTGTAGATGACATTGACCATGAAATGGATCGAGGACCTAAGACTACGCATATATGGATTACCAGGATGACATTGACTATGCGATGATTCGATCGTAGATGGATGGGTACAGATGAATAAAGGTCGAAAATGCAGTGCCTATATGGATGTTATGAGAAGCACACTCAAGCTTCACAACGATGAAAGCCCTAGATGCTATTTACATGGACTGATTGGCCCTAGTGATATGGATGAAATCGTGGACAATTGAGAGCATGGATTGTTGGTGGTACACATTGGAGGGTGCACTAGAGTTGAGCAAGAATTATATTAGGTGGCATCTTACGAGTAATTAACTTACTACCATGTATGTAGCTCACACTCACTACATACAGCAGTGACACCGGACATGAGCCAATGCATTGTAAACGATAGTGTTTCATGCCCATTTTTTGATTTATGGAAATTATCCTAATTTTAAAGCCCAATGATGGTTCACCATGATCTAGTTATGCCTAAATAAGATTGATAATATGTACATCGCCTTGGCAGCCATCTGACAGAGTAGGATTTATTCGACGACATCGTGTGGATAGGAGGGACCTCCAAGGCTAGTAGAGCTTGGATCTATTGAGCATTGTATGTTTGTGAGCATCCATCAAAGAGTTAGGTAGATTGAAATATCATGGTGGTAGGTGGGATGAAGCAAAATTGTAGTAGTAGAAGGCACGCGGTTGGAAACAATGAAGATATTATTAGTTTCGGGTGCTGTCAATTTACCATCACCATCAGTTTATACCAATGGGAGACCATTTAGTACTTGTCTCATTTGGCACTGAAATAAACCATGATGTAGCTATAAATGGAGCCCCATGTCAATGGTTAAATATAAATTTGCATTGTGAGTAAAGTTCCAATTCAAACACAATTATAATTTTAAATAATAATGTAACGGATCACCGTTCACCATAGACAAAAAAGCGTTACCAAATGATAAATAAAAATAATCAAATATGTTTGTTACAAAAGAAGGGATGCTAGTATAAGGAGTTATCACACCAAAGTATTCGCGATATGGGAAAATAAAGAAAGCATTTTGAAACCAAGCTAGTGAAGATGGGAAAGTAAATTAAAAGTCATTGAAGAGGTTGAATACCTTTTCAAACGGAGGAGCTAGGACTAGAAATTTTGGAATAAGAAGAGCATGGGAGAATATTGGAAGGCTCTCAAACTACTACCAATATTCTGGTTGGAAATTTGTATGCAAAAAATGAGGTTTTGGATAAAATAAAGTTTTTATTGCACATATTTCTTCACATGTTTTAGAATATTTGAATGGTGTTTTATGTGTGAATACGATAGCATATTTAAATGTTTTAATGCATGCCCTTATTTTCTTAGACTCTTGCCATAACCAATTTTTAGATTGTGTGTATGTAGGTTTGACCTGGTTGTGTTTTGTGTTCAGGATCTAACGTTTTTCTACAACATAGTTCGGATCAGAGTTCTGTAGTTTCTCTTTGGTCATATTTCCATATTTTGGTCCATATTCCAGATTTTATTTTTATTTTTCTAACCCTTCCCTTTTCCATTTTTTTAACCGTTGCAAATAAAATAAAAAAATTAAAATTTCAAAAATAGATGCATGGGTCTCTAGAATAAGCTTTAACATTTCATCTTATGCAAGTTCGATTTCATTTTGAAGCCATTTTGAAATTATAAAAATTATTCAAAGTTGTTGTTTTATAAGGAATTTTGTAATTTCAAAATTTGACATAATTTCACATTTTGAAGGTAAATCAAATTTCAAGCTTTGCATTTCATTTTCAAGCAATAAATTAACTTCTCTTTATGAAAATTACAATTTCATTAAAGAGGGGTAATTTATATGGCATTCCAAAGGCCATTGTATTTAAAGCAATAAATTAACTTCTCTTTATGAAAATTATAATTTCATCAAAGAGGGGTAATTTATATGGTATTTCAAAGGCTATTACATTCACAAAGTTATTCATGTAGATTATTTTATTTTCATTCACCAAGCAAGCTAAAATGAATCCAATCATCATTTAAGATTCACATTTTAGAGATAGATTTTAATCTTTTATTTCATGCTCAAAGTAGGGTTTAAAGAAGATAAAACTTGTTTAAAATCTGCTTAACCAAAAGAAGATAAAATCTACCTAAAATACTTCAAGATAAAATGAACTAAGGCATTTACATCGTGGTCATATGAGGGCCAATCACATTTTCTTTTCTTTTAAGTTTCATGAACAATCAATAGCATAGCATAATAAAATAATACCAACACAGGCCCCTTGTTAACAGTTATTTGCAAATCACTAAGGTATTCCTAGCACTTATTTGACACATCTTCACAAACATACAAGCACACATTAAGTAAAAGGAACCTTGGAGAAATTTCTATTTCTTTGCAAGAGAGGGTTTTCTAATCAAAATCCTAACTGTGAGTGTGGTTTTGCAATTGGGTAAAATTACCACTCAACATTTTGGTGCTAGAAGGAGGGCCTGAATTGGTTTATTTTATTGCTACTTAAATGCTAAATTGTTCATTGTTACTTGAAAGGTTATTTGAAGGTATTGGTTTGGACTAACGAGGTTTTGTTGATAGGTGATGGTGTTCATTGATTGGAAATTGCTTTAATTGATAATACATTGATGCTAACCATTTTTTGAGAATATTTCTTATCATGATGGTTAAGTTGATGCATTGTTAACAAGCATTTGTTGTTGTCATTATTAATCACACCACAACCTAATCCAATGGTTGCAAATGCTGGAAAGTGGTATGGGGTGCACAATAGTCCTTTAAACATTGTTGGAGATGTTCATGACCCACCCAAGAACATAGAGAGATTTTTGCCCAAGTTTAAACATGATGGCACAAGATTAGCAGAGGAGCACATTTAGTCCTATGTGGATACCTTAATTAGATGAAAATTCAAACATGAGGATGTGGCTTGTAGATTATTTCCTTTGAGCCTAGATGACACGACATATGATTGGTACATCAATCTACCCATTGGCTCTATTACATCCTGGGCCTAGTTAAAAACTACTTTTATCAATCAGTTTAGGTTGCCCATAGATCCTACCATGATCTATCATCAATTTTCTTCTTGCAGGAGGGAACCTAATGAGCCATTGAGAATGTTCAACATGAGATTTCAAAAGCTTTATGCAAGATTGACTACTCCCTTTGTTATTTTGGAAAATGCTGCTCTTCAGATATACCTTGGGGCATTGGATCCCTTGCTCGCCATGTTCACTAGGACAAATCCTTTGGTCACTACTCTTACCTTGGCCTACATAGAGGTCATGACTGTAGAACAACAACTAAGGCCACAAGGTGTAGGGATGGAGCAATTACCTATGGTAGGACAACTAGGGGCTTACAATCAAACCCCAATGATAAACCAGGCATGGGCACAACAGAATCCGATGTTGAACACTTTGCCCTACAATCAATTTTACCCTACCATACCCACTTATCCTCCCACATGCACTTATACGAATACATCTATCCATCCAACCACTCCATTATGGTTAGAGAACCATTTGGCCACTCATGGAGCCATAGCAACAAGTGCTCAAGCTTTACCTACTTATGTCAATCCAACTAATCCTACCACTTCTACTACCCAACCCAAGGAGCTTGAGTCAAAAGTAAAATACCTAAAGAGGTTGGTCCAGAAGTTAAGTAGAGATATGGTTCCATTACAAGAACAAGCGCCTCAAAGTACGCTTCCAAATCATCCTACAAATCAAGTTCATGATACGAATTTCAATGATATTTCGTTTGATTCTCTCTTAGATAATGGAGAAGGCCTAGATAAGACTTGCATTGAAATATATGCCAATTCAGGATTCTCCAGAAACTTAGATGAAATCATTAAAATGGATGGTCAAGAATTTCAACATGTTTCAAATAATGACAAGCTAGAAATAAAAGGCTTAGAGTCATTATTCACAAAGGAGGATTGGGATAATATTAGAAAGCAAAATACAAGAATGGATCCCACTGAAGAAACCCTTGACTCACTAAAGGTGGTTGAAGGTGAATTTGAGGAGGAGTCAAGAGATGAATCTGAAGATTGTGCAGAAGGTATGATAGAATTTCATCACTTGTTTTTAGAGGACAATTATTATGATGATCAAGAAAGCCAACATGAGCCAGTTATGACAAGCAACTAAAACTAAATGCACATGAAAAATCAGGACCTTCCATAAATTTGGATGAGATGATTAAAATTGATGATGAAAACATTCAACATCCTCAAAATAAATTGAAGAAGAGTTTCTTGAAGAGCTTGAAAATTATGAGGAAGATGCAATAGAATTTCATCCCATGGGTTTAGACGACCATTATTATAATTATTGGAAGAGGTATGAGGAATCATTGGTTTCTCACACTCTTACTGATGAAATTTCTATTTCACTTGATATGCAGGACACTAAAATTGCTATCATACATGAAGATCTTGCAATTCCTGTTCAATCTGAAAATGGCATGAAAGAAGGGATGGAATCTCATCAAATGTTTCAGAAAAATAATGATTCTACTATTCTAGACCAAGAAGGGGAATCATTCACTTTGTTTCCATTTGAGGGGTAAGAAATTGAAAGCCTTGTTTCACCTAAGGACCCTATAGTACCTATGCTACCTCAGATAGAGAAAATTCTAGAATCTGAGTGGTTTGAGTTTGATATCATTGATGATCCAAATGAAAATGTTGCTCTATTTGAAACAACTCAAATAGTTGATCAGGAAGATGTGTTATTTGACACATCCCTAGATAGACAAGACCTATGGTTTGAAAAGGATGGACATATTTTTAATTGGGTGCCTAATTTTGGTGTTTTTGATAAACAGGTCATGGATGAAGATGAAGAGCTACAAGATGACAATGATGAAGATCATGAAGAAAAGGAAGAAATCACAATGACTCACCAAGTATTGGTAAATGAAAGTGTATCAAAGGTAAAATCTCACCTTTTGTGTTCCACCATTCGAACTCTAGGTGAAGGTTTACCTAATTGGTTGTTGGATTCAAATGCTATCAATGATGAAATGCCATGTGTGGTTGATAAATAATTTGAGTTAACTAATCCTCACACCACTAATAAGATTGCTTTGATGAGTGAAATGGAAGCAAATGCCTTTGAGTTACTAAATCAAATTCATCAACAATTGATAATGGAATCTAGGATAAAAACTTATAATGATCCTCATTTAGTAGATATCCTAGATGCTTGCAAATTGTTGCATAAGTTTGATTGGCCTACAAACATGGAAAATGACTTGACTTTGAAATTTTTAGAAATAGGCTCCTACTTGCAAGATCTCATATTTGAAAAGGAAAGCCTAATTCTAAATCATGAATCGAATTGTGAAATTTACATTTTAAGGAATAGACAAGAAAGAATTGAAGATCAATTATTGTCTTATCAATTTGATGATTTGAAACTCCACTATGGGATTGCTAATGGAACTAGATCAAATTGGTGGGGTGAGAGAGGTAAAATGAGGGTTGTTATATTGTTTGGCCTAATCTTACTTTGGTTGGATTTCTGTAAAGCTTGGCATGCGTATCATGATATATGTCTTTTAAAGTGTGCTAATCATGTTTGGGATCCAGGGAAATGATAGCCCAAATTTTTGCATCACCTTGTACATTATTGTATATAGCTTTTGGTTTTTGTGCTTTTTGGTTTGGCAGGTTTTGTTTTGCTTTCTTGTCAGTTTGCATTAGGTTAGGTGTTGATTTATTTCCAAGTTTTGGTTTACGAGTTTGTGTTTTTTGGGTTGTTCCCTTGATTTGTGGTGATGTTTTGTGGTAGCTACTAATTTATGGCCTCTTGACTATTTTTTGTGTTCCTTTGTCATGAAGGGTGAATTGCCTATCATGTGGATCAAGGAAAAGGGGATGAAGTTGTTTAGTAACCACTCCTAGATTTTGGGACTAAGATAGTGAATTTTGGAATACTAAATCATTTTGCTAAAGCTACACACGAACACATCATATTAAGGGGCATGCTTTGAAATATTGAAGGATGAAGTCATTTTGGTTTGCAAATTAAGGTGAAAATCTAATATGCTCCATCTCTAACTTCAAATACTCTCTAACCCATGTGGTGCATAAACTTTTGCAAGGCCTTATAAAAAAAAGAAAAGCAAGCAAAGGAAAACACGCTAAAATTAGTCACCAAGTTTGGATAAACTCTACCGGGGCTATAGACGCCTGACTAGAAGTAGGGCTCTATCTAGACAAAAGCTTGTTTAAAAAAAAGGTATTGCAAAATATCAATTAAACACATGGGTAATGTAGATAAACTCTACCGGGGCTATGGATGCCTGACTGGTAGTAGGGCTCTGTCTATAAAATTCTTTTTGGGAGCAATATTTCTATAGCCTAAATGCAAGTCAGGTGATGGAGTCCGGATGGTTTTCAAGCATGCAAAATGAAATCACTTTCACACACATTAAGCAAATGCAAATGATTCATGTGTTTTCGTTTGAAGTTGTCTACCCCCATCTTCTTTGGATGTTGCTAGATGATGTATATTTCATGATCATTGGTTTATTTTTATTTTTAGAACTAGGTTCTTCACCTAAAATGCTTAGGAGCATTTCCCAGTAGAGTCACCATTTGTTGTGGCCATTGCACAACTAGCCCCAAATTTGGGGACCCACCTTAAATTTTAGTGTTTTGTGAGTGATAGCTTTGATATATTCTTATCAAAGGGTTTGTAATGTAGTTTTGTGTGTCAATTGAAGTTTTCCTCTGTCTTTTTAAGTTGTTTTCATTAAGTTTGAAAGATTTTGATTATTTTTAATTCTTTAGATTAAATCAAATTCGAACAATTAAAATTAATTAAATCAAATTTGATAAAAAAATAAATTATATATATATATATATATATAAAATAAAAAATAAAAAAATAAAATCAAAGACAAGAATAAAATAAGATAAAAATAAAAATAAAAGAGTGATATACATATATGTTTATATGTGTATCTAGTAGTTTATTTTATTTTAGTATTCTATTTTAGTTTTGGATTCATTTTATTATTATTATTATATAGTTCAGTTTGGTTGTAATGTCATATTAATATTTACTCATTCTAATGTATGTTGGTCTTTTGACGCTGGGTTATCGTCGGGAATGACACTAAATGAAGGTGGTGGGCCTAGGCTCATGTGACTCAAGGATAGCAGCGGATGTGGACCACGAGTGGTGACAATTGGGACTACTAGATAGATTGATAGCGTACCAGGCGATGACTGGACGTTGATTGAGAAGATGATTGCAGGGCATATTCACGCGCGAGCTAGTGGCTAATTAATTATTCTAAAGCACGGTAATGAGGAGTCATATGATAGAGGCACAAAGATGTGGTATCTATGGATAAGTGTGGACTAGTAAATGAATGTAGTACTAACTTGGCATTACTAAGACCAATATTAGCGTAGGATCTTCAACGTGAAAGCTAGGCAAGGACTAACTATGGCCGAAGAGGACCGAACCTAGAAGAGCAACGAAGATTGTGGTAGGAAGATGAGTGTCTTGAGCATGGGGACACATCAAACAATGTGCGAATAGATTTCCATACACAGCAATCATGAATTATTCTTAGGCATACGTGAACTTCGAAGGAGGTATTATTGTGGAACGAAATTCCAGTGTAGAGAAGAATAACGTTTAGGGAAAAGTTAAGCGCCACCATCACTAGACCTCCTGATGGGGATTTTGAATGCAGTAAAGATAAGAGGGCAGTGGACCTTGACGCACACCCAACTATGTGGATGATGTTGACCATGAAGTGGACCGAGAACCTAAGACGACGCATATATGGATTATTGGGACGACATTGACTATCAAATTATTTGATCATAGACGGATGGGCATGGATGAATAAAAGTCGACGGGGCAACACCTATATGGATGTTATGAGTGTTATAATCAAGTTTCGTGGTGACGAAAGCCCTAGATGTGGTTTACATGGACTGATTAGCACTAGTGATATGGATGTAATTGTAGACAATTGAGAGCATGGGTTTTTGGTCATACACATTGGAGGCTACGCTCGAGCTGAGCAGGAATTGTGTTAGGTGGCAGCTTACAAGTAATAAACTTGCTACCATGAAAGTATCTAGCTCACACTCACTACATACAACAAAAATGTCGAACATGAGCCAATGCGCTGTAAACGATAGTGTTTTATGTCCATTTTTTGGTTTATGAAAATCATCCTAATTTTAAATCCCAATGATGATTCATCACGTGCACAATTGTACTCGAATAAGATTAATAATTTGTACATTGCCTTGGTAGCCATTTGAAGAAGTAGAATTTATCCAATAGTGTCATGTGGATAGAGTGACCTCCAAGGCTAGCAGAGCCTGGATCTATTGAGCATTATATATTTATGAGCATCCATTGGAGATTCAAGTAGATTAAAATATCATGATGGTAGGTGGTATGAAGTAGAGGTGTAGCAAGAGAAGGTACGTGGTTGAAAATAACAAAGATATTATTAGTTTTGGGTGCTGTCAATTTGCCATCACCATCGTTTTGTGCCAATGGGAGACCATTTAGTATTTGTCTCATTCGACACTAAAATAAACCATGATGTAGCTATAAATGGACTCCCGTATCAATGATTAAATATATGTTTGCATTGGGAGTAAAGTTCCAATTCAAACGCGGTTATAATTTTAAATAATAATGTAACAGATCCTCGCTCACCATAGACAAAAAGGCATTACCAAATGAAAAATAGAAATAATAAAATATATCCATTACAAAAGAAGGGATGCTCGTAGGAGTTATCACACCAAAGTATTCGTGAGGTGGGAAAATAAAGCAAGCATTATGAAACCAAGCCAGTGAAGATGGGAAAGTAAATGAAAAGTCATTGAAGAGGTTAAATACCTATTCAAATGGAGGAGCCAAGACTGGAAATTTTGGAATAGGAGGAGCCAGGACTGGAAATTTTGAAATAGTAGGAGCATGGGAGAATATTGGAAGGCTCTCAAACTGCTGCCAATATTCTGGTTGGAAATTTGTATGTAGAAAAGGAGGTTTTGGACAAAATAAAACTTTTATTGCACATCTTTCTCCACATATTTTAGAATATTTGAATTTTTTTTTATGCGTGAATAGGATAGCATCTTTAAATGTTTTAATGCATGTCCTTATTTTCTTAGACTCTCACCATAACCAGTTTTTAGATTGTGTGTATGCAGGTCTAACCTGGTTGTGTTTTGTTTTCAAGATCTAACGTTTTTCTACAGCATAGGCCGGATTAGGATTATGTAATTTTTCTTTGGTCATATTTCCATATTCTGGTCCATATTCTAGATGTTATTTTTATATTTTCTAACCCTTCCCTTTTCCATTTTTTTAACCGTTGCCAATAAAATAATAAATAAAAAAAAAAATTAAAATTCCAAAAATAGGTGCATGGGTCTTGAGAATAAGCTTTAGCATTTCATATAATGCAAGTTCGATTTTATTTTGAAGCCATTTCAAAATTATAAAAAATCATTCAAAGTTATTGTTTTATAAGGAATTATGTAATTTCAAAATTTGGCATAATTTCACATTTTAAAGATAAATCAAATTTTAACCTTTGCATTTCATTTTCAAGCAATAAATTAACTTCTCTTTACAAAAATTACAATTTCATTAAAGAAGGTTTATTTACATGGCATTCCAAAGGCAATTTTTTTTAAAGCAATAGAATTTTTTTGGTAAGTAAAATTTAGATTTTCATTAAAACGGGTTTTGAAAGGGTCTTGAAATATTAATACAAAAGTAGCATTGAATCATGCTAGACTCAGAAAATGAAACAATAATGGGCCATCTACCCGAGCACAAACATCCCAAAAAACGTAAAAAGGCTTAAGCATCCCAGGTTTACAAAAAACATCCCAACGCCCATCCTCAGGCGACTCCTCCAGCTCATCCTCGATGCTACTCCTAGGCGGTACCCTTGCGGCTGTCCTTGACCACGTCCTTGCTTCCATATTTCATATTAGAGCTCTCCTTTGGTTTGTTTGGCTCTTTCCATTTTTTCGTGTTGGTCCCTTTGAACACTTTGTGAAAAAGCAATAGGTTTAATGTATTATGCATTTCTTTCAAGCTCTCTAGAAATTCCTTGGATTGATAAATTACCATGGATATGGTTTGAATTACCATTTTTTGTAGGGCCTTCATTGTGTGGTTCTCATCATCATCAGAGTCCAACTCTTGGTACATGCTCTAGATTTGGCACAACTTCTTTCAAAGATGAATTGATTTCATATTTGCACTTGTCGGTTCCTCAATTTTAGGCTTCTTCCTTTGGATACCTTAGCATCCCTGTTAGACTCGATAGATTTTCTCTTCCTTGCTGGAATTGACACAAGGGTTAAGGTGTCATCATCCTCAGGGATATTCTCAGTCGGATGGACTTGGAGAGAATTCACAGAAGGAGCAGACTCAAATAAGGGAATTTTGGGGCTATGGACAAGAAGATGACTATAAATAACCTTGAACAATCCTTGGTTGGAAGGAAGATCGGTACCCTTCTTTTTCCTACAATTTTTGATAGAATAATTTATGGACATAAATAGAAACTCGGGGATGTTCAGTACGTTAATGTCTCTGAAATGGTTGATGAAGGCTAGATGAAAACTCCTCAATGGCTTTTCATGATCGTTGATAGTAATAAACTCCATTATGGGCTTCATAACCTTATTCCAAGGTGAGGGAAGGTCAACCTTGGTCATCCCTATTTTTTCTAGCTTCAACATCTTAGGTTTATCTAGAAAATCCTTGATTTTTACATCCCAATTATGATTTTACCGTTGTACATGTCCTCCTAACATAGGCAACCCAGAGATGATCACCAGCATACTAGTGTCCACAATGAAATCTCTTCCTTTTACGGTGATTCACCCTTCCTCCCAACTGCTCAAGAAGGCCATGGTCACTTCATAATTATTGTTAGAGAACTTTTGCAAAAATACCATATATCCTTGCTCGATGAGGATGGATTCTACGGCCGTGTCCACCACCAAGGTATCAGGTTCCATGAATGCCATCTTAGCACAAAGAGAAAACCAATGCTGAGGACAATCACTAGAGAGAAGGGAATTCAGTTTTAGGGCAATGCGATCCAACCCGTGAGATAGCCACTTTGTAGGGTGGAAATTCTTCAGTTTCGGGAATCAACTGTGACAAATTGACTTCTCTTTATGAAAATTATAATTTCATCAAAGAGGGGTAATTTATATAGTACATCAAAGGCTATTACATTCACAAAGTCATTCATGTAGATTATTTTATTTTCATTCATCAAGCAATGTAAAATGAATCCACTCATTATTTAAGATTCACATTTTTAAAGATAGATTTTTAATCTTTTGTTTCATGCTCAAAGTAGGATTTAAAGAAGATAAAACTTGTTTAAAATATGCTTAACCAAAAGAAGATAAAATCTACCTAAAATCCTTCAAGATAAAATGAACTAAGGTATTTACATCATGGTCATATGAGGGTCAATCACATTTTATTTCTTTTAAGTTTCATGAACAATCAATAGCATAGTGTAATAAAATAATACCAACATAGGCCCCTTGTTAACAATTATTTGCAAATCACTAAGGTATTCTTAGTACTTATCTGACACATATTCACAAACATACAAGCACACATTAAGTAAAATAAACCTTGGAGAAATTTCTACTTCTTTGCAATAGAGGGTTTTTTAATCAAAATTTTATGAGTGTGGTTTTGCAATTGGGAAAAATTAGCACTCAAAAAGTTCTTTCTTTTAAAAAATATTTCCAAAAGTGTTCTTATTTCATTCTTTTAATCTAAATGTTATTGATTTAATTTGTTTCATAAGTGTATACAACCCATCATTTCCTGAAGCATTTGTGCTATCATATCAACAAATTGAGGATGGTATTTCCACATATGCTCATGTTTAAAATATGATATTTTTAATTCACTTACCATCATTTTAACTTTTATTGGTTAGTGATCGGATCCAATTCTTGTCAAGGAATTCATTTTAGCAAAATTCCCTTCATCTATCCAATGATCTAAGATAATGTATCTATCTAATTTTTTTATCATTAGGTTTTGGTCTCTCCTTTTTTTGGTCCATGTATAGTTATCTTCTTCAAAATCAACCTCCCATAGATTATTATTTTGAATAAAAGCTGAGAAATATCTTATACTTTAGGTTAGTTTCCTAATTCCTCATAATTTTCATCCAACTTGGTTATGGCATTAAAATATCCTACGATCATGGATCGATTTTCATGGTCTATACTTCTCATAAAGGCTTCAATCCCACTCCAAATTTCTAATCTACCTGACTAAGTTGTAGGTCCATAGACATTGATAATGATGAAACAAATATCTACAAAGAAGCATGTGACTAAAGAGGCTATCCAATGCTTAGTTTTATGAATGGTTACATAAGAAATTCTAAGAGGATTCCAACAAGTTAGAATTCCCCCTACTACTCATTCAAAATCTATAGCATCCCATTCACATTCATCCATACTTCTTTCATGGTTTTGGGTACTTCTTTTGTCATCTTAGTTTCTTGGATACAAAGGATATCTAACTTATTACTTAAACAGAAGTCCCTGATACACTTTTTCTTTGAAGGGGTATTAACACCCCTTATATTCCATGAGATGGTAATCATATCTCATTAGGGGCTATTGACCCTATATGTGAATTACATATCATTTTGTTTTTTTGTAAAGAGAAGTTCAACCAACTTATTTTATGTTCCTTTCACTATGTTTGCTCCTACTTCCCTAGATATTGCTTGATAATTTTAGGGTTTTCCTCTTTTTGCCTTGCCTGTATAAGAAGTAGGTATTATTATCCTATTTCTCAATATTCTTTCACAACTTTATTTTCCTCAAATTTATCCTCTCCTAGCTCTACTATGGAAGCTTCTGACTTGTCTTGCTCATTTTTTGGTACTTCCTTATTAGTGGTAGATGTATTAACATCTAACATTGAATTTTATTTACCATTTTTTTCTCCTAAATGATGCTTGGTACTTCAAGAGAGTCTTAAAAATCTAATTTGATATATTTCTTAGGTTCATCAAGAATGTTTGTCCCTAAATCAAGATCATATTGAATAGATGGTTTCTTGTTAATATGTTGAACATGTTGTATTGTATCTAAGCTTTGATCTACTTTTTCTTCATAGGCTAAAGCCTCAAAAGAGTTGGTATTTCTTCCAATATCCTTTCTTACTAGTCTCCACTGTTTATTTGCTTTCATTTTTCTATTTCTATTTTTTGGAAGTTGAAAACCATCCTCATCTATATCCATTTGTAAGTTTCTCTTGTAATTTTCTAGATATGATTTTGTTGGACTTTTCTTAGGGTATGATCTCTCAATATGCCCCATCTCATGATATATTGTACATCTAAAAGATATGTTTTCATAATATATGGTTTGAGTCCATATCTTATCTCCATACTTAAGAATGATTGATTCTCGTAAAGGTTTACTTATATCAATCATGACCAATATTTTAGCATAAATAGCCAAGAATCCATCTTTGTACTTTTTGAAATCTCAAGGAATTTTCCTAGAGTTTTGCCTATTGCCTTAAAGGTATCCATTTCCTAAAACTCAATGGGCAATCCATACATCCTAACCTATACTAGTACTATGGATATATTTACATTTTAGATGAAAAGCCTTCATACTAGTAGGTAAGGAAGATTCCTGCTCTTCTCATAAACCAAGGACCCCTTTTAGGATTCTATATCTTTCTTTTATAGAACAAAAAATGGCTAGGAATAAACCTTTGGGAAGAAATGATAGAAACACTCTTGGAGACTTTCAACTCCTATCAATCCATTTTCTCAAGGCTGAAGCCCTTGGTCAATACCCAAAAATTACCTAAAACCTCACTATCTTTGAGCAACAAGGATCAATCCTTTATGGTTTTCTCACTAAACTCTACTACTAGAGATGATTCTAAGGATTTATCTATAAATCAGTCCATGGGAAGGAAAATAAAACTCAAAATCTACTAAAATTTACTAGAATATCCTATAGCAAATATAATATTTGATAAAAATTTATAATAATTTGCAAGCAAAATTTCTAAGATAAAGAAGAGAAAAAGAAACTTAGCTGTTTTTTTTTATGTCTAGACAGAATATCTTATCTCACTAAAGCCCTAGCCCTCCATTGCTCCTCCCATCATCCAAACCCTAGTTGACAGATATTTGTAATTTTATTTTTCATGACTTGAAAAATTGTCACTACCCTTGTTTTGGATGGTTGACTTCATAAGGTTCTATCTCCTTCAATATTGCTTAGATTCCTTCACATGACCACTCATTTTAAAGCTCTTCAAATTTCGCACAAAGTGATCAAAAAATCAGTTGAATCACCTAATATTTTATAAAAATTACATTATTTATATTAAAAATAATATTTATTTCGAAAAAAAATTTAAAAACAATATATACTTTTTTATAATGTATTATATTTATTTTTTAAATATAAAAAATAATAATTAATTATAAATATAAAAAATATATCTATATAATTATAGATGGAAATTTTTATAAAAAAATATATGTATATAAAAATAAAACATTCTTATACAATGAATAAGAAAATGTGATTTTTTATTTTCTATTTCATTTGAATTATATATTCTATATTTTCCCTAAGTTTTTGAAGTCAAAGGAATATTGTGAAATATTAAATAGAAACAAATTCTTTTGATGTTCATATAAAGGGATTTCATACCTTCAAAAAATTAGGTTTATGTTAATTATAAAAAATATATATTATAGATGAAAATTTTTATAAAAAAAATATATGTATATAAATATAGAACATAAGAAAATGTGATTTTTTATTTTCTATTTCATTTGAATTATATATTCTAAATTTTCCCTAAAGTTTCGAAGTCAAAGGAATATTGTGAAATATTAAATAGAAACAAATTCTTTTGTGTTAATTATAAAAAAAATATTTTCGCTTTATATAAACAATTGACGATTTTATTTTAGTGTATCATTATAGCATGTGTGCGGGTCAATATTGCTTAACCCTAACCCTAAGTGAATTGTCTTGACCTCCCCAAAAATAATAGTATATATATGCATTTTAATTGAAGAAATTATTTGTGAGTCATATTATTATGGTAAATTTTGAAAATATAAACTAAGAAAAATAATGAAGGAACCTGCTATGGATAGTTTTATATATTAAAACGCAGAAGTAAAAAAAAAATAGGAGATAATTAACATCATGCTAAAGATTAAAATAATATATTTTTAGTTAACTATTTTTAAAATAACTAATATTAAATATTTATTTATTTATAATTTAAAATAAGTTATTTTTTGTATTTTTTTTCTTTGGTTATTGTGAGAAATTCTTATGACCGACTTACAGGGTTGAGCAGTCTCCTCCCAACCATGACCACTCGTAAAGCAACTCTACTTATCAATAGGGAATTTAACACAAAGCCACCACACACCCACCCCCTCACACACTCACCCACGCCACGGTTTGAACCTTGGACCTCTTGAAGAAGAGCCAAAGCCCGAACCATTGCGTTGCCCCCAGGTTATTTTTTGTATTTTATTGGGGTCACTCATATTAAATTAGGTTAGTTAAATCATATATATCTTGTTTTTATTAAATATATTCTTAATCTTTCTTTTTATCATAGATATTCTTCAACTCGTTCTAACAATTATATTTTTACAAACAACTTCTTTGATATCATTTTTAATAGAGATACAAATCTCACTAGGTTAGTTATCTTCTAAGATTTAAATTTCTTCAACATAAAGATAAAATTATGGTTAGCTAAACTATTTGTTGTCCTATTTTCTTCTCTATGTATATGCTAATATTGTATTATCTAAACTATTATCTTTCCACAATCAACTTTTTTGATAAAATTTTATGTAGGAGAATACATTCTTTTTCAACTAGTTGTCCTTTTTAACCAGTATTTTGATTGACTAAATTAGTTGAAGTTTCCAAGGTACTATCTCTAATAATAGTTGATAGACAGTAAGGAATAATATTATTTTTGATAAACTTCATAGATCCACTTTTCCTAATAGCACTAATAATAATTTGTGAATTCCTCTCAATTAAAATATATTTCCATCCCTCTTAAATGATAATATTGATCCCTATTAACAGTGTATTATCCTTTGCAAAGTTGTTAGTTGAAGTTCCACATGATTATGACAGGAGAATTTTTTCTTCGTTATTTTGAAAACACCATCTTTGCCAACTTTTCTTAGATTGTCCAAGGAAGCACCATTGAATTAATTTCAATGAACCCAATTTTTGGGTATTTTTATACCATAGATAGACACAAACCCTTTGTGTTAACTTGATCGTCACAAATGAAGCTTTCATGTTCATTCAAATTATATAACCAAGATACCAGCACTTCTTTTTTTACACTTGAGACATTCCATGATGAGCACAATACCTTTAAACCTTTTGCAAGAGAGATAACACTACATTTCCAATCTTGGGTATGATTATACAATTTATTTTAAAAAAGTTTTATTATACTTTCATATTATAATTGCAATAGATAATGTCTTCATAAAATACATAACAATTTACATTTGAAGGAAGTTCAAAATTTCATCGACTCTTTCAATGTTGATGGAGCTACCTAAGATATATATATTAAGCAACAAAGAAATGGTGTAAGTAGCCCTAAATGGTGTAAGCAATGAAGAAATAAAAAAGTAAGTGGACTAATATTTTTAGATCATTGTTATATAAAGCACACCTAAAAGGACCATGCCATCCTCTTCTTTGTAGACTCTCACATGTAAGAATTTTTCTTTGGACTACTAATCAAAGGAATGTTAGTGCCTTAGATAAGGCTTCAAGTGAAAAAAAAACATTCTTCCAAGGGAATCCTAGGAGCTAGGAAATTTTTATTGCTCTAATTACTTATGTCCCAACTTGATCAATCCTCCACCATCTTCTGACTTAGAATCCAAACTAACTCATTTTCACATACAAATAGTCAAATAAACTCTTTAATCATATTTTGAATCTCATTTGCTATTTGCTTGAGGACTATTCCTTCAAGTAGATTGCTAGTATAAATCCATGATTGTTTTTCACACTAATATAGTTTTACATTTGAAATTCTACAAGCTAAACATGCCTAAGCTAGTAATTGCCATTTTGGATTAAAAGTAAGAATATAATGCTTCAACTAAGTATCAAACTAAAAATTTGCATAATTCCCTTGATTGATTGACCATCTAATATGTTTCTCGATAAAATTTAAACCATTTGATTGGAAGTTCTATGTGAGGTTGGGTTTGTTTCCTAAATAGTTTTATTACATAAATGGAACCTTACATATTTTGAAGTGATATTTTTCCAAACTCTTTTCTTATTCTTTGAATAATGTCCAACAATTTTTTTTCCATAATGCCAAAATCATAAGTCTACAAATTTATAATCTTGTCCCTCTAATATTCCTTTTGTTGCAAACCTTATCCCACTCATCCTTTCCAAATAAAATCTCTTTGAATGTTATCAAATTTGGATGCTATACATACTAGCAATATTGAAACTGATATCATATAATAGAGATAGATTGTAATGTAGTCTTTATAAGTTGTATCCTTCTAGCCAAGGTTAAGAATTTACCATTTTATTGAGTTACCAATGGTAATTTATTTCTAGACCAATCACTTACTCTCGAGTAACTAGTATGTTGGATGTCAAGATTCTATCCTAAACAACCTCTAAAAACGATTGGTTTTGTAAATTATTATTTGGTCTAAATCTAAGCATTGGTTGGTGAAAAAGGATAGAAAACTAAACTAAAATTTAGGTTGATAATATACAAGGTATTCTTAATGATTTATAAAATATAAGACATAAATTATCATAGGTGCACTAGAAGATAAAATAAGTATGCAATAATTCTTTATAATTATTGTCGCATAAGAGGACTAATAGGGGTTGTAATCCATTACACCATGTCATTTGTATACAAAAACAAGGTATTTTATAAATATGCCTTACATATAAGAAAAAATATATCTATTATGTATAGGCTAATCAAATAAGAGTGATAGAAATTATTCAACAAATTCATTCACTAGCTATACAAAGTAGTTGCCTTTTCTTATTGGTTTAATGCACCATGTTAGGATATTTAAAATGAAATAAAATGTAGGAATATAATTCCTAAAATATGGCTCTTATTGGCTATCTTATTTGATGGTAAAATCTATCTCTTTCTGTAGAACCTGTTCAAGCATATGATAAGGGCTCTCTAGTTGATCCCAATTTCATAATTTTACTATTATTATTTAGGTGGACCACTTGATTATAGAAATATGAGCATGATGAAATCCTTGCTTCCCAAAACTATGAAGAAATATGTCATCTTAAACTTGTAGGCATATGTGTTAAAATATATAAGTTATCATTACTATGTTATTTAATCTGCATTATGTGTTGCTTCTATAGAAACAACTTGGTTTATTATTCATCCCATGATGAACCTTTTGGTTTTTCTTTTGTGTATTATGAGATAAAATCTTCCACATTAATAATTTTCTTTAGATATGATAGAGTATTGTCATAGTGCTTTATAACCTTTCTATTTTACTATTTGATTGGTAGGTCCTATTTCTCTATTGGGAATTACTAGAATTCTAGTTTCTCCATTGATGCACTTTCTCCCTTTCTTGGATGATTGATAATATACTTACATATTCCCATTTTGAAGACTGCTTTGTTATTCCAAGGTATCCTTACGTGATGTAACCCAATTCTCAACATCCAAGTGGAATAATGCTCAAGAAATAGTTAGTTCTTCATCATCTAAATAAATTGATGCTAGTATGTCTATTGTAGGTTTAATAAAATAACTTCTAGATCATGCTTATGACTCATTGCATGCATTCTAGTTCTATATATATCATAAGCAACTTGATCCATAAAGACTTCCTCTAGATATTCATGATTCAATTTCATTGAATGACTAAGATTTTTGGATAAGATCACATTATTTATCATCATATGATCAAGTTCAAGCAATAATTTTTTGTTAAATAATCTTGCATTAATACAAATAATAAGAAAATTTTAAATGTATCCTATGGATGGGCAAGTTGCTAAGATTATACTAATGGGGATAAATGTTGTTGAGATTGAATTGATGAGAAGGAATTTCCCTAACTTACTATTGGTAGTGGTGAACTACATGATATTCTTCTAGAAATTAGCATTTGTTTAGACTTAACAAACTAGTTGTAATCCATGGGAAATTACACCTAGTTGGTGATCCCAACAAGCCAAGCTAAATTTAGCTACAAGAATTTCATATAGTAAATAATAGCTTGTGCTTCATTTGACATGATAATTATTAATATTTTTTCCTATGTTCTATTAAATCATATATTCTACCTCAAGCCAAGGAAACCTTGTCCAATTGCTCAATGGCACCTTCAAACCCTCCAATGGATTCCATTGAAGGCTGAAGATCAAAATTTACAATTCCTTGCACAATTAAATCTTGAATTTTGGTGTTCCAAGTTTAATTGCCATTGTTCAACCCCGAATGATCCTTGAACATCAATCCTCGGGCAAATCCAGATTGTGTCAAGCATAGAGAACTAAGAATTTTGCCTTCGTTCAGAGGTATTCCCTACCTAGGATGATCTGTAGTCAAAATATCCCAATCCTTGGATGATTTGTAGGAAAATCACCCGAGCCTCGAATGATTTCACGATAGAGTTGGTTTTGTCTCATATTTTGCTTTTAGTAGGCTTAACAGTAGCTTAATTCCTATTTTATGTATTTCAATTATTGTTTTAGCATAGTTATATAGTATTTCTATTACATGTTTTATCATTTTATAACATTCTTTATTGCTTTCATTTTCATGATAATGGGCCTCATTTAGAAAGGCTCTATAGGTGCTATTGATAATTCTTGTGTTTCCTTGTGTGTAGGATCTCAAGTCATACACAAGGATTTACGTATGCCAAAGACATCAAAGCGTGCAATATTTATTTTCAAGAGAATCCAAATTCTCTTCATTATTGTAAAATTTGTATCAATGATGGTGATCCCCTAAGAGAGAGACTATTGTAACCTTGAAGCAATATGAATAAAATACAAATTTCACTTATTTGTTCTTACTTATTGGTTCTAATGCATGTGAACTTTATTTTGCTTTAAGTATTCAATAATTGATATACATTAACTTTTATTAGTTTAGCATGTTGTTTTTAGCATTACATGTTGAAAGTGCAAAAGATAGAATTATAGGCTCAAATAACCAAGTGTCAAGAAGGCTGGGTACTTTTTACCCAAGCATGCTAGGTAAAAATCCTAAAAACCATAACACTTGATGAAAGATAGAAGAGAGCAAGATAGGCTAAGTCAAGGAATAGCCAAAAATCTTGTACTCTGCCTAGCGGTGGATGAGTACCAAAAATCCTTTAGTTAATAGCTTGTAGAAAGAAAATGTGCAAAAATGATGGGGGTTTTACCAAAAATTTTGTATTTGGCCTAAAAGTGGACAAGTACAAGAAATTCATCGTTTAGTAGGGAGCAGTGTAAAAGTAGCTAAGTCCTAAAGCTATCAAACAATTGATACCAAACTTGAGTAGAGATGGGTACATAATACTCATCAGCTTCTATTGAGACAAACATAGAAGGAAAAAAAAATTATTGTCTTAGGATCATTGGATATTTTTTACTCCACCAAGTCAATCAAATTTCTACCCCATTAGTGGAGACTAATGGGTACCAGGAACTTGTCACAATACTAGAACCTACCAGAGAATATGTACTTGACCAAGCAGTAGATGGGTAGATAATATCCATCACCTAGTAGATGGAAAGAGAAAATGGAGATAAATTTAGCCAAGTATAGGACCCATAAAAAAATGTGTACCAAACTGAGAAATGGAGGGGTACACAAACCTGTCATCTGGCAAAAAACAATAAAATTGCCAGAGTATCAAAGATGCCAAAAATTTTGCACCTTCAAGAGTAGTTGGCAAGTACTAGATCTCTGTAACCTAGTTGGAGCAAGAATAAACTTGGCTAAGTTAGGAAGCTACTAGAGATCTAGTACTCCACCTAGTGGTGGACTGATACCAAAAGTTCATTAGCTGACTTGTAATACCAAAAGTTTTTTACTAGGCCTAGGAGTAGATGGGTACAAAAAACTAGTCACCTTAATGGATACTCTACAATGAAACTACCAGAGGAATTACCCCTTGGTAGAACTGATAGGTATCACAAAACCCGTCAACTTATAATGGAGTAAGGGTAAAAGTATTGGTTAGTTCCAGGAGCTACCAAAAAGTTATACCAAAGCTAGGCAAGGGTGGGTATAAAAAATCCATCACTTGGTGATATGTAGCAAAAAAAGAAACTTGGAAAAGAACCTATCATTTATCAGTAGGCCATTAACACCAGGTAGCTAGGAAGCATAAAAGATAGATTAAGGTTTGAAACTTGAAAACAGTTTGGACAAGAATGGCCTAGTTTCCTAATGATGACCATAGGATGGATGGCCACCATCGTAATATGCTTAGTGGGTAAGATCATTTGTCAAACAATCTTAACGGTTTACCCACTACCCATGATTTCATGTGGATTTTGGTGGTAGATTAACAAAAATTTTAGAAGGATAAATGAACCTTATGCAAATAAGAAGACCACTACTACCCCAAATAGGCATAACCAGTTGGTTACAATAGGTATGCTACTAAAAACATATACAAACTAACAAAAGCATATAACATAAAAGGAATCCATGTATGAGGTAATGATGCCCTTGCAACAAAATTGATTGTAGAGAGCTATATATGCTTGAGTTTAAGAAGCTCAAAGGATCGGATCTTAAGATTTTACAATCTGTATGTAAAAAAGTATATTGCAATTCAAGAAATACAAAGGAATTATTGTTTGGCTTGTTCAACTCCTTTGCAAGACATGTATGTATGTATGGATTGTTTACTTCCATATTTATCTAGTTAAATGATCACAAGTTTAATTTTGCTCTTTAAATTTCTTTATTTGTAGCATGGCAATTTTAGGTTGAAGAAGTAGTCACTTTGACCTATGACATACTAGACTCAATTGAAGAGAAAAAAATAAAAGTGACTACCCAATCCAAGGTCAAGAAGGTAATATTATAAATGAGACTAAAATATTGGTAGTTAAAAATGCAAAGCAAGGACCTATCCAAAATATACAATGTAGAAACACTCTAGGATATACATACTTAGGTAGAAACTTTATTCCTATAGACCAGGAAGACGGATAAGGACCCAAAAGTTGCCAAGAAAAATAAATAGACCAAAAAGCTATCAATAATGAAACTCTAAGGTCAAAAGAGATCATTGACAAGTCTCCTTCTAAATAAGAATTATGATAAAAATAGAAACAAATCAAGAGCCTAGAGGCAAATTTGCAATTGACATGGGGCATAATGTAGTAGCATGATTCAGAGCTACTAGAATTTAAGGCTAAAATTCAACAATAAGCGGATGCCTTGGTCATGACCTTGGTTAAATTACAAGAATAAAGAGAGAAGCCCCACATCCCAAATATTTCAAAGGATTGGCTCAAGCAAATCAAGGGGCATTACTAGAAGAATATTAAAGAAGTAACTCTACAAGTTCTCCCTTGTTTCATTGAGAAGGCAAATGGAGCTATTGATATTTATACTAAAGTAAATATAGAAATTAGAAAAAATAGAAAGAACCTATTGAGAAAATTCATAGGAGAACTAGCAATAAAAACAATCATAAGAAACAAAGAGAATCATCCTCATGTAAATAAACAATCTGATAAATTCTTGGAGGAATAAAGATTGTTATCCAATCAGGTATATCATACAATAGAGATACTCTTTGAAGTAGAGGAGATATGAGCTACCCTAATACAAAAAATGAGGAGATGAGAATGATCTCTAAGGAAGTCAAGATACTGATTTCTATAGGATTTTGGGAGAGTAATAGGTATTTTTACACATGAAAATAAGTTAGCCAACTATGCAATCAATGACTCCAAGATGACAGTGAGATCGAGGCCATTATAAAAACCATTAGATATTGAAAAGGTTTTTGCAATATTCCAAAAACTCTCTCATATCTTAGCAAAATCTGAGGATATGGCTAGAAGATATAGTGATCCCCCTTATGGGAACCATTATAAATTGAAAAGTATATTGTTCAAGCTCAAAGGGATTCCAATACCTTTAGTGGAGACTTGGAGTAGAATATGTCAAGTATTCTAGATCCCCATAACTCTAGCTAGTCATCCATGTTCTCAATAGGGTGAGTCATCCAGAGTAGTTTTAGAAGCACAATACCAAGAGCAATAACACCCTTTAAAAATGGTGATGTATAGTAGATATGTGGGGGAAATAATACCTTGTGTTTTAGTTTATTTACCTTTGTATAAATTGTACCATTTCATTTTTTGATTATTATAACTTCGTAGCCCTATGGATCATATTAAGAGAAGAAAAAGTAAGCATGACATAAGTAGAATTGACAAAGAAACCATATGATAGACACAACACATTCTAATAGGAGAATGATGTAAGTAAAATACACAACTATAAAGTCATTGAATATTCAGTATCGATGGGTAAAATAAAATATGGCATGTAAGCATTGAATTCACACAAGATGCCCAAGGTGCAATCATGATATGATTGTCATATGGTATAATTAAAGCATATAGCATATTCCTATAGAAGGCCACATCCACTCTTGAATTATAGAAAGTTATCCTCGATGCTGAAAAAGAGCCTATTGAGAAATATGAAGAAGCACGTGTCTTTGGAAAATAGAGAGGAGGAGTTCCTGCTCAATTGCATGAGAAAGAGAAGAGAGCATGAGAAGAGAAAAACATAAGAATGGTGATTTCCTAAGACATCTTGTTTGTACCTAAAACAACTATGAGCTATGCTAAATTATGCTCATGGAGTTTAATTTTTGTGGAGGTGCCAAAAATTCTAGGTATTCCCATATGTCATATCTCCCTCTTTTCTTCCTTTGTGTTAGATAAATGTACTTGTAAATTATGTCATAAACTCCATATTTTTTGTACCCATTAGTTTTTTGTGGGGATGTCTCATATTCTAGGTATTCCTATGCATCATTTTTATTTTTTCCATATTATGCCTAAAAAAATTTCCACAAACTTCATCATCCACGTTGTTGTTAGTATTTTGTTTCCTCTTTTCTCTGCAAGTTTTTTTTTGTAGTAATATACCTATCTCTTTTCCTAGGCATACCTTTTGTATCATCATTTTACCCTCTATTTGTGCAATATTTTTGTTGTTCTGTAAGCTACAATAGGCCTCCTTTTTTTCGAGGTCTTGTTTGAAAGATGATGTCCCTATCCTTATCGTCGATGATATCCTATGCAACATCTTTTTGCCTCCTTGTATTTTATTTTTTCTAGTCTACATATACCCATGCAAGTATGTTATGTTTCTATTTCTATGAAATATAGTCAGTATTTAGTTGTCTATCATTAGTATGATAAGACTAGTTTGAGTTCTTGTTTCCACTAAGGAAAAGACCTTGTAAGTCACAAATAATGTGGGTTCATTTGATAATCACCCACATACACTTTGGTTGAAAGTGCAAAAGGTAGTATTAGAGGCTCAAATAGCCATGTGTGGAGGAGTCCAGATACTTTTTGCCCAGGTATGCTAGGGACCGTTCCAAAAAACCCTAACATTTGATGGAATACAAAAGAGAAAAAATTGGCTAAGTTAGGGAGTAGCCAAAAATCTTGCACTTCACCTAGTAGTGGATGGGTACCAAGAATCCATTAGATGACAACCTGGAGAAAGAAAATGAGTAAATTGACTAAGTTTAGAGGTTATCAAAAGTTTTGTACCAGGTGTAGGAGTGGACAAGTACAAGAAATCCATTATTTATTAGGGAGCAATATAAAAGTAGCCAAGTCCTATAGCTATCATATAATTGGTACTATGATTGAGTAAATATGGGTATATAATACCCATAATTTGATAGTGAGATGAACAAAGGAGGGAAAAAATTGCTAAGTCTCAAGATCGTAAGATATTTTATACTCCACTAGGTTGATAGACTTTCTGTCCCATTAGTGGAGACTAATGGGTACCAGGAACCTATCACAAGTCCAAAACTTTTTGAAGAATTGGTAATGGACCAAGTAGTAGATGGGTACATAATACTCATCATCCAAGAGCTTTCAAGGGAAAAGGAAGCTAAATTTAGCCAAGTTTAGGACCCGCCAAAAAATATGTACCCAATTGAGTAGCAAATGAGTGCACAAAACCCATCATCTAGTGGAAAGTAGTAAATTCTCCCAAGTATCAAATTTGTCAAATATTTTGCACCTTCAAGAGTAGTTGGCGAGTACTAGGTCTCTATTGCCTAACTAGAGTAGGAATAAAATTGACTAGGATAAGAAGCTATCAGAGATCTAGCACTCTACTTAGTAGTGTATCAGTATCAAAAATTCATCAGTTGACAACTTCTAGAAAGAAAATGAGTGAAAATGACTAAGTCTAGAGGTTGTCATAAGTTGTGTATTAGGCCTAGGAGGAGATGGTTACAATAAATATATTGCCTTAATGGAGACTCTACATTGAAATTTCCAGAGAAATTGGCCCCTTGGTATAGTTGGCAGGTACCATAAAACCTATCATATTACAATGGACTGGGGGTAAAAGTGTTGCTTAATTCCAAGAGCTATCAAAATATTTGTTCCAAATCTAGGTGAGGATTGGTACAAAAAAACCCATCACTTTGCAGTATGTACTAAGAAAATAAAACTAGCAAAGAACCCATCATCCTATTGTAGGCCATTAACATCTAGCAACCAGGTAGTAGCAAAGATAAAACAAGATTCAATACCCAACAACAGTTTTGACATGTAGGGCTTAGTTTTTTGATGATGACTAGGGGGTGGACAACAACCCTTGTAATATGCTTAGTTGATAAGATCATTTGTCAAAAAATCTTAATGATCAACCCACTACCTATGATTTCATGTAGATGTCAATGGTATATTAACAAAAATAATATAAGGATCAATGAATCTAATGCATATGATAAGGCCACTATTGCTCCAAATGAAACAAAATCAAGCCACATCAATAGACCATAACTAGTTGGTTATAATAGGCATGTTGTTAAACACATATACAAACTAGAAAAATCATTTGATATAACAACAATCCATGTATAAGGTAATAATGGTCTAGCAATAGAATTTATTGTAGAGATCTATATATGCTTGAATGTAAGAAGTTCAAAGGATCGGCTACTAAGATTTTACAATCTACATGTATACAAGCATATTGCACTTTGAGAATTACAAAGAGTTTATTGTTTAGCCTCTAGTTGTAGGAGATATATGTATGTATGGATTGTTTAATTCCATATTTAGCTAGTTAAATGTTCACAAGTTTAATTTTGCTCTTTGGATTTCTTCATGTGTAGCATGGAAATTTTAGTAGCATGGAAACTTTAGCAGCATGGCAATTTTTTAGCTAAATAAGTAGTTACTTTGACCTATGATACACTAGATACAATTGAAGGAAAAACAATAAAAGTGACTGCCCAACCCAAGGTCAACAAGGTAATCCTAGAAATAAGACCAAAATAATGGTAGTTATAAATTCAAATCTAAGACCTCTCCAAAATATCCAATGTAGAAACACTTTGAGCTATAGATACTAAGGTTAACACTATATTCCTATAGACTTGGAATATAGATAAGGACCTAGAAGTTGCTAAGAAAAATATTGAAGCCTTGGAAATGAAGCTTAGTAAAGAAGAAATAGACCAAAAAGCTCTCAAGAATAAAATCAAGAGGCTAAAAGAGATCATTGACAAGTATCCTTTTGAAGAAGAATTATGGTAAGAAGAGAAAAAAATCAAGAACCTAGAGATAGAGCTACAATTAGCATGGGGTATAATGCAATAGCAATATTTAGAGTTGTTGGACTTTAAGACCAAACTTAAACAACAAGAGGATGCCTTGGCCACTATCTTGGTGAAATTATAGGAAGAATGAGAGAAGCTCCATGGCCCAAATATTTCAAAGGATTAGCTCAAGAACATCAAGGGACATTATTGGTAGAATATTATATAAGTAACTCTACAAGCTCTCCCTTCTTTCATTGATAAGGTAAATGAAGTTGTTGAGATTTCTATTGAGGTAAATATACAAATTAAAAAAATAGAAAAAACCTATTGAGCAAAGTCGTAGGAACAAAAATAATCAAAATAATCATTAGAAATAGAGGGAAGCATCCTCATGTGGATAAACAATCAAATAAATTCTTGGAGGATTGTAGATTAGTAGACTATCAAGTATATCATGCAACAAAACAACTCTTTGAAGCAAAGGAGATATGAGCTACCCTAATACAATAATCTGAGGAGATGAGCATGATCGCTAAGGAAGTCAAGATATTAGGTTCTCCAGGATTTTGGGATAGTAATAGGCATATTTACACATCAAAATAGGTCATACAACTATTTGATCAATGACTTCAAAATGACAATGAGATCAAGGTATTATTAGAACCATTTGAGATTGAAAAGGTTTTTACAATCTTTAAAAAAATCTCTCATCTATTAGCCAGATATAAGGAGATGGCTAGAAGATATAGTGATCCCCATTATGAGAACAATTATAAATTGAAAAGTATATTATTTAAGCTCAAATAGATTCTAGTACCTTTAGCAGAGACTTGGAGTAGAATATGTCAAGTATTCCAAACCCCCACAATACCAACTAATCAGTCAAGTGTTGAACATGGTGAGTGATCTAAAGTAGTTTGAAAGCATAATACCAAGAGCAAGAAGAGCCAGTACATCCTCTAGAAAAAGGATGATATATAGTAGATATGTGGGGGAAATAAGACCTTGTACTTTAGTTGATTTTCCTTTGTATAAATTGTACCATTTTGCTTTTGGATGATTATGGCTTTGTAGCCCAATGGATCAGATTAAGAGAAGAAAAAGTAAGCGTGACATAAGCAAAACTGATAGAGAGACTAGATAGTAGCCACAACACATTTTGACAAGAAGAATTATGTAAGCAAAGTATAGAACTAAAAAGCTATCAAAGATTCAATATTGATGGGAAAAATCAAATAGTGCATGTAATCATCGAATTCACACAAGATGCCTAAGGTGCAATCATGATAAGAATATCAGATAACACAAGTAAATCTTAGATCATATTCCTATATAAGGCCACATCCATTGTTGAATTACAAAATTTCTCCTCAATACTGATATTGAGCTTGTTGAGAAAGATGAAGAAGCACATGTCTTGGGGAAACAAAGAGGAGAAGTTTCTACTCAACTATGTGAGAAAGATAAGAGAGCATGAGAAGAGAAAAAAGTGAAAGAATGTCTATTTTCTAAGGTGTCTTGCCTAGATTTGAAATAGTTGTGAGTTGTACTAAAGTATGCTCATGGAGTTTCATTTTTCTAGAGGTGCCCTAGTTTCCAAGTATCCCCATGTGCCATATCTCCCTCTTTTCTTCCTTTGGATTAAATAAATGTGCCTATAAGTTGTGTCACAAACTCCATATTTTGTGTACCCATTAGTTTTTTGTGGGGATGTCCCATTTTCCAGGTATCCTTATACCTTATTTTTGTTTCTCCATTTTTATTTTCATCCATATTTACACGTAAAATTTTCCAAAAACTTCATCATCCACATTGTTGTTAGTATTTTATTTCATATTTTCTTTGTAAGCATTTTTTGTGTATTAATTTCCCTATCTCTTTCTCTATGCATACCTTTTGTATTATTAGTTTACCCTCTATTTGTGCAAGACTTCTATTGGTTTGTAAGCTGCAATAGACCTTATTTTTATTGAGGTTTTGTTTGAAATATGGTGTCCCTATCCTTATCATGTATGATATCCTATGTAGCAGCTTTTTACCTCCTTTTTGCATTTCATTTTTGGCAGTCTGCATATGCTAGTGCAAGTATCACATGTTTCTTCTTTTGAAGCATATAGTCAATATTTAGTTTTCTATCATCAGTAAGATAAGGCCAGTCTAAGTTCTCATTTTCCACTAAGGAGAATCCCCTATGAGTCACCAATAATGTGGGTATTTTTAATCATCACCCGCATACACTTTGGTTGAAGTGCAAAAGGTAGAATTAGAGTCTCAAATAGCAAAGTATGGAGGAGGCCAGATATTTTTTGCCCAAGTATTCTAGGGATGAACCCTAAAAACCCCAATTCTTGATGAAATATAAAAGAGAAAAAATTAGTTAAGTTAGGGAGCAACTAGAAATCTTGCACTCTACCTAGAAGTGGATGGGTGCCAAAAAATCATCAGCTACTAGATTGTAGAAAGAAAATGAGAAAAAATGACCAAGTTTGGGGGATGGTGTAAGTTCTATACCAAGCTTAGGAGTGGACAGGTACAAGAAATCCATTGTTCATCAGGGAGTAGTGTAAAAGTAGCCAAGTCCTAAATTTGTCAGAGAATTGTTAATAGGCCTAAGTAAATATCGGTACACAATACCCATTATCTAATAGTAAGATGAGCAAAGGAGGGAAAAATTTTAGTCTTAGGATCATTAGATATTTTGTACTCCACTAGGCTAATGGACTTTCTACCTCATCAATGGAGACTAACAAGTACTAGGAACAACATCACAAGTGAAGACATATTAATGCTACAAGGTCATGTTTATTAGTTAGGTTAATTGTTATGAGGCTTTAATAAGACCTTATTAGATTAGGTTATTTTAATGTGTAATTTCATTTCATGTTGGTTTGAATTTCATGTAATATGGATTTGGGAACCCTAACCCTAATCTCATTTATCTCAATATATAATTCCATAACACAAAGGGAGAGATGTAATTTTTTATTCTCTCCATTGTTGAATTTGTTTTTTTCTTGTTTCATGTGGTTGAGGTTGGGCACATAGCATTAATCCTTCTTGCAAGTGGTACCAGAGCTTGTATGCTTATCCCTCTCACAACCAATATTAGAGAAGCATTGAATTCTCATCCTCTCCTCCATAAATTTATGTGTTGAGTTGAAGGAGAGCATGAGGATGTTGCATCAGGTTTCATAAAACCTCCATAGATTTTTGTTTTATTGTAGATATTAGCTTGTATCTCTATTTGCATGAGGATGTTGCACGAGGTTTAATAAAACCTCCATAGATTTTCTTTTTATTATAGATATTAGCTTGTATCTCTGTTTACAAGTATCCAAAATCCAAATCTAACCAAGTTTTGTATCCTCTGTGTAAACTGGCCATGTTTATTTTTACACAGCCATACAGTATCCAAAATTTGGATCTGACCAAGTTTGGCAGCCTTTGTGTAAACTTACCATCTTCATTTTTACATAGCCATACAGTATCCAAAATTTGGATCTGATCAAGTTTAGTGGCCTTTATGTAAACTGACTGTGTTCATTTTTATACAACCATACAGTATCCAAAATCTCGATCTGACTAAGTTTGACAACCTATCTATAAATTGACCATGTTCATTTTTTTACACAACCATATAGTATCCAAAATCTGGATTTGATAGAGTTCATCAGTCTTTGTGTAAACTGACTGTGTTTGTTTTTATATAGGCATACAATCAGATCAAGCTCTATGTAAACTGATCATATTTTTTTACAACACAGTAGGATTCTAGCCTCTCCATTGTACTTGTATAAGTGGCTTATGATATTTTCCACATTTTTTTTTGATAATTTATAGCCCTCATTTGTGAAAGTGGTTCCACTTGGATAGTGAGAAAGGTCTAGTGGATCACACCTAACATACATACTGCCACATTAGCACTGTAGCAACACTCCATCTACACACCAATTCCATTTTAAAAATTTATTTTATTTCTTTCATTGTAAATCAATTAACATCTTTGCATAATCCCTAAAAGGAACACATCTGATGACTCATTCTGTAACCTAGCCTCATAACAAGGTGTAACTTCATTGGTGGTGGGAAATCCATATTAAAGACCCTATGAGTCAAATTTAGATTGGAATTAATGAGAATACATAGTAAATAGGGTTAGCCATACCCATGAACCTTTGGAAAGGGATCATCCTTTCACCTATGCTCAAAAAACTAAAAAATCTTAATCAAGATTAAAATTTAGCCAGTCCAATATCCGTCATAGTTATGGAATAGAGTGTGTACTTCATTTTAGAGAGTATATCACTAACCATAGTAAATTGGGTGAGGACTTGTAGGACTTGGGCTCCATCATATCTTGGATTTAATCACAAAGAATTTTTATGAGGGAATCCACATGAAGGCCTTAATTTTAGATAAGCTCAGTATATCTCTCCAACTTTCATCACCTCACTTACTTGCAACCATAAGATTAAGGTTACTAGTTTTGCACATCCCACACTTTGGTATTTAGTTCTATAATCTAGTGTTGGAGATATTAGCTTTTACATTCATATGCAATATTTTAATTTAGACTACACACCTTTTTTTAGTACTTCAAATTTAGCCACATCATCATCCATTACATCAGGACTTATAACTACTTGTACAATTCATCATTTGTAAAAGAGATTCTAATTAGACAATAAGCAAGGTCTAGTGGATTGCATTCATTCATTGTCATCACTTAGCTCATTATTTACTAGTATATTTTACCTCACTTAGTCATATGTTCCTTGTTCACACCTTGACACACCTCTTTTAGGTCTTTGTAGTGTCACAAGTCACAATGCCTTCTAACTTCAAATAAAATGTTGGATGTACCCTCAAATATAAGGATAATTGAGATCAATAGTTTACAAGCCTCAAGATAGCTGCAAAATTTGAGAACATATGGTGCAACCATTTCAATACAAATCCCACACCACCCACATATGTTGCTACCCTAGAAAAATAGTGTTGAGCAAGGTGCAGCAACAGTATTGTCATTGTTGTCAACACAGTCAGATAGATCTGTTGATGTAGTGGACAGGAAGTTCAAAAGCTATTCAGATGCAGAAGACAGGAGTTCAAAGGTTACTCAAAGTATGTACAGTGATTTTCCAAGAAGACCGAAGTGGCCCATATCCAAAAGATCAAAGAAAAATACAAGTAAGAAAAGTGTCGCGATATCGCGACATATACAGCGGGCAAGAAAAACTGTCACGATTTCACGACATGTTGGAAGATAGAGAAAAAGCAAGAAAAACTATCACGATTTCGTGACATGTTGGAAGAGAGAAAAAGCAGGAAAAACTGTCATGATTTCGTGACATGTTGGAAGAGAGAGAAAAAGTAGGAAAAACTATCGCGATTTCGTGACATGTTGGAAGAGAAAAAGGCAAGTGGAAAAATTGTCGCGATTTCGCGACATGTTGGAAGAGAAAAAGGCAAGTGGAAAAACTGTCGCGATTTCACGACATGTTGGAAGAGAAAAAGGCAAGTGGAAAAACTGTCGCGATTTCGCGACATGTTGGAAGAGAAAAAGGCAAGTGGAAAAACTATCGCGATTTCGCGACATGTTGGAAGAGAAAGAGAAAGCAGGAAAAAGTGTCATGATTTCATGACAAGTTCGAAGAAAGAGAACAAGTAAGAAAAGTGTCACGATTTCGCGACATGTCGCATTTTCACGACTAAAATAGGAGAGAGAAAGTAAGTTGGAAAAGTGTCGCGATTTCGCGACATGTCGCATTTTCGTGACTAAAACAGGAGAGAGAAAGTAAGTTGGAAAAGTGTCATGATTTCGTGACATGTCGCATTTTCGCGACAAAAGAAAGAGAGGAAGCGTACGAAAGCAGAAGTGTCGTGATTTCGTGACAAAAGCTAAGTTGAATACTATGGAGGCAGAAGTGTCGTGATATCGCGACAAAAGCAAATTCAAAGTCTATGGAAGCAGAAGTGTCGCGATATCGCGACAAAAGCAAAGTCGAAGTCTTTGGAAGCAAAAGTGTCGTGATATCATGACAAAAGAATAGAGAAAGCGTACGGAGGCAAAAGTGTCGCGATATCATGACATGTTGTATTTTCATGGGCCAAAGCAAAGAGAAAGAGCAAGGAGAAAAAGTGTCGCGATATCGCGACATGTTGTATTTTCACGGTCCGATGCAAAGAGAAAGAGAGAGAAAGAAAAAGTGTCGCGATATCGCGACATGTTGTATTTTTGAGGGCCAAAGCAAGGAGAAAGAGAGAGAAAGAAAAAGTGTCACGATATCGCGACATGTTGTATTTTCGTGGTTGAGTTGAAGCCGACGAAGACCGATGACAGTCGACTAAAATTAGGGTTTACAGTTGTTATGAAAGTCGACTAAGATTAGGGTTTTCATCATGAAAATATTGTTATAAAAGGAGGGTTATTTGGAGAATTGATGGATGTCGAAGAGTGCAAAGTTCGGTCATAGTGCGCAGAGAGCAAGTCATGTCGAATCGTGCTAAGTGCGAAATTTGCAAAGAGAGTAGAGTGCACAAAAGGGAGAAGATGATCGTGAAGTTCGACTGTAACGAAGTAAAGTGTGCGAAGTGATTGCACAGAAAGATAGAGTGCGAAAGGGAAGAGAATGAAGTTCGACTATAACAAAGCAGAGTGTGTGAAGTGATTGCAGAGAAAGCAGAGTGCGTAGAGAACGCAAAGGTGAAGAAGACCAGTCAGGGTCTTGCAAAAGCAAAGGTATTTTACTGTCAATCTTCTAGTTTTAGAATTGAAGTCCAAGTTGGTGCTTGGCATCAGGGGTTGGTGCTCCTTCCAGTTGGTGATGGTAAATCAGGGGTTGGTGCTCCTTCCAGTTGGTCCTGGTAAATTAGGGGTTGGTGCTCCTTTCTATTGGTGGAGATAAATAAGGGGTTGGTGCTCCTTCTAGTTGGTTTTGGTAAATTGATTGTAAAGTTGGTGCTTTGCAAAGGCTGGATTTGGATGGTAGTCCAAGCAATCAATTTTTGAGGAGTAGCCACATTGGTGAACCTCGTTAAATCTTGTGTTGTGTGATGCTCTTTTGTTATACTTGTTGTATCTAGTAATAAGTTTTAATTGCTACGGTATTAAGAGCTATAAATTTAAGTTTATAGAGCTACACTGATTCACCCCCCCTCTCAGTGTCATTGTAAGACTAACAATTGGTATCAGAGCTAAGTTTCTATACAAGCTTAACCGGCTAGGGTGATCTTGGAAGTAACACAATGGTAGGTGGTGAAGGCTTCTCATCAAACAAAGCACCATTGTTTGATGGATCTAATTACGCGTTCTAGAGAATCAGGATGCAGACATATCTCTATGCTTTGGGATACGACATCTGGGATTCAGTAGTTAGTGGATACACAATACCCATCACTCCTCCAGAAGAGGCTGACGAAAAGAAACTGTTTGAAAATAACTCAAAAGCAAAGGATGCTATCATGTGCGGATTAGCAGACAGTGAACTAGTAAAGATCATGAGCTATAAAATGGCAAAAGAAATATGGGACAAACTGAGGAGTATTCATGAAGGAGATGATAAGGTCAAGGAGGCCAAGTTACAGGTACATCGAGCTCGGTTCGAAGCATTAAAGATGAATGACGATGAAAACATTGAGGCATATATGCTGAGAGTTAATGGAATCATTAATGCGATCAGAGGACTCGACGAGGATATCGAAGACTCTACCGTCATGAAAAAGGTATTAAGATCTCTTCCTCAAAGGTTTGACTCTAAAGTCTCAGTGATAGAAGAAGCTAAAAATCTAAATTATTTTAGTATAGATGAGATGTATGGTTCTTTGATTGCATATGAGATGAGGATAGGAAGATCTAAACCCACAGACAGAGAAGCGGCTTTTAAAGCCCTTAAAAATAAAAATGCAAAACAAGAGTTCGAGGAAGAAGAGACATCAGATGAAATGGAAGCAAACTTTGTTAGAAAACTAAAAAGGGGAAAAGGAAAATACAGAGGAAAGCTACCGTTTAAATGTTTCAACTATGGAGGCATTGGGCATATTGCAAATAAATGTCCACTTAATGAGAAGAACAAAAATGATGAAGGATCGCACCAAGAAAGAAGTGACTGGAAGAAGAAAACAAATTTTAGAAAAGGCAACTTCAAGAAGAAAAGTTTCATCTCCAAGAATGCCAGTTCAACAGAAGACAACTCCGGTGAGGATTCTGAAGAGGAAACAGGTGAAGCTCTTCTCATGGCATTTGAAGAAGGAGTGAACTCTGAAGTATGTGGTGAAAACCCTGAGGCTGAAGTAGATCTAGAAGATGAGTTGATCTCTGCACTTGAAGAGTGGAAAATAGAGAGGAAAAAGAATAAGAAAATTTCAAAAAGGCTTGAGGATGCAAACAAAATCATAACCAGTCTAAAAGTACAGATAGAAGAATACAAGAAAATATCTGAAGATCTCGAAGTACAAATTACCATGAAAATAGATTATTGCTGCAAACTAGAAGAAGAGAATGTTGGTTTACGGATGCAGATAGAAGAGATGAATCACAAAATTAGTTGCTATCACAAACGCGAAGAAAGTTCTATGAAGCTGGATAAGATTATAAATGACCAAAGGCCTGCAGGCATCAAATTTGGTCTGGGTTTCATCGAAGGAGAATCATCAAATGGATCAAAGGCCAGAAATGTAGAATCCATAAAGAATGAAGATAAGAAACAGGTTGATCAAGGAAAAACGTCTCATGCAAAAGAAAGCAATAATGCCAGGCACGAAAGGAGAATTGACAATGATGGATTCACCAATGTCACACATCAAAGAAGAAGAAGACCTATGGCTCCTACGGCAACATGGCAAAGACCATCACCCAGGTTCAATTATCCCTTTTCTGGTTTCTATTTTAAATGCAATGGCTATGGACATAAAATCTCAGACTACAAATATAATGTAAGACCAAGGAATTTCACCAGTAGAAATGCTTTTTCTCCTCTGATGAATTATACAGTAGAATGTTATAACTGTCATAATTTTGGGCACATTGCAAGAAACTGTAGAAGTACATTTGCATCAAATCAGTTTTAGGGAAGAAAATTTCAACCAAATAGGATGAGACAAAATAGAAAACTTCCCAAAAAACATACACAAGCTAGTGATAAGGGAAAGGCAAAACAAGAGCCCAAAACTACTATCAAAATGGAGTGGAAAGAAAAAGAGCGACTTAAGGAAGAAAAGGAATCCTTAATCGTACAAACAACATTTAAAGCACAGAATAAATATGTACCATGGATACTTGATAGTGGATGCTCCAGTCATATGACAGGTGACAAACAGAAATTTGAAAAGTTACAGAAATATGAAGGTGGCTCAGTAAAGTTTGGAAATAATGATGGAGCTAAGATAGTTGGCAAAGGTTCAGTTAGATTTAGTGACGAAAAAACTAAGTTAGAAGAAGTCTTGTTTGTGGATGGTTTGAAACATAACTTGTTGAGCGTAAGTTAGATTTGTGATAAAGGTCATGAAGTAGTTTTTAAGAAGCAGGGTTGTGAAGTCAGAAAAACAAACAGTGGAAAATTGATAGCAACTGGATCAAGGACATCTGGCAACCTGTACATGCTCTCGGAGACTTTAGAAGGAGCTTGTTTTATTGGACAGGAAGAAGAAAGTTGGTTGTGGCACAAGAGACTCGGTCATATCAGTTTTGATAATCTAGTAAAAATCAACTCAAAAAGGGTAGTGAGAGATATTCCCACCATCAACAAACCTGCAAACAACATTTGTGCTTCATGCCAAAAGGGGAAGCAAACTAGAGTCACATTCAAAACAAAAGAGTACTACACAAGCAAACCTTTGGAACTAATACACATTGATTTATGTGGACCCATGAGAACACAAAGCATAAATGGTGACAAATATTTTATGTTGTGCATTGATGACTATTCCAGAATGACATGGATATTTTTCTTGAAGCATAAATCAGAAGCTTTTGAAATGTTCAAGATTTTCAAAAACCAAGTTGAGAATGAAACAGGAAAGAGGATCAAATGTTTAAGATCGGATAGAGGAGGAGAATTCATTTCAGAGGAGTTTACAGAGTACTGTGAAAAATACGGTATTAGGAGACAGTTTTCAGCAACCAGGACACCTCAACGAGAATGGAGTGGTAGAAAGAAAGAACAGGACAGTGCAGGAAATGGCACGGACTATGTTGGTTGAAAGTAGAGTAGCAGACATATTTTGGAAAGAAGCAGTCCATACTGCGGTGTATATCCAAAATAGGTACATGCTGAGAACACATGAAAGCAAAACTCCTTATGAGTTGTGGTTCGGTAAAAGGGCAACAACAAAAATACCTCAAAGTTTTTGGCAGCAAGTGCTACATCAAAAGAACTGAAGATAATCTTGGTAAGTTTGAAGATAGAGCGGATGAAGGTATTTTTGTTGGTTATTCGTCAAAAAGCAAAGCTTACAAATGCTACAACAAGAGGCTAAAGAAAATTGTGGATAGTGTCGATGTTAAATTTGATGAAGGTAGAGAACGAGTAATTAGCTATGAAACGAACTACCCAATTTATGAAGAGGTTATTGAAGGAGATGAGGAAAATGAAATGGAAAAGATACAAAAAATTGACTCAGATGATTTAAGTTGTGATTCAGAAGTGGAAGAAAATAAGAAATTCAAAATAGGTAGCTGGCAAAAAAATCATCCTAGAGAGCAAATAATTGGAGACCCCAAAGTTGGTGTTCAGACAAGAAGAAGAGTAGTAAGTAACTACTCTCTATTATCCAGCATTGAGCCCAAAAATGTTGCTGACGCAAGCAAAGATGAAAGTTGGATGAAGGCAATAAATGAAGAATTAGATCAGATCGAGAAAAACGAAACTTGGGAGTTAGTACCTAGACCTGCAAATAAAAATATAATCGGGACTAAATGGATTTTTTGAAACAAATTGAATGAAGACGGACGGGTAGTCAGAAATAAAGCAAGATTGGTATGTAAGGGTTATGCACAAGTTGAAGGCATTGACTTTGAGGAAAACTTTTGCACCAGTAGCTAGACTAGAGGCAATTAGAATGTTTCGGGCTTTAGCAGTCTACAAGAATTTCAAAGTTTATCAAATGGATGTGAAATCAGCGTTTTTGAATGGGAAACTTGAAGAAGAGGTTTATATTGAGCAACCAGATGGTTTCCAACTTGGTGATGATCCCAACTTGGTTTGCAAGTTGAAGAAAGCATTATATGGCTTAAAACAAGCACCCCGAGCATGGTATGCAAGGCTAGACAACTATCTCACTCAACAAGGGTTTAAGAAAGGTATGGTGGATAGTAATTTGTATGTCAAAATAGAAAATGGGCATCTTATTGTTCTTGTTGTATACGTAGATGATATCATATTTGGTAGCAACAAAGATGAGTCGTGTAAAGATTTAGCAAATAAGATGCAGAAAGAATTTGAAATGTCAATGATTGGTGAACTTTCGTATTTCCTCGGGTTGCAAGTTAATCAAAATAAGAAGGGCATATTTATTTCTCAAGTTAAATATGTGAAAGAGATGTTAAAAAAGTTCACAATGGAGGATTGTAAGCCAGTTAGCACTCCCATGACGACAGGTTGCAAGTTGAGCAAGGATGAAAAATCTCCACCTATTGATCAAACCATGTACAGATCTATGATTGGGAGCTTACTGTACTTGACAGCTACCAGACCAGATATTTTGCAGGCAGTATGCATGGTAGCACGATTTTAGGCTAATCCCAAGGAGACTCATGTGACAGCAGTGAAGAGGATTCTTCGATACCTCAAGGGTACTATGGAGTATGGGTTATGGTATTCGAAAGGTAAAGACTTCACCCTTATTTCGTATTTAGATGCAGATTGGGCAGGATGTGTCGATGACAGAAAGAGTACCAGTGGAGGTGCATTCTATCTTGGAGACAGATTGGTCGCGTGGCACAGTAAGAAACAAGAGTCAGTTTCTTTATCGACAACAGAGGCAGAATATATTGCAGCGACAACATGTTGTACGCAGGTATTATGGATGAAACAAACCCTGAAAGATCTTGGTATTAGCTTCAGTGAGCCAATATCAGTTAAGTGTGATAACACCAGTGCCATTAACATCTCCAAGAATCTGGTTATGCATTCACGCACAAAACACATTGCTATCGGGTATCACTTTTTGAAGGAGAAAGTTGCGGAAGGTGAGGTTAAGTTGGATTTTGTTCCAACTACAGAGCAAGTAGCAGATATCTTCACAAAACCATTGCCCAAGGAATTTTTTGAGTACCTTCACAATAAATTGGGAGTGGTCACACTTCCCAAGAATTGACTAGCTATAGGGATCACATTCTCAGGGGGAGCATTTAAGTATTTGATTATCTTTTTGCTCATGTTCATGATTTTTGCTAAGTGTAATAAATTGTGCCTGAGAATGTTGTGCATGGACTCGGGGGAGTCTGCAGTAGCCCTTTGGTATTATTGTCAAAGGGGGAGAAGAGTTACAGGAAATTGCACATGTGTTGCCAACAATTCCAAAGGGGGAGATTGTTGAGCAAGGTGCAACAATAGTATTGTCATTGTTGTCAACACGGTCAGATAGATCTATTGATGCAGTGGATAGGAAGTTCAAAAGCTATTCAGATGCAGAAGACAGGAGTTCAAAGGTTACTCAGAGTATGTACAGTGATTTTCCAAGAAGACCGAAGTGGCCCATATGCAAAAGATCAAAGAAAAAGACAAGTAAGAAAAGTGTCACAACAGCAAGAAAAACTATCGCGATTTCGCGACATGTTGGAAGAGAGAGAAAAAGCAAGAAAAACTGTCACGATTTCGTGACATGTTGGAAGAGAGAGAAAAAGCAGGAAAAATTGTCGCGATTTCGCGACATGTTGGAAGAGAAAAAGGCAAGTGGAAAAACTGTCACGATTTTGCGACATGTTGGAAGAGAAAAAGGCAAGTGGAAAAACTGTCGCGATTTCGTGACATGTTGGAAGAGAAAAAGGCAAGTGGAAAAATTGTCACGATTTCGTGACATGTTGGAAGAGAAAGAGAAAGCAAGAAAAAGTGTCACGATTTCGTGACAAGTTCGAAGAAAGAGAACAAGTAAGAAAAGTGTCGCGATTTCGCGACATGTCGCATTTTCGCGACTAAAATAGGAGAGAGAAAGTAAGTTGGAAAAGTGTCACGATTTCGTGACATGTCGCATTTTCGCGACTAAAATAGGAGAGAGAAAGTAAGTTGGAAAAGTGTCACGATTTCGCGACATGTCGCATTTTCACGACAAAAGAAAGAGAGGAAGTGTACGGAAGCAGAAGTGTCGTGATTTCACGACAAAAGCTAAGTTGAAGACTACGGAGGCAGAAGTGTCGCGATATCATGACAAAAGCAAAGTCGAAGTCTTTGGAAGCAGAAGTGTCGCGATATCGCGACAAAAGCAAAGTCGAAGTCTTTGGAAGCAGAAGTGTCGTGATATCGCGACAAAAGAATAGAGAAAGCGTACGGAGGCGAAAGTGTCGCGATATCGCGACATGTATTTTTGCGGGCCAAAGCAAAGAGAAAGAGCAAGGAGAAAAAGTGTCGCGATATCGCGACATGTATTTTCGCGGTCCGATGCAAAGAGAAAGAGAGAAAGAAAAAGTGTCGCGATATCGTGACATGTATTTTCGGGGGCCAAAGCAAGGAGAAAGAGAGAGAAAGAAAAAGTGTCGCGATATCGCGACATGTTGTATTTTCATGGTTGAGTTGAAGCCGACGAAGACCGATGACAGTTGACTAAAATTAGGGTTTATAGTTGTTATGAAAGCCGACTAAGATTAGGGTTTACAGCCGACTAAGATTAGGGTTTTCATCATGAAAATATTGTTATAAAAGGAGGGTTGTTTGGAGAATTGATGGATGTCGAAGAGTGTGAAGTTCGGTCGTAGTGCATAGAGAGCAAGTCGTGTCGAATCGTGCTAAGTGAAAAATTTGCAAAGAGAGCAGAGTGCGTAAAAGGGAGAAGACGATCGTGAAGTTCGACTGTAACGAAGCAGAGTGTGCAAAGTGATTGCGCAGAAAGAGTAGAGTGCGCAAAAGGGAGAAGACGATCGTGAAGTTTGATTGTAACGAAGCAGAGTGTGGGAAGTGATTGCGTAGAGAAAGTAGAGTGCGCAGAGAACGCAAAGGTGAAGAAGACCAATCAGGGTCTTGCAAAAGCAAAGGTATTTTACTGTCAATCTTCTAGTTTCAGAATTGAAGTCCAAGTTGGTGCTTGGCATCAGGGGTTGGTGCTCCTTCCAGTTGGTGCTGGTAAATCAGGGGTTGGTGCTCCTTCCAGTTGGTGATGGTAAATCAGGGTTGGTGCTCCTTTCTGTTGGTGCAGATAAATAAGGGGTTGGTGCTCCTTCCGGTTGGTCTTTGGTAAATTGATTGTAAAGTTGGTGCTTTGCAAAGGCTGGATTTGGATGGTAGTCCAAGCAGTCAATTTTTGAGGAGTAGCCACATTGGTGAACCTCGTTAAATCTTGTGTTGTGTGATGCTCTTTTGTTATACTTGTTGTATCTAGTAATAAGTTTTAATTGTTGCGGTATTAAGAGCTGTAAATTTAAGTTTATAGAGCTACACTGATTCACCCCCCTCTCAGTGTCATTGTAAGACTAACAAATAGTAGATATATGATGAACGAATTCATGCTAGAATCCTACTTATCATAGAATATCACCTTCATAATTTAATTGATAAATCCAAGAATGACACAACATGGTTAGTTATCGATGTCTTCAAGAAAAACTTGACACCAAATCTAACCTAGAATTTTTTCATCTTGTCCTTAAGATGAATGAAATAAAGATGCATAAAGGATACTCTAGTTCCACCATCAACCTGCTTCACCCTATTAAACAGGTCATTGATAAAAACATCAAAATAAATCAAATGGGCTTTCCTCATTTAGTCATGTCTTCACATTCTAGACTACAAGAACTTGCTTTCCAATTTATCAGCTAGTGAAACCTTAAAATTGTCAACTTTGAAGCCTTAGCAAAAAAAATCATTGAATTTGAAAAAACCTTTGATACAAACTTCACTAATTCTGACCTCAGTGACTTAGCCTTTTAGATGGTTGAAGATGTAAAATTTTTAAATAGTCAAGGTAATAGAAGTCGTAGCCCAAGGTATGGTTGAGGCAAAGGTAAAGGACAAGGATAAGGTTCTAAAAATGGTCAAAATGAACACTCATGACATCAAACTAGTCAAGGATAACATAATCAAGCATAAATAAAATAGCTTAGTACCTCTCAAGGAACTGGAAACTCAAATATCATGTGCAAATTTTGTAACATAAAAGGGCACTATGCCATTGATTGTCAAACTGCCACACATAAGATCAAGCGATTTCAAAAGCATAGTGCGAATAATATAAATAAAGATGACTCTGATCTAGAAATCCTCCTAAGTGTGCAATTTGTGTATGCCTAGATCATCAGCACATGGGGACCTATATCATCATCTATTGACCATCCCAAAATATTCATTGAGGTACATTCAAGATATGTTGACTATGACATTTCTCATCCCACATCGCAACCCATTGGAGTTGCCCATAGTGTAGCCTTCACCAGTAGTTTGTAGATCATGGATACTAGAGCCACCCAACACATGAATTCCAAAAAGGAATTCTTTGAAGAATTCAACTCAAAAGTACTTGGTGTTGTTCACACGGCTTACAAATCCTCTCAACTAGTTGAAGGAGTTGGAACTGTTTAATTGAAACTTCTCGAATTACCTGATTTTTGGCTGCTTGATGTTCTCTACATCCCTGCTCTAAAGCAAAATTTGTTGTCACTATCCACACTCACACTACACTAAAAGAGGGATTTAATGGTGGTTATTAACTACCCTTAAAGACCTTTAAGGGTGGTTTTCAAACCATCATATTTGAGGGCATCGTAAAAATTCCAAGTTATACAATGATGGTTAAACACCACCTCAAAAAATCATCTTATATCCCTAATACGATGGCTAATAACCACCATATTAGGGGTCTAGGACAACAATTTTTAGCTACTGTATTAGGGGTCTAAGATGGTAGTTTTTAGCCATCGTATTAGGGACCTAAGATGGTGGTTCTTGTTGAGTGATATTTTTATCTGAATATGAAAATACACTCACAATTAGGATCATGTTAAGTAATCCTCTCTTGCAAATAAAATTATTAGTTCTCCAAGGTTTTGTTTGATTTATTTTAAAACATTTTACTAAAGTGTGAAAATGTTGTTGTAATGCCTTAAAGGTGCAAGTTACTATTAACAAGGGGCATGTGATTTTGATATTTGATTTATACTATGAAATGCTATTGTTCATGAAATTCATTCTCCAAATGTAAGATTAATAATTAAATATTGTCAATAATCAACTTTATAAAGTGCAAATATTTAATTTTAACCTTAGAAAATAATTTCAATTAAATTTTATCCAAATATTTTATGTTAAGCTTTAATAATCACTATTTGGAAAATTTAATTGAAATTCTAATGTTTATTTCAAAATGTGAAATGCCGTGAATTTAAGAAAATGAAATAAACATTTTACCCTAATGTAAGATTTAAAAATTATATTAAAACTTAGGGTTTTGATTTTCCATGAATTTAAAATTAAATAAAAATGAAAAAGGTTTAGGGTTAGAGAAAAAAAAAATGAAACGTAAATTTAAATATAGGTTACAGAAACTTTAGAAATTTATCTTGAATCTATAAAAGAAAATGTTTCTAAAATAAAACCTAATTTAAATCAATCAACATTAACACAATTCAACCTAAATTAGGTGCAATCTTCAAGGAAATAATTTAATATATCCAATCATTATAAAGTGAAAACACCATCAACATGCATATTTTCACTGTAACAAAATGAATATATTATAATAAGATCTGACAATAATACTTTCTCTAGAATACCTCTATCCATCAAAAAATGAAGCCTTCTCTGAGCAACCTGGGAGGAAACCTTTGGCAAATCCTTCTTCAATTCTTCAATCCCGCTTCTCCAAAAATATTCCCACCTCTATTTCTCGGGTCATCCATGGCTATTTGTAATTTTTTCAACCCTTTCGGTTATACAGTTTTATAACCATTTCTAAAATGAACGTTCATTATTTTTCATCCACTTGTAGACAATGTGTAAACACAATTGATTAATTTATGATAATTTTAATTCAATTATTCTGACAAAACTCATTCCCCATTGTTCACATTTTAAACTTATGTTTCCAAAGTCCATGATTAACAAAGAAGTATCATACTACATATATTACCAAGGGAATAACCAGCTCTGGGTGAACTCCTTTTATCATAGTGTTTGTAGACAGATTAATTCTTCAATGATGATATCCACAACATTTTGCCTAGGTGAAATCCACCGATCACAGTATTGTTCTACATCAGGTTTAAAATCAGATACACTAGCACCATTAAACATCCAATACTCACCATCAACAATCACATTGTTTGCTTAATGAAATACAAACTAAAATAGAATCTTCCCAGATTTCCCAGCATGATGTCAAATGTTTGTTTATCTTCTCTTGTACATCTTCTGTAAACAAAAAAAAATCTCCACATCCAATCTAGTCACATTATCAAAAAAATTATCAATCACGAGAACTTATTTAAACATCTTCAAATCAAAGGTATGTTGTTTTATTTCAGCATGTCGGTGTTATACCCAAGAATTTTTTCCTAAATTTATTTGTTCCCTTAACAATGTGAACCCATTCTTCTGACGTATCCTTTTGACTTCACTCTCCCTTGATAACACTTCCCACGATATTTCTCGATTCATCAATGGGTATATTACATTGCAAGAACAAAAACTTTGTGTGTTGTAGTCGATGAATGAAATTTAGCCAACAATTTGTAATCTTTTACAACTTATTTATTGTTCATCCCTAAAAATTCCTAATTAGGCATCATCTCCAATGTGCATCTCTATGTCAAAAACTGATATGTTCTATTTTTAAAAACATATTGTAAATATATGTACCTCATTTTGATAGTTTGCCTCGTTGTGATTATCTCTGCCCATGAAACCACACATATCATAATTTTGCATAAACTACTGCTACAACTGTTTTCATAAATAATGTGATATTTATGAGATAATGCTCAGTTTGAACCTCACACATCCACATCACATCGGATGTCTGATTGGAAATGAAACTTGACCCACAATGTTGCAGTACTAGTTGGACTTCACATCTATTTTAGCTCTCAATTTCTTACTTTCAATTTGAAATTACATTCACCACTGATAGGACACTGCATGCTCCTTGCCAACAATGATCTTTCAATAATTTATAATTGTATGTAACAACATCTAAAATAAGCCATCACAACTAAAATGAATTAAATTTTAAAATTTCCTAAAATTTATCATAGTTTCATCGATAATTTAATAGACGTCTATATGCTTCACCAAAAATATGACGAACACCAACATTAAAGTTCATTATCTCCTTAAATAAATTCAATTCATCCTCTATCGGTGATTGAATCAAAGGCATTTCAATTTGAATTTTCTTGTTCTTGTCATCCTGTCTCTTAATAAACTTAAGTCACTAAGTGCAGAGAGCCCAGATAATACTGGCACTTGTCTCCAAGATATTGTAATTCACTATAAAATCTCGTCTTGAAATTGCTTTCCATATGAAAAGATGAGAACTAGTTTTAAATTTCCACCTTCACCTAACGACACCATGAAATATCATTTTATATATGAATGCTCCTTCCAACATGTAAGAGACAATCTGATGAACCCACTGTGGTTTCTCCATATGAACCATTGGAATCAATCCCATGATTTGTGGATATGACATCAATGCATCCATTGCCACTTTTTATTGTTTCACATGTGATATTATTTTTTTTGGATATTTTTCATATTTATTTTATTTTTCAACACCCTAGTGATCAAAGTATTACTGTAATGATCTAAAAACATCAGTCATGCTTCTTTAAGAGTGCCAATCTACTATCATGCCATGTTTGAAAATATCTGCTATGTTGCATGATACCATACATTCCATTACTCCACCATCAAACTTGAGTACTAATATTGTCACTTTTTGTGACAACAACGTATGTATGTTGAAATTATCAGACAAAATATTAGTGGAATTCGTGGCCATCATCACTTATGTGTTTACTTTTGTAAGGAAATGTGTTTACTTATGTGTGACAACAACGTATGTATGTTGAATGAGTTTGAAAATAAACTCCAAATGAAAGCAAACTAGAACATTATCAAACATGAAAGAAATTATGTACAAAAGCAAAACAAAACATGAAAACCCAAAAGGTTATTTACAAAAATATACAATATATGTACAAACAAGAATTCAATTATCATTTCCCTGGATCCCAAACATGATTTCTATCACAAATGGAAAGACTTTTAACATGATAAGCACACCAAATTGTTTGAACATCATCCCATAATATGATCAAGCCTACAAGCACAGAAAAATATAACTTACCTATTTCACTCCACCAATTTTATTTAATTCCATTAGCAATTCTATGTTGAGTCTTTGATTCAACAAACTCATAAGTCAATAACTAGTTCTCAACTACTATTTGTTTATTCAATGAGGTGTAAATTTCTAAGTTTGGTTCATCACTCATAATTATTTTGTCATTTTGATAATAGATATGAGTTCTTTCAAACATGAGCCAATTGTTGAAAATTTTAAATCCAATTCATTATCTATATTTTTAGGCCAATCATAACCATGTAAAAATTGACAAGCATCTAAGATATATAACATATGAAGATCATTATAAGTTTGTATCCTAGATTCAATAATCAATTATTGGTGAACTTGGTTTAGAACTTCAATCATGTTTTCCTCTGTTTTGTTTACTACAACAACTTTAGAATCTTGTTCTAATTTATTATTAATAACCCATGGTATTTTAATACCAGCACCATTTTAATCCAAAACACAATCATGTAAATTCTTACCTGGAATTTCAGTAGTCAACAAAAAGGGTGAACATTCTACCTTATCATCCATAACCAATAAATCATGAGTAGTATTTACCATTAATTCTTCCTTGGCTTCATTCAAGTGTTCAATAAAATCATATTCGAAATGATTGAATTCGGGAGCTTTCTCTATTTCTGCAAGTGACATGCTATTTTCTAACTGTATAGAAATTGCAAGATCTTCATGTGAGATAGAGATTTCAATGTCCTGCATATCAAGTGAAATAGAAATTTTATCAGTAGGAGTGTGAGAAAACAATGATTCATCATACATACCCCAACCATTATAATAATTATATTTTAAATCTAAGGGATGAAATTCTATCGTGTCTTCAAACGACATGTGATTCTCTGATTGTACAGGAGTTGTAGGCTCTTCATGTAATATAACGACTATAGTATCCTGCATATCATATGAAGAAATTTTTTATCATAAGGCATAAAAGAAACACATTCTTCATATCATCCCAAACCATTATAATAATTATCTTCTAAAATCAAAGGATAATATTCTATCAACTCTTCTGAATAATATTCAGATTCATCTATTGATTCCTTTTCAAATTCACTTTCAACTATTTTTTATGGTTCTCGTGTTTCTAATATTGAATTAATTTTGGCATTTAGATTGACTTGATTATCCCAATCCTCTAGATCATCGACTACATCAAATATGAACCACTCATATTTTGGAGTTTTCTCTATCTGAGATAACATAGACATTATAGGATTATTGGGTGGGACAAGGCTTTCAATTTCTTGCACCTCATATGAGAACAAAGTGAGTGATTCCCCTTCTATCATACCATTTTCATATTCTTATTTAGGGTCAAGTTAATTCAAGCCATAAATCAAGCTATGACCTTATTCAAATTTGTCTTCCTCCATTTTTGAAGGTTCATGTATTTATAAAATTGAACCAATCTCTATATTTTGATTAACTTGATTACCATAATCCTCATTGATGGATATTGAATTTGAAACATGCACCTCATTTTGAACAGTATCTAAGGTAATTGTAACATTTAAACAGTCAATTTCATCCCGTTGATTGCTTACATTAAGCATAATTTGATTTGAGGGTGTCATATTGGATGGTTGGTATTGATTAAAATCCATAACTCCTAAAAAATAGTTCATAATAGGAGAAGGTTGTGCTAAAGCCTGACTCATTTGTGATCTCTGATTATGATATTTAGGTCTAAGTGATGATAATTGAACCACATTAACCCCTTTCAAAATCAACTATTGTTCAAATATTATTGCTTCATTGTACGCTCTTGGTAAGGATGTAATTTTAAGAAGTCTCAAAAACACATAAGCCACATGATCTAAGGCTCCCATGTATATTTGAGTAGCTCTTTCTTCTAAAATGACGTAATGCATCACTATTTTGGTATACAACTCATGGAACCTATCATTGAATAGTCTCATGGATTCATTAGGTTCTTTGCGGATAGAGATAAATTGATTTAACATCATAACTGGGTCAACCAATTTTCCAAAATGATTGAGAAATGTTGCTTCTAGTTGATCCCAAGAAGTGATAGAACCTACAAGTAAATTGATATATCAATCATAAGCAAATTCATTCAATGTGTATGGAAAAATTCTATAGATAACATCTTCGTGTATAATTTGCAAATGAACCCTAATGTTTCTGTATTCCTAAATATGTTCCTCAGTCATCATACTCATTCCATCATGCTTATAATGGGATAAATATTTTTCTTCCATTGAACTAGTTTCAACATGCAAAGTTATTGTCACAACCCACTCCCACTAGGACTTCACAAATTACATTAATTGATCTAAATAATCTATTAATATTTGAACCTTGCAATAATAATTCAATCTCTTTTGCAATGGTTAGTAGTAGAAAACCCTAATCCCTGCCAAAATTTCCCATTGAACCCAATTGCGCCCTACCAAGTGGATTTGGAAGAGATTGGTAAATTATTAGGGAATTTAGTATCACCTTGGGGAAGGTAAATTGAAATTTTGTGAAGGATGAAGTAAAGGTTCAATTTATCTAAATTGGTGTCATTAGCCTAATTTAAAATAAATAAGCACAAATAAGAGAGTGTCCAACCTAGATGGGACTAAAAAAATCTCTAGAAGTATTTGATAAAAATAGGAATTATCCTATTGGGAATGTCTTTTACATGTCTCCTCCACATTGGTGGAAAATAGGAGAGGCCAACTTTCCTTATCCTCAATAGTTCTAGTTTTGGAATGGCACTATTCTCCAATAGTTCCAACATTGTATTTGTCCTCACAAGTAGGGGACACAAGATAAAATAGAGCGCCTACCTTATCCTCTTGGGTACTATGCTTATTTTAAAATAGAATATTTGATTCTCCTTCACATGGGTTTTCCTTTAGGAAGCATCTTTTAGCATTAAAATATTATACCACCTTTCTTGCTAGAGAATATGGAAAATCCTTAAAAAGGAGATATTGGATTGCAAAGGAAGCTAAGTAATTTTTAGTAGGAAAAATTGAGAGTCTAGAGAGTATGCTCTCCACCCTTGGGTGGATCAGAAACAAGAAGACCCTAGGTTTAGAGAGAAATATATTTGGCCATATTATCATTGGAAGTAATTTTGGAGAAGGAAGGCATGAGAGAAGATGGAAGTGATTACGAATGTTGGACTAAGGAATCATGAAAGTGATGGTTTTGAGGATTAAAGTGAAGAGGAGATGGAGTAGAGACTACAGAAGGAAAAGTACAATCCCTTTCATGCTAGAATCCTAGGTAGGGGTTTCTTACTTGTGTTTATTGAAGGTAAAAAAAAAATTACCTTTATGACTTCTAAAAAATGAATGCAATGATTTTGTCTTATATTATTTAATGATTTCATAGATCCCTGCATTAAGACTTATAAATCATGGACAAAGATCTGTTCTACATTCACCTACATTTAAAAAAATGTGGTGAATTGCTCAATAATCCTTAGATACTATACTTAAGCTTAGAAAATGGTGAGCTTTCCTACGTTCCAATAGAAGTATCTGCGTTGTTGTCATTTACCCCTTTGGTACCATTAATTACTTAACTATTATGATTTGTTTGGCTGCAATATGATTATACCATGGAAATTTATTCTTCCTCAACATCATTTGTTGAAATGTATTTTCAATGTGCTACGAACGATGTTTGGATCTGAATCCTACTTGGTTCAAACGTTATCTACTAGTGCATCTACATGATGTAACCTACAAATTAAATCTGTGCAACCCTGTATAGGGAAACCCTTTATTACGTGTCTCGGTGTACATTAGTAGAGCACCGCCATAGTCCTCTTCCTGCGTAGCATAATCCAACTATTGCCTACAACCATTTTAGTGATAGGTTGAAGAGAATTTGAGATTTGTTTTAAGGTCGTAATTAAATCTGTTTGTTTTAGTTGATTTCTATGGATAATCCATCAGCAATCCAAATCCTTATCTAAGTTGCAATCACACTCTGTTTCCTATGGAAACATCTTTGTTAGAAGTCTTTGCGCTATACGATTCAACATCCTCCTCACCGATATAGAAATAACCCCCCCATCAAGGAGGATTGAATGATGGAATTTATAGTTATGCTATGTCAAACATCATTTCTTTCTCCCCATTGATCCGAACTATAATTGCTTTCTATTACGTGTGACTCGATTGCCATTTCAAGACACATCCAAATGGATTTGAATCAAGTCAAAATTAGATTTTGAAATGAAATGAAAGATTTTAATTACGTCGGCGAGACCCAAATATGGTCTATGGGATCTCAAATATGGAAGTACAATTACTCAAATCATATGATCTTTAATATCTTTGAGAAGGTTGTTCCTTCTCCTGTTAATTTTGTGATGGCTTTGGTCTTACAACAATAATGAATGTTCCAAAATGAAGTCATGCGGGGTTGTGGTGTTAGTATAATTAATGCTTGAGTTTTTGCTGCTAATCGAAGTCATAGTTTGCCTCGAATGATTAACCATCACACTATTAGATGAATCCATGTGAGGACGAGGTCATCTCCATGGTAATCACCAAAATTAACCCTTGAGTCTTTCATCCTTTTCATTCGGTAGCAGACCTGTTTAGGAGGTAAATCGAGTTTATCTGATTGAATTTCTAAGAAATTACTAGATCTCCTTGCTACCAGATATTTTTAAGATATGTATGTTCAATCTGAAATCCCTCCATCATGCAATGATATAAAATTAATTAAATACAATTTGTTATGCATAGACACTCTCGTCGTGCGCGACTCTGAGTATGCGATGTTGCCACTCAGGTGGACCCAAAAGAGGGTAGCTGACTTGGGCTTCCATCTCGTTTATCCCACACACAATGTGTGATGGAAGCACAATGATTCACAAAGGGGTTTGTTGCTTTTATGAGTCGACCATCTTATTGGTCAAGGACCACCCTCATGGACCGCTTAAACTCTCAGCTTAATTACCTTATCTGCTAATAAGATCTTGACATGTGTTAGCTCCTCCAAGCAAAATTTATATCGCAGATGATGTTTCTATCTTGACCATTGACCCTCTTGAGATGGAATTACTCATTCGGTTAAAACACCTTTTAAATAAATTTTATTTCAATCGAAACCCTTATGCCTTGTCAAGCACGACTTGGACCGTCGAACTAATAAAAAGGACCATTGGTATGTTCAATTCACGTTGGGTCTAGAGATATGATCGTTGGGTAATTTAGAACTACACGTCAGGTCTAGCGATATGACCTTTAGTCCTAAATCACATCTCTACTGAATAATATTACCTACATAATTAAACAAAGGAAATTATCGTGTTGAAATCCCCTTCTATTAGTATGAATATTACTCAGGGACTTGGGATGATTTATAAAAAGCGTGTGGATTAATTGAAGAAGAGATGGGATTTTTATAATAATGGGTTTAGGTCCTTATACAAATGAGTTATAATATGACTTTAGATCCTTATAAAAATGAGTGTATAAGGTGACTTGAGATCTTTATAAAAATGAGTTATAAGATGACTTTAGATCCTTATAAAGGTGAGTTTATAAGGTGACTTAAGATCTTTATAAATATGAGCTTATAATATCACTTTAGATCTTTATAAAGAAATGAATTTATAAGGTCACTCTAGACCTTTATAAAAACGAGTTTATAAGGTGACTAGTTTTTTATAAACATGAGTATAATATGACTTTAGATCATTGTAAAAAGGAGTTTGGATCCTTTATTAAGATGAATTTGTATCCTTTATAAATATGAGTATAGACCTTTTATAAAGATGACATTGGATTTTTTATAAAGATGAATTTTGAAAACCCTCTTAAATTCTATATCTCGAGGGATCCATAGAGTTTTCCCTCGTAGACTCCATTTAAATACTATACAATGATGCATTTCATGAATCTGAAATACGGAGTGAACAATCCATGAAAGTTTGGAAGAAGTACTTCATAATCTTACCAATTATTGGAAAAACTAAAATCTTACATGGATATTTATCATGTTATTTTGAGATAATGGTCTATGTATTATATTATCTTGAAATTGGTAATTTGAAAAGGATCCATGGTAACCTCTATGCACTTTAGAAATAAATTATGAAATAAAATGCTAGGGAGTATTTTTGGAGGCTGGATTTTAACCCTTCGAGGTTTTTCCCAGGATATGTCTTGTGTATCTCCATTTGTGGTTTGCAATGGTGTATTTACATGCATGTTATATTTTTTTCAAGTTGTGGATGTTATTTTATTTTTATGCAAATAAATGACATGTGTACCCTTCATTATAATGATTAATCAACTAGATATTTTGAGATGGTATAGTGATGTTAATATTGATGAAACATATTAATTGATCATGCAATGTTGAATGAATTGGATTGGTAATGCATAAATGGATATGGCTTATTTAATTGTCATCCTACCATTAATATAGATGATTAAAGTCTCAATTTAATATGAGATTAGTCTAACATCAGTCACTTCCACTAATGATGAGAAAAAATGAATAAATCCAATAAGGAATTATGTGGACTATTGTGGATGAACAAAGACTAATGTATGGTGAATACAAACCATACTATGACAATGGAAGACTACATGATGGTTTTGTAAGCACAAATGAATAAGTGATCAAGCCATAATTTCCTAATAACCAAGATGCCAAAAAAAGAGGAAATATTCTCATGATCTCCATGGATATTCCTTATATCTGGGGGAGCACTCTCATACTTGGTAGTATGAGAGTTCATTCACTTATACTTGTATTGGTAGACAAGTATGGTACTGGTCTTGACAGACATTATCAAGACGAGTGATTTCATTTGAGGGGTAAACTCTTAACGCTGGTAAGCATTCTTGATAAGGCATTCGCTTATACGACCTTGGTGGATAGTATGGTCCTGGTCTTGATGGATAGGATCAAGACATACGATTCCATTGGTGAGGGATAGACTCTTATGCTTGATGAGTGTACTCATACCTGGTGGTATGAGGGATAAGTAGGAGTTGGTCACTCCTACACACGAGTGGCCCTGACCAGGTCTTAATATCTTGTGTTGCCTTGATTGCTCATATTTCTATTAGAATACACTTCACTATTGATCATGAGTTATGTCTCCTCTCGTTGGTTGCTAATTGAACTAATAAATGAATTCAAAAAAATTATGATTGTTATGTGTTGACTTGGATTGAGGTTATTACAACTATGTATGAAAAAATCACAACAATTGAATCATAACCATATTTTCGAATTTATAGGAGAACAAAACTAATGCAACATAAATAAAAAACATTCAAACCTTTTTTTTTAATTATTTTGAACAACTTCAAATGCTAAAAAATCAAATTTATTACCTTCAGGCCCTCCTTCTAGCACCAATTTTGTTGAGTGATATTTTCGCCCGATTACGAAAATACACTCATAGTTAGGATCTTGTTAAGTAATCCTCTCTTGCAAAGAAAATAATTAGTTCTCCAAGGTTATGTTTGATTAATATTTTAAAACATGCATGTAAAGTGTGAAAATATTGTTGTAATACCTCAGAGGTGCAAGTTACTATTAACAAGGGGCCTGTGATTTTGATGTTTGATTTATACTATGCAATGCTATTGTTCATGAAATTCATTTTTCAAATGTAATATTAATAATTAAATATTACCAATAATCAACTTTATAAAGTGCAAATATTTAATTTTAACCTTAAAAAATAATTTCAATTAAATTTTATCCAAATACTTTATGTTAAAATTTAATAATCATTATTTGGAAAATTTAATTGAAATTCTAATGTTTATTTCAAAATGTGAAATACCGTGAATTTAAGAAAATGAAATAAACATTTTTCCCTAATGTAAGATTTAAAACTTTATATTAAAACTTAGGGTTTTGATTTTTCGTGAATTTGAAATTAAATAAAATGAAAAAGTTTAGGGTTAGAGAAAAATAAAAATGAAACATAAATTTAAAAGCAGGTTACAAAAACTTTAGAACTTCATCCTGAATTTGTAAACAGAAATATTTCTGAAATAAAACCTAATTTAAATCAATCAGCATTAACACAATTCAACCTAAATTAGGTGCAATCTTCAAGGAAATAATTAAATATATCCAATCATTATAAAGTGAAAAAATACCATCAACATGCATATTTTCACTGTAACAAAATAAATATATTATAATAAGATCTGACAATAATACTTTCTCCAGAATACCTCTGTCCATCCAAAAATGAAGCCTTCTCTAAGCAACCTAGGAGGAAACCTTTGCCAAATCCTTCTTCAATTATTCAATTTTACTTCCAAAAATCTTCCTCCCTCTATTTCTCGGGTCACCATGGCTATTTGTAATATTTTCAACCCTTTTGGTTATACAGTTTTATAACCATTTCCAAAATGAACATTTGTTATTTTTCATCCGCTTGTAGACAATGGGTAAACACATTTGATTAATTTATGACAATTTTAATTCAATTATTCTCACAAAACTCATTTCCCATTGTTCACATTTTAAACTTATGTTTTCAAAGTACATGATTAACAAAGAAGTGTCATACTGCATATATTACCAAGGGAATAACCGGATTTTGATGAACTCCTTTTATCATAGTTTCTATAGAGAGAATTAATTCTTCCATGATGACATCCATAACCTTTTTCCCAGGTGAAAACCATCGATTACTGTATTGTTCTACATCAGGTTTAAAATCACATACACAAGCACCATTAAAAATCTAATACTCACCATCAAAAATCACATTGTTTGCTTAATGAAATACAAACTAAAATAGAATCTTCCTAGATTTCCCAACATGATGTCAAATATATGTTTGTTTATCTCCTCTTGTACATATTTTTGTAAGCAAAAAAATCTCCACATCTAATCTAGTCACATTATCAAAAAAATTATCAATCACGAGAACTTATTTAAACATCTTCAAATCAAAGGCATATTGTTTTATTTCAGTAGCTGGTGCTATACCCAAGACATTTTTCCTAAATTTATTTGTTCCCTTAACAATGTGAACCCATTCTTATGACGTATCCTTTTGACTTCACTCTCCCTTGATAAATCTTCCCATGATATTTCTCAATTCAGCAATAGGTATATTACATTGCAAGAACATAAACTTTGTGTTTTGTAGTCAATGAATGAAATTTTACCAACAACCTGTAATATTTTACAAATTTAATGTTCATCTCTAAATATTCCCAATTAGGCATCATCTCCAATGCACATCTCTGTGATTATCTCTACCCATGAAACCACACATATCACAATTTCTGCATAAACTATTGCTACAATTGTTTCCATAAATAATTTGAGATCTTATGAGATAATGCTCAGTTTGAACCTCAGACATTCATATCATACCATATGTCTGATTGGAAATGAAACTTGGCCCATGACGTTGCAATACCAGTTGGACTTCTCATATATTTTAGCTCTCAATTTCTTACTTTTCAATTTAAAATTACCTTCACCACTGATAAGACATTGCATGCTCCTCATCAACAATGATCTTTCAATAATTTGTAATTGTATGAAAGAGCGTCCAAAATAAGCCATCACAACTGAAATGAATTATATTATAAAATTTCTTGAAATATGCCATAGTTGCACCAACAATTTAATGGACGTCTATATGCTTCACCAAAAATGTGACGAATGCCAACTTTAAAGTTCATTATCTCCTTCCAACATGTAAGAAAAAATCTGATGAACCCACTGTGGTTTCTTCGTATGAACCACTAGAATCAATCCCATGATTTATGGATATGACATTAATGCGTCCACTACTACTTTTTATTGTTTCACCTATGACATCCTTTTGTTTAGATATTTTCCATATTTATTTTATTTTTCAACACCCCGTTGACCAAAGTATTACTATAATGATCTAAAAACATCAATCATGCTTCTCCAAGAGTGTCAATCTACTATCATGTCATGTTTGAAAATGCTTGCTATGTTGCATGATACCATGTATTCCATTACTTCACCGTCAAACTTGAGTACCAATATTGTCACATTTTGTGATAGCAACGTATGTATGTTGAAATGATTAAACAAAACAGTAGTGGAATTTGTGGCCATCACATATTACTTATTTAAACCTGTTCAATCATTGACATTTATATGGGCAATGCATGAGATAATTTGCATTGTTCTTGTGAATCCTCTCTACCTTCTGTGTGTCTGTTATTTGTTCTCACTATCCCACTTTATCGTTTACTCCACACTCAACATCTAAAATATGTAATTCAAACCTAAATTATGTGGCATCCATGGTGGTTAAAATCCAACTTTCAATGCCATGTCATCCAAAGTCATACCATCACTATGCTATGTCCTACACAAAAACCATGAAGTTAAAATTTTAAAATAAAATTTAAAATTATTATATATATATATATATATATATATATATATATATATATATATATATATATATTCTGTTTTTATTATTTTTTATTTTTTATTTTTTTATATTATTACGTAACAAAATTCATTCAAACCCCTATTTAGACAATATATGTTATACAAACTATAATTCTAAGGACCAGATGATTAAACATGGCATAACGATCTAAAGTGAAGAATTAATATATGGTCTTTTTGAAAAATAACCATGGCTAAGATATAATCTAATCAAAAGGATGAGGACATTGAATTCAATCTATAAATTTTAGTACCAACCATGACAAAAATAAACCTTCAATCGGCAGTAAAAACCACATTACAAAACTTCTTGGACCAAATTGCTCAACAAAAAATTCAAATGTAAACAAAAATTTATAAGTATCTCAAAAACTTTTAAGTGGGTCCCCAAAATTGGGGTACATTATGCGATGGCCACAAAAAATGGTGATTATGCTAGGAAATGCTCCTGAGTATTTTGTTAGAAGAACCCGATTTGAAACCAATGAAACCAAAAATTAGAAAAATAAACACTATCTAGTAATACCTATAGAAAGTGGGGTATAAAGCTAAAAATTAAAATAGATGAACCATTTGCTTTTTTTTTAGTGTGTGAGTTGTGATTCATTTTGAATTCTTGAAATAATTCAAATTCCATCGTTCAGTTTTGTATTTCAGCTATAAAGTGTCACTCATTAAATGTACCTCTACATTGCTCCACTGCCAGTTGAGCATCCATAGCTCTGACGAAGATTACCTTGATATCTTCTACACCTTGCTCTACTTCCAATCAGGCATCTATAGCTTAGGTAGAGATTATCTGAATCACACAAGGTTTAGATACATTTTGTATTTTTACTTTTTTCTTTCACTTCATCTAGATATTACTCTACTATTAGCCAGACATCTATAGCCTCGGTGAAGATTATCTAAATCCTTTTGATTGATTTAGTTTTTCTTTCCTTTTTTTAATCAAGCATTGTATTTCTTTGCAAAATTTACCCATTTCTTGGGTTAGAGACCAATTAAGGCTAAAATAGAGTATATTAGATTTTTGCCTTAATTTGTAAAACTAAAATGACTTTATCATTCAAAATTTTAAATAATACCTTTTAATATGATGTGATACATGAGAGCTACAAGCTTACTGTAGTGGTAAGGTCTTTGGCTTATATTTGGGAAGGTCCAAGGTTCAAACCCCACTTAGTATGAGGGGATTGAGACCCCTCATAAAAATATGTGAAAACTTAATTTTTTAATCAAGTGGCATTATCTCAACTGGTTAAATTCCTCGACATTTCAAGGAGGAGACCCAAGTTCAAATCTTTCCAAATGATACATGGATAATATCCAAGCTTTGTTGTAATACCATTATGTGGTGATGATGTAATACGAGTGGGGCACGTTTCAATCCCATACCTATTTAAAAATATATGATATGATACATGTGGAGCTTCTACAAAATGTCTTATTGTTCCAAATTTTCACTATCTTAGTCCAAAATCATAAGGATAATTACTAAACAAATTCATTATGTTCTCCTTAATTTCATCTATTTTCAAAATAGGTAATCTATCCTACATGACAAAAGAACAAGTATCAACAAAGATATCAGAAGTGTGAAGCTACCACAAAACACTACCTCAATCAGAGGAACAAACCCAAAACCTTTTACAAAAGAGAAGAAGCAAAAATGAGAACATGAAAAACAACATACATACTTGGCATAAATTTATTTTATTGAAAGCCAAAAATAGAAACAAAAAAAAAATCCTATAAAAGTAAACACATAAGTGATGATTAACAAAAGCAAAAACAATAAAGTTACATATATACCAAAACCTCCAAAACTAAAACACTACCAAAATTACAGGGAGCAAAACCCAAAATATGAAGATGCAACAAAAATAAACTCCAAATGAAAGCAAACCCAGAATGCTATCAAACAAGAAAGAAATTATGTACAAAAGCAAAACAAAACATGAAAACCCAAAAGGTTATTTACAAAAATATACAATATATGTACAAGCAAGAATTCAATTATCATTTCCCTGGATCCCAAACATGATTTCGATCACAAATGGAAATACTTTTAACATGATAGGCACACCAAATTGTTTGAGCATCATCCCATAATATAATCTAGCCTAAAAGCACAAAAAACTTTAACTTGCCTCTTTCACCCCACCAGTTTGATTTAATTCCATTAGCAATTCTATGTTGAGGCTTTGAGTCAGCAAACTCATAAGCCAATAACTGATTCTCAACTACTATTTGTTTACTATGTGAGGTGTAAATTTCTAAGTTTGGTTCATCACTTAGAATTATGTTGTCATTTTTATAATCAAATGAGTTCTTTCAAGCATGAGCCTATTGCTAAAAATTTTAAATCCAAGTCATTATCTATATTTTTAGGCCAATCATAACCATGCAAAAATCAACAAGCATCTAAGATATCTAACATATGAATATCATTATAAGTTTGTATCCTAGATTTAATAATCAATTATTGGTGAACTTGGTTCATAACTTCAATCATGTTTCCTTCATTTTTCTTATTGCAACAACTTTAGAATCTTGTTCTAATTCATTATTAATAACCCATGGTATTTCAATACTAGCACCATTTGAATCCAGAACATAATCACGTAAATTATTACCTAGAATTTTAGTAGTCAACAACAAAGGTGAGGATTCTACCTTATCATCCATAACCAGTAAATCATGAGTAGTGTTTACCATTACTTCTTCCTCGACTTCATTCAGGTTTTCAATAAAATCATATTTGAAATAATTGAATTCGGGAGCTTTCTTTATTTCTGTAAGTGACATGCTATTTTCTGACTATACAGGAATTGCAAGATCTTCATGTGAGATAGAGATTTCAACATTTTGCATATCAAGTGAAATAGAAATTTCATCAGTAGGAGTGTGAGAAAACAATAATTCATCATACATACCCCAACCATTATAATAATTATCTTCTAAATCTAAGGGATGAAATTCTATCGTGTCTTCAAATGACATGTGATTCTCTGATTGTACAGGATTTTTAGGCTCTTCATGTAAGATAACGAATTTAGTTTCCTGCATATTAGATGAAGAAAAAAAATTATCATAAGGCGTAAAATAAATACATTCTTCATATCATCCCAAACCATTATAATAATTATCTTCTGAAATCAAAGGATGAGATTCTATCAAATATTTTGCATAATGTTCAGATTCATCTATTGATTCCTTTTCAACTTCACTTTCAACTACTTATGATGGTTCTAGTGTTTCCAAAATTGAATTAATTCTAGCATTTATATTGACTTGATTATCCCAATCCTCGAGATCAATGACTACATCAAATCTAAACCATATGTTCTGAAGTTTTCTCTATCTAAGATAACAGAGACATTATAGGATTGTTGGTGGGATAGGGCTTTCAATATATTGCACCTCAGATGAGAAAAAAGTGAGTGATTCATCTTCTATCATATTGTTTTCATATTCTTCTTCAGGTTCAAGTTCATTCAAGCTATAACTCAGGCTATGACCTTCTTCAGATTCATCTTCCTCCATTTCTAAAGGTTCATGTATTTCTAAAATTGAACCAATCTCTATATTTTGATTAACTTGATTACCACAATCCTCATTGATGGATATTGATTTTGAAAATTGCACCTCATTTTGAACAGTATCTAAGGTAATTGTAACATTTGGATAGTCAAATTTATCTTGTTGATTGCTTACATTAAACATCATGTTATTCGAGGGCACCAGATTGGATGGTTGGTATTGATTGAAATCCATAACTCCTAAAAAATATTTCATCATGGGAAAAGGTTGTCATAAATTTTGACTCGTTTGTGATCTCAGATTATGAGCTTTAGGTCTAAGTGATGATAATTGAACCACATTAACCCATTTTGATATTAACTGTAGTTAAAATGTTATTGGTTCATTATAGGCTCTAGGTAAGGATGTAATTTTAAGAATTCTCAAAAATACAAAAGTAACATGATATAAGGGTCCCATGTATATTTGAGTAGCTCTTTCTTTTAAAATGACGTAATGCATCACCGGTTTGGTATACAACTCATGGAACCTATCATTGAATAGTCTCATGGATTCATTAGGCTTTTTACGAATAGAGATAAAAAAATTTAACATTATAACTTGGTCAACCAGTTTTCCAAAATTACTGAGAAATGTTGCTTCTAGTTGAGCCCAATAAGTGATAGAACCTTCAGGTAAATTGATATACCAATCATAAGTAAATTCATCCAATGTGTATGGAAACATTCTACAGATAACATCTTCATGCATAATTTGAAAATGAACCATAATATTTTTGTATGCCTGAATATGTTCCTCAGTTGTACTCATTCCATCATGCTTATAATGGAGTAAATAATTTTCTTCCATTGAACCAGTTTCAACATGCAAAGCTATGTATAAAAAATTCACAACAATTGAATCATAACCATATTTCTGAATTTATAACAAATCGAAACTAATGCAGTAAAAATAAAAAAAATTCAAGCCCATTTTTTAAAATTATTTTGAACAACCTCAACTACTAAAAAACCAATTTATTACCTTCAGGCCTCTTAGCGCCAATTTTTTTGAGTGATATTTTCGTTCGATTACAAAAATACACTCACAATTAGGATCTTATTAAGTAATCCTCTCTTGCAAAGAAAATTATTAGTTCTCCAAGGTTTTGTTTGATTACTATTTTAAAAATACTTATAAAGTGTGAAAATATTGTTGTAATACCTCAAAGTTGCAAATTATTGTTAACAAGGGGCTTGTGATTTGTCATGACCATCCCTAGTTGACTTTATGGCACAAAGGAACAATGTATTAACCTAAGGTGTGGTGATATTAGTTTGAACAATTGTACAAACTATATGATGTTTAGTTGATTTGTGAAGGGCATGATATTGCTAATATATTGACAAGTGTGCAGGATCCGGTATACTCGTGGGTGAAGGCAGAAGCATCCACTAGAAATGAGGGTGCCTAAGATCAGGAGAAATGGTAATTAAGGTACTCGAAGGTAAAATGGATATATACCTTCATATAGGCATGCATTATCGGAAGGGATAATCATCGATGGCTGATCGCCTTGAGCCTTAGTTGATAGTCTAGTAGCTATCGTAAAATATTTGACTGAGATAGGTGACAGGATCGATGGAAAGATTACCTTTTTGTTGCTTTATAAATTTGTTTGCTCTTTGTTGCATAGTGGTTGGAGTAGCATAATATTGGAACTGCTATAGAAAAACAACTACCAAATATATGTGGATGCATAGAACTAATTATTTTGTTAAATAAAAGATAGAGCATCATTTTCATAGAGAAAAGCATATTAAATTTGAATGTTAAATAAATATTCACTCAAAAGGATCAATGGAGTTTGATTAAATAGTTGATTTAACTAAGCTCATTAGTAAACCTTATTTTATTTAATAGATGAGATTTTTTTTAGTTAATTAAAGGTATTCATTTTAATGCTAATAGAGAAGTCATTGAAAGACTTTAATTAATTAAAAAAAATAAAAACACATATATCCATTTAAGAAATAAGATGTCTTTTATTTTAATGAAAAACAATTATGAAATTGTATAAATAAAAGAGGTATCTTAATGGTGATAATTATCAATAAAGGATATATATTTAAAATAAAGGAGATATGTTAAAATAATACCATCCTTCTAAAATATAAAAAGGGATAATATAAAATATGTAAATATCTCGTTCCCTTATAGCTCGTAAGCTATGAAATAATCTAGGGTGGCTAATAGGCTTCCGAATATGGAAACCATTGGACAAAGGGTTCCTTACTGCCAGAGAAAGGGATGAAGAATGGAAGGAGAGGAGGCTCGAGGAGAGGTCTCAAGGTTCAATACGGGCCACCTGGAGGAGAAGAAGCTCGTATGATGTGAGAAATAAAAAAAAGAACACAGACGTTGAGGGAGGACGAAGGAGCGGAGGGAGAGAACACAGACCAGGGATAGGAAAGGTGAGGAACACACTGTGAGTGAAGGATAAGTGACCTAGACTCCCTGATCCCTATTTCATAGAAGCATTGAGGTTGGATTATTAGAATTTAACCTACCTTTTTTTTAGTGCATGCTTTGTATGGTGAAAATTGGTGTTTTAGAAACCATAAATTGCTTGGTTGAAAGCTCTACGTTTTTACTTTGTCGATGTTTTTTAGAAACCATAAATTGCTTGGTTGAAAGATCTATGTTTTTGCCCTACTGATATTTTTTAAAACACCATAAATTGCTTGGTTGAAAGCTCTACATTTCTGCCCTGTTCATGTTTTTTAGAAACCATAAATTGTTTTGTTGAAATTTAACGTTGTGTGTGTGTTTGGGAGAGCGTCTGTCTAAGCTAACGTTGTGTGTGTATTTGGGAGAGCGTCTGTCCAAGCTAGACGCAGTGTGTGTTTGGGAGAGCATCTATCTAAGCTAAGCACCGGGTGTGTGTTTGGGAGAGCGTCTACCCTAAGTTGGGTGGTGTTTATATTTTTAGAGAGCGTCTATACAAGCTAGATGTAGTGTGTGTTTGGGAGAGTGTTTGTCCAAGCTAACGTTGTGTGTGTATGTTTGGGAGAGCATCTGTCCTAATTTGGGCGGTGTTTACATTTTTAGAGAGCGTATGTCCAAGCTAAACTTTATGGGTGTGTGTTTGGATGAGTGTTTGTCCAAGCTAACCATTGGGTGTGTATTTGGAAGAGTGTTTGTCCAAGCTAGACATAGTGTGTGTTTGGGAGAGTGTCTATCCAAGCTAAGTGTTGTGTGTGTGTGTTTGGGAGAGCGTTTGTCAAAGTTAAACACTATGTATTTTAAGAGATGCCTGTGTAAGCTCAGGTGTTGTATTTTTAGGGAACCGCCTAGGTATGCTTAAAGACTCTATTAAGTATTTCAAAGTTGTCAGTTAGACCTCCGCGTACATGAAAGAAGGGATGTTGTATTTGGGAGCATCGTCTGTGGAAACCACAATGCTTTGGAAGAAGGGCATTTAATTAAATAGGAAACCTTTAATTTTAATGATTATTAAAGGGCATTTAATTAAACAGGAAACCTTTGATTTTAATGATTATTAAAGGGCATTTAATTAATCAGGTTACCTTTGATTTTAATGATTTTAATTATTATTAAAGGGCATTTGATTAAACAAGAAACCTTTGATTTTTAATGATTATTAAAGTGCATTTGATCAAACAGGAAACCTTTGATTTTTAATGATTATTAAAGGCCATTTGATTAAATGGGAAATCTTTGATTTTAATGATTATTAAAGGGCATTTGATTAAATAGGAAACTTTTGATTTTAATGATTATTAAAGGGCATTTGATTAAATAGAAAACCTTTGATTTTAATGATTATTAAAGGGCATTTGATTAAATAGGAAACATTTGATTTTAATGATTATTAAAGGGCATTTGATTAAATAGGAAACCTTTACTTTTAATGATTATTAAAGGACATTTGATTAAATAGGAAACCTTTGATTTTAATTATTATTAAAGGGCATTTGATTAAATAGGAAAACCTTTGATTTTAATGATTATCTTAGGGTTTTAATTTAAAAGGAAATCTTTGATTTTTGATGATTATCTTAGGGCTTTTAAAATTAAAAGGGATGTGGATTTGTTCCTTAGATTGAAGTTATGGAGCTTTGATCTAAGGAATGAATGAATTTTTTGTTTAACTATTAAAAGGGGTGTGATTTTAATGCTTTAAACAGTAAATATTTAATTGGATTTTGTGAATGGAAAAATATGTGGATTTATTCTTTAGATTGAAGTTATGGGGCTTTGATTTAGGGAATGAAAATAAAAGGATTTTTTTAGAGTTTAAAGGTATGGGACTTTATCGTTTTAAAGCATGAATTAATATGATTAAGTTAGACCTTGTTCTAAGTAGCACATGTTGGATGACTCTCTAAAGCAATTTGAGAGGTGAAGATAAAAGTAAAGGATCTTTTATGATATCCATTATGCGTTAGATGGTTGGAAACTTATTTAGATTTTGTATAGTTACAATTTGGTAAAGTAAATTAGTAGATGCATTTAAAGGTATGCCTATCCTGAACCATGAGTACCCTGATCCCCTACTACCCTCAAAGAATCAATGGGAAGCAAGGAGAAGCAAGGAGTTAAATGAAAGCGAGGTATAGGTAATTGTATTTTTTTTTAGTGAAAAACCCCTTGTAGGGCCGCCTTGGTTTGAGAGACCACGAACAAGGGGTTCTACACCGTCAAAGTCACCCAGGAGTCGCACTCGACCCTGCCCACACCAAAATTATCAATTGGATTTTGGATACCCAATTCAACTTTTTGGTAGGGTGGAGATTTGAAACTGTGACCTCTTGGAGGATTTCCCTCTCCTCTCCAACTCACCTACAACACCTGGGTTATAGTTAATTGTATTTTATGTTATTTTACTATGCTCAAATGGATTAGAATTGTGGGGAGATATCCCCAATATAGATGTTGTAATATTCCTTAGAGTAAGAAGGAATTACTGTGCAAATTCTGATGCAATAACTGCTCATTGGATTAAAGAAGGTATTTTTACTTTATGGTTGTAATTTTTTATGCTATGCAGATGATTCTCTTTTAAATTTAATCGTTCTTGTGTTCTAAATGCTTGGTGATTGTTTTCTAGTAATGTGGTATCTAGTTGTATCATTGTTTGGATTGCTTTATGTTAGAAATCTAAGTGTAGAGTTCTAGGGTAAACTCAGAGGTGACCTAAGGGAATTAAGAACTCCCTTAGGGTGAACATAGGAGACCTAAGGGAATTGAGACCCCTTAGGGAGATAAAGGACTAGGTTGTGGAGAGACTACATCTGAGTTAAGATAGCTCACCGTGGAGACGAGATAGGTAGATTAACTCACAATACTTGTAACATGCCTACACATGATGATTTGTGTATGGTATGGAGATGCGTGTATACCTTCAATGGATGGAGGGTGATAACTCTAGCTCATCGATAATGATGGGAAAGATGGAATTATTTGTAGTAACACATGATACGCCTATACAGACAGACTTGTGTTAGGATACCTCATGAGATGTAGCTTTCAGGAAAACTTAGGAGATCAATATTTTAAAAAAATAGTGGTTTGGTTAGGGGTTCATGAAGATTTCATGTACCTCTCTCCATAGTAAAAAAGAAAAACCTTTTTTATTTTTGCATTTGTTTATTTTTTGGGTCGTTACATTTGGTATCAAAGCTCTAGGTACGAGGGTATAGAGCTTCTATGTGTGCTAATGGAAATCATATGAATCCACTGAAGGCTTGCTTAAAGTAAAGGCTAAAACTAGAATGATCTAGGATACCCAATTTTATAGGATCTAATGGGATTTAACCCCAAGAGATAGAGGATGTTAGGATACCTTAGTATGGACTTTGGTATCATCGACACACCTTAGCTTGGGATATTATCCTAGTTATATTGGTTAATGCATATAGCAAGAGAACTCTGTAATATGGCTTGAATTAGAGTTACAACTTAATATGAAACTGTAATCTAATCCTCTTTCTTGGATGGAATTAGGTTGAGATGCCACCTAATACCAGAAGAGGGAGACTTATACCTATAAAAACTCGACAAAGTGATGTCGAAGAGGAAATCCAAGAGGGGGAACCAAAAAACCCTAATAGGGAGGTAGAATACCTCATTGCTATGGTCACTGCTATGCAGGATTAGATAAGACAGTTTTTAGAGATAGTTACGAATAAAAATTTGCAAGTTTGTGATTCAGAGATCGGTCTAGAAAGTGGACTAACTACAGAATAAGTACAAGCCAAAATCTTAGTAGAAAAGGAAATAGCTAGGGACATGAAAAACATTAGTATCACTAATTTTGATGGAGAGGGTGATGGTGATGCAGCAGAAGCATGGTTGAGAGAAGTAGAGAAGATGGGTGGAATTTCTCATTGAGTACGATGTTGATATTGAATACATAAATGGAAAATAGAATAAGGTAGCGGATGCTTTAAGTAGAAGGAAATATATAGTAGCCATAACTAGAATTCACATGAACCTGATGGATCGAGTGAGACAGGAGCAATCTCAAGATGAGTATTGCCAAGGAATTCGAATCAATATGGATAGAGATCCTGAAGGAAATAAAGAATTTAGTGTGAAAGATAACTTTTTGTGTTATAAGGGAAGAGTCATCATACCAAAAATGGGTAATCTGAGGAACTTGATAATGCAAGAAGCTCATAAAACTCCTTATTATGCTCATCCAGGAGGAGCCAAAATGCGAGAAAACATGAAAAGAACCTTATTTTGGGTAGGTATGAAGAAGAACATCATGGATTTTGTTCTAATTCATTATTAATAACCCATGGTATTTCAATACCAACACCATTTGAATTAATAACATAATCATGTAAATTCTTACTTGGAATTTTAGTAGTCAACAACAAAGGTGAACATTCTACCTTATCATCTATAACCAGCAAATCATGAGTAGTGTTTACCATTACTTCTTCCTTGGCTTCATTTAGGTGTTCAATAAAATCATATTCTAAATGATTGAATTCAGGAGCTTTCTCTATTTTTGTAAGTGACATGCTATTTTTTGACTGTACAGGTTTTGCAAGATCTTCATGTGAGATAGATATTTCAATGTCCTGCATATCAAGTGAAATAGAAATTCCATCAGTAGGGGTGTGAGAAAATAATGACTTCTCATACATACCCCAACCATTATAATAATTATCTTCTAAAGCTAAGGGATGAAATTCTATCGTACCTTCAAACAACATGTGATTATCTAAATGTACAGGAGTTGTAGGCTATTCATGTAATATAACGACTTTAGTGTCCTACATATCAGATGAAGAAACTTTTTTATTAGAAGGGGTAAAGGAACACATTCCTCATATCGTCCCAAACCATTATATTAATTATATTCTAAAATCGAAGGATGAGATTCTATTAAGTCTTCTACATAATCTTCATATTCATCTATTGAGTCCTTTTCATATTCACTTTTAACTACTTTTGGTGGTTCCAGTGTTTTTGAAATTAAATTAATTCTGCTATTTAGATTGACTTGATTATCCCAATCCTCCAGATCATTTACTACATCAAATCTGAACCACTCATGTTCTAAATTTTTCTCTATATGAGATAACATAGACATTATAGGATTGTTGGGTGGGACAGGGCTTTCAATTTCTTGCATCTCAGATGAGAAAAAAGTGAGTGATTCCCCTTCTATCATACCATTTTTAGATTCTTCTTCAGGTTCAAGTTCATTCAAGCTATAACTCAAGCTATGACCTTCTTCATATTCGTCTTCCTCCATTTTTGAAGGTTCATGTATTTCTAAATTGAACCAATCTCTATATTTTGACTAACTTTATTACCACAATCCTCATTGAATTATATTGAATTTGAAACTTGCACCTCATTTTGAATAGTATCTAAGTTAATTGTAACATTTGGATAGTCAATTTCATCCTATTGATTGCTTACATTAAATATCATTTGATTTGAGGGTGCCAGATTGGATGGTTGGTATTTATTGAAATCCATAACTCCTAAAAATAGTTCATCATAGGAGAAGGTTGTGCTAAAGCTTGACTCATTTGTGATCTCTGATTGTGAGCTTTAGGTCTAAGTGATGATAATTGAACCACATTAACCCCTTTTGAAATCAACTATTGTTCAAATGTTATTGCTTCATTGTAGGCTCTGGGTAAGGATGTAATTTTAAGAAGTCTCAAAAACATAGAAGTAACATGATCTAAGGCTCCCATGTATATTTGAGTAGCTCTTTCTTCTAAAATGATGTAATGCATTACTGGTTTGGTATACAACTCATGGAACCTATCATTGAATAATATCATAGATTCATTAGGTTCTTTGCGGATAGAGATAAATTTATTTAAATCTTAACTGGGTCAACCAGTTTTCCAAAATTATCGAGAAATGTTGCTTCTAGTTGAGACCAAGAAGTGATAGAACCTGCAGGTAAATTGATATACCAATCATAAGCAAATTTATCCAATGTGTATGGAAATATTCTACAGATAACATCTTCATGCATAATTTGTAAATGAACCATAATGTTTTTGTATGCCTGAATATGTTCCTCAGCCGTACTCATTCCATCATGCTTATAATGGGGTAAATAATTTTCTTCCATTGAACCAGTTTCAACATGCAAATATATGTATGAAAAATTCACAACAATTGAATCATAACCATACTTTCGAATTTATAGAAAATCAAAACTAATGCAGCATAAATCAAAAATATTCAAACCCTTTTTTTAAATTATTTTGAACAACTTAAAATTCTAAAAAATCAAATTTATTACCTTCAAGCCCTCCTTCTAGCACCAATTTTGTTGAGTGATATTTCCGCCCGATTAAGAAAATACACTCATAGTTAGGATCATGTTAAGTAATCCTCTCTTGCAAAGAAAATTATTAGTTCTCGAAGGTTTTATTTGATTAATGTTTTAAAACATGCTTGTAAAGTGTGAAAATATTGTTGTAATGCCTCAAAGATGCAAGTTACAATTAACAATGGGCCTTGTGATTTTGATATTTGATTTATACTGTGAAATGTTATTGCTCATGAAATTCATCTCCCAAATGTAATATTAATAATTAAATATTACCAATAATAAACTTTATAAAGTGCAAATATTTAATTTTAACCTTAGAAAATAATTTCATTTAATTTTATCCAAATACTTTATGTTAAACTTTAATAATCATTATTTGGAAAATTTAATTAAAATTATAATGTTTATTTCAGAATGTGAAATACCATGAATTTAAGAAAATAAAATAAACATTTTTCCCTGATGTAAGATTTAAAAATTTATATTAAAACTTAGGGTTTTGATTTTCCATGAATTTGAAATTAAATTAAAAATGACTTTAGGTTCCTAAAATCTCCTCGTTGATTCAGATCTAGGCTTATTCTAAGAAGATATTCTTCTTAGCTCTCTTGTAGGAAGCTTCCCAACTTTCTTGAATCTGCTTTTCCTACAAAAATATATTAGGACAAAAAAATCTAAATCTATCAATGATGAATTTTTCACTAGTTGTTTTGTAAATCTAGTGGAATGAATGTTGAGTCTTGGTCTTCACGAGTTTTCTATAACTCTGTGTAAATACTCTAGCCAAATGCAATCACAAAATTTTTAGAATTGAGATTTGCTTCTCCTCTCTATCTCTCTTGTGGCTCTCCCTAATCCTATCAACCTACCGTGGCTCTGATACCACTATTAGCTTTTGATAATGTATGCTATGGGAGAATGCAATCACAGGATGCAAGATATGTAGAAATGTAAGATAATAGAATTATGCAATAACACTAAAATATACTATTAATAAAAAGTGATAAAAATATTACAATGCAGTATGGAGGAATGGACACTCCAAAACTAATGCTAAAGAACTACATTGTACTCCATTACCAATCTATATGGTGATATACCCACTATACCCACTACTACCTACAACGATATATAATAACTCACTAAGAGGCCCTTTATATGGGAAGATGGATTCCTTAGCCTACACTCTATCTAGTTGTTCAAGGGGACACCTTGTACATTTACAACTTGCACATTGACACTTGTGCATTTATTACATTACTTGAAGTAACTAGCTAACTACCCCTAAGGAAATCTTCTGCTCTATCTATATACCAAAGGTGGTACACTTACATGTCCCAAATGATGTAATATACTCTAACATAAATAGGTGTACAACAAATTATGCCAACAGTAGAGCACTGTAGAATATTGGTTTGACAAGAAGGTGATATCAAAGGTATTCATTGAAGGTGATCTTATCCTGAAATGGGATGCAGACTAGGCAAAGCCAGGTACACATGATAAATTTGATTCCTTGTGGTCAGGGCCATACCTCATTGAAAGTTGCAAGGATATGAATACATACTGGAGACACCAAATTATAGCCACTAATCCTCCATCCTAACTGTTCCACCACCCAGTTGTCCACCATACACCCTTCCCACCAATTATTTGGCCCAAATCCACCTTTCTTGCCATCCATTCCACCATTTTAGCCCTTTCTCACCATTTCCTAGCCTAATTGGGATTTTTTTAGTGGTATTTTCACCCAATTGTGAAAGTACACTCTCCCTTTGGATTTGGGTTCCAAATCCCCTCTTGCAAAGAAGTTAAACAAACAACTTCTCCAAGGTATCCGCTATATTAGCATTTGCATGTGTATTAGTAATATCAAATAAATATATTCAATTTAAATGCTTGGAACACCTTAGTGATTGCAAGTAATTGTAAACAAGGGGCAATGTTGGTTTATTTTACCATGAAACTTTAGTGATTGTTCATTGAACCAAAATAAAGCAAATGTGAGTTGGCCCTCATATGACCACGATGTAGCGCCTTAATTCCTTTTATCTTGAGGGTTTTAAAATAGATTTTATCTTGTTTATTAATTCCAAATATGGCTCCTTATCATGAAGATGAAGATAGCTTTCAATGTGATAGATAAACTATCCTTCTTTGGTGAAATTGATTTTCACAAAGAAGCAATAATTTATGGCCTTAAAGTAAGGGCTTTAAGTGTCACCTCAACTTATCCCTCTTAAATGAAATCAAATTTTCATAAATATGAACAATTAAGTGCTTTGAATCAATGAACTTCAATGTGATGCTCAAATTACCTCTCTTTCGTAAAATCAGAATTTTTATGAAGAGGGCAATTTTAGGCTCCAAAAAAAAATTTGTAAAATGCCATAAAACATTACTCCTTCAATGAAATTGGAATTTTCATGAATGAAACATGAAACTGAAAAAAAATGAAATTCGGTCCAAAAATGAAAATTTTCTATTTTCGGAATTTTCAAAATCTGTAATAAAACAGCAACTTCAATGAATTTTTAAAAATACTAAACAACTCCAAAAATAAAATTTCAAAGTGCATATTGGAAGTATGAAATATAACCTACGCAATGGTGAAATTTTTTTTGGATTTTGAATTTTTTTTAATGTTTATTTTAACGCCTGAAAATTAAAAAAAAAATAAAATTTCTGAAAAAATAAAATGCAGAAAAATGAAAATGAAATGCAGAAAATGAAACACATGATACATTCAGTTTGATGCTATCCTATTCAGGCAAAACTAAAGATGTGAGGTTTTCATGCATGCAACCTAACCTATTGGACTTGCAAAACAAGCACAATCCGGATAAGCTAAGTGTTGGCTCCTAGGGTTTTAAATGAGGTTTTCAGATTTAAACATTCGCATGAAGCAACCAAGAAACTTGCATAAACTCCATTTACAAGCCTAAAATCTGAAAAGAGAAAAAAATAAACATTCAATCTTGCATGCAAAAAATGACTCCTTTCTTGCCCATAAAATGCAACTTTCTGAAATTTTCTGTATTAAAAATTTATCATTTTACAATAACAAAAAATTTTGGTTTTCCCAAACCAGTCCATGGAAGAAAACAACTCAAACAGGTCCATAATGGCCCTCTTGCCTTCAAATCTGCAACTCTGCTCGCAGCAGTTTCCAACCCCCCAAACTCCGCTTTTGTGAGCTTTTAAAAAAAAAATCAATATGCCCTTCCTTGACTCTTCGCTTCTCCTTCTCCTTTGTTTGGCTGTTCGTCTCATTTCCAAACGCTTGGTTAACTTTCCTATGCAAAACATTTTCACTTCACATGTTCTTCCTCAAGGGATGCTTCAACGCCTACCCTTCCTTTGTAACGCTTGTCCTCGTGATGCTTTTCATTAAAAATTGACAATTTGTCATTGACTCATATTATTGACCTTGGCTCATTTCATTAGTTTTGGGAAAATAAGAATTACCTCTCTCGTTTAGAGTGAAATGGTAGTCATCTCTACACATGTAGTCTACCAGACCTGGGTGTTACTCTAACGCTCCTACCCATGCGAGCATGCCTATGGTGTTTGAATTGTGATGGCTTTAGGTAGCCTACACAACTGATTCGAACGTTACACCAAATGAATGAAACCATCCCCTGACCTATTGTCATGCTCCCATAGTTTCCTGGCCATCTAAGTTTATCGAAATGGCTATATTTGCATATGAATACTCTATTCACGTCTAACCGCACCTTGTTGTTGGGTCATGCTGACTCACTTGTCCACTAATCCATCCTCGATCATCAGATTTGAAATGCTCATCACATGCTTTATCGGAGCTCCTTCATAACTGCACTATCCACCCTTCGAGAACGGCCCAGCTGCACTACAAATCGGATGGTGCTGTGCAATTTTTGATGGCCATGTCCATGTCATTAGTCTATCTATCACATATTTTAGTTTCAACGTCAGGGAGCTTCGACAAATATGTTTTCAACATTTTAAGGATTCTCTGCCTATACATGGGTACCATCCTGGCCCTTTGTCGATGCAACGCATCACTAGTAATTGGCTTTTACCACAACGTATATCACGTCGGCTTACCAAACCCTTGGCTCACTTGCTCAGAGTCCATTGTCACTCGTGTGCATATCTCTTGTACTTACACAAAAAATGGTCATCGTTGTTGTGAGCTACTCCTTTGGATCACTTCAATCCACCCCAACAGGACCATGAGGACATTGTGCAACTGCTTGCACCTGCCACGTCGAGTTGTCTTTATGAGAGACATCTTCACTTTGCCAGGAGTATGGCCTGCCCATGCACTAATGTTCTACTGTTAATGCCTAATATCTTGCCTGCCCAAGGGGATTCCTTCATCGTTCGACTACTCTCCTCGATGTTAATCGACATCCGATTCGAAGCTTTTGCCATATCGATACCCAAATAAGTGGGTAATCTCCTCGTCAATACTTTTCGTAGAGTTCATTTATGGTTTTTGTGGGTCTACAACTGCTAACGTTACTTTCAACAGTCTCTCACGGGGCATCCAAATCCTTATCCATTGTTGTTCTTTGTGGACGTGGCTTCACTCATCAAATTTGTGCCTATGTTTTAGTGAACTATTGCCAAAACCCAATGTTGCGTGACCTCCATATAGACACCAAGTTTCACATGGTCAATCTAGGCCATTGTCTATTAACTACCATAATTCGGTCTCTGGTTGTTCCTCATCGCCACTATCAATTGGCCTTTCCCATGTCTTCGCCTGCCACATCATTGGTTTTTCGAGGCTCCTGGGTCCACATCATTCCCCAATGTGTCCATTACAAAGAACCTTCACTGCTTATGCTGTCCACATCGTATAATAGGCTGTATAGATCCTTTTGTGTACTGCACCATACACAAAACATTAATTTGAATCAACTCCAAAATAGAAAAATAAAAAATTTGCAATTCTAAATATTAAAACAACTAAAAATTAAAACAAGAAAATAAAACAATAAGTCTTCAAAGCATAAAACCTATTTTGTTTTTTTTATTTATTTATTTTAATTTATTTATTATTTTTTTTATTTTTTTATATGTATATAATACTTTTTTTTTTTAGTTTTAAAATTTAAATGGGGCAACTTTGCAAGGTTAACAAAAAATGGAAAATTTATCAATCATGCACACATCCCCAAACCATGAGATTATTAACAACAATTTAACACCGACAAGATGTCGCAAGAAATCATCAGCAAGAAATTGATGACAAAAAGTCGTCAACAAGAAATCGATGACAAAAAATCGTCGACAAGAAATCGATGACAAAAGTCGTCGAAAAACTATTAGCGATAAATTGACAACAAAATCGTCACAAAATTGTTGACAGCAAAATTACACACACTATCCCCTAGAACGCACGCGAACTCACAAGACACTCAAAAGATAATCCAAATCTTGAAACACGAAAATCAAGAGGTGGGTCCCCAATTTTTTTGGGGTACGTTGTGGAACGGCCACAACAAATGGTGACTCTGTTGGGAAATGCTCCTGAGCATTTCGGTGAGAACCCAACCTGAAAACCTTCAAAACTAAAACACAAGCGTCAACAAATATCCAAAGAATGAAACCAGATGAGAAATACATGAAGCATTAGAATTATTCAGCGTCAGCTCAATGTGTGCGATGTGATTCATTCCTTATCGTTTGCAATTGATCAACATTCCATCATCTGTTTCACTTATGATTCATGCATATGAGAAGTTATGGATGATTCTAGTAGGATTTAATGTATGATGAAGATGCTAGAGATATAACAACCTTCTTTGCAAAGGCTCAAACTTTCTAGTACCATGAACAAACATATTAAAACTGTCAAACCCTCTTAGTACCAAATATGTGTATACTGAATTAATTTACTAGATCCCAAAGTTGATTATGTGTCACTACCATCTTGAACCCATGTGCAAGTGTAAGTGAAATAAGAGCTTTGGGGAATAGGATTCCCAACCTAAGCGAGATGGGAATTTAACCCTATCCTTACTACTCGATCCGGAGTTCATTACCTCATCTTGAACAAAATGATTTAACCTGTTATGGATGAAACTGTCAGGCTAGCCTATCCATTTGAGCAGTCAGTGGTCTTGCTTTTAGACAAGACATGTTGCCACACATGAGCATACTCCACTGCTAGTCAGGTGTCTATAGCCCCAGTGGAGATTAACCCCATAATCCAGGATTTGGCTTTACTTTTGATTTCTTGAACCTTGGGGATGACTAACCATCCTTGCAAGGGACATGTAGTACGATCCTTCCAATCCAATATTAATTATGAAATGAAAGTAGAATGAAAAATATTTGCTTTGGAATTTCAAGTTCTTGAGTGTAGATCACGCTTTTAATTTCTTAAAGCGTGATGGAGGCAAAATAGAAGCTTTGGGGAATCGGATTCTCAACTTAAGCGAGATGAGAATTAGACCCTATCCTTAATACTCCATGAAGGTCAAACCAGAGCTTTGGGGAATTGGATCCTCAACCTAAGTTCGATGGGGATTTAACCCTATCCTTACTACTCTAATTTTAGGCTTTAAGCACTATGGGAGTGGTAAAAACCATTGTTTTAAGGATTATGTTGCATGATAGGACAGACACGAAATACTCCTTTCACCTCACATTTTCTTCCAAGTATGGTTTTGACCATTTTGCTCAAGATCCTCTTTAATATGTGTAGAACGTGTTTGGTTCAAGATAGTTCGGGCATTAGTTCCCAACCTTAGGATCCTTTTAATATATGTTATGTAATAACCCTAAGAGGATTCGACACCTTTTCAATGATTGTATTTGAAATGTAGATGCAACTAAGATGAAATGTATATGCAATGTGGAATGTAACATGAGATATGGATGAATGCATTGCTCTTTTTGAAATGCGGATGGAGTATACCACCTACTTTGCCATAATTTGTAAAACTGACAACTTCATGCATCACAAGTTCCAAACGATATTCTTTAATGTGTTTGCGATACTCGTGGAGCTTTCTGCAATACAATTTCGATGTTTCATATTCTCTTAGTCTTAGCCAACATTCATAAGTACATAAGTTGACAACTCGCTTTTCTTTTCTTTTTTTTCTCTTTTTTTTTTCTTCAAGACAAACCAAAAGTGTCCAAAGGACCAACACACAAAACTTAAAACCAAAATGAGATCCAATCCAAAACCAAAACACTAACACCAAAATTATATACAAATGTACAATATAATACAAGATGGTGCAAAGTTTGGATTATCATTTTCCTGGATCCCAAACCTGATTAGAATTCTTTAAAAGACATATGACGTGATATGCATACCAAGTTTTGTAGGAATCCAACAAAAACAAGATCAAACCAAACAAAGAAACAAACTTCAACTTGCCCCTCTCACCATACCAATTTGATTTAGTTTCATTAATAATCCTATGGTGGAGCTTCAAGTTTTCAAATTGATTAGACAATGATTGATATTCAATTCTTTTATGTCTATTCTTTAAGATGTCCATTTTGCACTTTTATTCATGGTGTAGAAATAAGCTTTCATTTTCATTCAATAAAACCATAACATTAATAATATTTGAATCAAACCATTCATTAGGCAAACCTTCATTCGAATTTTGCATGGTGAAACCAAAAAGGTGAGATTTTACCTTTGCCATGTTTTCATTTAACCTTATGATGGGAAGCCAAGATTTAACAACAAGAGAAAACTCAATTTTATTCAGAGAACATGGAAAGATTACAAAGTACAGAAGGGAAATACAATGCAGTCTCAATCTACGTCTTTCCAGCCTCTCGAATCCTTCGAAAAAATCCCCTTTTATAATCCAGGCTTCTTGCTGCAACCGTCGTTCGTAACCGTCTTAACGGCTTCTGGAACTGCCACATGGAACGGCCTTAACGGCCTCTGGAACTGCCACTTGGAACTGCCTTAACGGCTTCTGGAATCGCCACCTGTCGTTCTGCAATAGTCCACGAAAAACCCGTCTTCTCCTTCTTAGCCAGGTCGCGAAAACGCGACATGTCACGATTTCGTGACACTTTTCTGCCCTTGGCTCTCCTTCTCCAATGTGTCGCGATATCGCGACGTTTTTTTGCTTTTGGTCCTCTTTCTCCAATGTGTCGCGATATCGCGACACTTTTCTGCTTTTGGTCCTCTTTCTCCAATGTGTCGCGATATCGCGACACTTCTTCGACTTTTGGCTTTGCTTGCCAAAGTGTCGCGATATCGCGACACTTCTTCGGCTTTTGGCTTTGCTTGCCAAAGTGTCGCGATATCGCGACACTTCTTTGGCTTTTGGCTTTGTCTGCCAAAGTGTCGCGATATCGTGACACTTCTTTGGCTTTTGGCTTTGCCAAAGTGTCACGATATCGCGACACTTTTGGCTTTGGCTTCCAAAGTGTCGCGATATCGCGACACTTTGTGGCTTTGGCTGCCAAAGTGTCGCGATATCGCGACACTTTTGTGGCTTTTGGCTTCGGCTGCCAAAGTGTCGCGATATCGCGACAACTTTGATGTCGCGATATCGCGACCATTATTTGCGCTTGCCACGGTTCTAAAATACGTCGCGATATCGCGACGACATTTGTGTCGCGATATCGCGACCATTTTTATACTTAGAAAAATTTGCAAACTTTGAACTTTTTTTTTTTTCTTTTCGGTGATGCAAGATTGTTGTGCTTCCCTGGATGCTCCTGCATCAGACACCCGGGGTAGATTTTTTTAGAAGTGATCCTCACTTCTGGGCTGTCAGAGGAAAACCCAAACGATCAACCTCTGATTTGGACAACCATGTGGCATCTTCGATAGGTCGGTTCTTCCATTTGACCAAATACTCCGAATATTGCCTGTTTCGGGTACTTCTGCCTTCACGAGTGTCGAGTATGTCTTCAATTTCTTCTTTGTCTAGAGTGGATGTAGGAATGTTCCACAGATCCGGACTGGGTGGTTCACTACAACTTCCTGCATGATATTCAACCAAGTCTGAAATATTGAAGATAGGTGAAATATTCAGTTCACTTGGTAGATCAACTTCATAGGCATTGCTTGAATCTCGTTTACCTATGATCCGGCATGGTCCAAACTTCTTCATCTTCAACTTATTGTATGTTTTGCGAGGAAAACGTTCCTTACGCAAATGAACCATGACTTCATCCCCCACCTGGAATTCTTTGAAACGCCGCTTCTGATCTGCTCGGGCTTTGTAAGTAGCATTCATTTGACTGATATGCTGTTGTACCTCTTCATGTAAAGTCTTCATGTGTGCTGCAAAGTCTTCAGCTTCAGCACTGCACTTGTCTGCTTTATCCATCGGTCTTAACTCAGAAGCGTTTCTCGGGCTGTACCCATGCACAATCTGGAATGGTGATTTACCAGTACTGCGATTGACAGAATTGTTGTAAGCAAACTCTGCCTGTGGTAAAATCAGGTCCCATCCCTTGGGTTTATCTCCTACCAGACATCGTAGAAGATTACCCAGACTTCTGTTGACTACTTCGGTCTGTCCATCAGTCTACGGATGGTACGCAGAACTGAATTTCAAGTCTATTTTCAGCTTCTTCCATAAGGTTCTCCAGAAATACCCCACAAATTTGGTATCTCTGTCCGAGACAATGCTTTGGGGTAGACCATGAAGTCGGACTACCTCCTTGAAGAACAAGCCGGCAATGTGAACCGCATCACTTGTCTTTTGACATGGAATAAAATGGGCCATTTTCGAAAACCTGTCAACAACAACAAAAATGGCGTCATTTCCACGTTGTGTTCTTGGCAGACCAAGAACAAAATCCATGCTGATGTCCTCCCATGGTCTCTCTGGTACAGGCAATGGCTGGTACATTCCTGTATTCTGGCTGACACCTTTTGCCATCTGGCACACTCTGCAACCCTGCACAAATCTGGTCACATCTTGCTGCAACTGTGGCCAATGGTAATTCTCACTAACAAGAGCAATGGTCTTATCACGGCCAAAATGCCCTGCTAGTCCTCCGCTATGTTTCTCTTTGATCAAATTTTCCCTCATGGAACTTCGTGGAATGCACAACTGATTCTGCCGAAATAGCATCCCATCTTGGATCATGAAATCCAACCACTTAGTGCGATCCACAGTAGTAGGAGACACACATGCTGTCCATGCCTCTACAAAATCTGGATCTGCTGGGTATAAACTCTTGAGTTCATCAAACCCAACAACCTGCACTCTCATTTCTATCAACAAATTATGCCTTCTACTCAAGGCATCTGCAACTCTATTAGATTTGCCACTTCTATGCTTTAGTACAAAGGTATAACTCTACAGGAATTCAACCCACTTCAAATGTCGTTGGTTAAGTTTACCTTGACTATTTATATACTGCAAAGCTTGATGGTCAGTATATAAAACAAACTCTTTGGTTAGCAAATAATGTCTCCATTTCTTAAGAGCCTGAATTATAGCATAGAATTCTTGATCATAAACAGAGTATTTCTTTCTAGCATCATTCAATTTTTCACTAAAGTATGCAACAGGTTTACCTTCTTGACTCAACACGGCTCCAATGGCACTCGCCATCGGCATCACGATCAACCTGAAACACTTTATTAAAATCTGGAAGTGCCAGAATGGGCTGTTCTGTCACTTTCTTCTTCAATATGTTCATGTTGGTATCTGCCTTGGCAGTCCACTTAAATTCTCTCTTATCCCCTCTCATAGTTTCTGTTAGGGGTGCACAAATCTTGCTAAAGTCTCTAATAAACTTTCTATAGAAACTTGCAAGACCGTGAAATGATCTTACCTCTGTTACATTCCTTGGGGCAGGCCATTCAAGGATAGCCTTCACTTTCTCGGGATCCATTTTCAGACCCTCCTCTGAGATGACAAATCCCGGGTATATCAACTCTTTACGTACAAAACTGCACTTCTGTATATTTATCAATAACTGCTCCTCACGCAGTTTTTCAAAAACTGTCCGAACATGCAACAAATGTTCATCCAATGTTTTACTAAAAATCAGAATATCATCCAGATAAACTATCACGAACTTTTCCAGGAAGTCACGCAATACCTCATTCATCAGCCTCATAAATGTATTGGGTGCATTAGTCAATCCAAATGGCATAACTAACCACTCATACAAACCCTCTCTGGTTTTAAAGGTTGTCTTCCATTCATCACCCTCTCTAACACGTATCTGATGATATCCGCTCTTCAAATCAATCTTAGTGAAGTATTTAGCTCCACTCAAGCAATCCATTATATCGTCCATTCTGGGTAATGGAAAGCGATATTTAATAGTAATTTTATTAATGGCTCGGGAATCAGTGCACATTCGCCATTCGCCATTCTTCTTTGGTGCAAGTACTGCTGGCACTGCACAAGGGCTCAAACTTGCTCGAATCAAACCCTTCCTCAACAATTCCTGAACTTGTCGGTTCAACTCTTCATTCTCAACAGGAGACATTCTATGGGCTGCCTTGTTGGGTAAGCTAGATCCTGGCATTAAGTCAATCTGATGACTAATCTTCCTCATTGGCGGCAAACCCTCAGGCACATTGTCTGATATAATATCAGGAAATTCTGCTAACAGATGTTCAACTTCTGCTGGAATGTCAGTAGTATCTTCTCTTTTTACAGTAGGAATTAATGCATAACACATTGAATCCCTCTTTATACCATCCAAAAATTTTTTGCCATCTACTAAACAAATTCTAGCATTATTGCATACCTTTTCCTCAACCTCCTTCAATGGCTTCAGTTTGTGGCGTACTCCATATTTTGTCAGGGAATAGGTATTTGCATGTCCATCATGCGCTGCACGTCTATCAAATTGCCATGGTCTTCCAAGCAACAAATGGCAAGCATCCATCGGCAAAATATCACACAGGACCTCATCCTGGTATCTTCCAATTTTGAACTTGACCAAGCATTGTTCACTGACCAATGCTCTATGATCCTTCTGCAACCATGCAATCCGGTATGGATGCGGGTGTTGTCTTCTTTCTAGCTTTAACTTAGCTACCATTTCCTCAGAAACCAAATTATCTGTACTACCATTATCAATAATAATATTACAGATTTTACCTGAACATTTGCACCTCGTGCGAAACAGGCTTTTTCGTTGATCTGGTTCCTTCTCTTCATTCAACAAGGTTCTCCTTGTGATCATCACTTCTCCGTGCTCTGCTTCTTCAGAGTGCTCGGATTCAACACCATCCTCAACAACCGCAGCTCTGGCATTACCTTCAGGCCTTCTGTTCGGTGTTTCTTGGTGTTTGGGACACTCATATGATCGATGCCCTTCTTCTTCGCAATTAAAACAGGTTCCACGAAATCTGCCTCTGCCATATCCACGTCCACCTCTACCTCGTCCCCTTTGATAATCATTGTTCTGATTACGGGGTCGGTAAGCATTCTCCTCCTTCTGTTCTTGGCGATTGCTGGTTTCACCATTCTATTTTTGATCATCATATTTACTTCCACTGGTTCTTCCACCAGTTCTTCCACCACGACCTCTTCCTCTTTGCTTGCTGTCAAATCTGCGGTTCAGTTTCTCTTCCACTTTCAGAGCAAACTGGTAAGCATCTTCAATGTTGTTCATTCGAACCAGACTCAATTCTTCTTGCACGCTGGTTCTCAACCCATTAATGTAACGGGCTACTCTTTCTTTATTTGCTTCTGTATGGCCGGTTCTGATAGAAATTTTAAAGAATTCTTCTGTATATTCTTTAACAGATTTGCTGGACTGGCGCAAACTCTGCATTTTTCTCAGCAGATCTAATTCGTAATCTGCTGGAATAAACTGCCGTTTCAGTTTTTCCACCATTCGATCCCACCTGGTGATCTTTTCTTTTCCTCTCCGGTTTCTTTCCAGTTGCACTCCTTTCCACCATATGCCAGCATGGCCTTTCAATTTTGTTCGGCAAATTTAATTCGATTTGGATCTTCAACTTCCTCATATTCAAAATATTCCTCCATGTCATTAATCCAGTCGATTAATTCTTCTAGATTTAAATTTCTAGAATATGTGGATACATCTAGCTTCGGCCTTTTCCCAATCTGAGAAATAGCTTTAATCATTCTCGATTCTGCGGCACTCATTGCTTCCTCTTCTTCTTCAGACGGGTCTTCAACTCCGTCATCATCACTGTGGTCTTCTCCTCTCGGCTCTACTCCTCTGCACAATTCTTCCTGCAAGGCCAACACTTGCCTCTGTAATGCTCGAAAGTCTCCTTCAGGAACCACGTTCCTTCCAGCACCACGATTTCTTCGCGATGGCATTCTGCTTCACAGTTTCTCAGAACCCGTAACCCCAGATCCTGGTGCGAGCTGCCTCACGTTCGGCGCTCTGCTCACACACTCAGAATCTTGCTGCTCTGATACCACTTGATGGGGAGCCAAGATTTAACAACAAGAGAAAACTCAATTTTATTCAGAGAACATGGAAAGATTACAAAGTACAGAAGGGAAATACAATGCAGTCTCAATCTACGTCTTTCCAACCTCTCGAATCCTTCAAAAAATCCCCTTTTATAATCCAGGCTTCTTGCTGCAACCGTCGTTCGTAACCGTCTTAACGGCTTCTGGAACTGCCACATGGAACGGCCTTAACGGCCTCTAGAACTACCACTTGGAACTGCCTTAACGGCTTCTGGAATCGCCACCTGTCGTTCTGCAACAGTCCACGAAAAACCCGTCTTCTCCTTCTTAGCCAGGTCGCGAAAACGCGACATGTCACGATTTCGTGACACTTTTCTGCCCTAGGCTCTCCTTCTCCAATGTGTCGTGATATCACGACATTTTTTTGCTTTTGGTCCTCTTTCTCCAATGTGTCGCGATATCGTGACACTTTTCTGCTTTTGGTCCTCTTTCTCCAAGGTGTCGCGATATCGCGACACTTCTTCGACTTTTGGCTTTGCTTGCCAAAGTGTCGTGATATCGCGACACTTCTTTGGCTTTTGGCTTTGCTTGCCAAAGTGTCGCGATATCGCGACACTTCTGGCTTTGGCTTTGCCAAAGTGTCGCGATATCGCGACACTTTGCTTTGGCTCAAAGTGTCGCGATATCGCGACACTTTTGTGGCTTTTGACTTGCCAAAGTGTCGCGATATCGCGACACTTTTGTGGCTTTTGGCTTTGGCTGCCAAAGTGTCGCGATATCGCGACACTTCTGTGGCTTTTGGCTTTGGCTGCCAAAGTGTCGCGATATCGCGACAACTTTGATGTCGCGATATCGCGACCATTATTTGCGCTTGCCATGGTTCTAAAATACGTCGCGATATCGCGACGACATTTGTGTCGCGATATCGCGACCATTTTTATACTTAGAAAAATTTGCAAACTTTGAACTTTTTTTGTTTTTCTTTTCGGTGATGCAAGATTGTTGTGCTGCCCTGGATGCTCCTGCATCACCTTACTTGAAGAGGATTTGAAAATTCCTCTTTTCTCTCATGACATTCATCATCATGTAGCACTTGTTCTTTCTCCATGACTTGTTTATCAAAGGCACCAAACTTAGGTACCCAATTGAAAACATGTCTATCCCTTTCAAACCATAAGTCTTGTCTATCTAGGGGTGGGTTAACTAACACATTTCCATGATCAATCACTTGGGTTGTTTTGGGTAACGTGGGATTTTCAATTGGATCATCAATGATATCAAACCCAAATGATTTAGGTTTTGTAATTTTCTCATTTTGAAATGGCATAGTCATTGTAAAACAAGTAAGTGGATCAAGATTTTCAATTTATTTTTCTTCAAAGGAATCTAAAGCAAATGACTCTCTTTCTTGATTAATGGTTGTAGAATCCTTATCATGTTCCAAAATTTGATGAGATTCGAATTCCTCTTCCAAAACTTTCTCAAATTGTACAAGATTTATTGTATCCTCATGCGAGGAAGCAATTGAGTTATCCTGCACATTAATTGACACAACAAGTTTATTATAAGACTTAGATTGATAATATTCTTCCCATTTCTTCCACGAATCATAGTAATCATCTTCCAAGTTCAATTTGTGACACTCAAGTACTTCTTCTTCATCTTCTGATTCATCAACATGTTTCTCATCCAATTCATCTTCACCTTCCTTAGATGGTTCAGTTATTTCCAAAAGTGGGTTATCTCTTGAATTCAAATTGGTATAGCTATCATAATACAAATTTGTAACCCATGATTCAATTTTATCACAATTTGGAAGGTGTGGATCCTCTTGGTCATCATTTTCGAGAACATCATCCAAAGTGTCTTTCGAGAACAAGTGGTGAAATTCGATTATGTCTCCAACTTCATTTGTTGATTTTATTTCAAATTCATTTTCAGCCACTTGTGATGGCTTAGGAGCTTCTATAATGGGATCGATTTTTGAATTTTGTTTCATGCAGTTGCTCCAATCCTTTGCAAGTACATCTGACCAAATCATATCCACATAATTTTGTTCATCCAAATCCTCCTTTTTGGGTAATGATTCTAGATATTTCTTTTCCAAAACAAGATGGTGATCATTTGATTCCAACTTCTTGTTACCCATCCATAGAATTTCTTCTCCAAAATCTTCATGCTCTTCAAGGCATTTCGAATAGGTATTCACTTCAATGTAAGTCATCTCAAAATCTCTTGTATTACTTGAAGAAGCATAACATGAAATATCATTAAGATTGGCATTATTAATTTTCTTCCTAGGATTATTTGGATGCATACATTGACGTGCCCATTTTTGTGGTGGAACATGCCTACATACCTTCTTAACCACTTTCTTTTGCTCTTTTACTTCCGATACGAAATCTTTGGGTTGAGTGGTAGAAGTAGTAGGATTAGTTGGATTGATATCCATGGACAAAGCTTGAACATTTGTTGCAATGGTTCCATGAGTGACCACATGATTCTCTAATTGAGGCATAATTGGATGGATGGAAGTACTTGTATAAGCACATGTGGGAGAATAAGTTGGTATGGTAGGATAAAGTTGATTGTAGAGAAAAACATTTGATATCGAATTTTGTTGTGCCCACGCTTGATTTACCATTGAGGATTGATTGCAAGCCCCTAGTTGTCCTACCATAGTTGATAGCTCCATTCCATAACCTTGTGGTCTCAATTGTTGATCTACAATCATAGCTTCTGTGTAGGTCTATGCAAGATCAGTAACCAAGGGATTCATCCTAACAAATATGGCAAACAATGGATCCAATGCTCGAAAGTATATTTGAAGAGCACCACTTTCCTCAATAGTATAGGGAGAAATTAATCTCGCATAAAGCTTTCAAAACCTCAAGTTGAAACTTCTCATTGGCTCATTAGGTTCTCTTTTGCAAGAAGTAAATTGTTGATATATCGTGAGAGGATCAATGAGCAACCTAAATTGATTGATAAAATCATATTTCAATTGAGTCCAAGATGTAATAGAACCAGTGGGTAAATTGATGTACCAATCATATGCCACCTCATCTAGGGTTCCAGGAAACATTCTACATACCACATCCTCATGTTTGACATTCCATCTAACTAGGATATCCACATAGGCTTGAATATGTTCCTCGGCTAATTTTGGACCATTGTGTTTAAATTTGGGCAAACGTTTTTCTACGTTCTTGGGTAAATCGTGAGAATCTCCACTAATGTTCAAAGGATTAACATGTATCTCATACCACGTTCCTAAAGTTGTAGCCATTAATGAAACTCAAAGAATAACTTCAAAACCAATTTGTTAGTCATGAATAAAAGAAGGAACCATGACAAAGCAATATTCTAAAAATGTAAATTAGTTTTTGATTCACCAGATCGCATATGCGTAAGTGAAGAGCATAATCCTAGTGTTGTAGGCTTTCTGATTCACAAGATCGCATTACACGCAAGTGAAGAGCATAATACCGACAACAAATATATTTTAGACAAAATAATTCCTTACAAATAAGCATGAAATGACTAGCAAATATCAAACATGTTACGTATGAATAATCATGTTAGCATCAAACAAGAGATGTATCCATTAAAATCAAATGAAAGTAATTGAGTGGAGACAACCTCGTTAGTCGAGACCAAAATTTTTTAAAATCAAATCAAAACACATTATTCCTGTATGAACAATCAAAAGCGTTAGAACAATGCATAGCAATTCATGTCCTCCTTTTAACACTACAAGGTTGTATTGTTAAAAGAGGGATAAATATAATAATCAATATGGCATGAAATATTCAAAATTTAAATCCCAATAGCATTTAAATCACACTGAAATAAACCAATTCAGACCCTCCTTCTAGTGCCAATATGTTGAGTGGTATTTTCACCCAATTGTGAAAGTACACTCTCCCTTAGGATTTGGGTTCCAAATCCCCTCTTGCAAAGAAGTTAAACAAACAACTTCTCCAAGGTCTCCGTTATATTAGCATTTGCATATGTGTATTAGTAATCTCAAATAAAGATATTCAATTTAAATGCTTGGAACACCTTAGTGATTGCAAGTAACTGTAAACAAGGGGCAATATTGGTTTATTTTACCATGAAACTTTAGTGATTGTTCATTGAACTAAAATAAAGCAAATGTGAGTTGGCCCTCATATGACCACGATGTAGCGCCTTAATTCATTTTGTCTTTAGGGTTTTAAAATAGATTTTATCTTGTTTATTAAGTCTAAATATGGCTCCTTATCATGAAGATGAAGATAGCTTTCAATGTGATAGATAAACTATCCTTCTTTGGTGAAATTGGTTTTCACAAAGAAGCAATAATTTATGGCCTTAAAGTAAGGGCTTTAAGTGTCACCTCAACTTATCCCTCTTAAATGAAATCAAATTTTCATAAAGATGAAAAATTAAGTGCTTTGAATCAATGACCTTCAATGTGATGCTCAAATTACCCCTCTTTCGTAAAATCAGAATTTTTATGAAGAGAGGGCAATTTTAGGCTCCAAAAATGGAAATTTGTAAAATGCCATAAAACATAACTCCTTCAATGAAATTGGAATTTTCATGAAGGGAATGTCATCATAGGCTCATGAATGAAACATGAAACTGAAAAAAAATGAAATTCGGTCCAAAAATGGAAATTTTCTATTTTCAAAATTTTCAAAATCTGTAATAAAACAACAACTTCAATGAATTTTTAAAAATACTAAACAACTCCAAAAATAAAATTTCAAAGTGCATATTGGAAGTATGAAATATAACCTACGCAATGGTGAAATTGTTTTTGGATTTTGATTTTTTTTAATGTTTATTTTAACACCTGAAAATTAAAAAAAATTGAAATTTCTGGAAAAATATAATGCAGAAAAATGAAAATGAAATGCAGAAAATGAAACACATGATACATTCAATTTGATGCTATCCTATTATGAAAAAACCAAAGATGTGATGTTTTCATGCATGCAACCTAACCTATTGGACTTGCAAAACAAGTACAATCCGGATAAGCTAAGTGCTGGCTCCTAGGGTTTTAAATGAGGTTTTTAGATTTAAACATTCGCATGAAGCAACCAAGAAACTTGCATAAACTCCATTTACAAACCTAAAATCTGAAAAGGGAAAAAATAAACATTTAATCTTGTATGTAGAAAATGACTCCTCCTTTCTTGCCCATAAAATGCAACTTTCTGAAATTTTCTGTATTAAAAATTTGTCATTTTACAATAACAAAAATTTTTGGTTTTCCCAAACCAGTCCATGGAAGAAAACAACTCAAACAGGTCCAGAATGGCCCTCTTGCCTTCAAATCTGCAACTTTTCTCACAGCAGTTTCCAACCCCCCAAAATCCGCTTTCATGAGCTTTTAAAATAAAATCAATATGTCCTTCCTTGACTCTTCGCTTCTCCTTCTCCTTTGTTTGGTTGTTCATCTCATTTCCAAATGCTTGGTTAACTTTCCTATGTAGAACGTTTTCACTTCACATGTTCTTCCTCAAGGGATGCTTCAATGCCTACCCTTCCTTTGTAACGCTTGTCCTCGTGATGCTTTTCATTAAAAACTGACAATATGTCATTGACTCATATTATTGACCTTCGCTCATTTCATTAGTTTTGGGAAAATAAGAATTACCTCTCTCATTTAGAGTGAAATGGTAGTCATCTCTACACATGTAGGCTACCAAACATGGGTGTTACTCTAACACTCCTACCCATGCGAGCATGCCTGTGGTGTTTGAATTGTGACGGCTTTAGGTAGCCTACACAACTGATTCGAACATTATACCAAATGAATGAAACCGTCTCCTGACCTATTGTCATGCTCCCATAGTTACCTGGCCATCTAAGTTTATCGAAATGGATATATTTGCATCTGAATACTCTATTCACGTCTAACCACACCTTGTTGTCGGGTCATGCTGACTCACTTGTCTGCTAATCCATCCTCGATCATCAAATTCAAAATACTCATCACCTGCTTTATCGGAGCTCCTTCGTAACTGCACTATCCACCCTTCGAGAATGCCCCAGCTGCATTATAAATCGGATGGTGTTGTGCAATTTCTGATGGCCATGTCCATGTCATTAGTCTATCTATCACATATTTTAGTTTCAACACCAGGGAGCTTCGACAAATATGTTTTCAACATTTTAAGGATTCTCTGCCTATACATGGGTACCATCCTAGCCCTTTGTCGATGCAGCGCATCACTAGCAATTGGCTTTTACCACAACGTATGTCACATTGGATTACCGAACCCTTGGCTTGCTTTCTCAGAGTCCATTGTCACTCGTGTGCATATCTCTTGTACTTACACAACAAATGGTCATCGTTGTTGTGAGCTACCCCTTTGGATCACTTCAATCCACCCCGATAGGACCATGAGGACATTGTGCAACTGCTTGCACCTACCACGTCGAGTTGTCTTTATGAGATACATCTTCATTTTTCCAGGAGTATGGCCTGCCCGTGCACTAATCTTCTATTATTAATGCCTAATATCTTGCCTGCCCAAGGGGATTCCTTCACCATTCGACTACTCTCCTCGATGTTAATCGACATCCGGTTCGGAGCTTTTGCCATATCGATACCCAAATAAGTGGGTAATCTCCTCGTCAATACTTTCCTCAGAGTTCATTTATGATTTTTGATTGGGTCTGTGACTGCTAACGTTACTTTCAACAGTCTCTCACGGGGCGTCCAAATCCTTATCCATTGTTGTTCTTTGTGGATGTGGCTTCACTCAAAGTTGTGCCTATGTTTCAGTGAACTATTGCCAAAACCCAATGTTGCGTGACCTCCATATAGACACCAAGTTTCACATGGTCAATCTAGGCCATTGTCTATTAACTACCATAATTCGGTCTCTGGTTGTTCCTCATCGCCACTATCGATTGGCCTTTCCCATATCTTAGCCTGGCACATCGTTGGTTTTTCGAGGCTCCCGGGTCCACATCATTCCCCAACGTGTCCATTACGAAGAACCTTCACTGCTTATGTTGTCCACATCGTATAATAGGTTGTATAGATCCTTTTGTGTATTGCACCATACACAAAACATTAATTTGAATCAACTCCAAAATAGAAAAATAAAAACTTTGCAATACTAAATATTAAAACAACTAAAAACTAAAACAAGCAAATAAAACAATAAGTCTTCAAAGCATAAAACCTATTTTGTTTTTTTTTATTTATTTTTAATTTATTTATTATTATTATTTTTTTATATGTATATAATACTTTTTTTTTTTAGTTTTAAAATTTAAATGGGGCAACTTTGCAAGGTTAACAAAAAATGGAAAATTTATCAATCATGCACACATCCCCAAACCATGAGATTATTAACAATAATTTAACACCGACAAGATGTGGCAAGAAATCATCAAGAAATCGTCAGCAAGAAAATGATGACAAAAAGTCGTCGACAAGAAATTGATGACAAAAAATCATCGACAAAAAAAACAAAAAAAAAATCGACGACAAAAGTCGTCGAAAAACTGTCAGCGATAAATTGACAACAAAATCGTCACAAAATTGTTGACAACAAAATGACACACACTATCCCCTGGAACGCACGTGAACTCACAAGACACTCACAAGATAATCAAAATCTTGAAACATGAAAATCAAGAGGTGGGTCCCCAATTTTTTTGGGGTACGTTGTGGAACGGCCACAACAGGATTATTTTAATATTATTTTATTTTGTAGATGCAAGAACACGACACTTAAAATAAAATAACAGAAATCAAATAATGTAGTGAGACACAAATATTGCACAAAAGAATGTATATTCAATAATATGGGGGAGCCAATAAACTCCTTTATTACAATCCTTGTTTAATACAACTATTTGATACAATAGATTACAATGATGTTGGGGTTCTCTGAAACCCTAGCTAGTAGCAATGGAAGTGTCTTCAGATTTAGGTGTGCTCTTGATCCCAACAAGTTGAGTGGGCTTCAAATATCCAAGATTGGGCCACTCCAGCTTCAACAACCATCAAATAAAATGCAGAACTTGCAGATCTGCATACACAAAATAAAACAAAGAGAGTTAGTAATACCTGTGAGGGCTCCACAATGTGAGGCCCTCAAAAATTAATAAAACCCTAGTTTACTAATAAAATAAAATAGCATGTAGAATCAACAAATTACTAAATAAAATACACACAAATAAGATTTACCTTGCTATTGGCCAGTTATTATAGACGGTGTTTCAGATCTGTTGATGCAGCAGCTTCAAAATGCAGTTTGTTGATGACGACAGGCTCGGACGTGAGCTCCACAGGCTCTAGTTCACACCTGGGACTGTGGTAGGATCTATAGAGTGCTTGGAAAGCTCTGCAATGAGCTTGGAAGGCTCTGGAGAGCACTTGGTAGGCTCTACAGTGAGCTTTGCAAGCTCATAACAGTGCCTGCAAGGTAGGGTAAATCTGCAAAAATAGATCGAGGGGATGGCGACGAAGGCAGTGGATGGAGGATGGTTGTGGCGGTGAGTGAGGATGGATGGATGGTGGATGGAATAGTAGAAGTATTATTGGAGAACTAGGGCTTCAGATACTTAGGATTCTATGCTAGGGCTTCACCAATAATCTCTTTAGAATGCAAAGTCTAATGTCCAATTTCAGAGGGTTCCAATTCCAGGGTTTGGGCATTTGCAAATGCCCCTACTTATAATCCAACCTTTGGGTTTTCTTAGGGTTTTAGCCTTACACTTTTTATCGTGTGGCTAAGATTAAATTAGATCCTAAGGTTGAGATTACTTTTTGCATGTGACATGGATTAATGAAATTGGATGATGGAGATTAGAATGGATCAAACGGTTGTGGTTAATTAAGTTTATAAATATATATTTTATAATAAATATATTATAATATAATATAAAATATTATATTAAATATTAAATAATATTAAAATAATCCCAATTAGGCTAGGAAATGGTGGGAAAGGGCTAAAATGGTGGAATGGATGGCGGGAAAGGTGGATTTGGGCCAAATAATTGGTGGGAAGGGTGTATGGTGGACAAGTGGGTGGTGGAATGGTTAAGATGGAGGATTAGTGGCTATAATTTGGTGTCTACAGATGCCCCTTTTTGTACCATGTTGCATAAAACACAATATGGTGCAAAAATACGAGACACCTGCCTGGGCTATGGGCACAAAAGTAGCTTCTCTCTGTTGTTGGATTTGAGCACTGATGTTGAAGACAAAAGAATAAAGAATTTTACGTAGCTTACCCCCTCAATTGGTGAATGAGTTACGAATGTAACTCACAAGCCAATTGAAAAATGAATGATGTAGTGAATTTGTGCAATTGATGAATGAAATATGTGAAATGCAAATGATTGTGGATGATATGAATGATGTAAAATGAGATACCATTTTTACCCCAATGGTGGGAAGGGGGTTGGTGTATAATACCATGTGATTGTAGATGATATGAATGATGTAAAATGCGATACCATTTTTTCCCCAACGGTTGAGAGGGGTATTTGTCCAGTGTAGATGTTATGATCATGCTATATGTATTTTGTCATGGGAAAATCATAATGTAATGTGGTTGCCCCAAATTTTAGGATGATTCGATGCTTATTGAATAAGTTGCTGCAATGGCATCATTGAGTGTGCAAAGTATGAAGATGCAAGTTGACTAAGTCAATGCAGGGGTTGGGTATTGACTGTGGAAATTTCTTCGACAATTCCATGATGGAACCAATTAAACTTATCGGTGTCCTGTATTATGGCTGTTGTCAAATGAATGAGTGTTTGTGATTGTGATTTATCTGTGTTTTCTTGCCCCATGGACAAGGACATCAACAACTTATTATAAGCAAATTATTCTTGGCAAGGTTGCATTCAAAATGTGAGGTGCCAAATGTGATTGTGATTTCTGATGATGAGATAATTGATTATGATCATGAGCAAGTGTCCTTATTGTAGATTATTCATCTTACCGAATTGCATGGATTATTATCACTGCAATCACCAAGTTTATAGAATAACATACTAGATACGAGGTTCGCTTGGATGACCTGGACAAAATAAAAATGATGAATGATATATGCACGATGATGATGGAAGAATGTTTGATGCAATGATGATTTTGTTGATTATGGAATTGATTGATTATGTTATAAATGAGTGATTAAGCAGTCAAATCAATTCCAATATGTATAAAATTGGGTGGGATGATGGAGTAGATGATGAAGAATTGTGGAATGTCGATTTTGTGAAAATTTGACCTTGGTTGGCATGTTTTGTAATGCAATATGTGTTTTTGAATAATTTTGCTTTTTCTTCGAAAATATGCATGCAAAACTATTTGTAATCTCACAAAATCAACATTTATGATGTGCATGATGTGTGGATGAATTTTGGTGCCAATTAGATGATGGAAGCTACCATTTTAAGAGCTTTTGTATTCATTCTCTTTTGTTGTCAGGAGTGTGCCTGCACCTGGCATGTTTTGCAGGCACCCGCATGTGCCTATGTGCACCTGCAGGCACGGGTTTGTGCCTGAATGCACTAGTGAAAGCTATAAAAATCTTTCTAAGTAAAATGTTAGGCTCATTCATGAGTTGTTGACTTTGAAAAGCTGTGTCTGAGGAGTGGAGTGGTTTGTGAGCTAAGTGAACTATTGGGTGTGTGCGGAGGCGATAGCGGTGGAGGGCCTAGGTGTTGCTGGTGGAGTGGAGGCAACATTTGTCCCAGTAAGACCATTTGTTTCCTTTTTGCAAAAAAAAAAAATTTATTTTGTTGCTTTGTTTTTTAATTTTTAAAACTAACAAAGTGTTTTTGTTTGTTGCAGCTGAGGGATATTGAGCCTCGACATCGCTTCTTTCCTCTCGTTTCGAGGACGAGGAAGAATCTTTCAGAGGAGGATTGGGGGTTGTTGGGTAAGGTGGGTTTAGAGGGTGTGGCTATATTGGATGTGGTGAGGGCTAATGAGGGGTACCTCTCGGCTCTGATAGAGAGGTGGGACCCAGACAGAGGGACTTTCTAGTTGCCAATTGGAGAGGCTACTATCACTCTTGAGGATGTCTATCACATTCTCAAGGTTCCAGTAGAGGGAGAGAATGTGGTGGGTGGGAGGGATAAGAATACGGAGATGGAGATAATGTTTGGGGATCGATTGCGGGAGGTCCAGATAGGGTATGGATAGATATTGTACCTAAGCATGTACAAGGTGAAGGAGTTAGATGCACTCCCCACCTTGATCATGTTCATGCTAGAAAATATAGTGCTACCGAATAGCACTAGGTGTGGGTTCCCTTGGAACCTATTGGTTTTGGTGAGTGATCTATTGATCGATCCTTGCGAGTATGCATGGGAACCTGCTTTATTGGTGCAGCTATACCAGGAGCTGTATGAGGTGGTACAGAGGGAGAGAAATGGGATTAGGTGTAGCTTTCTCCTACAGTACTAGGCTTGGGTGTATTTATCCAGTGTAAATGTTATGATCATACTAGATGTATCCTGTCATGGAAAAATCATAATGTAATGTGGTTGCCCCAAATTTTGGGATGATTCGATGCTTGTTGAATAAGTTGTCGTAATGGCGTCATTGAGTGTGCAAAGTATGAAGATGCAGGCTGACTAAGTCAATGTAGGGGTTGGGTATTGACTGTGGAAATTTCTTTACCAATTCCATGATGGAACCAATCAAACTTATCGGTGTCCTGTATTACGGTTGTTGTCAAATGAATGAGTGTTTGTGATTATGATTTATCTATGTTTTCTTGCCCCACAGACAAGGACATCAATGAATAATTGTGAGCAAATTATTCTTGGCAAGATTGCATTCAAAATGTGAGGTGCCAAATGTGATTGTGATTTTTGATGATGAGATAATTAATTATGATCATGAGCAAGTGTCCTTATTGTAGATTATTCATCTTACCAAATTGCATGGATTATTATCATTGCAATCGCCAAGTTTACAAAATAACATACTAGATACGAGGTTCATTTGGATGACCTGGACAAAATAAAAATGATGAATGATATATGCACGACTATGATGGAATAATGTTTGATGCAATGATGATTTTGTTGATTATGGAATTGATTGATTGTGTTATAAATGAGTGATTTAGCAGTCAAATAAATTCCAATATGCATAAAATTGGGTGGGATGATGGAGTAGATGATGAAGAATTGTGGAATGTTTATTTTGTGAAAATTTTACTTTGGTTGGCATGTTTTGTAATGCAATATGTCTTTTTGAAGAATTTTGTTTTTTCTTAGAAAATATGCATGCAAAACTATTTGTAATTTTACAAAATAAACATTTATGATGTGCATGATGTGTGGATGAATTTTGGTTCCAATTAGATGATGGGAGCTACCATTTTAAGAGCTTTTATCTTCATTCCCTTTTGTTGCCAAGCACATGTCTGCGCCTAGCGTGTTTTGCAGGCACCCGCGTGTGCCTGTGTGCACCTACAGGCGTGAATTAGTGCCTGTAATGTTCAGGCATGGGTATGCACTTGAATACACTAGTGAAAGCTATAAAAATATTTTTGAGTAAACTTTGAGGCTCATTCGTGCACTATTGACTTCGAGAAACTGTGTCTGAGGAGTGGAGTGGTTTGTGAGCTAATTGAGGCTATTGGATGTGTGTGGAGGTGATGGCAGTGGAGGGCCTTGGTGCTGCTGGTGGAGTGTAGGCGACATTTGTCCCAGTAAGACCATTTGTTTCCTTTATGCAAAAAAAATGTTTATATTTTATTGCTTCGTTTTTGAATTTTTAAAACTAAGAAAGTGTTTTTGTTTGTTAGAGTTGAGGGATATTGAGCCTCGGCATCTCTTCTCTCCTCTCATTCTGGGGATGAGGAAGAAGCTTTTAGAGTAGGATTGGGGGTTTTTGGGTAAGGTGGGTTTAGAGGGTGTGGCCAGATTGGATGTGGTGAGGGCTAATGAGGGGTACCTCTCAGCTCTGATAGAGAGGTGGGACCTAGACAAAGGGACTTTCTAGCTACCAACTGGAGAGGCTACTATCACTCTTGAGGATGTCTATCACATTCTCAAGGTGCCAGTAGAGGGAGATAAGGTGGTGGGTGGGAGGGATAAGAAGGTGGAGATGGAGATAATATTTGGGGATCGATGGCAAGAGGCCTAGATAGGGGATGGATGGATGGATATTGTACCTAAGCATGTACAAGGCGAAGGAGTTAGATGCACTCCCCACATTGATCATGTTCATGCTAGCAAACATAGTGCTACCAAATAGCATTGGGTGTGGGTTACCTTGGAACCTATTAGGTTTGGTGAGTGATCTATTGACGGATCCTCAAGAGTATGCATGGGAACCTACTTTATTGGCGTAGCTATACCAGGAGCTATATGAGGTGGTGTGGAGGGAGAGAAATGGGATTGGGTGTAGCTTTCTCCTATAGTACTGGGATTAGGAGTATTTTGTGGTAGCTTGGTCTGAGAGTTTTCCATGTGAGTCATGGTATATGGATGAGCCTTACGCGAGGCGATGGGTGGTGGCTGACGAGGTTCAGCCTAGTTGAGAGGTACATACTGGGCAGTGGTATCGGGACATGTGGTTAGGCCCGACTCGAGAAAATGCATGGTGGAGGCCATGGCGAGGAGCTAGATGAGATGGAGATAGGAGGTAGCTACGTTGAGTGTGGGAGGCTCGATGGATAGTTGGACAGAGGGATGAGGAGGTGGAGTACTTCTAGTACTCATAGGTGTTGAGGTAATTTGGTTTACCTCAGGGAGTTCATGATGAGCCGATGTTGTATCGACGTCAGAGAGATGAGGTGACACTGCCCTGTCCAAAACCGTGGTGGGTGCCACTAGAGGGTGACGAGCATCTATAGGTGGTCGACATGGATGATGTCGGGGTAACTTCAGAGTATGTGGAGTGGTTTGGTGCCCAGCCAGTATGGGTAGAAAAGGTTGTAGGTGCAGATGTGGTAGCTACAAGGTCGAGGTTGACTCCAAATAGGACGAGGCCTCAGAGGTTGACATGTCAAATGCAGTCGAGGGGAGAAACCCAGCAAGATCTGAATGTGGAGTTTGCAGAGGGAGAAAGGAAGGATGATGAAGATATGGGTTAGATATCTAAGGTGGCTAGGCTACAGGATGAGTTGGAGTAGCTACGGGAGGAGTAAGAGACTATGCTAGAGTCTCATAGGGAGGCCAGGGTGACTATAGCTTGGCTAGAGGCAGAGCGGGCAGCGGCTATAGTTGGGGATCAGGAGATAGTGATGAGGCTCCAAGCAGAGATATTGGTGGAGTAACAACATCAGAAGGACTTATGGTGACTTCAATCTAGTGAGGCATACATGCATTCCTTGGAGGATGTGTGTATGCAGCATCACATCACATTGCTAGATCCTCCTTCTTCATCTATGGTCGAGCCATCAAGGCACACGGAGTCAAGGCAGAGCACTAGGCCGAGGGCTCCTTCTGGGTCTCAAGGGTCTTCTCATGGATAGTTGATGTAGTACTTAGACGCACTCTTTTGTACATGTGATCCTTGGTGCTCCTTTTCATAGACTTATTGGCACTTGATTGTATATTGGGCACTTATATATATATATATATATATATATATATATATACATGGATTTTTCATATATGTGTGTTGTCTTTTGTGTGGATGTTTTTATGTGTTATGCAATGCTTTATTTAATGTTTATGATGATGTATGCAAGCTAATGACTATGATGTGTATGCCTAAGGTTTATTTGAATGACGTATGCCATCTAATGATGTGTTATTAATGAGTATGAGTTATTAATGCAAGTAAATGTATGAAGAATGTAAACTATATGCAATCTTATGATGATGTGTTATGGATGATTAATGCAAGCTAATGTTAAATGAATGCAACGGCAAACGCCTCTATGGTTTATTAATGAATGTAAACTTACATGATAGGAATGCATGTTGTTCATATGATCTATTATAGTTCAGAAATGTTATTGGTCATTTTTTTTGTCCATTGTTTGACAATCGGTAGTACCAAATTTGGTGGTGTTTTGCAACTTGACTTACTATGAAGACATGGATGTGGACATGGCAGAAGATATCGATGTTGATATGGAATAAAATATGGAATTTGATACGAAAGAAGATATGGGTGTTGATATGGAATGAGTAATACAAAATTTTCAAAGACTCAAACATACTAGTGTTATCAACCAAACTCACTTGGGTTGTCTAACTTTCTTTGGGACCAATGTGTGTGCAAGTGAGGTTCAATAACAAAATATTGAGTGTGTCAATGACCCTATCTAATAAAGAACCAGTGTGTGTGCATGTGAATTTTATTGACCCACTATGATTAAATTGGGCATGACCTGTTATGGAGATGACCTAAGGCTATCTTGCCCTTATGTGTGGTCAGAGGTCTTCCTATTTGCCAAGGAGACATATCGCTCTGCATGAGCTTACTCCACTGCCAGTCAACCGTCTATAGCCCCGGTGAAGATTCACTCCATAGTCCAATGGGATTTTATCTTTTAGGCCTTGGGGATGACTACCCATCCTTGCTAGGGATATGAAGTACGAATCCTTACGACTGTAGGGATCAAGGGTGTTTGGGATTTTATTAATTTTGTATAGAGTTTTTGGGAATCAGATTCTCAACTAAAGTGTGATGAGAATTGTGACCCTGACCTTACTATATTTTTTTATGCTTATGTTTGAAGAGTAATTGTGGTAGTGGTGAAAACCACTATTTTTGCTTTGGACTATGTTGCATGATGGGACAAGCGAGGATTATCCCTTTTCGCTTCAAGGTACTATCCAAGTATGGATCTAACCCTCCTTGACTCATAATATTTTTATGATGTGATATAATGTGATTGGTTCAAGATTGTGTATTGGAATCAATTGATAATGCTCAATACTTTCTTAGTGTGTAAAGTGTGTTGTTGGTCCTAAAGAAAATTAGACTCCACTTGGAGGTTGCTTGCTACACTAGTAATGGCTGAGTGACTGAAAATCTAGGCTTTGTGATTTTGACATGTGGTATTTTTGGCTTATGAGGTTTGTGAAAGGTGCATGATTGTATCAAATTAGGTACCCCCAATTTCTATAACTTGACTTTTTGTTTATGGCCATATCATCATTACTATGCCAGATAATTGAACATGGGATGGGATGAATGCAAATGTATATGCCTAGTGCAATGAAGGTTAATATGCAAATGGAAAGTGGAATATGTATGTATGGATTAGAATTACGATGCAAGTTAAATTCCTAAATGCAAATTAAATGTATGCAATGTGAAAAATGCCTATGTAAAAGCATGCAATTTGTGTTTTTTTTTTTCATGTATATATACATATAGTGTGTCACTTTTAACAATAAAATGCCTTTAACTGAAGAACATTAAGTGGTTTAGGATCCTCTATACCCTCTAAATTGGCAAGCCTATAAGTACCATTACCCACTTTTTGAGTGATTACATATGGACCTAACCAATTTGCCATGAATTTGTCACAAACATGTGGCAACACATTGGTGTTTTATTGGTTCTCTTTGAGGATGAGATCCCCTACTTGAAATTCTTGAAGATAGACTTTAGCATTGTAAGCATGCTTGAGGTGGTCTTGATAAACTCGTAAATGTTCTAATGTGTTGACACACCTTTCATCTAGAAGTGTGATTTGGTCAAGTCCTGCTTGTCTAGTTGTATCATCATCTATGAATTATTGCAAGGAAATTCGTAAGGAAGGAATCTCGAGCTCAAGAGGCATAATAGCTTTCACTCCATAGACCAGATAAAATGGTGTTGCTCCCGTCGGTGTTCGAATGCTTGTTCAATAATCCTCCATCCTAACCATTCCACCACCCACTTATCCACCATACACCCTTCTCGCCAATTATTTGGCCCAAATCCACCTTTCCCGCCATTTCCTAGCCTAATTGGGATTATTTTAATATTATTTTATAATATTTTATTTTATATAATATTTTTATTATATTTTAATATATTTATTATAAAATATATATTTATAAACTCAATTAACCTCAGTCGTCCGATCAGATTCAATCTACACCCTCCATTTTCATTAATCCATGTCACATGCAAAAAGTAATCTCAACCTTAGGATCTAATTTAATCTTAGCCACACGATCAAAAGTGTAAGGCTAAAACCCTAAGAAAACCCTAAGGTTGGATTATAAGTAGGGGCATTTGCAAATGCCCAAACCCTAGAACTGGAACCCTCTAAACTTGGACATTAGACTTTGCATTCTAATGACCAAAACAAAAAAAACCCCAAAAAAATGAAGATGGGAGCAAAAACCCAAAAAACCATCCACACCCCCCCCCCCCCCCCCCCCCCCCCCCCCCTATTCCATCCCTCGATCTATTTCTTCAGATTTACCCTACCCTATAGGCACTATTTTGAGCTTGCAAAGCTCGCTACAGAGCCTGCCAAGCGCTCTCCAGAGCCTTCCCTATCTGTAGGTGCACGCTAGAGCCTTCCAAGCTCACTATAGAGCTTGCCAGGCACTCTCTAGAGCCTACCACAGTCCCAGGTGCGAACCAGAGCCTACGAAGCTCGCGTCCGAGCCTACCGTCATCAATGAACTGCATTCTAAAGCTGTTGCATCAATAGATCTGAAACATCATCTGCAATAACTGGTCAATAGCAAGGTAAATCTTATTTGTGTGTATTTTATTTAGTAATTTGTTGATTCTGCATGCTCTTTTATTTTATTAGTAAACTAGGGTTTTATTAATGTCTGAGGGCCTCACACTATGGAGCCCTCACAGGTATTACTAACTCTCTTTGTTTTATTTTGTGTATGTAGATCTGCAAGTTCTACATTTTATTTGATGGTTGTTGAAGTTGGAGTGGCCCAATCTTGGATATTTGAAGCCCACTCAACTTGTTGGGATCAAGAGCACACCCGAATCTGAAGACACTTCCATTGCTACTAGCTAGGGTTTTGGAGAACCCCAACGTCATTGTAATCTATTGTATCAAATAGTTGTACTGAACAAGGATTGTAATAAAGGAGTTTATCGGCTCCCCCCACCTTATTGAATATACATTCTTTTGTGCAATCTTTGTGTCTCACTGCATTATTTGATTTCTGCTATTTTATTTTAAGTGTCGTGTTCTTGCATCTACAAATGGTGATCACGGTGGGACCCCACAAGGGTTTCATTATTTGATAGATCTACCTTGCTAATTTACTATTATTGTTGTTTGTTGTAGGATTTTCAAAAAACGTAAAAGTCATCGTGTTCATCGCTAGGGTTTCTGAAGCATTCTGCAGTAGTTCCAGAGATCGCGCAGGTGCTCTTCCACATTATGTAGGCATCCTTCCATGTTACGTAGGTGCTCTCCTATGCCTGTGCAGGCACCCGACTACGCCTGGCATTAATTTGAAGCAGAGCTGAGGCTTCCAAGTAAGTTTCGTAACCCTAGGTTGCCATTTAGCAATTTACGTATTCTATTTCCTGCTGTTATTTTTCACTATTTCTGTGTTCACATTAAGGAATATGGGAAAGAATTTGTAGCAAGTTACATCTAGGGTTTGTGTGTGATTTATGATACAAAATATACTTCTTGTTCTGAAATTGCAAGTCTAGGTGATTTGTCTGCATTTTTGAGTGCATATAAAACATAAAAGCATCTTAGAGTTGCATTTTAGGGTTAAAAATTATTTCAAACTTGCATATCTAAATAGGAACAACATTTAGAAGCATAAAGTAATCCTGCCCTAGGCTGGCCCCTTTGGTAGAGAGGTGGACGAACCCTCCGGTGCTCATGTGATTTTTATCATTTGTAGGCAAGGATTTTAAGGGTGTACTCTGCGCTCTATCGATGAAATTTGCATCTTTGTGTTGGATTCTAATTTAGATTAGTGAGGTTGGTAATTTTTAATATTGCTTGTGCACTATAGAAAATAAGAATATTCAATAAAAATCAATCACACACTTGCACGTTGCACTTTTTAACAGTAATAGTTGGATTTCATCACCAACTATTGCTTGAGGTTTGGTGACGGTGGCATTCATCTCCATCCATCAAATATCTACCCCTAGACACCATAGGACCACCCCCGAGCAAACTTGTTGGAGGTCATTACCAACAAGAATCTCGTTGCCTTGGCCAACCATAGTTTTTGCCTTTGTTTTTCATTAAACAAGATTAGGCTACATCAAAACACACAAAACCAACAATTTTAAAAAGGAACTTCACATTAAAGGAAGAAAATAATTAATGAACCTGAGGTAAGCCACACAAGGTGAAACCTAGGATTGGTTGTTTTCTTTGCTTTAAATTTTTAGGAAAAGTTGTTAATTTGTGTGATTTAGATAAGCTTTGAATCTTTGGTTTTATTACTTTATGGTGCTAACACGACAACAAAAGAAAATGATAAACCAAAGTAGTTTAATGGAAAACAATTCTCATGAGCCCGCTACTTTAGTAGCCCCATCCAATATGGTTCAGACTACTTTGTCTGGATCATCCCATCCACCCCACTCTCAAGAGGAGTCCCATTCACTTGATGTGGAGACAACCACCACCTACATAGACATGGATAGAGTTCAGGCCATTTACAAGGCCTCTAACTATGTCTTAGAGCCCCTTAGCCAAGATGGTTTTGAAGAAGCTGAATTGGCTACCACCTACATTGCCCAAGGATATCCTAATTCGAGATATGAATATGGTATGCCTTCCTCCACAAGCCAACCACCCCAAAGCCCAAGTGTTCAAAACACTTATTTCACATCCACCTATACCAACCCCTTGTATGAGGAGCATGTCAATGTTGCCTCGCAAGTCCCTAATCTTCAAGTTGCAACATCAAATGCAACTTGCACCATACCCATGTCCTCTCATCCATCATCATCCACACCTCCATCATCTCACTTAGCCAATATCACCATGTCATCCATTCCTCCATCATCTCACTTAGCCAATATCACCATGTCATCCATTATCATCAACCCAACCATCATCTCATCCAACCTCAACCCCATCATTCGACACATGGTCAAATCAGGAACTCACGGATACATTAGGGCTCATCAATAGATTGCTTTCACAATGAACAAAAGGAAAGCAACCAGTTAACACAAACCCTATGACTCAAGGAGTTCCAAATCAACCTCCACTCATCAATCAAAATTTGGCATGGGTCCCTCAATCTTCCATAGTGACCATCCCTAATCCACCACCACTCCACACATCCACCATACCAATCAACATTACCACCAATCAACAATCCAATCCATTCCTCCATCATCATCATCAATCATCCCCATCCTTCAACCATCCATATTCTCTGCATACCCAACCCAATTCATTCCACAACACCATGTTGGTCACACCCCAACATCCATCATCCAGCCCATCAACCAACCACCACCTAATCCAGGGTCCTCACATTCCAGCAGAAGACCTTAGACTTCAGGCAATGCAAAAGCAAATTGATCAGTTGATGCAAAATTCATCAAGAACAACGAGCCAAAAACTCACATTAAGCCAACTGATCCATCAACCAATCCATCCATCGATACCATCACCGCCATATCCGACAGATTTTATGATACCAAAATTTGACAAGTTCAGGGGAACTGAGGATCCCAAGGAACATGTGAGCTCATTTGTCCATGTATGTTTTTGGATTAGTGATGATAATGCTCTTATGCTCCGAACGTTTCCTCAAACATTAGGGGGAGATGCCATTGAATGGTACAATCAATTGCCCACACATAGTATATACACTTTTGATCAATTGATAGATCTATTCTTGGAACGCTTCACCCTAAATATTAAAAAGAAGGTGTCCTTATCAGATATCTATTATTTGAAACAATGGGATGAGGAACCTATCTATGACTTTGGAAACCATTGGAGGGCGGTCATAACTAAATTGCCATTCTCCCTACCAATGGAAGAAATTATAAAACTTTTTACCAAGAGTTGCTTAAAACCCATCTCTTGGATGCTACAACTAAACACTTATAGAACATTCGAAGAAGCTTTAGCATAGGCTAGTGTCATTGAGGAGATCAAAATCCAAGAGGGTGTCATTAAGCCTAAAAAGAAAGAATGGCAAAACAAGGGCCAATACCAAAATAATCAATCTGGCCAAAACAAATCTACACAAGCCTCAACGGCTAACACAACAAACCAAGTCAATCAAGTGGTGATGAGCCAGCCCGTAGTGGCTCAAAAATTAGTGCAACAACAAATTTCCTATCATGCGGTCCCATCAGTAACCCAAGCACCAACGGTACAAAACACAATGCCAACTATGGAACAACCTACCCACCGCCAATTCAATCACCCACAAAGACAATACACTCTGTTAAACGAGTCGTATTCATCCCTATTTAGAAGGTTGTATGAAACCAACAAATTAGCCTTGCCAAACATTAGGCCCGATGATCCCACCAAAAGGCCTAAGGGTTATAGAGAGCACTTGTTTTTCCCATACCATCGACAAAATGGGCATGATATCAATTCCTACCATATGTTCAAAAACATAGTGCAAGACCTTATAGACTTAGGGGCCATTAACGTGGATAACCCCTTAGCTCCACAAAATCAAAATTTGGGCATATATCAGACACCTCTACCTAACCATGGGGAGGTTCAATACAATGTAGGGGGTAACAATCAACAAGCACCCCCTAATCAAGTAAATCATGTCCAACAATACCAAAACTTTGTGGGAACGGTCCATGTGGTCACTAGAGGGCAAAGGCAAAATCAACAAAATGTTCAACAACCTTCAAACCCACCTCCCATCCAAACATCACCAAATCCATCTCCGCCAATCAATCTATCCAACCCATCCAATCCACCCATCCTTCATCCAATAAGGCCAGCGGTAACCTTAACCAGCCGGTTAACCACTAGTTTGAAAATGGCATCGGCCAAACTTTTTGTATATGAGCTCATTCAACAATCCCCTAGGCATAGAGAAGCTTTAATGGAAATACTCAAGTCAATTGAGTTAGAATCCCAAGACTCTAATGCCTTTAACAATTTTGTAGGGAGTGTTAGAACGTGCATGGAACCATCAATCACCTTCTATGACTTTGAGATAAAATCAATGAGTTCAGAATCGGTGGACCCTCCATTGCACATAATGGCCTTAATAGACAGAAATCCATTCAAAAGAGTATTAATCGATACCAGCTCATCAATCAATATCATTACTACCACTGCTCTTATCCACCTCAACTTACCTCCATCCCACATTTCCAAATCATCACTCACCCTCAAAGCATTTAACGATGCTTTGTGTACCACAATTGGCACTATTGTTTTACCTATAGAAGTAGGGGCTAGAATGTTGCACACCATGTTTCACATCTTGGAAGGTGCCATGGCATATAATATACTCCTTGGTAGACCTTGGATGAGGGAAATGAAATGTGTTCCATCAATTCTCCACCAATGCTTGAAATACGTTCATGATGGACAAGTCCATTGCATCCCCATGGATGTTGAACCTTTTAAGTATTGTAATTTCATTTCAAATCCTTATGAATCCATGTTACCTTCCACCCATTTATTCTTGGCACCATCATCGAATCCATCCACGTCATCCCTCAATCCATCTTCTTCTTCTAATCCACCTCCATCTTCTTCTAAGGCTCCCATCATAGAGGAGCTACCCATCACATCACCTTCTCAAACATCTAGTTCTTCTTGTACATGTAATTACGGACAAGCTTCCATTAACACATCGTACATCACAAAAACTCCTTCCACTACAACCACTTCTTCTATTCCATCACATCATCCCACACCGCCATCTCATCACGCCATGTCGCCATCCAATCCAACTCCATCAGTCGATGTGTCACAAGTCAAACTTTTTGATTGTGACATATTTAACTCCCCACCATCCACAACCAATCTAGAGCCATCCGAGCCTTCACCATCCACCTCATCAACCCAAGTCGAAGTCCACATCACCAATCCTGGTATAGGTGAATATGTGGTCCAAGACGTCACCATCACCCCCTTAGCCATTCCAACAGCCAAGGATTTTGGATGTCCCAAAGACCGTTCTCTATCCATAGGTGTTGTCTACGACATGAGTGCCACTCCAAATAGCATTAAATTTGTTTATGGAGGATTGGATTGCTCAACTAGGGCAAACCCACCCGAAGAACCGAAAGAGCCTAGGCGTGCCAATATACCTAACGTAGAAGAGTTTCTAGCCAGATACTTTAACATGTTCCATTGGCAAGGTCAAGGTCTAGGTTCCCATGAACAAGGAATGCATGATATCCTAGATGTCCCATATAGAGGCGCCCATGATCATTCTGGATTAGGCTATACCCCATTGTCCTCCACCACTTCTCTTGAGCAAGCCTTCAAAAAGCTTAGCCTCAATGATGAAGAGCCCTCCATACATCCATTGCCATCAACATCCTCTCTTGAACAAGCCCTTCAAGAACTTCGCATTGATGAAGTAAACGAGGATGATCCCATCAATTTCTCCTATCCTATCTTTGATTTCGATGATGAAAGTTATGAAGAATTTGAGGTCATGTCAAATGCTTCTGATGATTCTAAAGAGGAATCACACCCCATTGTCCCCATCACCCAACAGGAAGAGTTTTACCTCCGAATGTTCCCCATCCATCATCCCATTTTCTGCTTGCTTCTTCCACAAGAGCAAGATGATCCACCTAGAAATCTACCTTGAGCCCCACATAAGCCAAGAATTGTAACATATGTACATACAAAAAAAAAAACAACAAAAACAAAAAAAAGAGAAAAATGTTGCTCTGATGTTTCACGTTCACTATTACAGGGATACCATGCCTCGACATCGGTTTTGATTCAATTGTTCCATCCACGCATCCATCCAAGCCACCTTCCCTTCCCCTAAGTCAATATGAATCCTATTGACTTATTCACCCCGCTCCACAATCCATACGATTTGGCTAAGCCAATTCCAATTGACATCAGCCTCATTGACTTGGACCGGATTTCCTCTCCACCCTCCTTCTCGGAGTTCATCCTATCCAAGGAATTGCTAAGGGCTTTGGCCTGCTACATTCCTCCTTCACCTCCACCTTCACCCTCGCCATATTCAGCTAGCAGTCCCGAGGTCTTCCAGGCAGAGTTAGACAACGATAAGCAAGCGAGGCTAGATGACATCTTAGATGACTTCAATATGATTCCAACACCACATCAACTTGAGGAAGGTTCACATATGTCCATTGAAGAAACCATTGACGTGAACCTTAGTTCAGATCCTGAAAATCCCCAAATTGTCAAGCTTGGAAAAATTTTAACACCCGATGAACAAGAGCAATTCATTGCTCTCCTCAAGAAGAAGAAAGAGGTGTTTGCATGGTCCTACAAGGATATGCCTGGTCTTGATCCTGACCTTGTTGTCCACAATCTCACCTTGCGGCCTGACGCCAAGCCGGTCAAACAAAATCTTAGAAGAATGCATCCTACCGTAGCACTCATAGTCAAAGAAGAAATACAAAAATTGCTAGATGTTCACTTTATCATCCCTATTGACTATCCTGAGTGGCTTTCAAATATGGTGCCCATTCGCAAGCCCAATGGGGGGATACACGTTTGCAATGACTTTCGAGATCTAAATAAAGCGTGTCCTAAGGATGACTTCCCTCTACCAAACATTGATACTCTTGTCGACACCTGCGCAGGCCACGAAATGCTTTCCTTCATGGACGGTTTCTCAAGATACAACCAAATTCGAATAAATCTTGATGATCAACATAAAACAACATTCACAACACCATGGGGAACATTTTGTTTTAGGGTTATGCCCTTTGGCCTCAAAAATGTAGGAGCTACTTATCAAAGAGCCATGACTTACATCTTTCATGATTACATGCATAAAATCATTGAAGACTATGTAGATGATCTCTTGGCTAAATCTAAAACCCGACAAGAACATATTGATGTCTTGGACAAGATTTTTGATCGGCTGTTAGAATACAAGGTGAGGTTAAATCCCAAAAAGTGTGTCTTTGGTGTTACCTCTGGTAAAATTTTAGGATTCATTGTCTCCAAGAGAGGCATTGAAGTGGACCCAAATAAGGTTAAGGCCATCATGGAAATGCCACCCCCAACTAACATCAAGGAGTTGCATAGCTTGCAAGGTAAAATTCAATCGATCAAACGCTTCATTGCGCAACTTTTTGATAAATGCAGGCCATTTAACCACCTGCTACAAAAGGGGGTAGCATTTGTATGGATAGATGAATGTCAAAAAGCATTTGATGACGTCAAGCACTATCTAACTTCACCGCTAGTCTTAACTCCTCCTAGGTCAGGGGTCCCTTTCCATCTATATGTCTCAGCCACAGAGGCTGCTTTAGGGACGATGCTTGCACAAAAAAATGAACAAAATTGAGAGCAAGCAATCTATTACATTAGTCAAACATTGGTAAGTTATGAAACAAGATACACTTATGTAGAAAAGTTATGCTTAGCGGTGGTTTTAGCCACTAAGAAACTTCGACATTATATGCTAAGCCAAACAACCTATGTCATAGCTAGAGAAAATCCTCTGCGTTACATGATGTCTCGCACTTATAACAATACTCGTACCGCTAAATGGATAATGTTGCTTACAGAATTTGATCTCGAATTCATTAGCCAAAAATCCATTAAAGGTCAAGTCATCGTCGATCACCTTGCGAAAGCTCCACTACCTAGTGATCATCCTTTGATTATTGAGCTCCCAGATGATTCGGTATTTTTAGTCACTGAAGAAGGAAAAGATATCATTCCCAAGGAAGATGTCGACATCACATTATTCTTTGATGGATCTAAGTGCGAGAAAGGTCAAGGTGCGGGAGTTGTCTTTCACACACCATAGGGGATTCCCATCCCTTTATCATTCAAGTTAGACTTCTCATGCACAAACAACACAACAGAGTACGAAGCCTTAATCTTAGGTCTTCAATCAGCTATAGCTATGGGTATTAAGCATATCCAAATATTTGGGGATTCTCAACTTGTTGTAAAACAAGTAAGAGGAGAATACCAATGCAAAGAACCTACCATTAAGCTTTATCATGAAATAGCAATGAAATTGCTATCAACATTCGAATGGTATGAAATCAATAACTTACCTCGTTCGACTAACAGATTTGCAGATGCAATGGCCTCTCTTGGATCCTTGATACCAAAGAATGACTTAGGAGAGGTACAACCCCTAATAATCTCAACAATCTCTAAAGCAGTCATGGATCGTGCTAACCCATAGGATGGAAAAGATGTTTGCTTTATCCACATGGAATCATGTGAGCCTTGGTCAAACCCCATAATTGCCTTTTTAAAATTTGGAACACTCCCATCGGACATGTCCCGGTCTACCAAACGTGCCTTCAAGCAAAGGGTAGCCCATTTCATTCTCTTGGGTGACGTGTTGTATAAACGGGGTTATGATGGAATCCTGCTTCGATGCCTCAAACTAGAAGAGGCCCAAAGGGCCATAGAGGAAGCCCATGATGGTACTTGTGGTGGTCATTTTAGTGGAATGGCCATTGCAAAGCGTCTATTATGCATGGGTTATTATTGGCCCACCATGGAACATGACTGTTGCACATATGTCAAAAATTGCAAACAATGTCAATCACATGCCAATTTAATGCATGTACCATCACAAGCTTTACAACCTATACAGAGTCTCTAGCCCTTTTCACAATGGGGCCTCGACCTAATTGGAAAAATTTTACCCTCCTCTTCAGGACAACATACTTTCATCATAACCACCACAGAATACTTCACAAAGTGGGTTGAGGCAATCCCTCTAACTAGTACGACAAGACCTAGAATTGTGGATTTCATACTCCATCACATCATCTATCGCTTTGGTATTCCCTCTAAAATAATTTTGGATAATGGTAAGTCTTTCAAGAACAAGGATGTTCGAGCGCTTTGCGAGAAATATAATATCCAACACAGTTTCTCAACTCCTTATTACCCACAAGAAAATGGACAAGTTGAAGCTACCAATAAGACCTTAATTGCCATTCTTAAGAAACTCGTCAAAGAAAATCATAAATATTGGCATACACAAATCCCTTTGGCACTTTGGGCTTATCGAACAAGCATCCGAACGTCGATGGGAGCAACACCATTTTCTCTGGTCTATGGAGCGGAAGCTATTATGCCTCTTGAGCTCGAGATTCCTTCCTTATGAATTTCCTTGCAAGAATTCATAGATGATGATACAGCTAGACAAGCACGACTTGACCAACTCACACTCCTAGATGAAAGGCATGTCAATGCATTAGAACATTTACGAGTTTATCAAGACCGCCTCAAGCGTGCTTACAATGCTAAAGTCTATCTTCAAGAATTTCAAGTAGGGGATCTCATCCTCAAAGAGAACCAACAAAACACCAATGCGTTGCCACATCTTCATGACAAATTCATGGCAAATTGGTTAGGTCCATATGTAATCACTCAAAAAGTGGGTAATGGTACTTATAGGCTTGCCGATTTAGAGGGTATAGAGGATCCTGAACCACTTAATGTTCTTCATTTAAAGGCATTTCATTGTTAAAAGTGACACACTATATGTATATATACATGGCAAAAAAAAAACAAATTGCATGCTTTTACATAGGCATTTCCACATTGCATACATTTCATTTGCATTTAGGCACTTAACTTGCATCATACATATTCCATTACATTGTACAATTTCCATTTGCATATTAATAGTCATTGCACTAGACATATACATTTGCATTCATCCCATCCCATGTTCAATGATCTGGCATAGTAATGATGATATGGCCATGAACAAAAAGTCAAGTTATAGAAATTGGGGGTACCTAATTTGATATAATCATGCAACTTTCACAAACCTCATAAGCCAACAATACCACATGTCAAAATCACAAAGCCTAAAATTTTTAGTCACTCAACCATTACTAGTGTAGAAAGCAACCTCCAAGTGGATGTCCGATTTTCTTTAGGACCAAAAAACACATCTTACACACTAAGAAAGTCTTGAGCATTGTCAATTGATTCCAAACACAATCTTGAACCAATCACATTCCATCAAATCTTAAAAACATTATGAGTTAAGGAGGGTTAGTACCATACTTGGGTAGTACCTTGAAGCGAAAAGGGATAATCCTCGCTTGTCCCATCATGCAACATAGTCCAAAGCAAAAATAGTGGTTTTCACCACTACCACAATTACTCTTCAAACATAAGCATAAAAACATAGAGTAGTAAGGATAGGGTCACAATTCTCATCACACTTCGGTTGAGAATCCGATTCCCCAAAACTCTATACAAAATTAATAAAATCCCAAACACCCTTGATCCCTAAAGTCATAAGGATTCATACTTCACATCCCTAGCAAGGATGGGTAGTCATCCCCAAGGCCTAAAATATCAAATCCCATTGGACTATGGAGTGAATCTTCATCGGGGCTATAGACGCTTGACTGGCAGTGGAGTAAGCTCATGCAGGGCGACATGTCTCCTTGGCAAACAGGAAGACCTCTGACCGCACATAAGGGCAAGCTAGCTTTAGGTCATCTCCATAACAGGTCATGCCCAATTTACTCATAGTGGGTCAATAAACTTCACATGCACACACACTGGTTCTTGATTGGATAGGGTCATTGTCACACTCAAGATTTGGTAATTAAACCTCACTTGCACACACATTGGTCCTAAAGAAAGTTAGACAACCCAAGTGAGTTTGGTTGATAACACTAGTATGTTTGAGTCTTTGAAAATTTTGCAGTACTCATTCCATATCAACATCCATATCTTCTTCCGTATCAAATTCCATATTTTCTTCCATATCAACATCCATATCTTCTGTCATGTCCACATCCATGTCTTCATAGTAAGTCAAGTTGCAAAACACCACCAAATTTGGTACTACCGATTGTCAAACAATGGACAACAAAAATGGCCAATAACATTTCTGAACTATAATAGATCATATGAACAACATGCATTCCTATCATGTAAGTTTACATTCATTAATCAACCATAGAGGCATTTGTCATTGCATTCATTTAGCATTAGCTTGCATTAATCATCCATAACACATCATCATAAGATTGCATATAGTTTACATTCTTCATACATTTACTTGCATTAATAACTCATACTCATTAATAACACATCATTAGCTTGCATACGTCATTCAAATAAACCTTAGGCATACACATCATAGTCATTAGCTTGCATACATCATCATAAACATTAAATAAAGCATTGCATAACACATAAAAACATCCACACAAAAAGACAACACACATATATGAAAAAGCCATGTATATATATAAGTGTCCAATATACAATCAAGTGCCAAGAAGGCTATGAAAGGGAGCACCAAGGCTCACATGTACAAAAGAGTGCATCTAAGCACTACATCAACTATCCATGAGAAGACCCCTGAGACCCAGAAGGAGCCCTCGGCCTAGTGCTCTGCCTCGACTCTGTGTGCCTCGATGGCTCGGCCATAGATGAAGAAGGAGGATCTAGCAATGTGATGTGATGTTGCATACACACATCCTCCAAGGAATGCGTGTATGCCTCACTAGCTCGAAGTCACTGCAAGTCCTTCTGATGTCACCGCTCCTTCACCAAAATATCTGCCTAGAGCCTCATCACTGTCTCTTGATCCCCAGCTACAATCATTGCCCACTCTGCCTCTAGCCGAGCTATAGTCACCCTGGCCTCCCTCTGAGACTCTAGCATAGTCTCTCGCTCCTCCCGTAGCTACTCAAGCTTAGCCCGTAGCCTAGCCACCTCGGATATCTCACCCATATCCTCATCATCCTCCCTCTCCCCCTCTACCAAATCCACCTCTAGAGCCTGTTGGGCTGCTCCCCTCGACTGCCTCTGACCCATCGATCATTGAGGCCTCATCCTCTTCGAAGTCGACCTCGACCCCGTAGCTATTGCATCCACACCTACAACCTTTGGTACCCATACTGGTTGGGCACCAAACCACTCCACATACTCTAAAGTCACCCCAACATCATCCACATTGGCCACCTCCAACTGCTCATCATCCTCCAGTGGCACCCACCATGGTTCTGGATAGGGTAGTGTCACCTCATCTCTTCGACGTCGATACAACATCGGCTCATCAGGAACTCCTTGAGGTAAACCAAACTACCTCAATACCCATGAAGAGACCTCCTCATCCCTCCGCCCAACTATCCATCGAGCCTACCACACCCGACGTAGCTACCTCCTATCTCCATCCCATCTAGCTCCTCACCATGGCCTCCACCGTACATCTTCCTGAGTCAAGCCTGACCACATGTCCCGGTACCACTACCCAATGTGTACCTCTCGACTAGGCTGAACCTCCTCAGCCACCACCCATCACCTCGCATAAGGCTCATCCATCCACCATGACTCACATGGCAACCCCTCGAGCCAAGCTACCACAAAATGCTCCCAAGCCCAACACTATAGGAGAAAGCTACACCCAATCCCATTTCTCTCCCTCTACACCACCTCATACAACTCTCGATATAGCTACACCAATAAAGTAGGTGCCCATGCATACTCCCGAGGATCCGTCAATAGATCACTCACCAAACCCAATAGGTTCCAAGGGAACCTACACCCAGTGCTATTCGGTAGCACTATGTTCGCTAGCATGAACATGATCAAGGTGGGGAGTGCATCTAACTCCTTTGCCTTGTACATGCTCAGGTACAATATCCCTCCATCCCCTATTCAGGCCTCCCACCATCGATCCCCAAACATTCTCTCCATCTTCACCTTCTTATCCCTCCCAACCACCACCTTCTCTCCCTCTACTGGCACCTTGAGAATGTGATAGACATCCTCAAGAGTGACAATAGCCTCTCTAGTCGGTAGCTAGAAAGTCCCTCTATCTGGGTCCCACCTCTCTATCAAAGCCGAGAGGTACCCCTCATTAGCCCTCACCACATCCAATCTGGCCACACCCTCTAAACCCACCTTACCCAACAACCCCCAATCCTCCTCTGAAAGCTTCTTCCTCATCCCCAAAATGAGAGGAGAGAAGCGATGTCGAGGCTCAATATCCCTCAACTGCAACAAACAAAAACACTTTGTTAGTTTTAAAAATTCAAAAAACAAAGCAACAAAATAAAAATAATTTTTTTGCACAAAGGAAACAAATGGTCTTACCGGGACAAATGTCGCCTCCACTCCACCAGCAGCACCAAGGCCCTCCACCGCCATCGCCTCCGCACACACCCAATAGCCTCACTTAGCTCACAAACCACTCCACTCCTCAGACGCAGCTTCTCAAAGTCAACAACGCATGAATGAGCCTCAAAGTTTACTCAAAAAGATTTTTATAGCTTTCACTAGCGCATTCAGGCGCAGACCCATGCCTGAACATTATGGGCGTTGATTCACGCCTGCAGGCACATGCGGGTGCCTACAAAACACGCTAGTGTAGGCGCGCACCTGGAAACAAAAGAGAATGAAGACAAAAGCTCTTAAAATGGTAGCTCCCATCATCTAATTGGCACCAAAATTCATCCACACATCATGCACATCATAAATGTTGATTTTGTGAAATTACAAATAGTTTTGCATGCATATTTTTTGAGAAAAAGCAAAATTCTTCAAAAACACATATTGCATTACAAAACATGCCAACCAAGGTCAAATTTTCACAAAATCGACATTCCACAATTCTTCATCATCTACTTCATCATCCCACCCAATTTTATGCATATTGGAATTGATTTGACTGCTAAATCACTCATTTATAACATAATCAATCAATTCCATAATCAACAAAATCATCATTGCATCAAACATTCTTCCATCATCATCATGCATATATCATTCATCATTTTTATTTTGTCCAGGTCATCCAAGTGAACCTCGTATCTAGTATGTTATTCTATAAACTTGGTGATTGCAGCGATAATAATCCATGCAATTCGGTAAGATGAATAATCTACAATAAGGACACTTGCTCATGATCATAATCAATTATCTCATCATCAGAAATCACAATCACATTTGGCACCTCACATTTTGAATGCAACCTTGCCAAGAACAATTTGCTCACAATCAATCATTGATGTCCTTGTCTGTGGGGCAAGAAAACATAGATAAATCACAATCACAAACACTCATTCATTTGACAACAACCATAATGCAGGACATCGGTAAGTTTGATTGGTTCCATCATGGAATTGGCGAAGAAATTTCCACAGTCAATACCCAACCCCTGCATTGACTTAGTCAGCCTGCATCTTCATACTTTGCACACTCAATGATGCCATTGTGGCAACTTATTCAACAAGCATCGAATCATCCCAAAATTTGGGGCAACCACATTACATTATGATTCTCCCATGACAGGATACATCTCACATGATCATAACATCTACATTGGACAAATACCCCTCTCAACCATTGGGGCAAAAATGGTATCACATTTTACATCATTCATATCATCTACAATCACATGGTATTATACACCAACCCCTTCCCACCATTGGGGCAAAAATGGTATCTCATTTTACATCATTCATATCATCCACAATCATTTGCATTTCACATATTTCATTCATCAATTGCACAAATTCACTACATCATTCATTTTTCAATTGGCTTGTGAGATACATTCGTAACTCATTCACCAATTGAGGGGGTAAGCTACGCAAAATTCCAAAAATTCTTTATTCTTTTGTCTTCAACATCAGTGCTCAAATCCAACAACAGAGAGAAGTTGCTTCTGTGCCCATAGCCCAAGCAGGTGTCTCATATTTTTGCACCATATTGTGTTTCACGCAACATGGTACAAAAAGGGGCATCTATAGACACCAAATTACAACCACTAATCCTCCATCCTAACCATTCCACCACCCACTTGTCCACCATACACCCTTCCCACCAATTATTTGGCCCAAATCCACCTTTCCCGCCATCCATTCCACCATTTTAGCCCTTTCCCACCATTTCCTAGCCTAATTGGGATTATTTTAATATTATTTTATATTTATATATTATATTTTAATATATTTATTATAAAATATATATTTATAAACTCAATTAACCACAACCGTCCGATCCATTCTAATCTCCACCGTCCAATTTCATTAATCCATGTCACATGCAAAAAGTAATCTCAACCTTAGGATCTAATTTAATCTTAGCCACACGATCAAAAGTGTAAGGCTAAAACCCTAAGAAAACCCTAAGGTTGGATTATAAGTAGGGGCATTTGCAAATGCCCAAACCCTGGAACTGGAACCCTCTGAACTTGGACATTAGACTTTGCATTCTGAAGAGATTATTGGTGAAGCCCTAGCATAGAATCCCAAAGATCTAAAGCCCTAGTCCGCCAATAATACTTCTGCTATTCCAACCGCCATCCATCCATCCTCCCTCGCCACCACAACCATCCTCCATCCACCGCCTCCATCGCCATCCCCCTCGATCTATTTTTGTAGATTTACCCTACCCTGCAGGCACTATTTCGAGCTTGCAAAGCTCGCTACAGAGCCTTCCAAGCGCTCTCCAGAGCCTACCCTATCTATAGGTGCACGCCAGAGCCTACCAAGCTCGCTGTAGAGCTTTCCAGGTGCTCTCCAGAGCCTTCCATAGTCCTAGGTGTGAACCAGAGCCTACGAAGCTCACGTTCGAGCCTGTCATCATCAACGAACTACATTCTAAAGCTGCTGCATCAATAGATCTGAAATGTCATCTGCAATAACTGGTCAATAGCAAGGTAATAGCAAGGTAAATATTATTTGTGTGTATTTTATTTAGTAATTTGTTGATTTTGCATGCTCTTTTATTTTATTAGTAAACTAGGGTTTTATTAATGTCTGAGGGCCTCACACTGTGGAGCCCTCATAGGTATTACTAACTCTCTTTGTTTTATTTTGTGTATGCAGATCTACAAGTTCTACATTTTATTTGATGGCTTGTTGAAGTTGGAGTGGCCCAATATTGGATATTCGAAGCCCACTCAACTTGTTGGGATCAAGAGCACACCCGAATCTGAAGACACTTCCATTGCTACTAGCTAGGGTTTCGGAGAACCCTAGCATCATTGTAATCTATTGTATCAAATAGTTGTACTGAACAAGGATTGTAATAAAGGAGTTTATCGGCTCCCCCCATCTTATTGAATATACATTATTTTGTGCAATCTTTGTGTCTCATTGCATTATTTTATTTTTGCTATTTTATTTTAAGTGTCGTGTTCTTGCATCTACACATACCAATTGCGTGACTTTAAATATCGACTACTCTCGATTCCAATGAATGGTCAATATATAAATCATTCTACCTAGCTCCATTGATCATAGAATTGAACATATGTATATAGTTTTGTTTTGTTTGTTCCCATATTTTTTATGAAATTTCATGTTATAAATACTTAGGGCTAGCAGTAGAAAACTAGCACCCATTATGATGGGTATCTAGCCCAGCACACCGTGCATGCACAAAGTTTTCCAAGCAAGTAAAATAGCTAAGTGTCAACCTGGCAAAAAATGGGTTAGCACCAAGCTCTAAATGAGTCCCAAAAGTCCACCACCAAGAAAGTAATAATGTATGATAGATAAATGGGCAGCCTTTAGCCTCAAATAGGTCTTGGAAATCTACCACAACTTAGCAAGGAAATGGGAAGCTAGGCGATTCCTAATCTATCCCAAAATTTCGATGGTAGAATGGTTGGCAGATGTTTGGGAAACTACCAGGTGAAAGGACTCTCCAAAAGCCCCATAATGGATGAAAAGGAAAATGTTGATTGGTGAAGAAATGGGATGAAATTGGGTTGCAAGGTTATCCCAAACTCCTACCACAAAAAAAAAATATGGAAGTCCATCACTGCCAGTTGTGCATTGACAGCATGCAAAATCAGCCAAATGTCGACATCTGGATATGTTCGATAGTTGTTATCCACATTGATGCTACCATTTTGTAAATCAACTAAAGTACACATCATCAATATGGCACATGTGAGGAGCTAACCTTTGGCCTAATAGGATCCACACGAGCTAGCCACACTGGCCTCAAACAACCCACATACCAAGAACACGATGATAAGTAACGGTGAAAGCAACAAACTAGTCTAGGTGGTAGCACCTTCATTAAACATGTTGTTCCTCCATAATAGCAATAGTAGGGGGCACACTTTCTAGGGGAGGATGAAGGCATGTCATAAATGATGAATTAGGTAAGATCTTGAGCATGATCTACTAAGGGCCAATCACACTCTAACAAGTAACAAGGGCACGATAGCCAAAAGCACTTAAGGAAAAAGAGTGCATTATAAATTTTGCATACCTAACCAATGTAAACTGCTTCCTCATTGATGTCATTGACCAATGGTTTGCATCTCAAGAAAATTGATAAGATCCACTTATTATAAGTAATCTTGGATTTAGAAGATCTCCCTCGCTTCGCACAAATTCTCTTTAATGGTCATGTCAGACATATATCGGGCTTCCATCAATGAGCATTATAAATAGAGATGAGTTATGCTTCTGCCCCAGTCTTATTCCTTTTATGTTCCCATAGTGCTGAACTATTAGAAGAATTCTTAGAATCAATATCAAGGAAGATATATGACTACCTAAGTAGAGTGACTATATTTCTTTAGGGAAGGTAAACTATGAAGTTAAAGTAGCTGAGAGCATAAAATGATAAAGCTAAAATCCCCAATATGGCTGATAGACACATTTGAAAATCTCTTTGATACTGATCTCATGATTAAGTCTAGATTGAGAGGCTTTTATGAGGGTTCAGTGACCAAGGCAGCAAAATTCCCTCCCAGTAATCACTGCATGGAGGACCCAACTTAGCCTCTTCATATCTTTTTTAGTGCATCCTTGCCCTGAGCTAGTCAATGCAATTTCAAAATTTTATGAGGTTGGTTCAGGTGTAGTCATAAATGAGAAATTATAGCATATGTTCTATATATATGCATAGACTACTAGACAAGCATTCATTTTTAAAGAAATCCTTGCACAAGAGCTTTTGGGAGGGCATCTGAAAACCATTTATTTAGAGAAACAAAGGGCAATGCTAAGCAATGAAGGTCCTACGAAATGCCTAGCTGAGGTGTTGGGTAAATTAATGAAAGGTTACATGGAGAAACTATGATAATTGGGGGACTTCAATTAAGAAGTCCAACCAATCCTCTCCATGTTGGTGATTCTGCTTGGCCTACCAATAGATGTCATAGTATACCCATGTCAAATGACAATGGCACATATAGTATTAAGGGCACATAATTTTGTGAGATTGGATTGGGTGGAATTACTAGCTAGAAACATTAGAAAACAAATGAGGGAATATCAAACAGGGCAAATTACTGAATTTTGGTATTCCTCCTACTTAGCATGGTTATTTTTCAATTGCATGTCCCATTGTGTGATATTTCAAGAGAAGGATGAGCAGGGCCAGATACATCCAGTAGTATATTGGACACACATGCTTAGGAGGAGAAATTTTTATTTGGAATTCAATAAGGTATTCCTGGGACCTACTATTGCATTTATTTTTCAAGTTTTTCCATGCATGTCTTGTGAGGCATAGGCCTTCTTGGGATTCAATATATGGGAAGTAGGATATTGGTACTTTTTGAAGGAAGGGACCGTCATCTACCTGTATGTATTTTTCGATTTTTCCTACCTGATCCCCTTCTATGTTATAGAATGGGTATTTGGTATGGAGATATTCATCCATATCTATGCCATTGAAAATAAATTGGGTATTGGAGCAAAAAAAAAGATGATTTTCACAATCCCAATAAAATTTGGGCCTATCATTATGCCCAAGAGAGAAAGCACCTTATACCAATTTTTGGAGAGAAATTTATCCCTTCTAGACCTCCTAGTGGTGCATTTTAGGTGGAACTATGACCCAGACAACATCCTTAATAATAAGCTTGAAGCGAACAATGCAATGTCCCAAGTTTTTAAGCACCAAAAAAGTGATTTCAATGAGAAAATTACAAGATACAAAAATTTACCATAGGATCAGGTGGCACCTCTCACATACCTTGACATGCACGAGCAACCACCATGGAGAGCTTGCTATCCATACAAAAGTTTTTATTCCAAAAGGAACTTGGAACAATGGCTAAGCTTGACATTGTTTTAGTAAATTGAGAATAAAAAGTAGGAAAAACAAGAAGATGAGGAAAATGAAGAGGATGAAGATGAAGAGTAGGAGGTCCAAAGCGAGTTCTAGCCATAAGAGAGCCCAATCCATGAAAGGGGGACTAAGAAAGAAGTCCCCTCTGCATAGCCTCTTCAAAGTGCTAAAAATTTGAGGATGATTAGAGCTTTTGGGATATAATCAGAGAAGTTTACTAGTCCTCTATCGCAGAAACCAGGATCAAGAGGGAAGAGAAAAGAATTCTCTAGTCTTGATATATCTAAGGTGTATGTAGAAGAACACAAATGGCAACGAATGCAGTAGAAAGCACTAAAGGTAGGAGAATCAATAGTGGCCACTCAGATGGAGAAAGGGAAGCAGATAGTCTAAGGGTCACCAAAGAAGGTGCAAGAACAAGGTATGATCTCTAAACCCAATCCTCTACTCATTCATTCCTATTCCCCTTCTCCTAACCGAACCCCCTCCCTTAAAATTTTGGAAGATTCCCCTTCTCTTTCAGCCCAAAACTCAGGGGTGATTCTAGTTATGGTTACTGTAGACACCAAAACAACACCAATCCGATTACGGGACAGTGCTTTGGTTATTTCCCGTTTGCTTTCTTCGACCGTTCCGCCTTTGGGCCCATACACCATGGCAACGTCCCAGCCGCCTTGGCACTTTGCTTGGCAAACCCGCAAGGTCCCACCGGCTTATTCACGTCGCCCATAGAGTTCTATTCTGCCTTCATGCCCCTTTCCTTTGGTTAGGTCACGACATCGTGCTGTCGCGATATCACGACAGTTGCAACATCGTGCTATCATGATATCGCGACGGTCGCGACATCGCACTGTCGTGATATCGCGACATCACGGCTGTCGCGATATCACGACAGTCGCGACGTCGCGCTATCGCGACATCGTAGCTGTCGCGATATCATGACGATCGTGACACCGCGCTGTCATGATATCGCGGCTATCGTGATATCGCGACAGTCGTGATGCGATATCGTGACTGTCGCGACACCGCCCTGTCGTGACATCGCGACTGTCGCAATATCGTGACTGTCGCGACATCGCAGCTGTCACGATATCGCGACAGCTCCTACCCTGCACCTTGTTTCTTTTCTTGGTGTCGCGATATAGCGACGTCGCGATATCACGACAAAACTCTGCATTTATGCCTGGGCAGATTTTAAACCAACGAAGGCGGATTTTAACCAATAAAAGCATATTTTAAACCAACGAAGGCAGATTTTAACCAATGAAAGCATATTTTAAACCAACGAAGGTGGATTTCAACCAATTAAAAGTGGACATCAAACAGATAAACGTGGACATTAAACAAATAAGCATTAAACATTTGAATGTGGACTTTAAACAACTGGAAGTGGAAGACAGTCAAGTGCATGGGCCATTAGAGGACTGTCACAAAAGCATTCATGAAAGCCCGAGTCATGGAGGACTTTCCTCTCTCGTGGGAAGACATGACCGCCACATGGCACCTATGACCAACACATGGCGCTTATGCATGCCTATCTAAAGAGACCCCCTGGGTCTATAAAATGGTGGACTTTTCCACCCAAAAAAAAGAGAGGAGAAAAGAAACGTTTGGAGCAAGTGAAGCCCCCGCGCTTACCGCGGACGTTTTAGCATTGATTTACGTCATCCGCATCCGCGATCTCTTCGCAAGGGAGGTCATCGGGTGTTCATGGAGAATGTGAATCCGGATCCTTGGATCCATCCACTCGCCGACAAAGCTCAGTGTTCTGTTTTTATTTCTTTTGCATTATGATCTCGGGATTTTAATTGCAAGCATATCAACATGCAGATTTTGATTTTAAGCATGCATTCATCGGATTTTATTTCATTCGAAAATGATGCAGACCTAGTTGACTTTATATGTATTATGACGTAATTATTTTATTACGTTTATGTTATTTTTTCCACGCTGTAGCTAAACCGTATTTTCTTTTATGTCGTTTTATTTGTTTTAAAGATCGAATGTTTTATTTTTACACTGGTGCTACTAACGGATCTGTTTTTTCTTTGAATGCAGGAGAAGCAGCAGCGATTGAAGATTCACCAACACAAGCGACGACGACATTTTGGTCCGCCCATTCTACATGTGGGCACGTGGAAGGAGAACTACTAAATTCATATTGTAAATGAAACATGCTAATCTTCCTAGCCCTTAAAAGGGAAGGAGAGAGATTGTAACCGAATCCGAAATCATATTAATAAATTAAAAAAAGGGTTGTAGCACCTGTATCGAAAATAAAAGCATTTGATCCTCGAAACAAATAAAACATACGTGCAAAGAAAATAATTAGAACAGCATATTTGAATTAACTCCCGAAATCATGATAAAATGTAACATTCGTGAAAGTGAAATGAAATAAAACCTGCATGTTGATATTTATCGGAAAATTAATTAAAACAACGGATTGCAGAAATAAAATAAAATGAACTAAAATAAAACCGAAGACGCATGCACAAAATTAAATAATATCAACATACTTAATCAAAATTAATGATTAATGATTAATGATAATACGTTGTGTTAAAATAAAGCCTGCATGCTTGAAATCAACATCCGAAATCATAGTGCTAAAGAAATAAAAGAATAACAGTAAGCTTTGTCGGCAAATTGATGAATCCATGGATCCGGATTCATGTTCTCCGTAAGCGCCCGATGACCTCCCTTGCAAAAGAAATCACGGATGCGGATGACGTGAATCGAGGCTTAAAACATCTGGCGATAAACTGGCAGGGCTTCGCTGCTTCAAACATTTCTTCTCTGCTCCTTTTTTGGGTGGAAAAGTCCACCATTTTATAGACCCAGGGGGTCTCTTTAGATAGGCATGCATAAGCGCCATGTGTTGGTCATAGGTGCCATGTGGTGGTCATGTCTTCCCACGAGAGAGGAAAGTCCTCCATGACTCATGCTTTCATGAATGCTTCTGTGACAGTCCTCTAACGGCCCGTGCACTTGACTGACTTCCACTTCCAGTTGTTTAAAGTCCACCTTCCTTCAAAATGTCACCGCCGCTGTTGTAGGTGATTCTTTGCTCTTTCCTGCTCCTCTGCTGTTGGAAACCTGCGTACAAAGTGAAAGCAAAAGGCGTTAGTAGCACCTGTATCGAAAATAAAAGCATTTGATCCTCGAAACAAATAAAACATACGTGCAAAGAAAATGATTAGAACAACATATTTGAATTAACTCCCGAAATCATGATAAAATGTAACATTCGTGAAAGTGAAATGAAATAAAACCTGCATGTTGATATTTATCGGCAAATTAATTAAAACAACGGATTATAGAAATAAAATAAAATGAACTAAAATAAAACCGAAGACGCATGCACAAAATTAAATAATATCAACATACTTAATCAAAATTAATGATTAATGATTAATGATAATACGTTGTGTTAAAATAAAGCCTGCATGCTTGAAATCAACAACCGAAATCATAGTGCTAAAGAAATAAAAGAATAACAGTAAGCTTTTTCGGCAAATTAATGAATCCATGGATCCGGATTCATGTTCTCCGTAAGCGCCCGATGACCTCCCTTGCAAAAGAAATCATGGATGCGGATGACGTGAATCGAGGCTTAAAACGTCTGGCGATAAACTGGCAGGGCTTCACTGCTTCAAACGTTTCTTCTCCGCTCCTTTTTTGGGTGGAAAAGTCCACCATTTTATAGACCTAGGGGGTCTCTTTAGATAGGCGTGCATAAGCGCCATGTGTTGGTCATAGGTGCCATGTGGCGGTCATGTCTTCCCATGAGAGAGGAAAGTCCTCTATGACTCAGGCTTTCATGAATGCTTCTGTGACAATCCTCTAACGGCCCATGCACTTGACTGACTTCCACTTCCAGTTGTTTAAAGTCCACCTTCAAATGTTTAATGCTTATTTATTTAATGTCCACGTTTATCTGTTTGATGTCCGCTTTTAATTGGTTGAAATCCACCTTCGTTGGTTTAAAATCCACTTTTATTGGTTAAAATCCACCTTCGTTGGTTTAAAATCTGCTTTTATTGGTTAAAATCTGCCTTCGTTGGTTTAAAGTCTACCCAGGCATAAATGCGGAGTTTTGTCGCGATATCGCGACGTCGCAATATCGTGACACCAAGAAAAGAAACAAGGCACAGGGTAGGAGCTGTCGCGATGTCGCGACAGCGCAGTGTTGCAACCGTCGCGACATTGCGACGGTCGTGATGTCGCGATGGTCGCGATGTCGTGATGGTCGCGATATCGTGACTGTCGTGATGTCGCGACAGTGCGACGTCGTGATTGTCACGATATCACGACTGTCATAATGTCGCGATAGCACGACGTCGTGACTGTCGTGATATCATGACAGCGCGATGTCACGACAGCACGGCATCGCGACTGTCATGATATCACGACAGCGCGGTGTCGTGACTGTTGCGATATCGTGACAGCGCGATGTCGCGACTGTCACGATATCGCGACAGCGCGATGTCGTGACCTAACCAAAGGAAAGGGGCACGAAGGCAGAACGAAACTCTGTGGGCGGCGTGAATAAGCCGGTGGGACCTTGCGGGTTTGCCAAGCAAAGTGCCAAGGCGGCTGGGACGTTGCCATGGTGTATGGGCCCAAAGGCGAAACGATCGAAGAAAGCAAATGGGAAATAACCAAAGCACTGTCCCATAATCGGATTGGTGTTGTTTTGGTGTTGTTTCGCCTTTGGGCCCATACACCATGGCAACGTCCCATCCGCCTTGGCACTTCGCTTGGCAAACCCGTAAGGTCCCATCGGCTTATTCACGCTGCCCACAGAGTTTTGTTCTGCCTTCGCGCCCCTTTCCTTTGGTTAGGTTGCGACATCGCACTTTTGCAATATCGTGACAGTCGTGATGCCGCGCTGTCACGACATCGTGACGATCATGATATCGCGACAGTCGCGACATCGCGCTGTCGTGACATCACGACCGCCGTGACATCGCGCTATCGCGATATCACGACGGTCACGACATCGCGCTATCGCGATGTCGCGACAGTCGCGATATCATGACAGCTCCTACCCTGCGCCTTGTTTCTTTTCTTGGTGTCGCGATATCACGACAAAACTCCACATTTATGCCTGGGCAGACTTTAAACAAACGAAGGCAGATTTTAACCAATAAAAGCGGATTTTAAACCAACGAATGCGGATTTTAACCAATAAAAGCGGATTTTAAACCAACGAAGGTGGATTTCAACCAATTAAAAGCGGACATCAAACGAATAAACGTAGACATTAAACAAATAAGCATTAAACGTTTGAAGGTGGACTTTAAACAACTGGAAGTGGAAGTCAGTCAAGTGCGTGGGCCGTTGGAGGACTATCACAGAGGCATTCATGAAAGCCCGAGTCATGGAGGACTTTCCTCTCTCGTGGGGAGACATGACCGCCACATGGCACCTATGACCAACACATGGCGCTTATGCACGCCTATCCAAAGAGACCCCCTGGGTCTATAAAATGGTGGACTTTTCCACCCAAAAAAAGAGAGGAGGAAGAAAACGTTTTGGAGCAGTGAAGCCCTGCCAGTTTATCGCCAGACGTTTTAGCATTGATTCATTTCTACCGCATCCGTGATCTCTTCTGCAAGGGAGGTCACTGGGTGTTTATGGAGAACATGAATCCGGATCCATGGATCCATCCATTCGTCGACAAAGCTCAGTGTGTTTTTATTTCTTTTGCCTCATGATTTTGGATTTTGATTTCAAGCATGCATTCATCGGGTTTCATTTCATTCGTATGCGCACCTAACTTTATATGTATTATGACTAATTATTTTATTACATTTTATTTTTCCACGTTCTAATCATATTTTCTTTGCACGTATGTTTTATTTGTTTTGAGGATCAAATGCTTTTATTTTCGTACATAGGTGCTACTAACGACCTTTTGCTTTCACTTTGAACACAGGTTAGAAGCAAGCAGAAGAGCAAAGAATCATCTACACAAGCGACGGTGACATTTTGGCCCGCCCATTCTACGTGTGGGCACGTGGAAGGAGGATTATTAGCAATGAAGATTGCGACAAGAAACACATGCTACTCTCCTATCCCTTAAAAAGGAAGGAGAGGTATTGTAACACAATCTGTAAAGCGTATTAATAAATAAATAAAAGGGATTACCATATTTCTCATTTTATTTTTATCTTGTGTCGATTTGCATATGTTATTTTTTGTTCTTGTGGCATATTCCTTTTTCTTTCGAAATCTCGTGCTTTCAATGGCGATCACGGTGGGACCCTGTCCCCTGAATTTTGAGATCACAGGAACTGATTAAAACTTGTGTTTTTGTGCTTTCAGGTACCTTTTTTTTATTTCTGACTGTTATTCGTCTTTGCCTGGACGAATTTCTCTTTGTGAACTTTTAAAGCCGAAGATCAGAAACAACAAGTTTAGGCAGAGAAAGGTAAGGGTTTTAAAACTGTTCCCGTTATTTTTTTTTTTTTTTTTTTTTTTTTCTGTTCCTGTTTCCTGTTAATTTTGCCTTCTTAGGGAAAGTTTTAATCTATTAAAAATTTCAAAAAAAAAAAAAAAATAAAATAATAAAAAAAAATCCATTTTTTTTTATTTGTTTATGTTTACTTTCATTTGTTATGTTTAAAAATTTCATTAAAAAAAAAAAAAAATAACGTCCATTAAAGAAAATGAATTTTCTTTAATTGTTTAAGAAGGGTAGGAAAAGATTCCGTCAATTTTCTTGCTTTATTTAATTGTTTAAAAAAAAAAAAATTCTAGCTTCTGTCAGATTTCTGTTTTCTGATTTCTGGTTTTTAGTTTTTGTATGGCTTAGGGAAAGTTTCCTTTTTGCTGCCTGTTTCATTTTTAAATAAAAAGAACCACACACACTTCACGTGGTAAAATTAAACCAAGGAGCTGGTCGTAAAACCCCAGCCCTTGATCAAGACCATCGGTGGATTTCATCACCACCTTGGCTTGATTTTGCATCCATTACCCCGATTGTCATTGTTGTTAGGCGTAAATCTTGACGAAAGCTGACCGAGTGTTGCTGGGGTGATTCCCAACGCACGAGGATAAGTCTTCTATGGTAGGTGCCATTAACAGGACAATCCCCCTTCCGTACCGCCTACGTACCACGTACCATCTGCTCTCACGTACCTATAGTCTCCCTCTCGTAAGGGCGGGTATATAGAGAGGTTGGTATATCGGCCTGGTTGGTATATTGAAGGGGCGACCATTTTGGGAGTTATATGAGCCTTCATTATGCATTTAAACGTTCTTCAAAAACATTCAAAAACAAAAACAAAATCATCAAAACGCACTAAAACCAGTCTAGGACACACCATTAATCTTTAAAAGAGATAATCACAGTTTGTGTATGTGTGTGTTCATTTCTGCTTAGTGTAACAAAAAAAAAAATCAAAAATCATAAACAAAAAGATAAAAATCTGCTTAGCTAGTAGAAGAGTACCACAATGGTGTACACCCGTAGCCAAGCCCAATCAAGGGCAGAAGCTCCGGAAGGTACACAAGAAGCAGGCACAAGTCGCCTTCGCTTTAGTCCTGAGGACTTGGTTATACCGCCTTGGCGGTCTGGCCTACAAGAGAGTCCACGTCAGACCACATCAAGAAGGAATTATTGGGACACCCCTCTGGGGGGTATGCCCATTCAACACAGTCCCTTTCGGGAAGAAGCTTTACATGCAGCACTCAACTTAAATAGAAGACCGCCTTTAGAGGCTAGATATGAGCGGCTACAGCGCGATGAAGCGCTAGAGAGGCACAGTGTTCATGAAGAGAGACAACGTGAATATGGCATCTCTCCTTTGCCTCCCATTAGAACTGAAAGACAAAACCTAGAGCGTAGGGCTCTCCACACAGGGCGAGCTAACTCCGCCCGCCCCTTTCACACCCATGAAAGGGAGTACGAGGAAGGCCATCGCATTCCTCGAGAACAACATACAACGCGGGAGCCTTGCATTTCTGCACCTGCTAGATACAATGGTCACACATCGAGGCCAGAGCCTCAAGTCAATGCCGCCGACCTCGACAGAGGGAAGCGACATATTGAAATCTCGGATCATCAAGACCGAGGCAAATACATAGGAGAAAAATTCAAGCCTCCTGAGCAAATTGACCCAACCGTCGCCAGACATGCCACCCGCCAAGCCCGAATCACGCGGCTTGAACAAGGTCATCAGCAGTTAGAGTATTTATACCGCCTTCATAAAGAGCGCATGCGGCGCGAAGCGGATGAGCTGCGTTATGAACTACCTGAGAGGGTGCCAACCCCTCGCACCCAAAGAGCAGAACAATATGAGAGGCATAATCCCGTGGTGCAGGATAGGTCTCCACGACCTCGTCAAACTTTGCCTCCGAGACCTCATAGACCTGAGAGGGAGGCCACTCCCCGAAACAATGATGGGTACCCTCAGCGGGGACTCGCTCAGGGTCATGGGTTTCGCCCAGAGACTCCTCAAGAAGTTTACGAGGAGTATGAACCAGAAATAGAATGGGCCGAAATGCCCTGTCAAGGCGGGAGGGTTGCCATTCGGCCACCTCCCCATAGGCCTCCAGTCTTCCAAAACTCACAACGGGAGCAAACAAAAGAGGAAGAAATTAAATCTTTCGATGCATACAAAGCGCTATTAGAGCGCTTGGAGTCTGTGGAGACAAAAGCTTCTGGGCATCAAAAGCCCACGTTACGTCAACTTCGCAGTCATCCAGTGCATCCGTCAGTGCCCACACCTCTTTACCCCGAACATTTCAAGTTGCCTCAGTTGGCAATCTTTAAAGGTGAAGAGGATGCTCAAGAACATGTCACAAGATTCCTGAGCCAATGCTTTGGCATTCAGGATAATGATGCATTGTTGCTTAGGACATTCATAACCACATTCGCGGGCCCTGCCTCGGATTGGTTCACACAGTTATCGAAGCACAGCATAAATAACCTTGATCAATTAGTGGATGCGTTCCTCGAACGCTTCGCCTTCAGCACCAAGAAGAAGGCATCACTGAGCGATTTGGCCAGCCTCAGGCAATATGATGAGGAGACAATGGCGGCTTATGGGAATCGATGGAGGACTCTGCTTTCTAAGCTACCTTACCTTCCCCCTATGTCCGACCTCACACAGATGTTTGCACGAAGTTGCTTGAAATCGATCTCTGGGCTATTGCAGCTGTGACAATACGACACTTTAGAAGAAGCTCTGGCGCAAGCCAGAATTATTGAAGAGATCAAAATAGGGGAAGGCGCAATCGCCAAGCCTAAAAAGAAAGAGTGGAACAAAAACACCAAGACAGGGAATACGCAACAAAAACCCACTGAGGTTAATCAAGTTGCTATAAATGTCCCTAGGCCTGCACAAGAAGTACAGCCTCAAAAGGCTAATTATCAGGCAGTGCCTCCTAATTATGAAAGAGAAAATAAAAGACAGGAGCAAAATCAGCAGCGTCGCCCTAGGCGACAATTCACCCCTTATACGGAGTCCAGGGACTCCTTATTTGACCGCTTGTCAGCGGCAAATCTAATCACCCTTCCAGAAATCCAAAACATAGATCCTAACGCTCCCAAGCCTAAGGGATACAGGGAGGATTTATATTGTAGGTTCCACAGGCGAAGGGGACATGACCTAAACGCATGTTGGAAATTCAAGGGACTGATACAAGATTTGATTGATAATCAAACATTGGCAGTGGACAACCCCATAGCGCCAAATAATCAACAGATGGGGGTATTCAAGGACCCTTTGCCTGCCCACGAGGCACAGGAAAAACCTCTTCAGGTTAATGAGGTGCGACAGAATCTCCCCATGCAAGGATATGTGGGAATGATCAGCATAGTAACTAGGAACAGGAAATACCCAGGAGCTGCCCCGGAGGCAGCTACAAGAGAAGTTCCTTCAACGTCGCAACCTCAACAACCCATTGTGCAATTGCCTCCGCCTAGACCCGAGGTCACGATACGGACCAAACTCACGCAGAGTTTGCGGACCACATCGGCTAGGCTTTCCATTTATGAGCTTATACAGCAGTCAACGCCCCATCGAGAAGCTCTCATGGAAATTTTGAAAGCCATCGAATTACAGCCTCACGAAGCAAATTCCTTCAATAACTTCGTAGGACATGTAAAACGATGTACGGAGCCAGTCATTACCTTCAGAGAGGATGAAGTTAAAACAGTACCGAATGACATGGCAGATCCACCCCTGCACGTTATCGCGCGGGTCAACGGGATCCCGTACAAGAGAGTGTTGGTAGATACTGGCTCATCCAATAACATCATTACCACTACAGCATTAAAACATCTGAAGCTGCCGGCCTCTCATATCACGGCTTCAACATACACACTGCGAGCATTCAACGATGCAATATGCTCGACAGTCGGCACAATTGTTCTACCCATCCAGGTAGGACAAAAGACGATACCCACATTGTGCCACATTTTGGAAGGCGAGATGGCATACAACATACTGCTAGGGCGACCATGGATCGGGGACATGAAGTGTGTCCCTTCGATAGCTCACCAGTGTCTGAAGTATGCATTTGAAGGAGAAATACATGTAGTCCCGATGGACTTAGAACCCTTCAAATATTGCAATGCAGTGCATTTGATGCCGCAATCGACCCTCCCATCGACGCACTTGGATTTCCAGTTAAATCCATCTAGACAGGGTCCGATGCCGTAGGCACCACGGATGACTAATCCATCAAAACCCCAGCCAGGTGCATCTACATCATCTGCTCCTTCATTACCAACGCCACCTGTCATGGCTAAATAGAAGGACAAAGGAAAAAAGATCTTGGAAGAGGCTCAACCCCTAGAAGAGGTGTTGCCAACGATATCAACTGTCTCAACAGAAGAAATACCTAGCACAATGGAAGCTGAGGTTCATAATCCACCCAACATGGAATGGACTCAGGAAGGCCTTCCATTTCCTCCCTCTCAATCGTCAACAATTACTGTTGAAATGGCCAGTACGGGCCTGGGAGAATATCTAGTGCAAAATGTTGTAGCGACGCCCGCGTTAGAATCAGTGCAGGACATGGGGAGACCTCGCCTTCCCATAGGGACAATTGTTCCTTTAGGTTACCCACCAAACCAGACAAATTTTGTGTATGGGGGCCTTGATCATGGTGTTGAACCATGCAAGCAAAAGGACGAGGACGAAGAGCCTTTTGCCAAAAATATCAATTATTTGTCGAACCCGGACTTCGCTCTGAGATATCTAGGCCAATGCAATTGGCACGGATACGGGTTAGGCAGGTATGAGCAAGGGGTGCGTGTCCTTTGCCAGCCAAGATATCAAATGCCTTATGATAAGTCGGGAGTAGGGTTCAACCACCCCTCGCCCTTAGACATCTTGGTAGAAAACATGCAAGGCCTAGGAATAGGCGACAAGGGTGGATTGGCATTAGATCCTTATGCCAACCCGAACACAACGTACACATTGGGAGACTATCTCCCATGGTCAACAACCACCCTTGGTAACATCAATAACCCTTCTCCGTTGATAGAGAGAGGTGAAAGTTCGGACACTAACTTCCAAGGAGAACATAAACAGTGTCCAGATATCTTTTCGAAATTGTTCCCTTTAGAGGTTCCGATTGAACCAGTGCAATGTCAAGCGAATCAGGTCCCCCCACCGAGTGTGGAACAACCGCAATGGGATCAGATTAATTTGCTCGAACAAGATGAGCATAGTATGGCGCAGACAACTGTCGGGGCCAATGAGGGCCTTTGGATCACCGACAATGATTACATAGATGAAACTAAGATGGAATATCTTAATCATGCGCGATGGCACAATCACCCTGTAACCCATGAACAACTGATGGCACAACTAGGCATAAGGTTAGGGCATGAATGGTACATAGACCCAGCAGGGTGGGACCAAGTGTTGGATCAATGGCTCCAAGTTCACAATGAGCACCGTCCACCCCGTGACCCTATAATGACATCAGTGCCGAGGGAAGACCCCGTCTTCCTATCAACACATAGGGCCGATCCGTTCATGCCCGTCCCTACAGAGCCAGATCCAGAGCATAGGGAGCATCCAGAATGTTCGAGTTATCACACCCATGGTAATGGAGACCAAATTCATTTCATCCACATGATCTCCATTGATTTGACCGCACCCATCCGCAATCCGGCCGATCCAACATGGTCATTGCATCTAGACATAGATGCCATCGACTGGGATCACGTCAATTCACCGCTCTCCCCATCAGAGTATTGGCCTTTCGGTGAAATGCCTCATTTTACCCCAGGGACAACTCAGGATATTTTTCAAGCCGAAGAGGGACCCGAGGTTCCAAACGTAGATCTAAACTCAGCTAATGATATCCATTTGATCCCAACTCCACATCAGTTGGAGGACGGATCCCACATGTCAGTCGAGGAAATGACTGACGTAGACATCGGCTTAGACCCAATGAATCCACAGATTATCAAGCTGGGGGTAAGCTTATCCCCTGAAGAGCAAGCCGACTACATTGCCCTTCTCAAAGCGAAGAAGGAGGTTTTTGCATGGTCATACAGAGACATGCCGGGACTAGATCCGTAGCTAGTCACGCATAATCTAACGCTTGACCCGACAATCAAGCCAGTTAAGCAAAAACTACGAAAGATGCACCCAACAGTGGCCTTGATGGTCAAAGACGAATTGCAAAAGCTGTTGGATGCACAGTTTGTCATCTGCGTGGACTATCCGCCATGGCTGTCCAACATGGTGCCCATCAAAAAGCCCGACGGGAGGATTCGCATATGCACTAATTTTTGAGATCTAAACAAAGCGAGTCCTAAGGATGATTTCCCCTTGCCAAGCATCGACGCGTTGGTAGACGCTACAACAGGTCACGAAATGCTATCCCTCATGGATGGTTTCTCGGGATACAATCATATTCGTATCAATCCTGAGGATCAACTCAAAACGGCGTTCACAACGCCTTGGGGGACATTTTGTTATAAGGTCATGCCTTTTGGCCTTAAAAATGTTGGCGCCACCTACCAACGTGCCATGACGTACATCTTCCATGATTACATGCATAAAACTTTGGAAGATTACATGGATGATTTGTTAGCCAAGTCTCTTTTGCGCTCAGATCATCTCGGTGACTTAAGCAAGATCCTCGATCGCCTCATAGAGCATAAGGTCAGATTGAATCCCAAGAAGTGCGTATTCGGCGTCACATCTGGAAAACTCTTGGGTTTTATAGTCTCAAAGCGAGGCATCGAGGTGGACCCAAAGAAAGTCAAGGCAATCCTTGAAATGGCTCCCCCAACTACTATTAAGCAGCTCAGAAGTCTGCAAGGAAAGGTCGCGTCGATTAAGCGCTTCATAGCGTAGTTATCTGACAAGTGTCGACCCATGAACAAATTATTGCACAAGGGGGTTACATTTCACTGGGATGACGAGTGCCAGTCAGCCTTTGATGAAATCAAACGATACTTGGCTTCGTCGCCAATATTGGCACCACCTAGACCAGGAGTGCCGTTCTACTTATACATCTCAGCCTACTGAGGTGGCACTGGGCGCCATGCTAGCCCAGAAGAATGAACTTCACAAAGAACAGGCTACTTACTATCTTAGCCGCACCCTGGTCAGTTACGAACTTAACTATGCATACGTTGAGAAACTCTGCTTGGCAGTGGTGTTTGCTACCAAGAGGCTACGCCACTACATGCTGAGCAACACTACGTATGTTGTGTCTAAGGAGAATCCATTGCGATACATGATGAGTCGTACTTATCATAGTAGTCGCACGACGAAATGGATCATGTTGTTGACAGAATTTGACATAGAGTTTATTGGACAAAAATCTATCAAAGGACAAGTCATAGCCGATCAACTAGCAGAGGCTCCTCTTGAAGACGATCAGCCTCTAGTCATAGAACTACCCGATGATGGGGTCTTCCATGTCTCAGAATCGCCAGATTCTGATGAGCCTGAGTCACAGGCTGACATAACCTTATTTTTTGATGGTTCTAAATGTGAGCAAGGTGGTGGTGCGGGAATAGTATTCTTCACACCGTAGGGCGCTCCAATGCCCCTGTCATTTAAATTAAATTTCCCATGCACCAACAATAATGCAGAGTATGAAGCCTTGCTCATAGGTCTTCAGACAACAATCGCCATGAACATCAAATGACTAAACATCTTTGGTGATTCGTTGTTAATCGTCAATCAAGTCAAAGGGGTATACCAATGCAAATGCCCGGTTCTGCAGGCTTATAAAGCCCTTGTGGACAAATTCTTGGCAAAACTTGAATGGTACGACATCGAGGCACTCCCTCGATCATCGAATCATTTTGCGGACACAATGGCCTCCTTGGGGTCACTAATCCCGCAAGACCTTTTCGGTGATATGACAACCATTCAAGTCAAAACCTTATCGCAATCCATGATGGAGCGTGCAAGCTCTGACTTGACGTCAAGAATCCACATGATCCAGATTGAACCATCCTCGGATAAGTTCTCTCGAATCCACGATCGTCTGAAACATGCCAACTGGGGGTCCTTGTTCTCCCCTACTCCCATTAATAGCAACACAACGTTGTTCTTACAAGTTCTATCCCGCTCAGCATTTGTTAGGGAGGAACTTCAAAAGGGATTGGCTGTTCATACTGTCGAGGTTTTCGATCAACAGGACTGGTATTTACCCATTAGAGACTACCTCAAGTTAGGTAATCTCCCGCTTGGATTGACGCATGCCGCAAAACGAACATTCAAGCAGAAAGCGGCTAAGTATGTCTTGATAGGAGACATTTTGTATCGTCGCAGCTATGAAGGGATCCTCCTTCGTTGCTTGGACCAGCAAGAGTCCACTTGGGCAGTCGCCCAAGCGCACGATGGTACATGTGGTGGCCACTTTAGTGGTATGGCCATTGCAAAGCGCATTCTTCGCATGGGCTATTATTGGCCATCTTTAGAGCGAGATTGTTGCGCATATGTCAAGAAGTGCGTGAAGTGTCAACATCATGCCAATTTGATGCACGTACCTTCCCAGGCCTTGCAGACAGTCCAGTCTGCTTGGCCATTTTTGTAGTGGGGCTTCGATCTAATTGGAAAGATCTCCCCTACGTCGTCAGGCCGTCACACGTTTATCATAACGGCCACAGAGTATTTTACCAAGTGGGTGGAAGCAATTTCGCTGACCTCTACGACAGGACCCCGCATTGTGGAGTTCATTTTGCATAACATCATATGTCATTTTGGTATTCCATCCAAAATAATCTCGGATAATGGGCCATCATTCAAGAACAAAGACGTGCGTGCTTTGACCACAAAGTACAAAATTCAGCACAGTTTTTCGACACCCTATTATCCGCAGGCAAATGGGCAAGCAGAGGCGTCAAACAAAATGCTAGTTGCCATCCTTAAAAAGACGGTCGCAGACAGTCATAAGGATTGGCACATCCAAATTCCACTTGCCCTTTGGGCTTATCGCACTAGCATTCGGACGCCAACTGGGGCCACTCCATTTTCGCTCGTGTATGGCTCCGAGGCAGTAATGCCTCTCGAGTTGGAAATTCCTTCCCTGCGCATATCAATGCAGGAGTTCATCGATGATGACGCTGCGCGGCAGGCCCGGTTAGACCAACTTACGTTGCTTGACGAACGACGCGTTAATGCTCTCGAGCACTTACGTATCTATCAAGAGCGGCTTAAGAAAGCTTACAACATGAAAGTTCACCTAAGGGACTTTCGGGTTGGTGATTTGGTTTTGAAGGAAAACCAACAGAACTCTAATTTGCCGTCCCACCTAAGGGACAAGTTCACGGCAAATTGGTTAGGTCCATATGTCATTGATAGCAAAATAGGACCCGAGACGTACCGGCTAGCCTCTCTTGACGGAATCAAGGAAACAGAACCCTTGAATATCAGTCATTTGCGACCATTCTATATCTAAGAGAGCCATATCCCAAAAATGCTCCAAGGATTCCCTGAAATCGCTTGGTCAATCCCAAAAATGCTCCAAGGATTCTCGCAATCGCTTGGTCAATCCCAAAATGCTCCAAGGATTCCTAAATCGCTTGGTCAATCCCAAAAATGCTCCAAGGATTCTCTGAAATCGCTTGGTCAATCCACAAAAAATGCTCCAAGGATTCCTATAATCGCTTGGTCAATCCAAAAAATGCTCCAAGGATTCCTAAAATCGCTTGGTCAATCCCAAAAATGCTCCAAGGATTCCTATAATCGCTTGGTCAATCCCAAAAATGCTCCAAGGATCCCTAAAATCGCTTGGTCAATCCCAAAAAATGCTCCAAGGATTCATGCAATCGCTTGGTCAATCCCAAAAAGCTCCAAGGATTCCCGCAATCGCTTGGTCAAACCAAAATGCTCCAAGGATTCCGCAATCGCTTGGTCAATCCCAAAAGCTCCAAGGATTCAATCTTTCAACCCAATCCATTGCAATCGCTTGGTCAAACCAAAAGCTCCAAGGATTCCCGCAATCGCTTGGTCAAACCAAAAAGCTCCAAGGATTCCCACAATCGCTTGGTCAACCCAAAAGCTCCAAGGATTCCCGCAATCGCTTGGTCAATCCCAAAAGCTCCAAGGATTCCCGCAATCGCTTGGTCAATCCCGAAAAGCTCCAAGGATTCCAACAATCGCTTGGTCAAACCAAAAAGCTCCAAGGATTCCCACAATCGCTTGGTCACCCCAAAAAGGCCCCAAAGGATTCTCGAAATCCCTTGGTCACCATCAAAAAAATTCAAAAAAAAAAACAACAAAAATCATCAAACACAACAAAAAATTTGCATCTCATTTCAAGGCATGCTCAAATTCATCAATAGAGAGCTTTTCTCACATCTCATCTTCATAATCAAAATCAATCCATCAAAAATACAAAAATAGGTAGCTGCATTAAGCATCACACCAATACACATTCGTGGTCGTACAGGTCAAAGGCACCATAGACTGTAATTATTCTGCTAATCCATCTTGTTCCATACTTTTCCATTTTACAAAACAAACAAACAAACACCATTAACTGTTGTTTACCACAATAGAGTCAATGGTCTCGTAATGTATCAAGAGTTTTCGTCTTTCGATCGGCATTGTGCTTTCTAGCCACGTACTGTACCAAGTCAGAGAGATTTTACGAAGGTAGAGTTCTACTTGAAATACGCCTTGTTACGTAACATCCAATCACAAGCTAAAACACTAAAACAATTCCTGAGTTGTACGAACGAAAGATGAAACCTGCACAGTAATCTAGGTCACCATAAGCGAAACGGTTATCTTGCTCATCCCCCTGTGCGAATGACCCAAAGAATGCTGAGAGTTGGCAAAAGGACAAGCATCCTCCCTACCCAATTCCCCAAGAATCCCAAAATTCTCAATAGTTGCAAAACATCAAAAATTTGCAAAGAGTCAAAACACCAAAATTTGACAACCTACAGTGCACACATCAAAAGGCACAAACAATAGTGATTATAGTCACTCCACATCCCAATCCCTTGCTCAAAAGAAAAATATATAAAAATAAACAGTGATTTTTATCACTACAATCGAGCAAGTATCCCAATACAATTGAAGAAAAGAAGGGAGTCGAACTTGAATCCCTGGAACTCTCAGCATTTCGACAGGTCATGAGGCAAGCCTCAGTACCGGTTTGGTTGATAGCCTATCGGTCACTGGCGGTAAACCTCCCGCATGACGATATATCTGTCACATTAACTTATGTACAGATCAATGTTTGCATGTGGATGAGCTAGCTTATGGTATCCTAGATAGCACCGCAGATTAATCTGACTAAATACAATAAAGGAGTTAGTGGAGATAATTAGGTGATCCTCAGTACAGGTTCGGTTGAAAGCCCATCTGGCACTGGCGGTATCCTGACAAATACCACATAAATGAACTCAATTGCACACACAGGGATGTGAAATAGCTTGGTCAAAAACAAGTCCAATTCATACCTTGTCCAAAAGTCTTGTAAGATAAAGTACAGTCATGGCTAGTGAGTTAAAACCGTCTGAGTCTCAGAAAACCTTAGCTACATTTCTAAACCAACTGCGCTACTTTTCATCTTTGCCATACCATCAAAAAATACAAAAAAAGAAAAACCACATGTATACATACAAAGTCATTCATCACAGCAATCGCCTAAAAACAAATAACAGAGTTCTAAACAGTCTATGGTACCATAGCCAAACATCACAAATTCCATTCATCCATTTCATTTCTTCATATCACATATGAATCAACAACATGCGCATTTATCATACCATATGCATACGTCACCATAAACATGCATCCATCAACATCAATCATTGTGCATAACATAAAATCATGACATATACACAAAGCAAGAAAATCAAAACAACAAAAACATCACAAAAATGCAACACAAAAGAGCAATAAAAATTGTCGGATACAAGTGCTCTTGCACTTAACATCTTGGCATAGAAAAACTGATGTCGGGGTTTACATTGTCCCTATCCTACTCCCTAAGCAGGCTACCATAGCCGGACCGCTCCACGGGAGGACGGATGTTGGCCAATTTCACCCCAAACGACGTCACAAAAGGGTCAACACCCACTCAAAAACAATAAAAAACAACAAACCAACAAACACTCAAAAACAACAAAACAACAAAAACAACAAAAAAATAAATGCAACACAAACAAACAACAATAAACATTGCCAGACACAAGTGCTCTTGCACTTAACCTCTTGGCATAGCAAAATCGATGTCGGGGCTCAAATTGTCACTCTCCTACTTCCCCAAGAAGGCTACCATAGCCGGACCGCTCCACGGGAAGATGGACTTTCGACACTTTCACCCCATTATGGCATCACCAAAAGGGTTTTTACCCAACAACAATAATCCAAAAGTCGGAAAACTGCTTGCACATTCAACGGACAAACATTTGAAGGCACCCTAACCTAAGTCACCTCGGGTCAAGCGACTCGTCGCTTTTCTCATGGCGGTCATTCCCTCATCGATTCGTCGCTTGAGGGGGTAGTCACACTTAGTCACCAATCAACAAACACACACCCAATCAGGGCATTGGCATGCATTCAAAGAATCATTGACAAAGACAATCACGCTCCTGCTTGGGGCAGTAAACAAGCAACAATCACAAACCGATCAAACGCGATCAAACGCTTGGCATTCCCGAAACATGAACTCAAGGTTCCCCCATGGATAAAAGGTTGCGCCCTTTGCCTATTCATGACTGATCAATGTCTAAGTTCAAGTCACACCTCACCAAAATAGGTTAATACTTGAAATCAAATTCCTTAGCTCGTCAGAGGCAAGGATTCAAGAATGCATCCCCTTTCCATGCTTGGGGCATCACAAGTTGGTCGGGTTACTGAGAAACCCTAATCACTAGTGCTTTGGTTATCTATTTTTGCTTAGCACTGCGTCACCCACAGCGCTTCCCAAAAAGGGGCATCTGTAGACACCAAAACAACACCAATCCGATTACGGGACAGTGCTTTGGTTATTTCCCGTTTGCTTTCTTCGACCGTTCCGCCTTCCCTGGTGAGAAGGCCCAACTATCGAATGTATCCTCCAAGTCCGCCTTGGACTTTGAGCTTAAGCAAATCTCGCTAAGGTCCCACCTGCTTAATCATGCCGCCTACGAAATTCGTTCTTCCTTCACGCCCCTTTCCTTTGGTTAGGTCGCGACATCGCGCTGTCGCGATATCGCGACAGTCGCGACGCCGCGCAGTCGCGATATCGCACGACAGTCATGATATCGCGACAGCTCCTACCCTACACCTTGTTTCTTTTCTTGGTGTCGCGATATCGCGACGTCGCGATATCGCGACAAAACTTCGCATTTATGCCGGCAGACTTTAAACCAAAGAAGGTGGATTTCAACCAATTAAAAGCGGACATCAAATAGATAAACGTGGACATTAAACAAATAAGCATTAAACATTTGAAGGTGGACTTTAAACAACTGGAAGTGGAAGTCAGTCAAGTGCGTGGGCCGTTAGAGGACTGTCACAGAGGCATTCATGAAAGCCCGAGTCATGGAGGACTTTCCTCTCTCGTGGGGAGACATGACCGCCACATGGCACCTATGACCAACACATGGCGCTTATGCACGCCTATCCAAAGAGACCCCCTGGGTCTATAAAATGGTGGACTTTTCCACCCAAAAAAAGAGAGCAGAAAAGAAACGTTTGGAGCAGCGAAGCCCTGCCAGTTTACCGCCAGACGTTTTAGCATTGATTCACGTCATCCGCATCCGTGATCTCTTCTGCAAGGGAGGTCATCGGGTGTTCATGGAGAACATGAATCCGGATCCATGGATCCATCCATTCGTCGACAAAGCTCAGTGTTCTATTTTTATTTCTTTTGCATTATGATTTCGGATTTTGATTTCAAGCATATCAACATGCAGATTTTGATTTTAAGCATGCATTCATCGGATTTTATTTCATTCAAAAATGATGCAGACCTAGTTGACTTTATATGTATTATGACGTAATTATTTTATTACGTTTATGTTATGTTTTCCACGCTGCAGCTAAACCGTATTTTCTTTTATGTCATTGTTTTATTTGTTTTAAAGATCGAATGTTTTATTTTTACACAGGTGCTACTAACGGATCTGTTGTTTCTTTGAACGCAGGAGAAGCAGCAGCGATTGAAGATTCACCAACACAAGCGGCGGCGACAGTTTGGCCCGCCCATTCTACATGTGGGCACGCGGAAGGAGAACTACTAAAGACAGATTGTAACCGAAACATGCTAATCTTCCTAGCCCTTAAAAGGGAAGGAGAGAGATTGTAACCGAATCCGGAATCATATTAATAAAAAATAAAAGGGTTGTGCTCCTGTTTCTCATTTTATGTTAATTTTGATTCGATTACGTTCATCTTATTTTGTGCATGTTCATTTGGTATCAAGTTAGTATTGTTTTTCTTTCAGAATCTCGTGCTTTCAGTTACCTTTGTTAAGAAAGAGCAACCCAAGTCTCCCATAATCTCCCCATTGCACTCCATTCATTTTTCAGCCTACCTCAAGATTCATTCGAACTACCACCACCCCCACTTGGGTCCAATTCGTGTGTCACTCCACCCCCTCCACTTCAACCTCTTGCTTCATCCAAGGTATTGTTTGTTCCACCACCATCAATACAATCCCCACCTTAGCAACCTCCTCTACCATCACCACCATTAGATCCAAGGCACCATGATGAGGTAGTTGGTGTAATCCTAGCTAGAATAGTGGTGGCATGTCCCTTAACTCCACTGCTATATTTCTTGATTGCATCCCTCACACCCTAGGTTGCAAAAGATGACTTACAAAAAAATTTTGATGTTGTGAGAACGCATGAGACAATAGAAAAAATGGGCTAAGGAGGAGCTATAGTAATTATATGATGACAAGGTATAAGCAGTTACCATCACTCATCATGATCTCGATCCCATCTAGGAAAAAAGGTTTAAGATAGTTTCTCGATCAAAAGTAAAAAATACCATCGTGGAAATGAGGCCTGAAGAATGGAATTCTAATGTACAAACTAGGAATATTTCTAATATTTCCTCTATTGAGACCCTTTGGGCACTCCATACTAGATTTAACACACTATTATTTAAGGAAAGAACTATAGAAAAGTATTTGAAGGCTACACAAAAGAGAATTATAACTTTGGAGGCCTAGCTACAAAGAGGAAATATGGACCAACAAGCCTTAGAAAATGAGATGAAAGCACTAAAAAATTCCTTGGATAATGCCTTGTTTGAGAAAGAACTACAACAAAGGTATAAAAATATTGTTTTTTTATAAAATGAGTTGCAAGCAGCACAAGGTGCACTAGAAAAACAAGATGCTGAGATTAAAACCAAGTTGCAACAATAGGAGTCTTTGAATACTATGTTGGCTGAGCTGCAGAGGGAAAAAGACAAGCCTCATGGACTGGCAATCTCAAGAGATTGGGTGGAGCAAATCAGGGCCATCTATTGGAAGAAAATAAAAGAAGAAACTCTAAAGGTTCCCCCTCCCTTCGCTTAAAAACTAGAAGAGACCTTGAAAATCTCCAAGGAAGTGGGGACCGAGCTAGATAGAAAAAAGAAGATTGTGCGAAGCATGGGTGCACAAGCATTAACATTGATGATAATGTTCAAGAGAAGGGATACTTAGTTGTCAAAGTGCTCAATGCAGGATATTGAACAACGCAAGTCCCATATGCAATAGATGTTTTATATCATGAACTTTTACTATGAAGGGGAAGATGTTGTGCTCAAAAATGAGCTATAAAAATGGTTAAAATTAATGTAAAACTCAAATAACTCGGCTTCCCATGATTTTAGGACAATTACAAGCACATCTATGCAAAAAATGACTTCAAGAAGTTGTTTGAGGCCTTAGAGGAATATGAGAGTGAAGTTGTTGCATTACAAAAATCAATAATAGTGGATCAAGTGCTTAACATGGCCCTAAATATTTTTGTTCTCGCCAAGATAGAAGAGGCAGTTGAAAAATACAATGATCTCCCCTACAAGGATGCTTATGGATTATATTCTATCATTGATCACATCAGAAATACCCCTATTCCTACTGCTAAAATATGGGATAAAATATGCCAAAAGTTCTAATTCCAAGCCACCCAAATAGTCGCTCCCCAAGCTGAATCCTTGGGAGCTCAAGAGCAGTAATGAAAGGAACCATAAGGGTCAACATGAGGCTCTAAAGGTAGCAAGAATTGTAAATAATATTGTATAGTAAGTTTCATTGGCCCTATTTTTGGTGTGACTTCATGGCCCAATGAACAAAGGCCAAAAATTACTTTTGTCCCTTGACTGGTGCAAGATGGTTACCCCTTCATTTTGTCTAGGTTTGTTACTTTTCAACAAGTGAAAAATCTTGTGTCATTAAGAATGTGGGTAGGTTTTTGCACCCACTTCTTCCCCACCTCAGAATGATGACCAAGAACATCAAAATAGGCTTAGTGTCGAGGTGAGTAGTAAAATGGGCTCCTATCAGGCCTTCGATAAGTCCCAAAATGTCACCATATAAGGAAAAGAAGAAATACCTAGTGAAATAACGGGTAGCCACCGCTCTTCGAATGGCTCCCAAAATCCCACCAAGAAGAACCCAAGAAATTGCCTAAGTGTTGAGGTAGGTGAAATAATGGGCAGCCCTTGCCCCTAGATAGCTCTTAAAAACTTGCCACAACCTGGTGGGGAAATGGAAAGATGGCAGACTCCAAGTATGTCTCAAAATACCATCACAAAGAAATTGGCTAAGTGTTGAGGTAAGCAGGAAAATAGGCTCCTTTTGAATGTTGAACGGGTCCTAAAATCCTATCGTGATAGAGGTCGAAGATGACTACATGCTGAGGTTGGTGGAAAAGTAGGATGAAGTTAGATTTAGGAGGAACCCCAAATACCCACCATGAGAAAGACTAGTAGGGAATCGAGAGACTACCAGGTTATGAGAATATCCCAAAACTCTACCACAAGGGAATAAGGGGTGATGTCTAGTAGAGATATGGGTGGCATCCAAGATCCATGCAGACTCCAAAAGCCCACCACGATAGAAGAAGAGACTCAGGGTTTAGTGGGAGTGCCCAAAAGTCTACCAGCATCAGAAGCATCCTCCTTTACGAAAGTTTACAGAGCTCACCAATGAAGGGAAAGCACTGAGATTAAATATGAAGGTTGATCATGAATATAGAAAATAGAATCTAGCACGTGTCTGGCATACGATGGATGATCTTCTGATGTGTTAGGAAGGATCGATGGCTTGAGGTAAGCTACACGAGTGACTATAATAGCCCACTACCCTCAAGCGTGCGCAGGTATCATAAACAACAACATTATCAAAAGCATCGTAGGGGGAGATGAACCAAGCACAACCAGTAAAGCCCACTCTCATGATGCACGAGTATCCAATTAGGATTATAGGGATATAGAAGCTACAGTCAGTAATCGCATTTCACTGCTAGGTGTCATGATCGCTTGTAATATAATTCCTTGTAGAAATTATATATGTTATATTGTAAGGCATAAAAAGGATCGGCTCTTTAGCTATTATAATTGCATGTAAAGCTTCTGATATTGCAAGGAATAGAAGTGGATTATTTTTTGGCCTCCATATTGTCTCATGTATGTATGAATGAATGTTTGCTTATTTATTTCTATTAAAATTTGTTGAATGATGTAGCTTTAATTATGTAATCTAGATTCTTGCTCTTTATTATCTGATTTTGAATTTTGCTAACAAACTCATATAATTAATGTTAAGTGGGAACAAATTGGTTGGTTTGTTATGTGATTTACCTGGGTTTCTTGTAATGATTTAAGTTCAATGCATGTACTTTGATGCGGATAAATCTGTATCCCTTCAAGTTCTAGCTTCAACTTAATTTATTCCCTTTTAGCACCCTTTTCCCAAACATTTAGAAGGCAGTTAGCTAGGAATTCATAAGGAACCGACCTTCTCTAGAGATTAACCTGAAAGCCTCTCAGTGATCAGGCTATTCAAATTTGGTCAGGATCTATGGATACACAATCCCTTCCATTAGACATATTTTGAGACCAACAGATCTTAACCAATTTTTCAACACTTTGGAGATTATCTTATATGCCATATTACATAGGTTTATGGGTCCAAATAAATCAAATAGTCTTGCATCCTTATTTTTTGGAATCAAGGTAAGATACGTCGCATTTATTTAATAAGGAATATATTGTTTTACCCTAGACTAATCCACTACCACTAAGAAATAAACCTTCACTATATCCTAATAATGTTGATAGAATGTTGCAAAGAGCTCATCCATAACTGGGTTTTTATCCATATCAAAAGAGAAAATATATAAATTAAATTCTTCCATTAGTTTCCTATTGTCTTCATTCGTTATAACTCAAGGTACTTCTTGTAGTAGTTTATCTAAGAACTTAAAATTCCTATGCTCCTAGAATATTCTAGTAAAAACCTTGTCTCCTTTATGGTTTCACTTTGGTCTTCAATCCAAATCCCTTCTACTAATTTTAGATGTTGATCTATGTACTATTGTCATATTATGATTTTTTATTTTGTTTTTTATCTCATTTTTTGAACCAAATTTGTCTTGATTTTAATCTCCAAAACTTTTCTTCCTTGCTAAAATATTATTATATTCACTAAGCAACTTTCTTTCCTCCAAGCTTGGGTTATTATGCTCACCTTTTTGGAATTTTAAAAGTTTCTCTCTTAGTTCTTATTTATTCTCAAAAATATTTCTAAAAGTGTTCATGTTCCATTCTTTTTTTTTTTAAGTGAAAAATCCCTTGTGGGACCGCCTTTGTCTAAGAGACCACAACCAGGGGGTTCTACACCGTCAAATTCACCCGAGATTCATGTCTGGCCATGCCTGCACCAACATTATCAATTAGATTTTGGGTACTCAATTCAACTTTTTGGTAGGATGGAGATTCGAACCTGGGAACTCCCTTGGAGTATTGCCCTCTCCTCTCCAACTCACCTACAACACCTGGGTGTGGAGACCTTGTTCCATTATTTTAATCTAGATGTTATTGATTTAATTTGTTTTGGAAGTGTATATAGCCCACCATTTCCTAAAGAATTACATGTTTATACAATCATATCATTAAATTGATGATGGTCTTCACGCATTTGCTCATATTTGAAATATGATATTTTTTTATTTCACTTACCACCATTTAAAATTTTTATTGACCAATGATTTAAACCAATCCGTATCAAGGTATTAATTTTAGTACAAATCCCTTCATCTAGCCAATGATCTGAGAGTATGCATCTATCTAATTGTTTTTTTCTATAAGGTTCGGGCCTCTCCTATTGTTGGTCCATGTATAGTTGTCCTCTTCAAAATCAACTTCCCATGGATTATTGTTTTGAATAAAAGCTAAGAAATCTCTCATACTTTGGGTTATTTTCCTAATTCTCTTAATTTTTTCATCTAGCTTGGTTATGGCATTAAAATATCATATGATCATGAATTGGGTTTCCTGGTCTTTACTTATCACAAAGTTTTCAATCCCACTCCATACTTCTAATATTCTTGATTGATTTTTAGTTCCATAGACTTTGATAAAGATATAATAAATATCTACAAAGTAGCATCTAACTAATGATACTATCCAATGCCTATTTTTATGATTGGTTGCATAAGAGGTTCTAACAATATTCCAACATGTTAGAATGCCCCTTTTTGCTCCTTCAAAATTCATAACATCCCATTCACATCTTGCCCATATTGCTTTTATAGTTTTGGAAATTTCTTCCTTTGTCATTTTAGTTTCCTAGATACAAAAAATATTAGGCTTATTACTTAAATAGAGGTCCCTAATACACCTCTACTTTGAGGGGGTATTAGCACCCCTTATATTTCATGAGATGGTAATCATGTCTCATTAGGGGCTAATAGTCTTTCCTACAAAGTACCAATAATATTTTATTGTTTAGTAAAAATAACTTCAATCAACTAAGATTGTGTTTCTTTCTCTATGTTTGCTCTTCTTCCTTGGCTCTCACTTTATAATTTGAGGTTTTCCACTCTTTTTTCGTGCCTATATCAATAGTAGGTCTTATTATTCTATTCCTCAATATTCTTTCACACCTTTCCTTTTTATTAGATTTATCTTTTCTTGGCTCTGCTACGGAAACTTTTAACTCCTCGTGCTCATTTTTTGGTATTTTTTTATTAGTGGTAAAGGTATTAACATCTAACACTACATTTTTCTATTACTTTTATTCTCTTGCATGGTTCATGGTACTTCAAGAAAGTCTTTAAAATTTTATAAGGTACATCCCTTAGGTTCGATAGGAGTGTTCATCCCTAAATTGGGAACATAATGAATAGATGATTCCGTGTTCATATTCTAATCTTGTTGTAATGTGTCCTGTAAGTTATGATCTACTTTTTTCATAGGCTAAAGCCTAAAAAAAAATTGGTATTTTTTCCAATATCCTTCCTTAGTGGCCTCCACTATTTATTTACTTTATTTTTTTGGACCTATTTTTGGAATTTGAAAACCATCCTCATCCATATTCATTTGTAAGTTTATCTTGTGATTTTATTACATATGTTTTTGGTGGACTCTTTTTAGGGTATGATCTCTCAATATGTCCCACTTCATAACATCTTCTACATATAAAAGATATATTTTTAATATCTATGGTTTGGATCCACAACTTACCCCCATACTTAATAATGATTTATTCTGGTAAAGGTTCACTTATATCAATCATGACCAATATCCAAGCACAAATAGCCAAGAATCCATATTTTATAGATTCTACAATCTCAAGGAATTCTCTTAGAGTTTTTTCTATTGCCTTGAAGGTATCCATTTCCTATAATTAAATGGGTATCCCATATATCCTAACCCAAAGTAGTACTAGGGTAGATTTATGTTTTCAGGTTCAAAGACTTTATACCAACGAGTAAGGAAGAGTCCTGCTCATCCCATTAACCAAGGACTCTCTTTTAGTATTCTATATATTTCCTCCTTAGAACAAAAAAGGCTAGGAAAAAACCTTTAGGAAGAAAGGATAGACTTACTCCTAGAGACTTCCAAATCCTATCGATCCATTTTCTCAAGGTCGAAGCCCCTATTTTAGAACCATTAAATTTACCAAAAAATTTCCTATCTTTGAGCAACAAGGATCGCTTCTCTGTGAGGTCCTCACTAACCTCTACTACTAGGGATGATTCTAAGGATTTAACTATAAATCGATCCATGGGAAGGAAACTATAACTCAAAATCTATTGAAATTTAAGAGTATATCCTATAACGATTATATTATTTGAAAATAAACCTATAATAATTTGCATGAAAAACTTCTAAGATAATGAAGGGGAAAGAGAAACTTAGCTAAAAAATTCTATGCATAGAAAAAATGTCCTACCTTGTTGATGCCCTAGCCCTTCATTGCTCCTACCATCATTCGAACCATGGCTAATAGATACATGCAATTTTGTTTTTTGCAACTTGAAAAATTGTCACTGCTTTTATTCTGTATGGTTGACTTCATAAGGTTGTATCTTCCTCAATACTACTTGGATTCCTTTATATGACCACTTGTTTTAAAGCTCTTCAAGTTCTACATATTTTGATCCAAGAATCATTTGAATTGGATAACCCTTCACAAAGAAATGGCTCCTAAAAGATGAGACATTTTTTAGAAAAAAATTACCCTAATGCTACCCGAACTTTGAACGGTTGTCTTCACATGGTCAAATATCTCCCTTAATACTACTTGTATTCTTTTGAATGACCATTCATTTCTAATATTTTCAAATTTCACACAAAATGGTACAAAATTTGTGTGAATAAAACAACTACATGCAAATATATGGCTCCTAAAGACGACTCAAGATTTTAAAAAATCTACCCTAGCTCTATCCAAGAAAGTTATTGTAATTTTTATTTCTATGTAATATTTAAGTTTAAAACTATGATATTATTTTAGATAATTTTCATTAACAAAGAAACATTGATTTATAAAATACCTAAGGGATTCCTATCATCACCTAAGAGAAGATAAATGCAAGTCTAACAAGGACAACATAGTGGTTAGGGCTTTGGCTTCTCTTTGGGGAAGTCCAAAGTTTAAACCATGACATACCTAAACGGGGATAGACTGGATGGTAACAATCAAGTGTTTTGTCGATTGACCACCTTGGTTCGACCCAATGATGGAGAGTCTCGTTGATTTTTTTTAACCCAACAGACTAGGGGTTTATAGTGGCAACACCCAATAGTGTTACCAATTCCCCTATGTATAAAAAAAACAAGACAAATGCAAATATCAAAGATGAAAAATTACCTTTGAAATATCAATTTTTATAAAGATAATTAAATAAGAAAACCAAATATAATTTCAAACATTACATGATGAGTGATGTTCTCAATTAGCTTCTTTTAAGCTTAACTTTTTTTTATTACATATAGGGAAATCAGTAACATCCCTTCATTTTCTACTACCGAATATGGGTTCAAACCTTGGAGGTAAGTCTTGTTTGGAGCAGAGGTAGTCGACCATATTGACTCTGTTGAGTGCTTGCTAGCTCGACAACGATATCGGATCCAATCTCAAATCATTGGTGATCTTTCTCTGACACCACTAGAGGTAGGGTTTATAGTGAAAACTTTAATATTAACATTATTGCATGACATTATGATGAATATTGTTTCTTGGAGTTGGTTTCAACCACACTATTTTTAGTAGCTGACAAGTGCAGAGTTCAAACCACATGGGTTGCATCCACCAAACCTATTCCACTCTTTGTTTTATAGTTTGACGTGAAATGGACCATCAGGTACTCAAGATTCGTACCATCGTTGGTAATCTGGTGCACACTAAAATTCAAATCAAACTACTACCTTTACAACGGTCTTCTCCAAAATTTAAACGTGAATCTCAAATTATAAAAAATATTACTTCATTCTATCCAAAATAAAAACTCAATCCCTTAAATTTTTATAATAAAAATTATAAAATTTTAAGAAAAAATTATTACACAAAAATAAAAGTAAATAAATATTATTTATAACAATAAATGAAATTTATAATACTTAAATCCTAAAATCAGTATACCAAAGATGAAAATGCTCTAAAAAGTCTACTCTTAAACTATATGTCCATTTGTTTAAATGTTTCTAAAATATGGATCTACCTTTTTATAAATAAAATTTATAAGGTCTACTCTTAAACTATTTGTCCATTTGTTTGAATGTTTCTGATCTATCTTATAAATAAAATTAAAAGAAAATAAATTTATTGATAACTATTTATTTATTAATATTTATCTAAAATTTATAAAAAAATCCTACATAAAATAAATAAATAAAAATTATATTGAAAATTTCAAATATTCTAAGATAATTATATTGAAAATTTCAAATATTCTAAGATACTCTATCCACCTCTGAAGTGCCCTTTCAATGGAGTAAAACTAAATGCATTAAGTGTAAAATTACAGTACACTTTTGAGGGGACAACTTTAAATTTGACACCTTTCTATTGTCATTGACTATTATGATTACATGAAGAATAAATAAATGATTATGGGAATCAATGGATTTAAATGAGTGTAATCTACTCTCAGGGACCGCTCTCCTTTTCTAGCCTGTACAATACATAATATAAAACATCAAAGAAAGAAACTTTTCCTTCTTGTCACCAGCAATAATAAAGCACATCAAACAAAAGTGTTACATAAAAGCATTCATGCGAGTTTGACTTTTTGCATCACAACGAAAAGAATTGGTCCATCTACTTTCTAAAAAAAATATTCCCTCATTGTGTTAGGGTTTTGAGTTTGTTTATAAAAGATTTAAGGTTAGGGTTTTGAGTTTGTTTATAGAATATATAAGTTTTGTAGGTGGGTAGTTATTGAGTGTTTGTTGATTGGTTAGACTTCTACCTAATAGATTAGCGTTTATAATGGTTGAGTGTTAGTTAAAGTGGGTTAGTGGGCTAGGGTTTATAATAACTGAGTGTTTGGTGATTAGTTAAAATTGGTAACATAATTAGATGTTGTCTTTAGTCTTCTAAATGTTGCTTCTATAAACCTTAATAGTGTTAGTCAAAGTGGGTTAGTGGACTAAAATTTATAGTAAGTGAGTGTCTGATCATTAGCTGAAATTGGTAACATTATTAGATGTTGTCTTTAGTCCCCTAAATGTTGTCTCTATAAACCCTAATAGTGTTAGTCAAAGTGGGTTAGTGGGCTAGGGTTTATAGTAACTGAGTGTTTGACTATTAGCTAAAATTGATAACACTATTATTGACTATTAGCTAAAATTGATAACACTATATTATTAGCTAAAATTGATAACACTATTAAATGTTGCCTCTATAAACCCTAATAGTGTTAGTCAAAGTGGGTGTGCGCTGGGGTTTATAGTGATTGAGTGTGTGGCGATTAGTTCTATTAGATGTTGCCTCTATAAACTGTAATAGTGTTAGTTAAAGTGGGTTAGTGGGTTAGGGTTTATAGTGATTGAGTGTTTCGATTAGTTGAAATTGGTAACACTATTAGATGTTGCCTCTATAAACCTAGTCCCTTAAATGTTGTTTCTATAAACCCTATCCCGTTGGATAAGACAAAGATGTTGCCTCTATAAACCCTAGCCTACTAAGTAAGACCAAGTAAATGGAATAGAAAAATTGGTAGCAATGATGCCTCTATAATACCTAATCTCTTAGATGTTACCTCTATAAACCCTAGCCTTCTAAGTAAGACAAAATCAACTCGGTTCTTTGACCCACTAAATCATTGAATTGGGGTAGTTAATCGAAAAACACTTGGTCATTACCATCCATCCTATCCCCGTCTGACTATATCTATATCGTAGTTTGAACCGAAAAAACACTTGGTCACTACATCAAACCTATTCTCTTTTAAATACACGATGATTTAAACCTTAAATATTAAAAAACCAAAACCCTAACCACTATCCTATCTTAAACAAACTTTTCAACCGCTATACTTTTCAACTCAAGTGCACATGCCCCATCATGGGCACTGGTACTGGCATGCTTAACATCTAAGAATTGTGAGGAGAGAAGCATAAGTTAAAAGTTGATAACTTTGATAACTAAGCCGCCATCATGTGATTTTTATATTTTTGATTTGCAAGTCCAATAGGACAACTTCGGGTTATTTAACTTACAAGCATTTGTTTATTATTTTAATGATTGTCAATCCAATGCCTTTAAATCACATCCAGCAGAGGTACGAGTACGATAAGATTGTTGTTATTGCTGCTTTATGAGTTAAAATACTACGACGTGTGTGGATGAGGACAGTTCATACGGATATTCATAGGTCAACTCAGATGTCGCATTAATTAGAGAGAAAAAAATGTCTCCTGGACCACAATTTGTTTGTTAAAATGCAACTTTGGCGATTTGAGTTTATGTAGTCTTGCTAATAATGACAATGTATTTATCAAGTTGTCAATCAATCTTCTAACGTTTTCAAAGATTAAAGTGGTGAAGCGGGCCAAGAATGAACTGCTCTATGTGTGGTGTGCATGAATCAGTTCCGTTCAAATCTAAACAAATATCTATGGTTTAATAAATTGTCTATGTGTCTCTTTCGTAAGATGAACATCTTACGAAACCTTAGGAGAAAGGAAAAATTATTGATATTTTTTTTGGCGAAGGAATAAAAATATGTAGGACATCCTATTCATATGATTTTAGATTCTTATTAAAAAGATTCATAGAAAGAATGTGGAACCGCAAGGGTGGCAGTTGGTTCTTTCACAGAAAGTGTTTGAGTTCTAATTTCTATATAAACGTGACATCCCAGCAGTATAAAAAAAAATTGTAGCTTTTTTTAGATAATGTTATATTTGGATAGGACAGTACTACCGACCACTTAATGGTAGTATTGGAGGTTTTTTTATTCAATAATTTGTCCTGAGGGGACAGTGCAACAGTTTAGCCTTTGATTCTTCTTTCAGGAGGTCCAAGGTTCAAACAATGATGTATGTGGGGATGTATGTTAAATTTTCTATTGATAAGGTCAACTCTCCCCTTATGAGAGATCATGGTGGGATGGGGATGCCTTGAAGATGGTCGTAGGGGTTTCTCGCACTAATCAAATTTTTTATATATACTGCCCCCAAGGGCTAGGTGGATTGGCAAGTGCTAGTGTGGTTAGGCATTTACCAAGAAGAGATCTAGATTCAAACCTTGGGGTATTATTTAGCAAAGAAAGTAGTCTAATTTGAATCCTATGAGTGTGTGTTACACCGATGATGACGGTACGAACCCTGAGTGACCGATAATCTCCATCTGATGCCAAGTCAACAACAACGAAACAACTAGACTTATTGGGAGCATTTCCTATGAACCTTGCACTTTCTAGTTACTAAAAATAGTGGTTGTAACCAACTCGCATGTATAACCCACAAAAAAAATCTTATATATATAAAGATTTCTCACACTAATCAAATCTTTTATATATATAAACATAAAAAAATAAATAAAATGGGTTTACAAGGGTGTTAAACACATAAAAGTATATTGAACTAATAAATGAGATAAATTGTAAATGTTCTTTAATTTCTTTTTAAGAAGAATGTTTACCTAGTTGTGACATAACAAGTTATTTAGATAATTATAAAATCTTTTCGTAGATTATATAAGTTTGGTTTTATTTTTTAGATCATTAATTTTTAGGCTTGCAACTTAATTTTCATTATGTGTATTTTGGGACATGGGGGCTGAGGATTCTAGTTACTCAAATTAAGAAGTTGTGGAAGGAATTGGATGATGTGATTTCGATTTATGTGGGTAAAGCTCAAAATAAAGTGGTAAACTTCCTAGCTAATATGGGTACCAAGAAGGAGGTAGGGATTCAATGACATAGTGGCATGGCTATTAAGGATGTGAGGATTAAGAAGGTTAGTAAGCAAATCCAATGTTTGACTAATTTAGTCAACTATTGCAAACCTATGGTTTAAGAGATTTGGCTCTAATATAGATCTCATTTTAATGTTGTAATCAAAAGTGGTTAGTTTTTAGGATCATGGGTTTTAGAATTATGGATGTTTATTGGAAAATTAAAAAGAAGAAATGAATGCTCTTGTTGGCTAAGGCTAGGAGAAGTCTCTTCTCAACTTGTAAATAATCTTGTTTTAATATAATTTTTCAAATTCTTCAAAAAAAACCATTGTGTAAATTAAATTTTAGTTTTATAATTAAAGTTAAAAGCTAAATTAAGCAACATGTTTTTTTTTTATTTAATTTTTATTTATATTTTTATAATTTTATTAATAAAATATGTTAATATTTTAATAATTTGTTTTTTATCATACTCATTTATTATGTTTTTTAGATGTAATGTAAAGTGATAGTTTTTAAAATGCACGAGACCATTTCCAACATAAAACTATCCTCATGGACAATGTTGTTTACTTAATATAAGATTATTTAACTATACTTGGGTTATCTAAGTATGGTGTACAACCGTACTTCCTATAAGATTCAAACCTGGGACTATTTTCCATCACATCTAATCTACTACAACTATTTATGCAAAAAAATAGTAACTAGGTAAAGTAAGGATGTTTAAAACTAGATACAACAAGCAATACTATCATCAATGGTAAGAATGAAAAAAAATCTTTCTTGGTCCATTGAGACCACCATCTAGGAGGATATCCATAGCAATAGCAAGTGTTGTCTCCTTGATTAAGAGCCTATATAGTCATCGCATCTTTCGCCCTGTTATGATTTTTAAAGATGTGTATGAACTTCGTTGTCTCAAAGTATTGTTGGGTCATCTAGACTTTCTCAATGATTCTTTGTATTATTTTGCTTGCCTGGTCCTTTTAAGTGATTAATCATAATTTGGGAGTTTGATTCCACGTGAATTTTCCTCCACCCCACCTTTAGAGCCTCATATAATCCCCTTAAGATGGCATATCCCTCTACCAGGTTATTGGATAAGATACCTAGATTTTTTGTGAAGATAAAAGTAGGGGCATCATTTGAGAGGTGACCTATCCCTCTGCCAGGTTAATTTTGGTCGAAGAATCTATCTAATGGAAAGGTTTGTGCAGCCACAAACCTTGATCAACATTGACTGACCAGGGAGTTCATGAAAAATTGTAGTAGTCAATCTACAAAGGAGGTCGATTCCTTGAATCTTTAGCTAACTATGCCTAAATGTGGGGGGAAAGGGTATTGAAAGAAAATAAAGAGGTCAAAGCCAAAACTTACAGTGGTACATATTAGACAACATCAAGGCATAAACAAGAACAAAGATTACACAACTAAATAGTCAACTCCCTAACAGACCAGCTACTTTGCAATCAATTACATAACATTAAATTTAAATACATTGTATCTTAATCAAACCATATATTCCAAAAAAGTGAATGAAGAAGTGCAAATCCAGGATTCAGAATAAAATACCATAAACATTCAACGTGCTCAAATTAGAAAGAAGTGGTCACACATACATACATGCTCTGTAAATGAATCGAACCAGAGGCTAGATAGTAGTCAATTTGTATTAAGTTGCAAGTAATCCGTCTATACATATGAATTGTAAATGCCTAAGAGTCGACCAATTTTTCTTTTACATTCTTGTATATATAGACATTTTACAATTTTCAAGTTGTCAAAACCATAATTGCCTCAAGGGTGGAATACTATTATGTAAGAGATTCTATCAGCCCATTTAGAAACTTTAGGAGTGTGGATGCTCCAACAACTCGAACGTGGTTACTCAACGTGTCTTAGATCAGTATCATCCTTAGTCATTATCCACCTGCTGGCTACATTTAGTCTCTTGATCTACCTTCTGTCCAATTGTCTTGTCACTTGTATGGTAGCTTTTACCGTTTAAGATCTTCTGACACATAATCATGCTCAGAAAACATGGTGAGGAAAATATTCCCTTCTCTTGTTGGGGAGCGATTGCTGGATTGTACGAGAATCTATGGGATAAATTTCTATCAATATGATAGTTTTCAACTATATATCACTTTCCTAACAGTTATACTCCTAGACCAAATATATCTTCTACTGTGTTGGATCTTTGGAGTCTCAGTGAGCCCTGATCGGGTGTACTTCTTTCGATACCTCTGGCATCCAACTTACCTTTTACTTCTATGCTTGTCAGGCCTTTTAGCCATGACCAAGTTTTGACTAGGTCTGAGTCTTTCGGTATTCTCCAAATTCTACTCTTTTACCTGTACCTTTATTGGCTTTCGGGCTTTGAACCATAACATTGGGACCCTACCGAGCTTCAACACGTCATAAATGTTTTGGTGTTCTTGAAACTTTACCATTTCCCTGATTGAGTATTTATGATGCTTCTGGGCTCCAGTCAGGTCTAATTGTTCTGGGCTCTAGTGACTTTGCCATTATCCTGATTGGGTATTTTGGGTGTTGTCGGGCTTCAGTCTGACTTAATAGTTGTGTCCTTTTTAGCAAATTTTCTTTCTTGGAGAAGGTTGGGCTTTGAGGACCCTACTAGGTTCAGTTCGGGTATAATTGTTTTGGTTATCCCCAGACTTGCTCACTTCAATCTTCCTTTTGCTCTTCTAGGATCGGAATAGATGCTTGATACCTTATCAGGTTTTGACCATCACAGATGCTTCGGTGCTTGTGATACTTCACCCACTTCACCACGTTCATATGTATCAGATCATCAATATTTTGATGGGGTTATGGCCTAGGCATAGATCTTCTTGTAAGCTTCTGACTTAGCCATTTTCTTGATTTTGCCTTTATAAGCTTTTAGCCAATAGAAAGGAAATTATCTTCACCTTGAGGTTCTGGTCAGGTAGAGGCCTTATGATGTCCTAGAAAGATGACCATTCTAGGTGGACCTTACTTTTTAGTAGCAGGATCCAACGTGCATTTTTTAAATACTTCATCTGGCATCATAATTCTGGTAGCTTCATGTCCTGCTCAATTTACCTTGGTCATATTTCTGTGCCCAGGTGAAAAATAGTGATCTCCTGGTTCATACTTGCAACAAGCTGATCCCTCATCCTTGTTCTAGACTTTGATTGGACATGAGTATTACAACAAGTTTAAGGGTCATCTTCCTCGTTAATTTTTGCTCATATTTGCTTTTGGTAGTACCTTTAGGTTTGTAAACAAAATTTGTTGACGATCTCTAATTTTATTTACAAAAATAAACCTAATATATAGTTGCTAGTAGTTAGGGGTGGGTAGGTGCAAAATATACCCACATTCTTGGTGACTCACAAGGGATTTTGACTTTGTGAAAACAAGGAATCCAGGTGGCCAATCAAAATTTTAGACCTAACACTTTCATATGAATGAAGAAGAAAGGACGACATAGAAAAGAAAATGAAGAGAAAAGCATCTGAGAGAGGCTGCAAGATAAAAGAGGGAGGTGGATTATAGGGTGTAAGCTATTTATATAGCATGATGGAACAAAATGGAGAAGCAAAGAAGAAAAAATAGGCACATCAAAGATAAGGGAAGGAGAGAGGAGAAGGAACCAAAATGAAGGTAGAGGGAGGAGGCAGGATGGAATAGGAGAGCTAAAATTCCCATAAACTAGAGGACTTAGTGACACAATTGGTCTACCAACAATAGTGAAATGGGAAAAAACAAAAATAGCAAAAACATAAAATTGGAGACTAAGCTAAGGTAACCTGATAACAAAGGGAAACAAAACTACTAGATCCATGGGACAACCTCATAGAGTAGCAGATTGAACTTCCTATGTCATCAAGTATCCCCAAGCACTACACTCCCATAAACATACTCCGTAGTTGCTAGCTACTGCTTCCAAAATAGATAGATGACCATGCATAATTTCCAACATCGAAGCTTTTCTTCCTTCTTGTGTAGTTGAGCAAATGCCTGTTTTACAAATCATATTTGTGCATGGGTGCTCTTAGCAGTATTTCTTTGAATTCATCATCATTTCAGTAGTGTTTTATTTGTGTATTACATGCAGTCTTATATAGATTTCTAGGAGATAGTTATGCTAGTTGGGATGCACGAAAATTATATCTTTGGACTACACATTTTTCTTAAAAAAATTTATCTTGATGTGAATCGTCCATAAACATTTCCCTTATGCCATCCTAGATCACTTCCTTTTTGCAAATTTCCTTTTTGGTTGACATAATCCTCTTATATGGCATGGTGCATCACTGAGCTTGCACAAGTGGTGACAATATTGCTTTATACTACTACAAACTTGAAGGTGCCTCTCTTGCAACTCTGTATTGTTCTACCTCTAGTCCATTGGGTCGTAGAGTGAAACACAAAACATTGGGATTGGAAAGAAAGAGGGAAGAATGAAAGAAATTTCTAAGACCAAGATAAATTATGATCCACTAATTTTAATGCTCTATAATTTTTTAGATTTTATACCATGATCCCCTTTTATATGTATAGGGTAGCGCAATATTTTGCATATATTTGTGATCACCATATTAGCTTATTTACACAAAAATGTGGCGTGTGTGTCACGCCTAATTCATAAAAAATTATGTAGACTATCCTATGAATATGTAGTGTCCTGACCATACGCCATAGAACTTGAGCCTTTTTTGTGTTCATTTTGCCTCGAGTTGTCATCATCATCATTCCCAATCATGTTCAATTCTAAAATTGATTCATGCATTGAAAACCTTGTATTCTGGTTTGATGCATCCTACCAAGTTGTTGTATTTTACCAATCATGTATTGATTCTTCTGATTGCGTCCTTGAACACTTCTATTTCAAATTTTTTATCCAGTTTATAATTTTTATTTTGATTCTATGTTTGATAACCTTATTTAGGGTAGCAACCCAACTATCATAAGCATATTGTCATCCCATACCCCATTGATATTTGAGATCAAAACATAGAAAGTTTTGTAGAATTGTGTTAGAAAACATACAACCCTATTTTGTCCTTGGGCCTGACAAGCCATCTGTTCTTAAATTTATGTTAGGTACATCTTCCCATGTGATGCCTATCCTTGACCCTATAAAATCTTCAATACAAAATGGTTGCACCTCCTGATTTATTATCTTGATGAATTTTTTGACCAATAGAATAATTATCAGATCTATCTCTTGAGTTATGCATCCTTTAATTTATGTCAGGATATGCTTGGATAAATATATACCGAATAGTGGAGGCATATCCACTATCACTATATTCTGAATCAGCTCCAAATCTGGATGACCATATATCATGATGAGCCTATTACGTAAGACTCCCACTTTCACTAATTTGATTCCCTTCAAAGATACGAAGTCAAGCTCATGTGTGTTCATTTCTGAAATCAACCCCAAATTGTTACAGACCTCTAATGGTATACCTGATTCTTGAGCCTTGGCATCCACCACACAATTGTGCAACATATGATTTTCTATGAGAACAAAAATATAAAATGGGGGAGAACGATATCCTATGATATTTAGGGGTGAGCCCCTTTTGGGTAATTTTCAAATCTTTGATACCTTTTGAATGGACACATTCATCAGATTCACCTTATCAGATACCAATATGTCTTCCCCAGGTATAGTAGGAGTTGTTTTAAATAGTGTAAAATCGTTCAACCTTTTCTATTCTTTGTTTGGCATCAATGCTTAGGAAGTACAATTTTTTTATAAGCCTCACTTTTCTTTTGATTTAGGATATCTTTGTTCACTCTTTGGCCTACCAAAAATTGTGTATCATTCCCCGTCAAGCATTCAATCTAGCTTATCTTCATAATGTCTACATCGGTCCAATATTTTTGTTTCTCCTTGGAAGATAGCATTGCGATATTTTCTATAGGAGGCATTGGCTGACAGTGATTGGGTTTCAAGTACTCATGGGTACACATCTGATCAAGTGATGGAGACCTGAATGACTACCTTATTTCTACTTCACTCATTTCTCTCCCTTGTTTACATCCATTTCTTGAATATCTTAGTTGAATATGAGCCGACTGCAGTAACATTTATCAGTCAATAGGGGGCTATTATAATCATATTCTTTATCTTTCATGAATTGCCTCTTCATATTTTTAATCTCCTTAGTGAGTTGTTGAATTTTTATTTTTTTATTGCTCTTTTGGCATGTTAGCTAGGGTATCCCCTTTCGAGACCTAATATGAACCGTGTTTGATTGTTTCAGGGAATTAAGGATAAAGTGTGCCAGTAAGGGGCTCCCTTGGATATGAAGCTATGAAGATTTGAAGCAGGAGGATATTTTCTCTAGGTGGCAATTTTCCACCTTGAATTTACATATTTTTAGCTTGGATAGCCTCCTAGAAGATTTGAGAGAATCCTTTTTTCCATATTGTTGAATAAAAAGGCTTATATCATGATGGAAATCCCAGATATAACATAAGTAGTTCTAAGCCTATGACAGTTGATCTTTTGGGGAATATTTCTCCAGGTTATTTGGAACTAGATATTGAATTCTAATATATTTTCATGGGGGGGTCGCTTGATAAATAAAAATTGGGCTAGTTATAAGAAATGATCACCAGAATGATCAAATCTATCAATTAGAGTCTCCACCAAATCAACCCATGTGCAAATACTTCCATCCTCCAATAATTTGTACCAGAGCAAAGCGCTTCCCTTGAGGGAGAGAATAAGGAGTCTACACATTACATATTCATATCTGAAGTTATGAATCATTGCTAGGAAGGCAACGTCCTGGAAATGCTCAAATACGATTTTATCTGTCCTATCAAAGGTTGACAAGGATTTGAAGGTAACTTTGGGAATTTTGTGAAGATTTTGAATATTTAGAGGACCTAAAAAATTCTAACAGGGACAATCACACTAAGCCATTGTAGCACTTGGGTCCTTGAAATCATCAAATGATCATAACTTCTCTGCTAATGAGGTCAAGGCTGCTCATCAAACCTTGAGCCCTCCAAGAGATACTTTTTGAGAATGATGCAGAAGGGAAACCAACCATGAACCTTGGTTAATTTTTTAGTAAAGTCATCTTGTTTGCTTATTTCAAAGGCAACTAATCAGAAGAGTGAGTTTTTTCTTGTAGGGAAGTCACTAGATGATGGAGATTGTGGACCAAAACAAAATATCACCAAGTTCTATTCAGATCTAAAAGGTAACTGGTCGTATAATACAAATTTCTAGATTTGAGCAGAGTCATCAGGTGATTTTGATGAGATATGATAATCAAGGATATCACCAGTCCTTGAATTATATAACTAAGGGACCTTTGGGGCCCACCAGGTATATGAAAAACTTTTGGTCAAATAATTTGTCTAATGGAAAGGTTTGTGCACCCACAAACCTTGACCAACATTGAATGACCGAGGAGCTCGTGAAAAATTATAGTAATTAGGTTCCTTAAAGCTCCAACTAACTATACCTAAATGTGGTGAAAAAAGGGTATTAAAAGAAAATAAAGAGGTCAAAACCAGAACTCACAGTGGTGCAAATTAGACAACATCAAGACATACGCAAGAACAATGATCACACAACTAAACAATCAACTCCCTAACATACCAACTACTTTGCAATCAATTATAGAACATTAAATTTAAATGCATTGTATCTTAATCAAACCAAAAATTCTAAACAAGTGGATGAAAAAGTGCAAATCCAGGATTCAGAATAAAACACCATAAACATTCAACATGCTCAAATTAGAAAGAATCAGTCACACATACATACATGCTTTGCAAATGAATCGAACCAGAGGCTAGATAATAGTTAATTTGTATCAAGTTGCAATTAGTTTATCTATACATATGAATTATAAATACCTAAGAGCCGATCAATTTTTCTTTTACATTCTTTTATATATAGACAGTTTACAATTTCAAGCAATTAAAACCATCATTGCCTCAAGGATGGATTATTGTTATGTCAAAGATTCTATCAGCCTGTAGAGTGGATTTGGGAGTATGGTTACTCCAACAACTCAAATGTGGTTACTCAATGTATCTCAGATCAACATCATCCTTAGTCATACCCCACCTACTGGCTTTATATGGTCCCTTGATATCCCTTCTGCTCAACCACCCTATCACTTGTATGGTAGCTTTTATCATTAAGATATTTTGACACAGAATCATGCCCAACAGACATGGTGAGGAAAATATTCCATTTTCTTATTGGGGAGTGGTTGCTAGATCATGTGGGCATCTATGGGATATCTTTCTATCACTCTAATAGTTTTCAATTGTATATCATCCTCCTGGAAGTTATACTCTTGGACTGAATATCTCTTCTATTGTACTTAATATTTGGAGTCTCAGTGAGCCCTGGTCGTATATAATTCTTTCGATACCTTTGACATTCAAATTTCCTTCTACATTTGTGTGTACCGGGTCTTTGATCCATGATCAGGTTTTGATCGAGTCTGAGTCTTTCGATATTCTCTAAACTTCACTTTTTTCCTACTCCTTTGTTGGCTTTCAAGCTCCAGACTGGAACATTGGGATCCTGTTGAACTTTACTAGGTCATAAATATTCCAATATTCTTGGAACTTCACCATTTCCCTGATCGAGTCTTTATGATGCTTATGGGCTCTGGTCAGACCTAATTTTTTTAGGCTCTAGTGACTTAGATATTCTCCTGATTGGGTATTTTAGGCGGTGTTGGGCTTCAATCCGGCTTAATAGTTTCAGGATTCTTAGAAAATTTTCTTTCTTAGTGAAGGCAAGGCTTTGAGAACCCTCTTGGGTTTCATCCAGGTATAATTGTTTTGATAATCCCCAAAATTGGTCACATCAATATTTATTTTTCTCTTCTTGGATCGATACGGATGCTTGATACCTTATCGGGCTTCGGCCATCACAGATGGTTTAGTGCTTGTGATAATTCACCAAATTCACCACATTCATATGTACTAGATCCCTAGTATTCTGAGGGGGGTTGTGACCTAGGCATAGATCTTCTAGTAAGCTCCTAACTTAACCATTTTCTTGATTCTACCTTTGTCAACATTCAGCTAGTAGAAAGGAAATTATTGTCACCCCTGGGTTCTGGTCAGGTAGAGGCCTTTCGATGTTCTAGAAAGATGACCTTTTTTCCAGAGAGTGCTATGCTTTAGGACCCTTGGGAAAGCACTGGATCTAGGATGATTGGAGTAAACAAGGAAGAACAATGAATACAGATACTAAATAAAATCCCTAAGAAGTGGGTCACCAAAGTCTTCGAAGGGCTACTAAAGAGCTATGATATTAAATCTTGGTCATTGGTGGATGCCAAATAAGAATACCAACCTATTCTGTCACTCTTGGTCTCTATGCTAGATCTTTCATCAGATAAATAGATCTACTCATATCAGTTGGAAATGGGTCATGCCATCTCCTAGACCTATAAGAATGTCAAATTTGATTGGACAAGGTTTTTAGCCCAAAAAAATAAAAAAAATTTGGCTGAGTATCAAGCAGGAACAAGCAAGGAATTTTGGTATGTCTCTCACTAACCTGGTTGATTTTTCACCATATACCTCGTGATAGACATTCTATAAAAATTTAGGAAAGGAATGATAGAGGAGAGGTATGCCCACCTATTGAATGGACCCATGTTCTTAGGAAAAGTAATTCATACATGGAATTTAACAAACAGTTCCTAGGACTTGCTCTTTTATATATTAACCAATATTGTTCATGTCTATCCCATAAAGTCATGAATTTTCTGCAAACCAATTCTCAAGAAATTAGAGACTACTATTTTATGTAGAAGGGAACTTGCATCAGGTTGTATGGATTCTCTGATTTCCTCTACTTACTACCCTTCTATTTCATAGACTGTATTTTTGGTATGCAGGTATATCGATAAATTTGCTATGTTGAAGCAAGATGGGGAAATATGACTAAGAAGAAAGTGATTTTCCTATAGACCATATTTTTTGACCTAATTATCCTCCCTAAGAAGAACTAGGCTCATTATCACCAACTGGACGATAGATTATCAACCCTTGGACTTCCTCAAGTGTCACCCAGGTGGCATTATGATCCTAACCATATCCTATAGAAAAAACTTGTAGATAACAACAAACCAAGGCAGTTCAGACAACATAAGAATGAAGGTAGTAATACAGTGCTGAAATATAGAAATATACTGGAAGATCAGGTTCCTCCCTTCACCAGATTTAACATGCACAACCGACCAGTGTGGAGGGTATACTATCCATACCAAAAAGTATTTAATCCAAATAAAGACCCTTCTTAGCTGATAAGAGGGGTATTGTTTCATGAAATCATGAACAAAAGGATTGGTCAGAGCACACAATTGAACAATAATGGATAATGCACTACGAGCAAGATGATACAAAGGAAGTATATCCAAGGGGGTTTGATGTGGATATTTACACCAAATACAACACCAATAATAGTCCTTGAATAAGAAGGATAAAGAAGTATAAGACTTGACTCTCGAGGTTGCAAAGAAGGAGGATCTCCAAGACCCAAGGCTCAGCCAAGAAGACTCAGAGGAAGATGATGAGGAGCAAGAATTCTGAAGTGATTGTCAAACACTGACAACCTCATTAGGGAGGAATATGAGTGAGCAAAGGCCACCATATGCAAGTCCTTCAGTGGAAGCTAGGGTGATTATATCATCCAGGTTTTGTGGAGCACATGTGTAGAAGGCTCAAACATCTACATCTCAAAAGGTCTAATCTAGAAAAAATTAGAAGAGCGCCCCAAGTCCTGACCAAAATCAACCACAACATATGGTAACCCTGAAGATACCAAATATGGAGGGAATGATGGCTTCAAGTAAGGTCCAAAAATGAGAAATGATCCCAGGGAAAATCCTGAAGGCCGTTCAAGAATAAATTGTAATGGAGGAGCTGATCTCATGAACATCATCCCCCCAGAAAAGTCATTCACCGTAATTGATTGAAGACTCCCCCATCTCTTTCCAATTTATATCTGCTAAAATAATACCCTCCTTAGACCATATGACACCTATTTATCCCGAACACTCTCCACTTGAGAAATTGTAAAGTTGCCCACTGTCTCTGCCAACCAATCCATCTAGTGAAGCCCTTCCACCATCGTAGATATTAACAAAAAATAAGCCCTTCTCTAGCACTTCTCAACACCAACCAGAGCAAGAATACCCTAATAGGCTATCCCCTTCCATTATTTGCCCAGGACAACTGAACGATCTTATGTGCTCTTTCTAAGACCGCATCTTGACCCAATGTCCTGTAATACCATTGCCATATATTTTGACTAATCTAGTTGTTGTGCAAGTAATAGAGGTATATCTACCAGAGGTATACTTTGTGTTAAGAAATACTTAAGAGAACCAGAAGATGTGGGAGGACCAGCAATGGGAGGTGTTCAGGAAGAAGCACACGCTGGTGGCCCTTCCACACGTATGGAGTTGGATTCTATTGAGGGGATGCCTCATGATGTGGTAGCCATATCGAAAGTTAGTAAATCCCTTATCGATATCGAGCAAGAGCATTGGGACTTACAAGTAACATCCAAGGATGTTACAAAAATACCAAAGGCACAAACCCTCAGGAACTTGCATGTGCAGGTTGATACTCTATTTAGGTAGAGCAGCAAAGAAGAGAAAGAGTTGAAACAGGTCAAGATGATGATTAGCAGCCTTGAGGAGAAATTGAAATAAGAAAAGGTATGGCAAAGAGCTTTAGAATATCAGGTGCAATAATTATAGGAAGGATTGAATAATACCACCTCTCAAAAAATGCTGCAAGAAAAGGATGCAAAGATTGAGGCATGAAAAGCAAAGTTTCAGACTGCTCAGAAATTGGCTAGCAAACAAGAGGCCTAGGCCCAAACCAAGTCACAAAAATTGCAAAATACCTGGATGAGACTGTGGTAGAGCTTGTAGAACATGGACTTATACTGAGAGGGGGGGTGAACAGTATAAGACTTAACCAATTAATAATTTTAACTTTAGATAGCAGTGGCATCAACACAACATTAATCAAGACAAAAAGCATCACACATTGAAGACCCATTTTTAACGTGGTTCACCCAAAATGGCTGGGCTACGTCCACAAAACTTTTCTCTAAAAAATTCCTCAAAGTTATTTTGGAATCCTTCCCAATTACGATATTTATGAGCCTCGGACCAAAGGATTTACCTTCCCCTAATCAGAATTTATGAGCCTCTGCTCAAAGGAGATACCTTCCCCTCTGCTCTAGAAATGATCCCTCAGAAGATCAACTGCCTCTACCTCTTGCCAGTACATGGAACTCCTTTCCACCGAAGACCTCCTGTCCTCAATGCTTAGCCTAAGAGACCTCTGCCTTCTATGATCATGTCCACAGTAGCTCAGCAACCTATACCAAATACAATTAGTCGGTCTAGTACAAGTCTTCCTCTGTCTATCGGATCTGTCCAATGCTTAAGCTTGAACAAATCAATCCTCTGCACACAAGCCTTCTCAAAGACTTGCCAAATCTGTCCTCGGGTTCTTCTCAAAGAACCAGTGCACCTCTGTCCTCAAGTTCTCTGATAGAATTATCAAACTCAGCTCACAAGTCCTCTGCTAGGACCTGTCCAAATATGCTCACAAGTCCCCATCGGAACCTGTCCAAAACTGCTCACAAGTCCCCACCAAAACCTGTCCAAAACTCAATAAGCTCACCAAGAAAAAAAAAACTTTCTTAGTAGGAAATCACAAGGTGAATTGTTAGAGACCCAATGTGATTTTTCAAACTCATAGAAGCATAAAGAGAATTGTTAGAGACTCAATATGTTCTATACTCAATTCCCAATCTCAAAACTCAACTCAAATCAACTCAACTCAAACTCAATCTCAAATCTGAAATGGATAGGATAGAATGCTTTCTTTCAAGAACATGAAACCCCAACAATTTCCAACTATGCAAAGAATCACATAACAATGATACTCATGTTCTTTTCACCATCAATTAGGGCTTCAACAACAATGCTCACCATTCAACTCAAAACACAACCTTGAAGCATTTCACAATCAACATCAGAAAAGGAAACAAGTAGAAATCCTTTTCTCTCCAATATTGTTTGAACAAAAAGCACCCACCAAATCAAATCACAATAGCACAAAACACCTTTTCAAATCATCAACAAAGGAGTAAGCCCAACACTTTAACCAAGTAAAGAATAGCTTGATTATTACCAATTTAATGAAAGCAAATGTCAATCTCAAAGCTGCCCACTTAAGGATTCACAACTTCACACAAGAAGCAATTTTAACCTTAAAACATCATGCTTTCATTTCCATAAACAACCAAAAGCACTCTCAACATTACAAGAAAAATTTATCCCTTATACACCTTATTTCTCCCTTATAGTCTTATCAGAAATAAAATTTATCTCTCATAAGAATGCAATAAGATATTTCAAAAAACACCTTCAAAAGAATATTTTATCAAAATAAAACAAGCTTTAAACTCCTTATAACTCCTAAGATGTTTTTCCCTCTAATAAACTTCCTCCATCCGCAAAATACACTTAGCAAAAATTAATTTTGAAAATACCTTGGCCAACATCAAAAATCGCGCTATGGAGAAATTGTGCACGAATTCTAACACCACCCACTGCGTCCACTTCACGATGAAAAAACCTTTCGCGTTATTCGAACGCGAAACCTCCCGTTCGGGTAGCACGCCAACAGCCTAGCCGCTATCGATGCGCCAAAGGCGCCCGGTGAGGTTTAAACCTCACGCTGTTAGCCTTGTTCCTTCTATGCCAGGGATTAAATAAAACAACAATGCCTCCCTTTCTTCTGACGCGAACACGAATAATAATTTAATATTTATTTAAAAATAATTAAAGGGAACCTTAACAAGGTTTTTAATTATTTAAATAAATACTTCCTCCTGGACCCAAATGCATTAAACTAATGCATCCACCTGTAATATTTAAACCCGCCAACTTGGGGTTTACAAAAGACCTTTGAAACTGTCATGCCGTAACCTTCATCAAAACAAATTATTTGACATCAAATCAAATTCCTTCAAGAGCTTCTTGACATCAATGACAACTTATACACTTGAGCAAAAGCAATGTACCCAAAGTACCCAAAATTGCCAACAATCTCCCCCTTTGTCATTGATGGCAAACCTTTACTGAAAACACTTCTCAAGAGCCAAAACTGAAACCAACTGTGCTAACAACTGACCAACTGTGCCCACAACTGAGAATCTTCCTTTGAAGTTTTGCTCCCCCGACTTGAAGCTCTCCTATTTACTTTGAAGCTCTCCCCCCTTACTCATATCTCTCCCCCTTTGTCATCAATGGCAAAGGGTCACCTTTGGGGCTCGGGACTAAGAATGAGCCTCTTAGCTTAGTCCCTCCCCCACCTCCCGATGAGGTGATTAATTCGGGGTGGGAGTACAACTCCCAATTTCTCCCTTAGATACTCAAACGTATCTCTTGGAAGAGGTTTGGTGAATATATCTGCAATCTGCTCTTTAGTAGATACATATTCTACCTTGACCTGCTTGTCTTGCACTTTCTCCCTTAGAAAGTGATACTTGATGTAAATATGCTTTGTCCTTGAGTGCATTACCGGATTTTTAGAAATACTTATGGCACTTGTATTATCACAAAGTATGGAGATGGGTTGTTCATGCTTGACTTTGAAATCCTCCAAGGTGGTTTTCATCCATAAAACCTGTGTACATCCAGCCACTGCTGCTATGTATTCAGCCTCTGCTATAGATAAGGAAACTGAAGGTTGTTTCTTACTTAGCCAAGAAACCAAACTCTTTCCCAGAAATAATGCTCCACCTCTAGTGCTTTTCCTGTCATCAATACTGCCTGCCCAATCTACATCTGTATAAGCTATGAGAGTGAAATCATCACCTTTGGGATACCAAAGCCCAAATTCCATAGTGCCCTTCAGATATCTGAATATCTCTTAACTGCTATAACATGAGAATATTTAGGAGCTGCCTAAAATCTTGCTACTAACCCAACCCCCGCATGATATCCGGTGCGGTAGTTGTAACATATAATAAACTACCAATCATTGATCTGTACAACCTCCGATCTGTCCATGGAGATTCATCATCTTTACTCATCTTGCACCCTGTAATCATTGGAGTACACACTGGTTTGCTGTCCATCATACCAAATTTCTTCAACATTTCTTTGATATAATTTCCTTGAGAGAGAAATATACCATCTTTTGATTGAGCATTCTGAAGACCTAAAAAGAATGACAACTCTCCAATAATAGACATCTCAAATTCCTTCTGCATGGTGTTAGCAAAATCTTTGCACATCTGAGTATTATTTACCCTAAAAATAATATCATCAACATAGACAACCATAATCAACATATCATCACCTTCATTCTTAATATACAAATTGCTATCTACCACACCTTTCCTGAAGCCTTGCTCATGAAGATACCTGTCAAGTCTTGAGTACCAAGCCCTAGGTGCTTGCTTTAACCCATACAAGGCCTTTTTCAGTTTACACACATAGTCTGACTGTTCTGAGAGAGACACTCCTTCTGGCTATTCTATGTAGACTTCTTCTACCAACACCCCATTTAGAAAAGCTGACTTTACATCCATTTGATATACCTTGAATTATTTGAAGCTTGAAAGGGCCAAAAACATTCTGATAGCTTCAAGATGAGCAATAGGAGCAAACATCTCTTCGAAATCAACACCTTCTACTTGAGCATAACCTTTGCAGACTAACCTAGCTTTGTTTCTGACAATCTTTCCATCCTCATTGAGTTTATTTCTGAATATCCATTTTGTGCCAATGACATTCTTGTCCTTAGGTCTTGGAACCAATTCCCAAGTTTCACTTTTCTCTATTTGATTTAGCTCTTCATCCATTGCTTTTACCCAAAACTTATCTGCACATGCTTCATTGAAATCTTTTGGCTCAATCTGAGATAATAATGAAACATTTGTAGAATCATGTGAGGGAATGACTCTTCTTCTTGTTTGCCTACTATTTGGATCACCAATGATCAAATCTTTGGGATGATGTTTCCGAACATATCGTGAAGGAGTTTTGGGAAGCAGTTGTTGTCTTTCCTCTTCTTCATCTGAAACCTCTCTGAATTCTTCTTGACAAATTTCATCACTGAGTTCTTGGACTGGTTCTCTTATCCCTGTCTTTTCATCAACTGTTACATTTATGCTCTCTACAACTGTATGAGTTATTTTGTTGAAGCATCTGTAGGCCTTGCTTCTGCTAGAATACCCAAGAAAGATTCCCTCATCACATCTAGGATTAAACTTACCTGAATTCTGATCTTCCCTTCTGATGAAGCACTTACTCCAAACACTTTGAAGTATTTTACTGTAGTTGGTCTTCCTTTCCACAACTCATAAGGAGTTTTATGATGATTGACTCTAAGTTGGGCCCTGGTGATAATGTAGACTATTGTACTGACTACCTCTTTCCAAAAGCCATCTGAAAGTTTTGACTCATTTAACATAGCTCTAGCCATATTTTCAATAGTTCTATTTTTCCTTTCAACTACTCCATTTTGTTGAGGAGTTCTTCTTGCTGAATATTATCTTTTGATTCCTTGTTGCTCATAGTATTCCACAAATTCATTTGAAGTGAACTCTCCTCCTCTATATGATCTTAAGCATTTGATTCTCTTGTCAGTATCATTTTCAATAATTTCTTTGAAAGCTTTAAATTTTTCAAAAGCTTCAGATTTTTCTTTGAGAAAAGTAACCCAAGTCATTCTAGAATAATCATCTATAAACAACATGAATTAGCTTTGTCCCTGAATGATTTGAGTTCTGGTAGGGCCACATAAATCAGTATGAATAATATCCAATGGTTTTGAAGAAGTATACCCTTTTTATTTGAAACTGGTTCTGGTATGTTTTCCATGTTGACAAGGACCGCAAACGATGTTATGGGGCCTTTTTATTTTGGGCAAGTCTCTAACTGCTTCCTTGTTACTAATATTGACAAGATTATCAAAGCTCAAATGCCCCAATATTTTATGCCATAACCAACTCTCATCTTCTTGAGTTAGAAAACACTTTTCCTTTTTTTATCTCACTTAGCATGTAAAGATTGTTTGGAGTCCTTGTAGCACTAGCAATGAGTTTTCCATTTTTTTCTTTACTTATCTCACATCTATCTGAAAAGAAAGATACTATGTGCCCTTGATCACAAAGTTGACTCACACTTAGAATATTATGTCTTAGGCCTTCTACATAAAGCACATTTTCTGTTTTGGATTTCCCATCCAAACTAAGAGTCCCTTTACCACAAATTTTAGCTGACCTGTTATCTCCAAAACTAACTGTTCCTTTGTTTGTTTCTTTTAAGACAAAAAACTTTTACTTTTCACCAGTCATATGTTTTGAACAACCACTATCAAGATACCATTTCTCTACTTTGTCTTGAGCATGAAAAGCAGTTTGAACTATCATTGACTTAGATTTGATCTCATTTCTCTTTTTAGTGAACTCAAGGCTAGATCTATCCAAACCGCACATCCTTGCTATATGCCCAAAATTATTGCACTTGTAACACATGACATCTTTATTCATAAGAGGTGCAAAAGAGTTAACATTTTCCTTACTATGGCTATTCACGGACTTATTACAATGCATAGCTTTGTGACCAAATTTCTTGCAGGAAAAACAATAGCCATGGAAAGTATTATGTAACCTGTTTTGATGCCTTGGATGATTGTTCTTCTTGTGACCAACTGGAATCCACCGCTCTTCAGGATGAAGATTGATCTTGCTCGAAGCCCCTGTTTCTTGAATTGTGATACCATCCTTCTTTTGTTTTTCACACGGAGTATTATGTCTGAGAGCCAAATGTTCCAACTTCACTCTAAGAGATATAACCTCTTCTTCTAGTTTCTCGCAATCAACTTCCTTTCCTTTGAGAACCTCTGTCAGAACCTGTTCAACCTTCTTCCCTTCTTCAGCTAGAATTTTGAAGTCTATAACACTTTGAGACAATTCTGATCTTGCTATCTCTTCTTCCTGACATTGATGCTTGAGAATAGAATTCTCTTCCCTGAATTTCTCAAGCTTTCTTAAAGCCAAGAAGAATTCACCTTTGAGATCGAACTCAACCTCTTCATCTCTTTCTGAATCTATATGTTCCTCTGATAGATCCTTCTCCAAGCTGTTAGGCTCTTTTTGGAGAGACCTGCTCTGATACCAATTGAAGAACATGGACTTATACTTGAGAGGGGGGGTGAACAATATAAGACTTAACCAATTAATAATTTTAACTTTAGATAGTAGTGGCATCAACACAACATTAATCAAGACAGAAAGCATCACACATTGAAGACCCATTTTTAACGTGGTTCACCCAAAATGGTTGGGCTACGTCCACAAAACTTTTCTCTAAAAATTCCTCAAAGTTCTTTAGGAATCCTTCCCAATTACAATATTTATGAGCCTCGACCCAAAGGAGATACCTTCCCCTAATCAGAATTTATGAGCCTCTTCTCAAAGGAGATACCTTCCCCTCTACTCTGGAAATGATCCCTCAAAAGATCAACTGCCTCTACCTCTTTCCAGCACATGGAACTCCTTTCCACCGAAGACCTCCTGTCCTCAATGCTTAGCCTAAGAGACCTCTACCTTCTATGATCATGTCCACAGTAGCTCAGCAACCTGTACCAAAAATAGTTAGTCGGTCTAGTACAAGTCTTCCTCTGTCTGTCAGATCTTTCCAACGCTTAAGCTTGAACAAATCAATCCTCTGCATACAAGCCTTCTCAAAGACTTGCCAAATCTGTCCTCAGGTTCTTCTCAAAGAACCAGTGCACCTCTGTCCTCAAGTTCTCTGATAGAACTATCAAACTCAGCTCACAAGTCCTCTACTAGGACCTGTCTAAATCTGCTCATAAGTACCCATCGAAACCTGTCCAAAATTGCTCACAAGTCCCCACCAAAACCTGTCCAAAGCTCAGCAAGCTCACCAAGAAAAAAAAAACTTTCTTAGTAGGAAATCACAAGGTGAATTGTTAGAGACCCAATGTGATTTTTCAAACTCATAGAAGCATAAAGAGAATTGTTAGAGACTCAATATGTTCTATACTCAACTCCCAATCTCAAAACTCAACTCAAATCAACTCAGCTCAAACTCAATCTCAAATCTGAAATGGATAGGATAGAATGCTTTCTTTCAAGAACATGAAACCCCAACAATTTCCAACTATGCAAAGAATCACATAACAATGATACTCATGTTCTTTTCACCATCAATTAGGGCTTCAACAACAATGCTCACCATTCAACTCAAAACACAACCTTGAAGCATTTCACAATCAACATCAGAAAAGGAAACAAATAGAAATCCTTTTCTCTCCAATATTGTTTGAATAAAAAGCATCCACCAACTCAAATCACAATAGCACAAAACAAATTTTCAAATCATCAACAAAGGAGTAAGCCCAACACTTTAACCAAGTAAAGAATAGCTTGATTATTACCAATTTAATGAAAGCAAATGTCAATCTCAAAGCTGCCCACTTAAGGTTTCACAACTTCACACAAGAAGCAATTTTAACCTTAAAACATCATGCTTTCATTTCCATAATCAACCAAAAGCACTCTTAACATTACAAGAAAAACTTATCCCTTATACACCTTATTTCTCCCTTATAGTCTTATCAAAAATAAAATTTATCTCTCATAAGAATGCAATAAGATATTTCAAAAAACACCTTCAAAAGAATCTTTTATCAAAATAAAACAAGATTTAAACTCCTTATAACTCCTAAGTTGTTTTTCCCTCTAATAAACTTCCTCCATCCGCAAAATACACTTAGCCAAAATTAATTTTGAAAATACCTTGGCCAACATCAAAAATCGTGCTATGGAGAAATTGCGCACGAATTCTAACACCACCCGTTGCGTCCACTTCACGATGAAAAAACCTTTCGCGTTATTAGAACGTGAAACCTCCCATTCGGGTAGCGCGCCAACAGCCTAGCCGCTACCGGTGCGCCAAAGGCGCCTGATGAGATTTAAACCTCACGTTGTTAGCCTTGTTCCTTCTGCGCCAGGGATTAAATAAAACAACAGTGCCTCCCTTTCTTCTGACATGAACACGAAGATGAAAACCTTACGACGGATTTACGACAAGCGACGAGTACAAAAAATGAATAGCGGATCACAAAATCACAGCGAGGAAGAAATCGAATAGCAGATCATGAATTCACAACGAGCAACTCTTTTCAAAATGCGGATCGAATAATTCTTGATTTTCATCAAGGGAGATTTATATGCATTTTTACCATAAGCTCTTGACGTCGGCGAGGAGTTTAACACGTGGACGGAGGTCTTGGCTAGCACCCACAATCTTAAAACATAGCGCCATGGGTTAGGATAACCCATTGCAAACAATAATTTAATATTTATTTAAAAATAATTAAAGGGAACCTTAACAAGGTTTTTAATTATTTAAATAAATACTTCCTCCTGGACCCAAATGCATTAAACTAATGCATCCACCGTAATATTTAAACCTGCCAACTTGGGGTTTACAAAAGACCTTTGAAACTGTCATGCCGTAACCTTCATCAAAACAAATTATTTGACGTCAAATCAAATTCCTTCAAGAGCTTCTTGACATCAATGACAACTTATACACTTGAGCAAAAGCAATGTACCCAAAGTACCCAAAATTGCCAACAGAGCTTGAAATAGAAAGGAATGTGCCTCGTGAAACAGTGATTTCCAAGTCCTAGATAGAATGTGTCAAAAGGTTTTATTTAGACAAGGCAAGAGACACAATGATCAAGGTACTCCCTACTTTCACAAAAATGTTTGTTGATGTAATATCAATATAAAAATAGACAAATGAGGAAGCATCAAAGAAGGGATAAGTGGTACATGGAATGGGACACCAATATTTGGCTATAAAGACAATGTTCAAGCGAGCGAATCCCACCCTGATGGATTTCTCAAAATAAGAAAAGGATCGTATTAAGCATCATATGGATCAAGTGCTCTTTGTCACAGACCTTAACTATGAGAGTAGATAAATTCATATGGTGTTAAAAAGGTAAGTAGATAATATGAATGCCATAAACGCGGAACTAAAGGAGCTTGGCTCATCAGGGTTCTGGGAAAGCAGCAAGTAACTTTTCATAATTAAATATTTAGAAGATCGATTTGAAGTACTAAAGCAGAATCACAAAGATATCAATGCTCTCAATGAACCTGTGGAAGTCAACAAAATGATGACCATCATCTTGAAGTTCTCAGGTCTTAGTGCCAAAGCAGAGGAGGTGGACGAACATTATGTGAACCTCCCTTACAAAGGCCTAAACAAGTTGGAAGACATTGGTGAATTTCTAAAAAATACGTCCCTTCCCCTAGCTAGCGAATGGGAATGCATATGTGATGATTTGAGCATCCAATCTCCTGTAAATTTGGTGACATAGGTTGAATCTTCTAGAGGGTGATAAAGGCAACGAGGCGATTCTACCGTTGCAAGTGACTTTTAAGAAATATCAAAGGGCCTTGAGGGACCAAGTTTATTTTACAAAATTCTTAGTTTTGATTGACTCTGTAGCCCAAAGGATCGAGGCGAGGGTCAGTTTTGTTTGAATTTTGATCTAATCCTCAATTGAAGGTCTAGGTTCACTATCTTTTGCAAGCTAAAAGACCCTTGATGTCACCAAGAATGTAGTGTGGGACACACAGTTTTATTAAGTTTCATCAAAACCAAAGAGAAAACATAAACTTTGGGCAAGCCATGATAGGGCAGAAGTTTCCACCACAAAGCTATGCTCCACCCTTGAAAAAACTCTACTCGAGCCATGGTGACAAGTTCTAGTAGAAGGATAAAATCAAAGGAAGTACTAATGTTGCCCACGCAATTAAGATAGAATTTTTTAAAAGCATGAAATGCGGCTTCACCCTAATTATCCTACCCCAACATGGGTGGAAGTTTAAAAGGAGTATTAAGAGAAGAGTGGCACGAAGATATTTGCCCTAGGTAGGGCAGCTATTTTTAATATCCCTAGGAGTAGAAGGAGCCTGAAAAGCTCCGCTCGAACAAAACAACAAAGGTCAAATGTGAGCTATCACCATAAAGTTCCAAAATACCCCACACAAGGGTAAGTTACGATCAAAAGTGGATAAGAGTCAATGCTAGCCTAGACCTCAAAGCTTAGCCCCAAGACACTGTCACTCATATTTAATGTCGATTGCTAGACATTGCAGTATATCTGTTAAGGCCCCATGTCGAAGCTTAGGGATAGACTTCCCCTCCAATGCAATGCGATCAAGAGGAGGTGTATTACAGGTAGAGTTAATGATCCACCACCATAGCCAATGCCATAAATGAAGTGGGTACAATCATGCTGACCAGACCAGATCAAGGTAAAAGGGGATAAAATTAATGGATATCGTTCTAAGTCATACCGGGTTTCTTGATAAGGCTAGTCAAGCATAGTGGGAAGTCAGAGAAATGATACCCCATCGCCCGAAGGGTATGACATGCTTTAATGAATTCACCCAGCATAGGAGAGAAGCCAATTTTTTTGGCTATAAAAGGTGAAATGTAACCCATTATGGGGGTCGGCTCTAAGCTATTACAATTTGTATATAAGAATGGGAATTCATGAATACAAATAAGGCATTTTCTGGCCTTCATATCATTCCACTCACATGTATGTATTTTTCATGTTTGTATTTTTATGATAAAATTGGTGAATGAGTTAGCTATTATTCTATTATCTGGATTCTAGCAGTTCATTTATCAACTCTAGAATTTACAAACATAGTGCTAAGCATAAATGATAATAGTTGGAATGTATTAACTGGTCTATTAAATGATTGTATATGTGAGTGTACCTCCCGTTACTGTCTGCATATGTCTTGATGTGGCTTATTTTCCCACTTTAACTCACTATCATTTCCTTTCATTTTCTTTGTTCTTTGCTTTATTTAAATATTGGTAATACCCTTTTAAGCGGTAAGGAACCAACCTCCTCCGAAGATTGACTATTGGGCTACATCACCCTTTGGCCTTTCAAATATGCACCTAATGGAAGAATTTTGGGCATTGCGGACTAGACCAAAAATCAACAAGATTCATTTTTTAAAATTTAAGAAGAATTACAATTGGTGATTTTAACCAAACATTTATCTCAATAATTATATATGTTTTTTTTAAATCATAGATGGTCCAATCACCCAAATAAGATTGTATAAAGTCTTGGACAAATTATTTAAAGCATTTACCATTATTATTAGAACAACTAAGGGATATTTTTAAAGCCAAATGAGGAATGTGAGCAATTGCAAGATGGATAGAACAAGGAATTGACAACCGCCTTCTAGGGATTTTGGAAAATTCAATACTGATGGAGCCTCTAGAGGGAACATTGGAAAATCTAGTGCGAGAGGAATTGGTAGACTTTTAGATGGATCCCTGGTTTTTACTTTTGTTGATAATTTGGGTATTCTTTCTAATAACCTTGTTGAGGGGTATGGTATCCTTAGAGGCCTTCAAGATGCTACTAAGGTTGGATGGAAAAAGGTGCTAGTTGAGCCTGAATCTCAACTCATGATTAATCTTTTGAAGACTCCTCCTAAGAATCATAAGGTTGATTGGAGAATAAAAAGAATTATTGAAAAGATTCAATTAATCTAGATGGGATTTTTGAAAGTTGATTACAATCATGTGGTTAGATATCAGAACAAGAGTGTTGATGCTTTAGCTAATTGGGCTTTGGAAAAAGGTGATCTTGCTTGCTATGGCCACCCTCCTAGATGGTGGACTTCACAAATAAGGGAAGCTCTTCTATTTATCATTTCTTTGGATGTCTCTAGTTCTAGAGGTACCTAGTTTCTTCTTGCTTTATTTTTGCTTCTCTTTGGTTTGGTCAGGGTAGTTTAGTTTTTTGAGGTGTGTGTGTATTTTTTGTTTTATTTTGTTTTTGTGTTTTTTTGTATTATTTTTTGTTGTTATTGTGTTTTTATTGTTTTGTATTTTTTTGTGTTTTTTTTTTTTTTTGTTCTTGTGTTTTTATTTTTCTTGTTCTCCTGTTTTCATTTGTTTGTGTTATTTGGTGTTTTTTTTATTCTAGTGTGTGAGTGTTTTCTATGTTTTTGTTTATTGTCTATTGTTGGTTGTTTTTTTTTTGTTTTTTTAAATATTTTTTTAGGTTTTGGTTGTTTTTGTTTTTCATGTTTTTGTTGGTTGTCTTTGTAGCTTTCTTTTATTTTTGTCATGTTCGTATTTTTTTATGTTGTTCTTGTGTTTTTCTATGTGGTTCATATTATTTTTTTTATCTTATTGTGTGTGTGTGTTTGGTTGTGCTTTATATTTTTGACACACTCAAGGAGCATGCTTTTTTTTAAATCTTTTTGTGTGTTTGTGTTTGTGTGTTCTTATTTTTTATTTTTTCAGGTTGGCTCCTTGCATGTGTCAAAGGTGGTAGGCCAGGTGCGATCCCTAGGCTATTTTGGTGGAAGAGATACTTCTACCTTCTTGGGTCTTACCCGAAAGTGGCATCCCTTCTAGGATGTTTTTCACAAAAAAAAAAGCTAAATGCCATTACATTATATATAAAAGATCCTCTTTTTATGGTGAACATAGTCTTCAATTGATCTTATTTTATGGTTTTTTCTTTTTTTTTTATTAGGTAAATAAAGATGCAGGTTTTTTGGATAGGGTCCCCAAAACCTATTTACAAAAAATATTTCAAACTTCATTAAAAACTAAAAAATATACCCAACAAAACTGAAGCATTATTTATTTACCAATAAAATATGGGATTCTCTTTCTAACATTCTAACATTACCTCAATGAATGGTGTAAAGAAGGGATTGATATCATGTGCCATATTAAATATTATAATGTCCATATATATTCTTATCTTTCTTGTATTGTTGTTCTAAATTACCATTAGGTGGAAGGACTGGAAGTGGTATCCAAACACTCCATTACAGAATTATAAGGCCCGATTAGGGTATCGATGGCTCTCGCCTTGCCTCCCCATGATTGAGAAGCTCAATCAACGATGAAAGATCTCTTTCTCTCAACCTATTTGGTTGCGCAAGTTCTAGACCGCTTGGGCTTCTTTCTTGGAGCCCAAAATTTCTTGTTTTTCTTGGAGTCTTTTGCACCAAGGGCTTCCAGTTGGGGAGCGTCTACAACATTTAGGCATCCCCAACCCTTATTGCCCTTTCTGTCTTCAATCTGAAGACTTTGTCCATATTTTTTGGGTTTGTGCTTGTGCTCATTTCCTTTGGGAGTAGTTTTTTTCCTTTTTTAGACCCTATTCCTTTGCCATGTTTGAGTGGAAGCATATCATTTTGGGAGATCCCCCGCCATTACCGGTTATATTTTGAAGTGTGGCACTTTTTTCGTATGACAACCATGTTCATTTTATAGAGAGCTAGAAATGAATGTATCTTTGGTAAGTGTACTTCCTCTTTCTACATCTCTGCTTTTGATAAGTTTAATATTATTTCTTATGTGTATTTTTAGATTATAGTTCAGGCCAATAAGGTGGCCATGGATCTCACTCATCTTCAAGAGCTTATTAAACAATGGGGGAATACACCATACTTAGTAATTCAGGATACTCCTTGTAGCATTTCCAGGTCCACACAACAATGTTGCTCGATCTCAAACTGCACTCCTATCCCAGTTCAAGGTGCTTATAGAGATGGTCATGGCTATGTGACTGTTCCTCTCTCCCCCAAATCCTTGACTTGATGCCTGGGGTAACTTAAGATTTTATGGCTAGGTTTATGTTCTTGACACTTCTAGATAGGGAAGAGACTCGTTTTTAAATTCTCTAGGTGGGAATCATGGTTAGCATAAAATTATCAGTTTATTCTATTGTCCATCAGTTCTATAAACTATACATTGTTCTCTTGGATTTCCACTCTATTTTGATATGGATGGTTTTTTTTGCTAATGGTGTTAGCCACGTTGCGTGTTTATTTGCATCTTTTTTTGTTTGTAAATATGTATTTTGTTAATTCTTTAATATAATGCTCTTTTACATCAAAAAAATTACCATTAGGTTGATCCATTCAGCATTGGGTTAGGTTTTATGATGCTCATGGTAAGAACTTTATGTAATCATGCATTCTACTTTAGTTTAACATTTGATTTTAGTCAATATCTCCTTTATAGAAATTCCCCACTTCCCGTTGTATACCTTCTATCAAGAAATCCATTGTTTGGATCCTTATTTATTGTATTTCTGCAATTAGACTTTAGCTAGAGGTCTTATTTATTAGCTTTTGGAAAATTCCCTTAAATATGCTAATAATATGGCTCTCTTAGTGTTTGATAATTTATATACCATGCATTTAAAAGACCACACATAATTGTATCTCTAAATATCCTCATCTTTATTAGCACCATAACTAAAATCCATACTCCTTGCTTCCCTAGAATATGTAACTTCAATTAGCATGGAAAACACATCCACATATAGGAAGGTTTTGATGCAAAAATATATTACCATTCCTCATCTCTTTCTCCCTATGCTAAGGTCCAACATGTATCTAACATGGCCTCCTCCACTTAATTTTTCTTATGGTATGACCTCCTCTTCCACCATACATGAGTCATATAAGTGAAAATACTTTACTAGTTTATAGAGCTTCATAAATTAACTCATTTTAACATTGATGCTCCTATGCATAGGTTGCCTTAATACTTTTATTCCAATGTATCTCCTTCCTATTTTACACTCTTTAAATACTAAAATCCTCTTTGAAACAAGTTCATTTTCTGTACTCATTATGAACAAATTGTATATGTATTGTGTCGTGTTGCTTTTCTTTATCCTTTTGAAAGAGAATCCTAACCCATAACATTTAAAAAAACTTTTAATTATAAATACATGTACATTGTTTTATTAACTAACATGAACATCTAAGATGCATGTTTTAATTCTATTATAATATTACATAAATCATATGATTTCATTTCAACAATCATGCTTATAGATGTCATTGATATTTGTATATACTCATAGCTAGTTTGATGATGTAAATAATAATGTTAGGAGCAAGATAGGTCTCTTCCTAATGCAACTAAAAATTGCTTCTTTTTTTAATGAAAATGAATGTCATTTATAATGAAAACATACCTACTAACTAAGAAAATGTCATGTTATACCCATAATAAGTTAAAAAAAAAAAATTATCTATTATTTTTATTGGTAAAAAATATAAAATTATAAAAAAATATTATAAACAACAATAATAAACAAATGACACTAGCTCAACTAGTTATATTCCTTAACATTTAAGAAGAAGATCAAGGTTTAAATCTTGCCAAACAATACATAAATACTATTCAAATTCTGTTGTAATACCACTATATAATAATGATGTAATATATATTAATAATATAATATATAAGACAATTCCAATTCCATATAATTAAGTGAAAAAAATAGTATGTATGATGATGCTAGTGAAATTTATTGTAAAAACAAGACACAATACACTACAATGATTGCATTACCATATTTGATTTGCTCAATCACAAAGGTTCATAAAACTCTTTTATGTTAATTTAAGAACTAAAATTGAAAAAATAAAATAATAAAAATTAAATTTTAAGAGTAAAATTATAATAATTTTAATAATTTATGAGATACCTAGAGCCCTTTCAAAGTGAGAAATATAAAACTCGTTCAACCACCTCTTATCCCATACAACTTTAAACTTCATTAAAAAGGGTGTTTTCCCTTAAGAGCATTTGTTTGTAAGTGCTCTCTTAAAAACAAATTGGGTTGGTAGTTTTGGTATTTTTGTGTTATTACAATTGGTATTAGAGCCCTAGGTCATAGGGACTAGAAGCTTCCATTTATTGGAATCACATAACTAACCATTATAATCCATTTTAGGCAATACATTATTTAGAATAACATCAAATTATTAAGTCATTTGCAAGTAAGGTAACTGGAACATATGTTTATTGGCATATGCTCATGCCAATCTATTCTACCCATGTTATATAGCTTGAGTGAATGGTATCCCTAGTATTTTTTTTAACACCTCTATGATGGCATTTGAATAATCCAGGTGATACAATGAACTCTTGTTATGTAGAATCATAATTATTTTTAAATAGTACTATAATCTTATTCATAAAATATTTTCCCTGATCACTCAAAGTTACCTTAAGGTAATCAAATATTGTGTTGATATTATAATATAGGATTTTGATAACAAATAGGGTAGTGTAACTTTTGGTTGGTATTGCCTTCTCTAATTGGCTAAATATTTGGTTCCAATAATGATGAAACTAGTGATAAATTTTCTTATGATAGGGGATATTGGTCCCACCAAATATTTGTATAATTTATCAAAGCCTTAGAGTGGTAATAAAAGGTCTAATGGTATATTATTTCTTCTATTAGGCTTTTCCACTCTATGGAAAATTTCATACCCCTTGGAAAATTTATGGGCATCCTCAAATACTAAAGGGCGCCATATGTTTGCATTTAGTATCTTATTAGCTATAAGTTATCCACTAGAATTATCTTCTACTATCATTCCATGTGCTTCTATTAGTATGTATTATTGTTCATTAGGTAGCACCACCCTTCTTATGTTAGTGCCCATATCATATAGATAACCTTTTGTCAATATGTAGGGTATAACATTGATCAATAATTTCTTTATCTATACCTTATCTATATGTTTAGGATATTATCCAATTTTTAGAAATACTTCTATCTCCTTTAGTCACCATAATATCTCTCCCACCTTGAATAGGTTGGCACTTGGTAATCCCTAATCAATTAGTCCCCCTTCCTCTATATTTTAGCATAGACAATATAGTCTAGACTATGATGAAGCTACTATAGTTTAATTGATAATTTGAATCTAACCACTTGGAAGTGTAGTATCCACCTACATATTTTCCTTTTTATTGTCAAGGTCAATTTATCATATGCTTAAATGACTTGTTGTTAGTATATAATACAAAAGAAGTAGTCCAAGTAATTTTGTAGTGCATAAAACATCCCTAAGGCTTGTCTTTTAAATTATGGTGTAGCTCCTTTTAGCTTGATCCAAATCCCTCCTAGCAAATGTTATAATATGATCTAAGATTTACCCTAGGTTGAGCCAACATGACACCAACTACTGACCCTAAATTATCAAAGTATGCATAAAATTCGTACTTCTAATTAAGGAATATTAAAACAATTTTTTAATAAATTATCATCCAAAGTGTCTAATGCCACATCACACTCTAGATATCACATGGTTGTAATATTATATATTTAGTAGCTCTTTGAATGTTATTGCTATCTCTACATAACTTATAATAAAATTTCTAGAATAACATGTCATCTCTATTAGGGTTCTCATTATTTTTGTGTTAGTAGTACTGAAAATTTAATATAATCAAAACTTAATTGGATCCACCATGAGTCCTTAACATATGGTGTTCCCTAGAATGACATCATATAATATCAACAAGATTCATTTTTTAAAATTTAAGAAGAATTACATTTTGTGATTTTAACCAAACATTTATATCAATCAATATATTTTTTTAAATCATAGATGGTCCAATCACCCAAATAAGATTGTATAAAGTCTTGGACAAATTATTTAAAGCATTTACCATTATTATTAAAACAACTAAGGGATACTTTTAAAGCCAAATGACATTACATTATATATAAAAGATCCCCATTTTATGGTGAACATAGTCTTCAATTGATCTTATTTTATGAGTTTTTCTTATTTTTTATTAGGTAAATAAAGAGGTGGGTTTTTTGTATAGGGTCCTCAAAACCTATTTACAAAAATATTTCAAACTTCATTAAAAAAACTGAAACATATTTCCAACAAAACTGAAGTATTACTAATTTACCAATAAAAGATGAGATTCTCTTTCTAACATTCTAACATTACCTCAATGAATGGTGTAAGGAAGAGATTGATATCACGTGCCATATTAAATATCCTAATGTCCACATATATTCTTATCTTTCTTGTATTGTTGTTCTAAATTACCATTAGGTTGATCCATTCAACATTGGGTTAGGTTTTATCATGCTCATGGTGAGAACTTTATGTAATCATGCGTTCTTATTTAGTTTGACATTTGATTTTAGTCAATATGTCCTTTATAGAAATTCTCTTCCCGTTTTAGACCTTCTATCAAGAAATCCATTGTTTGGATCCTTATTTATTGCATTTATGCAATTAGACTTGAGCTAGAGGCCTTCTTTATTAGCTTTTAAAAAATTCCCTTAAATATGTTAATAATGTGGCTCTCTCAGTGTTTGATACTTTATAGACCATGCAACTAAAAGACCACACATAATTGTATCTCTAATTATCCTCATATTTATTAGTACCATAGCTAATATCCATGCTCCTTGCTTCCCTAGAATATGTTTCTTCAACTAGTACATATAGGAAGGTTTTGATGCAAAAATATATTACCATTCCTCACCATTTTTTCCCTATGCTAAGGTCCAACATGTATCTAACATGGCCTTCTCCACTTGATTTTTCTTATGGTATAACCTCCTCTTCCACCATACATGAGCCACATAAGTGAAAATACTTTACTACTTTATAGAGCTTCATATATTGACTCATTTTGACATTGATGCTCCTATACATTGTTTGCCTTAATACTCCTATTCCAATGAGTCTCCTTCCTATTTTACACTCTTTAAAAACTAAAATCCTCTTTGAAATAAGTTCATTTTCTGTACTCATTATGAACAAATTGTACATGTATTGTGTCTTGTTGCTTTTCTTTATCCTTATGAAAGAGAATCCTAACCCTTAACATTTTTTTAAATTTTTTTAAATTATAAATACATGTACATTGTTTTATTAACTAACATGAACATCTAAGATGCATGTTTTAATTTTATTATAACATTACACCAGAGCATATAAATCATATGATTTCATTTCAACAATTATGCTTATAGATGTCATTGATATTTGTATGTACTCATAGCTAGTTTGATGATGTAAATAATAATGTTAGGAGCAAGATAGGTCTCTTCCTAATGCAACTAAAAAACTGCTTCTTTTTTTTTAATGAAAATGAATGCAATTTATATATAAATAATGAAAAACATACCTACTAACCAAGAAAATGTAATGTTACATCCATAAAAAATAAAATAAAATAAAATATATATATATATATATATATATATATATATATATATATATATATATATATAATTTTTATTGATAAAATATAAAATTATAAAAAATATTATAAACAACAATAATAAACAAATGACATTAGCTCAACTAGTTAAATTCCTCAACATTCAAGGAAAAGATCAAGGTTTAAATCTTACCAAACAATACATAAATAATATTCAAATTTTATTGTAATACCACTATATAATAATGATGTAATATATAATAATAAGACAGTTCCAATTCCATATAATTAATTGAAGAAAAAAATAGTATGTATAATGATGCTAGTGAAATTTGTTGTAAAAAAGACATAATACACTACAATGATTGCATTACCATATTTGATTTGCTCAATCACAAAGGTTCATAAAACTCTTTTATGTTAATTTAAAAACTAAAATTGAAAAAATAAAATAATAAAAATAAAATTTTAAGAGTTAAAGTATAATAATTTTAATAATTGAGCACTGTGGTGCAGCGCAACGGTTCGGGCTGTGGTTCTTCTTTTGAAGGTCCATGATTCAAATCGTAACATGGGCGAGTATGTGAGGGGGTGAGTGTGTGGTGGCTTTGTATTAAATTTCCTATTGATAAGTAGGGCTCTCGACTTTACGAGAGATCATGGTTGAAAGAAAACTGCTCAACTCTGTACATAGATCATAAAAATTTCTCACACTAACTAAATTAAAAAAATTGATGATATACCTAAAAGCCCTTTCAAAGTGAGATATATAACACTAGTTGAAAACCACCTCTTGTACCATACACCTTAATACTTTTAAACAACGTCAATATAGTGCAATATTTTCCATGGTCCAAGAAAAAATAATGTTATGGTTGCGAAAGATTCGTAGTCCTAGACACAACTTTGGACATAACGGAAATAACTTATATAAAATGCAATTCTTTACTTTTTCCCTGGACCTCGACAGGGTTCCCTGGACCTCGACACCTGTCGGGATTAATACTGCCCTGCTCGAGGTGGAACCCGTGTGAAATTATTACTATTATTCCCTTTGTCTTTGTTTCATGATTCTCCATACATCTTAGTATGCCTACCCATTTGGATAGTATGTAGACTTTTAAGAACCTTAGACCACACAAAAATTACCCTGTTTCGAAAAGAAATTGACCCCAGGGAATTTACCACAACACGACAAACAAACCCTCCATTTCTCCTCGCACATGGGAACAGGAATCCCACGTGTAGACTAGGGGACCGATGGGCAAGCAAATCAGGATTTGCTGGCGGCACACGGATTCCTGCCTGCCAATGACAGCAATGCTGCGTTTTTGCCATATTGTGGTGTGGGCCCTCTCCATTATGTTTAGGTTAAAATTAATTTGACGTTTAGCCGGCAAAAGTTTTATATATTTTAATTCACATAAATTATAAAATGTAAAGATTATAATATAAATATTAATACCTTTAATGATTTTGAGACCTAAAAACATGTTAATGATTATGTTCTAATGAAAAAGAAATTATAAAATAATGGGAAAGGAAATAAATATTCGTCAAATTCCAAAAGTAAACATTTAGAGGAAGTGAAAACAAATAATGTCCAACAGGATGCCACCAAAAAGTCAAGGTGTGCTGGAAAGCAAAAGGGCAGGCATACACAACTATTGAGTAGTAGTATGATAACTTTATAACCAAAATGATAGCTTGGGGACTGATATCAATAAAAGAACAGAGATATCCGTGTAAAAAAAATGACCAGTTTTAGCAGTCTCATGTGAGTCCAGATTTGAACTTTGAATTCAATTAATTGAGGTACCATTAAAATATTGAGGAATAATGACGTGATGTTTTTATTTATTATAAAAATTATTATTATATTTTTTTAAATATATTATATATAAAAAATTACTTATATTTTGATAAATATAATAGAGTGTTATTTTTATCAATTAGTTATATAGGATTTGAACTGCTTTATTACAATGCATAAATTATTTGACCAAATTTAAACTTAGGTTATTTATTTATTTGTGGAAAACATCCCAAAAGGGATGCCACTTTCGGGTAAGACCCAAGGAGGCAGGGGTATCCATTCCGCCAAAAACATCCAGGACTCGGACCTGGCCTACCACCTTTGACACACTCAAGGAGCAAACAAACACACAAACCCAATTAAAAATAAGCAGATAACAACAAAAATAATAAAATAAAATAAAAAACATGCTCCTTGAGTGTGTCAAAAACAAAAGCACAACCAAACACACACAATAAGATAAAAGAAACCACAACACAAACCACATAGAAAAACACAAGAAACACATAACAAAACACAAACAAGACAAAAACAACAGAACACTACAAAGACATAACCCAAAAAAAAACAAGAAAAATAAACACAACCAAAACCTAAAAAATTAAAAAATAAAACAAAAATAAAAATAAAAAACAACCAACAACAGACAATAAAAAAAACAAAAAATATAGAAAACACTCACCCATAAAAACACGAAATAACACAAACAAAGAGAAACCCAAGAACAAGAACGAAAAAAAACACAAGAACAATAACAAAAAACATAAAAGAAAGAAAAAAAAAAAAACAACAAAAACACAAGAACAACAAAAAACAACACAAAGAACACAAAAACAAAACAAAATAAAAAAACCCACCCACCTTAAAAAACTAAACAAAAAAAGCAAAAAGGAAAAAAGAAATAAAAAATGAACAAAACAAAGACCTATCTAGACCAGAAGACTATTAAGGCAAGAATCAACATAGGAAACAAAATAAAGAATAGAATGAGCTAGGGAACTAAAAAAAACTGAATGAACCAAAGAGAAGCAAAAAAAAAAAACAAGAAGAAACTAGGTACCTTCAAAGCTGGAGCCATCCAAAGAAATGATAGAAAGAAGAGCTTCCCTAATTTGAGAAGCCCACCATATAGGAGGGTGGCCATAACAAGTAAGATCACCTTTGTCCAAAGCCCAATTAGCTAAAGCATCATCACTCTTGTTTTGATCTCTGACCACATGATTGTAATCAACTTTCAAAAATCCCATCTGGATTAACTGAATCTTCTCAATAATTCTTTTTATTCTCCAATCCACCTTATGATTCTTAGAAGGATTCTTCAAGAGATTAATCATAAGTTGAGAGTCGGACTCAACTATCACCTTTTCCCATCCAACCTTAGTAGCCTCCTGAAGACCTCCGAGGATACCATACCCCTCGAGCAAGGTTATTGGAAAGAATACCCAAATTCTCAGCAAAAGTAAAAACCAGGGAGCCATCTGAAAGTCTACCAATTCCTCCCACACTGGCTTTTCTAGGGTTCCCTCTAGAGGCTCCATCAGTATTGACTTTTCCAAAATCCTTAGGAGGAGGTTGCCAATTTCTATTCCTATCCAATTTACTAATACTCACATTCCCTTTAATATGGTTGCCCTTAGAAGGTTTAATATTCAATCTTTGCATCACTTGATCCCATATTTGGTGGGAGTTTTGGGGGTGATTAAGGAGATGATGGACTGATTCAACTAAGTTGGCTATGGTCTTTTGCCAAATATAGTGAATATCCTTACTATCTTGATTAAAAATTTGGTTGTTCCTTTCATTCCAAATATTCCAAAGAAGAATGGTAGAACCCATCCAAACTAACCGCCTAATAAAATGATCAACACCCTCTTGATTAGGCCAATCCCTCCAAAGTTGTTCAAAAGTAAAAAAATTGGACCACTGTAAGCCAAGTAAAGTGGCCATTCTCCTCCACAACTCGAAGGCTAAAGTACACTCAATAAAAATATGGTTGATATTTTCTACATTCTCTTCACACATTTCACATCTAAAAGGGCCATGAAAACCACGCTTCATAAGTTGCTCACTAGTAAGCACCCTACGATGCAATAAAAGCCAATTAAAGAACCTCACCTTAGGCCGAGCTTTTGAGCCCACAATTGAGAAAATATGTCGAGGAAGAATGGTTGGGATTATTATGGCATAAGGTCAAATAACCTTGAGCAACTGAATACTCACCCTTAGTAGTGTTGTTCCATCCAAAACAATATTTTTCATGGGACCAAGAGAGGGATCTCATATGAAGGATGCCTTGGATATCTTGTCTTTTCCTTTCTGGGATTTGAATAGGCCAGTCCTCAATAGGGATCCAATATCTACCAACCTTTGAATTACCAGTATGGTACCGACAATAATTAGCCACCTTTATCCAATTAGCTCGGTGAAGCTCCTCCATCCAAGGCCTCCAATCGGGAAATTGAGTTATCAAAGGCTTGTGACCATCCCAAGAATCTATCCAAAAATTTGCATGTTGACCATTATGAATGATCCAAAATAATTTTTTCTTTATCAAATCCTCACCAGTCTTAAGAACTGCTAAAATGGGAGAACCTTTGGTAGGAAGTTGATAGCGAACAAGGTCTTCGGGACTTTTGTTCTCGAGCATATTTAGCACGGTATTGGGCCCAAAGAGCATTGGGGTTATGCAACATCCTCCAATATAATTTAGCAGCTAAATCTTTGTTGTTATTAATTGAAGACCGTAAACCTAACCCCCCTTCACTCTTAGGAAGACATAAAGTATCCCATTTCACCAAGGCCCATTTTCTTTTCTCCTTAGTACCACTCCAAAGGAAATGATGACTGATTTGATCCAATTCTCGAAGAAAAGCCTTTGGAATATTAAAAACGGAAGAAACATAAATAGGAATAGCTTGAAGGACTGATTTTACCAAGGTGATTCTACCCCATAAGAAAGCCACTTGTTGGTCCACTTTCCAATTTTCTTCTTGACTTTGTCCAACAACCAATTCCAATCTTTATTTTTTTGCCTTTGAATATTTATGGGAATACCTAGATAAGTGATTGGAAGAGAGGTCTTCTTATATCTTAGAGTTCTCCTCAGAAGTGATAAGAGAAGGGATTACTTGAAGAACATTATCTTGTGAAGTTGAGTCAAGGGGAGTAGCAACAAAAAGATTGGAAAAGTAATCAACAACAATAGAGTTCATGCCATCCCAAGTATAAACAACATCTCTAGAATCTGATTTTAAGGAAGAAATAAAGTTGTGAGATCTTCGAGCTAGAAGAGATTTGTGGAAAAAAATTGTGTTTCGATCTCCTTCTTTGAGCCATTGAATTCTAGATTTTTGCTTCCATAAGATTTCTTCTCTTTTTCCCATTCCTCTAACTGAGTTGTGAGTTTAATTTCATCTCGCATTTCTCTTCTCTGTGAGGCCATCTAAACGGATTTTCTTATTCAAATTTTCAAGATGAGCAATAACTTCATGTTTTTTTTTATGAACATCCCCAAACTCTTTCCAGTTCCAAGTCTTGATTTTGGATTTAATGTATTGCAGCTCTTTTGACAAAACAGAACATCTTAGTCCCATGCCTAGGTTTACCTTCCTTCCACCATTGTTGCACATGAGGTCCGAAGGAAATGTCTCTAAGCCACATTAATTGAAAACGAAAAGGAGAGAAACTCACATTGGTTTTCCACATTTCCACCATGATCCGGCCAATGATTCGAACCAACATTATTAAGAGTCTTCACTTTAGGAATGTGACCATGGATTAAGAAATTTTTAGAGAGCAAAAACCTATCCAATCTCTCCATTATACAAGCTAAGCCTTGCCTTTTGTTAGACCAAGTCATAAGGCCATTATCTGGTTGGATATCCACAAGATGGAGGTTTGCAATATATTCGCTCATGAGGTCAGTGCTTTTGTCCAAATTTCTATTTCCCCCCATTTTCTCATCTAGAGAGAGGATGGTATTGAAATCTCCTCCGATCAAGATCCAAGCTTTAGGAAAATGAGAGATAATATGAGTAATATCCTTCCACTGTCTTCTTTTTTCCTCCAAAGAAGTCGGAGCATAAACAGTAATGCAGAGCATAATCTGGTTGGAATGTCTACTTTGAATAGCTATAGCCAACAAACCCCAACTGCCAACCATATGGTGAATAACTACCTCTTTTGGATCCCAAAGACAAGCAATGCCACTCGAAGTCCCTTGGGAACTGAGGGAAACCACTTTTCCAGCTGGCCAAATTTTACTGGCAATTAAGTCCATATCCTCCATTGACATCTTAGTTTCTTGAAGGAAAACAAGATGTGGATGATTTACCTGAATCATTCTTCTAATTTCATTTTGTTTTGAAAGACTCCCTTTGAGTCCTCTAATATTCCAAGTGATGATCTTCATTAATACCAGGGCTAAAAAATTTGGGAAGGGCATTAATCTTACCTTCCTCTACAAGCTTTTCACCTTCTTTTACCATATGATATTGATTGGTCTTGCGACCTACTTTTTGATTAGAATCCATCTTCAATTTTTTTTCCCTATTTCTTGACTTATTCCAATTGAATCGAGATGGCTTCTAACCTTGAAGAATGCTCGTACACAACCAAAATTTTACTAGATGGTTCAATAGAGTCTATATTGGGACCTGCATTATTTGAAGTTTTGACATTTGAAATATTGTTTTTCTTGTGTAAATTTTCTCTTTTTTTTTTTTGTTGAAAACCTTTGATTTGTTGGTTTGTCTCTCGAGTTCTTCCCTTCATATTTAAATTGTGTTTCTAAGATTTCAGTTTCCATTATTTCCTCTTCCTCACTTGGGACATCATTTGTGGAAAGGATTTCAAACATATTAGCAGATGACTTTGATTGATCCTTCATAACTAGTTTTTTCCGAGTGTTCTTCTTCTTAGGTATTTGGAAACCTGCTAAGTTTATATCTTCTTTCTTTTGATCGAGAATTTTATTTGGGCAAGCACTGGCCAAATGACCATATTCATGGCAAATTCTACAACGAAAAGGAATGTTCTCATAGTCCACTACTTGCTCCCAAGTGTCTTCCCCAAATTGTAATGTGATCTTTTTAGGTAGGGGTTTGTCAAAATCCATTAAAACACAAATCCAAGCATAAATAATATGTTCAAAATTTTGAGTACAATCATCAGTCATCATAAAAGTTCCTAAAGAGTTTCCAATTGAAGAAAAAATAGTAGGATTCCAAAATTCAATAGGGAGGCCAAAGAGTCTAACCCACACGGGAGCTATAGAAGGCATCTCTTCTTCAGCTTTAAATTTAGTATGCCGGGGCTTCATGAAAAGCCCTGCCCTTCCAAAAAACCAAGGACCCCCTTGAAAAGTTTTCTCTCTATCTTCATTATTAGCAAATAAAACAAGAAAATAACCATTTGGATAAATAGAGATTTGTAACTCACCTTTAGTTTTCCAGCTTTTTGCAGCCCAGACTTTGAAAGCAGATAGACTCGGACGAAAACCCATGAACCAAAAAATTTGTCCTCTTTTTTCCAAATCTTCAATGCCAGTCTGAATGTTATCCATATCAAGCTTAACAATAGGAGTTCCATCAGCTGCTTTAAGACATCCTGACTCTGTTTTCTTGGGATCAATCTTAGGCATTCTTAGAGGTTTATGGGAAGCCCTAATATTGATATTAGCATTGGGCTGAGGCTGTCCACCATGAAGGGCATCCCTAAAATTCATTTTTGGGACTGAGTCTTCAAAATTCTTACCCTTGATAGGGGTTTTCATAGTAGAATTATTTTGTGGGTGCACCTTAGCACCATATTCACTTGAGATATGAGCCATTTTTTGATCAATTGCTTGAAACTTGTTTCGTGATCTCTTTAATCCTTGCCCTAGACGCCGTGGAAAGGTATGGTTTTCACTTTTCTTTTGTGCAACAAATTGGAAGCCGTTGTCACTCAAGTTCACAGTATGATCTTTTGAAAGACAAATTTCTAACCCATCTTGTATCCCCTGCAACATTTCCTACTAAAATATTGAGAATAAACCACAAAAATATTGGCCGCTAGGGCCCGAAGGCCCTAAAAACCAACCTCTGGAGCTGCTTGCACTCAACCCAGATGAAACCCTCGCATAGCCGCTTGCCAAATATGTCGTTCACACATAGGGATGCGCTAGGATCTGTGTTGCTCCAAATGATATGAAAATTGGTGGAGACGTTCTAGGGTTTTTCAGGCATCTACCCTCAAAATTTCAGCTCAATCCGAGTCCGGATGAGTGAGATATGATCGAAACGAGTTCGGAAATTTTGGGCAGTCCTGCGAAAACACCCCCCTTCCCGGTTTCTTTCTTGAATATTGAAGAATTCAATGTCATTTAATAACTAACACTAAAAGAGTGTTATTAAATATACAATAACATCTTTAACAATTTTAATTTTTCAAAACTTATAAAATTATTATTAATATGAATTATGATTTTTTCTTAAAAAATCCAATATCATTTAGGAATAAAAAAGTATTATTAAATATACAAAAACATCTTTAATAATATTTATATTTTAAAACTTATTAAATATATTATTAATATGAAACATAAAATTATATAATTATTTTTTTGACGAGGAACCTTTTATATACAACATATCCGCAACATGTGAGGGGAGAGATTTAAACCTGAGCCTCTCGATAACTGGAGAGTTTTAACTACCCACTTGCTCTCCAACTCCTCTACATGAACGAATAATTATATAATTTTGAAAATATAATTAAAAACTAAAAAAACTTTCACTTTCAACTTTGTTATCTTTTCAATAATACAAAGATGATCATTATTATTAAACATACTTTCAAACACCTCATAATCACAAGTATTAAAAGCATTCTATAATCATAAATACTTTGACTAACACTTGTGATAATTAGAAAATACTTTTAAAGCACATAAATTTAAGACCAATCTTTATAATGCCTTTTCTTCTCTTCTTCTAAAATGAAACATAATTCTTTGATGTTTAATTTGAATGTTGTAAATTTAAAAAAGATTAATTTATTATTAAAAGACAACACCATGAAAGATTTAAAAAATTGGTGAGCATAAAAACAAACAAGATCACAAGGGTAATAAATGGTCTCATCTTCATCAAAATGATAGGAATGTTGAACGTTGCATTAGAAAATGAGGTTGACTATGAAAGTTTCCATGCAATAATGAAAGGAAATTTGAAATGATTAGTGTTGAGAGTCTAAGTATATTTTATTTGCTTTAAAGTTGGTTATAGTTATTATTTTTAGTAATTGGTTAATATAGGATTTAAATTATATTGAATGCTCTTAAAAATTTTCATCTTATTTTTATTGACCTAGTGTGTCATTCTTATGGACCTGGGGTGAGATGGGGACCATCGATCGTTAGGGGTGAGATGGGGACCATCGATCGTTAGGGGTGAGATGGGGACCATCGATCGTTAGGGGTTTCGTATCGTCGTTGGTTTGATGCGCACTCACTACCTTAAAAAGGTTTGGCTTCCCTAAGTTTGAACCTAAATCCCTTCTTAGTAAATGTCCAACCACTTTTACACTTACCAATTCAACTAAAAAATTATTTTCTACCACATAATTTTATATATAACAACGAGACAATGTTCTTCTCCTTAGACAAACCATTTTATTAATACAAGTAATGCAACTTATTTTGTTAGGGTGTGGTCTGTTTATTTATTTGTCATATATGGATGGTTTTGGGGTTTTATTGTTGGGCTTATTCTTATTTTTGGGTATGGTGATGTGAAATAATATTTTTTTTAAAAGATATTTTTTTAAAGGATTTTTATTAGGAAATAGAGAATATATTATTTTATAATAATATGATAATTGTGTATTAATAAAATTTATTAAGAGGATGAATATAATTTTGTACTAATAAAATTTATTAGATAAGAGATTAGAAGAGATGTTTACTTGAAATTTAAGATTAATTTGAATCATGGTCTCCATTTTAGCAATATAATAAACGAATAGGATTTTAGACTTTTCCTTGTTAATAAGTTGTCTTGTGGATGTTGTGAAGAAGTTTAGATTTTTTTGATGTAATAGCACAACCCATCAAGGTTGATTCATCTACAAACTATAAATGAGAGAGAGAAAAGGTTATTTATGCATATCTGGTTCCTTAAATGGATTTTTTATTCCTTTCCTTAAAGATGATATGACCTAGACACTCTACCAAATTATTGAATAGATAAGGTGAAAGAGGTGTAGACATGAAAAATTGACCCATTAAGATGAGTCATTTTCCTTGGATACTTATTTTTCCTCTCAAAAAAGTAGGGTCATCTTTGAGCCAAATTTTCCCCATAAAATCTTCCTCATTATTCTCAAAATCTCTACCATTGGATCAAGATCAAAAAGAAATTTCCAATGGTATAAGTTGTATCTCATTCTGACACTGTTTGGTCCTCCAAAGTGTAGAAAAACTACACATGGATCTAGTTGTCTCACCCTGGTTTTTGGCCAACCTTTGTGATGTCGACCCTTACCCAAGTTTAAGTTTTGTTTTCCCACCCAAACCTCTTATAAATAGAGGGTTTGGACTCTCTTTTTCTCCAACCAAGTTTTCTAAGTGATCTTAGTGCGACAAGTTGTGAAGTTCTTCTTTTGTGAAAAGTGCTCTTGATGAATATTTACTTTTGGATTGTTGTGTTGCTTTGCTTTTGTGCTTCTTGTGATTGGTTTTCCTTGGTGGATAAGTGTTGGAGAGGAGGAGTCTACCCTTTCGTGGAAGTCTTCATCCTTTTTTCTTGTTATTTCATTGCCACAAGATATCTTCTTGCATTTTATTCTTCTTAGGTCATTCATTGTGCATTATTTTTCTTTATTTCACATTCTTAATTGCCCATTCATCTTTGTTATGAAATCATGACCCATCCATACAGGGTATGATTTTGACAAAGCCAAAATCATGGTTCTACCTTAAAAGGTATGATTTTAGCCTGGGCAAGTTTGGGTAAAAGCTTTATTCTCAAACCTTTAAATTACATTTGCATGTCTCATCTAGGTCATAATACTAATGTTTGCATTGTGCCATTTCATTGCATCTTTGTTTATTCATTTCCAAAAAGGTCAACAATTTATTTTATTTTCGAATGGTTAGATAAAAGGATCATGGGAGCTTGACTGCTGCACCTCCAAAATCAATCACACAAGGGCCTAAGTAGAACCCCAAATGGTGATCAATTTTTTTAGGGTTTTATGAAGTTGTTTTGTAGGTTTGAAGCTATTTGGATATTCTAGATGAAAGTTAAAGATTGGATCAACTACCAGACCAAATTTTTAGCTTTTGAGGTAGATCACAATGAGAGATGGCAATCACAATATGTAGAAATATGAAAGAAAGTAAACTCATGAGATTTTTGAAATATGCTATAAATAGAAATGACAAAAATGAGTACAATATTGCTATGGAGGAAATGGGTAATCCATGCATGATGCTACAAAACCATAATGTGCTCCATCACTAATGGAGTCACTCACTACTACTACTACTTCCTACTGAATTGCTAATCAAAATATTACAATGAGGGCCTCTTATAATGGAGGATAGATTCCTTGCCCAACACTCTACCTACATGTACAAGTGACACCTTGCACATTTACAACTTGCATATTGACACTTGTGCATTTATTACATTGCACGAATTAACTAGATAACTTCCCCCTAAAGTAATATAATGTCCTAAGTATATACCTAGGAAGGTACATTTACATGATCCAAATGATGTAATAGAATTTAACTCTAACACCCCCTTGTATTAAATTATTTGGGTACTAAATATTTTTGGTCTTCATCTTCATTATGAACTTTGAATTCATTCTCTGGATTCTTTTTAACTTGTTCAAACAAAAATATTACATTTGTTGATAGAGATTTCTCCTCATACTTTTTTGAGTGTTCATCTAGTTCTTCAATTTCTTCTATCCTCTAAACCATGTGTCCTTTTTTACTTCCATTCCTGTATTCCAATTGAGGATAATTGGTTTATCATTAAAATTGTTGCTGATGAGAATTCCTTTGAAATTGTCCATATTGAAATTGATTCCCATTGTTTATCTGATTTCATTGATTATAGTTTCTAGGATTGTACATGCAATAACCGGTCCTATGACCTTTCTTTCTGCATTTCTGAAAATACCATGTTCTTCTTCCTTTTACTGATGAAACAATATTTCCCTATGGATTATCTTTTGATGTCAATGCAGTTTTAGTCATCTCATCTTTCATAGTGTGTTCAACTTCATATTCCTGAATAATATTGATTAGTCATCAAAAGAAGTATCTTTACTTAAGATTTGTAGAGACGTGAACAAATGTTTATAGCTGTCTGGAAGTGCTCTCATGGTTACTTGAATAAGAAGTTCATATTTAGGCTCTTGTCCAAGAGTTAAATTTTTTCCTTTAATATCTGCTACCTTCCTTAGAAAAAATTCTATGCTTTCCCCACTACTCATTTTTAAGGAATGTAGTTGATTTTGTAGATGAAGAATGATGGCTTTATTCTTTCCTTCAAATACTTTTTCTATGTTGGATATTTTGAGTCCTCAAGTCAAAGTTGTCACTGATGTCAAGACAGGAAGTCGTCATTAATATACATAAATTTGTCAAGAAATAATTTATCAAAGTTGTCATTGATATTCAGGAAGAAGCTTCTAATAAAGTCAAATGTCAAGAGGAAAATCACAAAGGTTAAAGGCAAAGGGCTCCATAATATTTTTAAATATTATGTGGAAGCATAATTTAAATGGTTTTCATAAAAACCCAAGAAAGTTTATTTGAAAAGCTAAAGGGAGATTTAATATATTTTGATAAATTATTTAAATTCAAAATGAATTTAAATTTTATAAATAAATATTATTTATACCAAGGTGCAAAGTGAAAAATGGTTTAAATAAAACCACAGGGTTTAAAGAATTAATTTATAAAATTTAAATTCAAAAGAATTTAAATATTTTATAAATTAATAAAGCTCCAAAGGTAATTCTAGCGCCGATGTCCAAAAATCATTGAGGGTAAATCAAGCATCGACGTCATGCATGGAGGAAGAAATTTGGTATATAAGCTATGCCTTAAAGGCATTTGAGATCATCCTTTTGCTCAATAATCGAAGTGTGCAATAGTGTTTTGAATTGGTAAGGAAGAAAGAGCAGCGAACATTTTTGTTTAAGCACCAACGAATAACATCAAGGGGACTTGTGCCAAAAGACCAAGCGCCAATGAGGCAAGTGGCCTAGTGGCAAATAGGACAACGTTAGGGTGTTGGGCACAAGGAGGTCTATGTTTGAAACTCGATGGCGATGTTATTGTTTTTGGTAGTTGCATTGGTGTTGAGCATCAAGGAAGGCACACATTTTGTGCATGACAAGCGAGGAAGGTTTTGAGCACATGGTGCTCGTTTATCCCCAAGAAAGCACCTAGCTTGTACAACATTGGGAGCCGTGACTAGGGCATCGTTTGAGGCTGCGCTGTGTGTTCGAATCCCCTCCAAGGTAAGGTAATTAATTTTTGATTTTAATTTTTGTATAATGCCTAAATTTTGGAGTTAAAAGGGTGCATGAAAGGTTTAAAGGTTGGAAATTATTTTTGATTAGTTGGAGGAATAAGGTTTAAGTTTTATTTTAATACAGTGTTTTGGCATATTGATTTATTGAAATATTAAAAGGATAAAGAGAGCTTCTTGTCTTAGATTGTTTTTGAAAAGAAGAGTGCATTGAATATAAGTGGGAGATTATAAGGTGTAAGTGGTAATTTACTTTTTATAAATTTTGATGAATGTTTTATTAAATATGGAGTGATAAGGTGTATGTATGTTTTAATGTTTGCATTATAATTTGAGGAAATTAATCACCTTATAATTTATTTGAGCTTGGAAAGAAGTATTTGAGATTTTGGCAGATTTAGAAGATTCCTTCATCATCAAGAAAAAGGTATGTGCACATTTTCCAAATTTAAAATTGAGTGGTTGGTTTTCTGAAAAATAAGTTTGGAGTGAAAAGGACTTGATTAGGGTTTCCTTTTGAGAGTGTTTGAGTTAATGCATCAAGGTTTTCTAGAATAAAGAGTTGTGATTAGAACCTTGTTTAATAAGCATTGTTGTTGAAGCCATTGGTTGTGTGAAGAACTTGAGTTAAGGTTTTGAAAAGAACATGAGTATCATTGTTATGTGAAGATTATTTTATAAGAATTGTTGTTGAAGTGGGTTGTCATGCAAAGAAATTGAACTAGGGTTTGAAAAGAACATGAGTATCATTGTTATGTGAAGATTATTTAATAAGCATTGTTGTTGAAGTGGGTTGTCATTCAAAGAAATTGAATTAGGGTTTGAAAAGAACATGAATATCATTGTTATGTGAGATTAGTTGTTGAGCATTGTTGGAAAAATTTTGAGTTCACGGTTATATGCTTGGACTAGGGTTTGTGAGAAAGGGGTGTTTCATTAAGTGATTGGTTGAGTAGAGTTGGTTGAGCCTAGTCAAGTGGATGTGTGAAGTGATTGTTCAAGTTTCATAAAACAAACTATTCTATATTTTGAATTGATTTGAGAAAGTGATTGAGCATTGAGTTAAGCATATTGAGTCTCTAACAATTCTCCTTATGTTTCTAAGAGTGATTAAAATTATTTGAACAAATTTGAGGTAAGTCTTTAAGAAGACTTGTGGACAGTTTTGGGTAAGCTTTTATGGAAGCTTACAATACATATTGGACAAGTTTTGTGTGGACTTGTTGAGCAGATTGGACAAGCTTTGTGTGGACTTTTTGAGCAGATTGGACAAGTTTTGTGTGGACTTGTTGAGCATATTTGAGCAAGTTTTATGTGGAATTGTTGAGCAGATTTGAGCAAATTCTATGTGGACTTTTTGAGTAGATTTGAGCAAGTTCTGTGTGGACTTGTTGAGTAGATTTGAGCAAATTTGAGCAATTTTTGTGTGGACTTGTTGAGCAAATTTGAGCAATATCTGTGTGGACTTGTTGAGCAGATTTGAGAAAGTTCTGTGTGGACTTGTTGAGAAGATTTGTGCTAGACTAAAGGACTATGTTTAGTGTAGATTTGAGACAGAGCTTTGGAGGTGACAAGGCAGAAAGGATAGTAGTATCTATTGGATAGAGATCCATTAGCTAGGGTAGTGAGGACAAGTATTTTGAGTGGGTACACGAGTCTTTAGTGGAGAGAGATCCATAAGCTGGTGCAATGGAGGTAGTAGTCTTATAGAGGATCACCAACAAGAATAGAGGAGAAGGATTTCTCCTATGGATAGATATCTACGAACTTGATTTAGGGGATCAACATCTCCTTTGGATAGAGGTCCATAAAAATTGTAATAGGGTAAGGATTCCCAAAAGATTGATCGAGAAAATTTTAGTGAAATATTTTCTCCATGGAGTAGCCCACATTGGGTGAACCATGTAAATTGTGGTGTCTCTATTGTGTGTGGTGTTTTGTACATTGATTTGATTACTATTGTTGATATTTTTATCTATACATTGCATAATATTGATTGGGAAAGAAAAGTAAAAAGTGGTCTTATACTATTCACCCCCATCTCAGTATAAGCTTATGTTCTTCATTCTAATCTTGTCCAAACTTCAGAAGATGGTTTTTCTAAACTAATATAGGGTTGTATTTCATCAACGATAGCAAATTTTATGATCATTTGAGCTTTTGAATCATTTTTCTAAAAAATTTGAATCTCTGTATCTCCTGTGGTGGGTTTCTTTGTTTTCCCTTGAACAATATACCAAAGTTTTTCATATATCAAAATTGCTTTTATTTTATTCTTCCATGAGAAATAATTTGGCCCTTTGAGTAGTTGAGATTTAGCTAGGAATTTTTTTTTGGAAGTCATTGTATTCCCTTTATCAACTATTTATATTTTGTAGGGTTCCTTATGTCTCCCTAATGATGATATTTTACAAACCTAATAATTTTTTAGGTTTTTTATCAACCTTACATCTACCCAATAAATTCAAAACTTGATAATTTTTTATTGAAGCTAATATTACCAAGTTTTGTAGAATACCTTATGACTCCCTAGGATATTTTTGGATAGGATGTATTATCAATATAGTACTTTTTTAAATTGTAGTTCAAGTCCAAGTTGATTTTGTAAAAATTTTGTAAATACAAAAAATAACTTTTCTATCTCTTTATTACTTCTATAGAACTAAGCAATATTTTCAATTCTTTTGAAGAGGTTTTGAAGTTGGTATTTATTTTCCTTTCTTTAAGTGTTTTGAGATAGCACTATAAAAATCCAACTTTTGAAGACTTATAATAAACCTCTTTAAATACCCATTTTTGATTGATTTAATGTTTTCTAATTTCCAATTCCTATGTTGATGTTGTATTCCTTATAACTCCCAAGTTTGGAAAATTTAGAAAATAATATTTACAAGTTATTTTAACAATTATAATATCCCTTACTCCTCCTTGATAACTTATGCAAATAATAAATCTAAAGTATGCTTGTTTAATAAAAATATGTTTCATTATATCTCCATAAACCTTATGTTAAGACATGCATAAAAATTTTACCTCAACCGCTCCTCACTGTTGTACGTTGGCAGATTTGTAGCTACGTGCTATGTAGCACTTGTGGGCAATTCAGAGCCCTCTTTGATCGGTATAAATTTATCCCTTGATTGGTGATCAAACACCTCTACAATCTGATGGCTTCAAATATCTTTCGTTGGTCTTCTCCAAATGTTGGCTTTATGACAACATCTTTACTATCTTCCTTACACCGTTGAATGGCATATAGACATTTCACCTTGAAGCATTAACTTGATTTTGACTACTCCTTGCTTTGCTTTATTGCGTTCTACTATTATGTATTTCACTCTTCGAGATTGGCATATTAATAAGGATGGGCTTCATTAAAAGTGTCACATGAAGCATTACGAGCCATCTCTCTTTGGTAATAATGAGCATTCTTTGGCAGTGAATATTTCTTTGGCAATGATGAGGTTGGTGGTAACCTATAACGAATCTCAACTCCCTCTAATTGAGTGTAACTTCCTTTAGGTGAGTGCTTGAATGTTGGTATACATAGAGAGTTTGTGCCAAGTGGCTTGTGCATGCAAGATTTCTTTATAAAACTTCAAGTAACCCTAATTTCACCTTTATCTTTACATCCTACGTAAGCTTACTTTTCCTTGGTATGCAAGATTTCTTTTTCTAGCTAGCTTGGAGAGGGCAACAAATGGCTACAAATGGATAGCTTCTCAACACACCTTTAGTCTCTTCTCTTGGTGGATACTCACTTCAATGGAAGCCTTAGGTATAGCTTCTTATATTTATGCACTTGTTTGCAGATTTCTAATGTTGTTTTCTTCCTTCCTTTGCCACTGGTTAGAACACACAATGCTTTGTATTTTACATAGATAATCCTTCACTGAATACTATCCTCCTTTCTATATATGCATAAGTGTTAATATCTTCTTATGGCTCCACTATTGCAGGTGATACTCTACCTTATAGAGCAGATTATAATAGAAGAAAAATGGTGTTTTTAAACACCTCAAATCCTGGATGTGTGGGCTCTTCGGTAGCTCCTTATTTGGTTGCAACTCTACTATCCATGTGGGATTCTTCACCTGGCTACAAATCTATTGAAGAAGGATGTGTGAGATCTCTGGTAGCTCTTCCTTTGGGCTGTAGATGTACTGCTTGTGTGAGCTTTAGATAGCTCATTCCCTTAGTCATAAACCTATTATATGAAAATATCCTTTTGCCCCCCTGTAAATAGTAAAGTATTTGTTCTTACAAGGAATAAAGGAGGTACCTTTTGTAATATGTAATTTTACACCTTAAAATAAAGAATATTTATAATCCTTCTTGATTCTTTTAGATGATATTCAATCCAAGATATTGAAAGTGGGGACTCCTGCACTTTGTGCTTGAAGAAATAATCCTTTTATTCTCCTTGAGTCTTGAGACTACCAAGGTCTAGATTTGAGGATTTCTTCAAGGATTTCAATGGTGGTTTTTATACTCCACCTTTCTGCTTGTAATGGTGGATTATTTTGGCCACTAAAGTGCTACAAATTTTTTTTGTGCTTCTTAGTCAACACAAACAAATAGAGAGAAACTACTTACTAGTTTAACTAGAATAGTGCTTAATAGATTCACTATAAATGGTAACAATAAATTCATCTTATTGCTCCACTAATTTATTAAATATGCTCTTAATAATTCCACTGCAACTTCTCAAATATAATTTGTAAATTTCACTACAAACATAGTTGTTGGATATAATCTTCTTTTTCAAGATATAAATTAGGTAGTTGATAGATAGTTGTAATTTTGTAATCTAATCAACTCCAAATTAATGTGCAAATGAACCTTAAAATAAAATTTGATTTTTGTACTTATTTGAAGATTTATAATGCAATTTTACTTCTTAAAATTTTTGATCTACCATAAGGTGCTTTAACAAATCTATTGAGTAATCTGAATAATGAATTCACTTGCACCAATAGTTGCTTACCTTTTTGATAGTTGTAGATCAGGCTTGTTGCTTTTTATACCTTTGTATGCTTTTTCAAGTAGCTCCTCCTTCACCAAAAATAGGTCTCGAACTTCCTTTCATGAGCCTAGGATTTGGTGATTTGGTCTTCTCCTTTCTGTTGTGGATTCAGAGGATTCTTTTGGCAATCCTCTAGTCTCTTGGATTTGAAAATATCCTTTTGTCTTCTTATCAAACTCTGACTTCAAGCAAGATGTTCTTCTTCTCAAGACTCTGAATGTCTTGAGGTCTTTTGTATATTTTTTGGTACTCCTTGCAAATTCATCTTCTCCTGATTGGGCTTGTTATCGAATGACGATAATTATCCCAATCTTCCCTTGTGAGAAATTTTATCCTTGATGGAGAATTTCTCCAATGAGTTTTTTTAGTATGATATTGCTCTAACAACAAGACTTCTCCAAGTATTTTTCCTTGAGACCTCTCCTAGGTCTTCGATTTTGTAGTTGCGTTGGTCTTCCTTGAGGCCTTCTTCTTCTAGAATTGAGATCTACTTTCTAGATCTCTTGATTTTGCTACTTCTGGATATGAATAGGTTCCTATTGGTTCTTCTCATCCTTCCAAGAATAGAAGCTTCTTCAATAATATTTTCACTTGATCTCTTCACCTTATTTGCTTCAGGTGTTGGATGATTCTAAAGAAAATACTCTTCCTAAATCTAATGTAGAAAGTTTCTCAACTTCATTGGATCTCCTCTTTCCTACAACAAATGATTAACACTTAAATCTAAATCTACTTCTGAATTAGGTACTCTCTTTTGGAGTATTTTTTAGGATCAGGGCTTTTATGGCCCTTCTTTTGAATCAAGGCTTCTATGGCCTTTTTAGATTAAAATTTCGGTGGTATTTTTAGATTAAGGCTTCTATGGACTTTTTAAAATAAAGGCTTATGTGGCTTTTTATTTTGTGAAGTTGAATTTACCGATAGAGATCTTCAATATCTAGACTTCACTATGATTCTTTCTCCTAGAGTCTCTTCTATAGTATTCTTATTTTACAACTAATCTCTACACTATGAAGGCACTTCGACCTTCGGTAAACAAAGTTGAAATATCCTAGCTTTCTGTTGTAGGAGGTGTCTCAATCATATAAGAGTTAGTTCCCTATAGTAAGAAGAATTATCAGGTAAAATTACCAAGTTCCAGGTATTCTAGATGATCTTCACTAGATGATTTGTCAATCTAGTGGGTTGAATACTAAGTCCTAGTCTTCATGAGTTTTCTTGTAACTCTATGGAGAGACTCTAGTCAAATACAATCTCAGTACTTTCTAAAACTAAGATTTCTTTTAGTCCTCACTTGTGACTCTCCCTAATTCTACCACCTAGACTCTTCTACAAATTTTTGATAGTGATTGGTCCAATGGCGCATCAGGTTGACAAAAAACTTAGAATCGATAATAATTGTGGTATTCCTATTGACCTACTATGACTAGATCTACCATGGCTCTGATAACACTTTTAGATTTTGATGTAGATCACAATGAGACATGTAAATCATAAGATGCACAAATATGAAAGAAAGTAAACTCACAATATTTCTAAAATATGCTATAAATAGAAATGATATAAATGAGTACAATATTGCTATGGAGGAAATGGGCACTCCATGCATGATGCTATAGAACCATAATGTGCTCCATAACTAATGCAATGACTCATTACTACTACTTCCTAATGAATTGTTTATCAAAATCTTACAATGGGGCCTCTTATAATGGAGGATAGATTCCTTGCCCAACACTCTACCTACATGTACAAGTGACATCTTGCATGTTTACAACTTGTACATTGACACTTGTGCATTTATTACATTGCATGAAGTAACTATATAAATCCCCCCTAAAGGAATCTAATGTCCTAAGTATGTACCTAGGATGATACATTTACATGATCCAAATTATGTAATAGACTCTAACTCTAACACAGATAAGTACCTTAGATAAGATTTTAGACTGTTTATTGTTTGCTTTTTGTTTATCTTTATTCCAGATTTAGTTATAAATAAAAGAAAATATTTTGATTTTATTTCTAGGCATTTGAAAGAGAGAAGGCATATAGTTTATATTTTAGGGTTAATTCTATTTGTGCATTCTCTTAAACCCTTGCTAAAAATAAAAGGATCTATTTTGCAAGTTAGGGTTTAGTCATCATTGAAAAATCAAGAATTATTCTAGTGTTATTCCTTGCTTGCTTACATTGTTGTTTGTCTTGCATTATTCTTTTATTTCTTAGCTTAGATTTTAGAAAGGCCAAACATAGGTATTTTATCAATATACACATCAAATATTCCATCCTTGGACTTGGAACAAGTCATTAAATCATTCTTGGTGAACCCTTTGATCCCTAATCCCCCGAGTGTAGAGAATATAACACACCCCTACGATCACCTCAACTCCCAATATATCCAAACAAGAATAATGTGTGCTAGGGTATTTTTCCCCTCTACATATTTGGTGAACTTGACATGAAACATGTTATTAGTGGCCAAATTAGGAAGCCTCTTCATTTTTGTTTCTTTTATTTTTATTTTCAACTATAAGCAAGACCATTAAATTTATTTGCATAGAGTTAGAACATGAAAACACTTTAAAAAATACCTTTTGTGTGTCTTTCATTATTTTTAGATCTCTTTTTCTTCCTTGTCCTCAAAAGGATGATCAAATTAACAAGAAGAATATCGATCTAGAGAGAAAGGAGGACTTAGGGAATAATTATGACTTGATACTATTGAATGTACTCATGGTAAGCTTAGCTTCAAGTCATTTAATCATATTTGGAATTTCTATAAGCAACACAAGCAAGCCTTGAATAAGGCCACGGATGAAGAGACCCCTCTCGAAGAGGTTGGGACATCTCATCATCAAACCATTTCTTCTCAAATAGTCACATCCATCCTTTGTTTGAATCTTCTCATAATGTTAATTTGTTTTATAAATACACATATGATACTACTGTGACCACCAATGTTGGAGAAATTTCACAAGTTCCTCCAACTAGTACTACATCTCATGATTATGCTTAATTTTCTCCTCATTCTTCTAATCTCAACATTCATGCTTCTATTCCACCAAATGTGAGTTACCTCCCACAGTAGAATACCACACAAAACATTACCTTACATAACCCATATCATAATAGTGTTAATACCTCCAATATTATCCAAGTTCCCTTTCAACAACCTACTTATAATCCTCCCCTAAGGAATCTAGGGGTATTGCACAACAACAATCCCGATATGCAAAGCTTGAAAAATATGGTGAAATAATTGGCTTCAAGAATAGATATGCTTCAAGTGCCAAGTTTCACCTACAATTATAAGGAAATGTGCAATCAATCCTTAGACCCTATCATCACCTTTAGACACTGCTTTAAGCATTTTCAAATGTTGGTTTTACCTATTTATAAGGGAACATATGACCTAATTGAATATTTAGGGATGTTTAGAACAACATGCCATGATATTATATACGATGACATGTTGTTACTAAATATGTTCCCTAAGAGCCTTGGTGGTATGGCATTGAAATGATATCATCAACTACCTAATCATTCTTTGAGGAATTTTGAGGAGACAACATAATTGTTTGTTCAATAATTTGGAGCTTATGTGGAGAAAAATGTGACTATAAAATATTTATACCTTTTGAATCAAGGTAAGGATGAAATTTTTTTGGACTTCTTGTCTCATTGGAGAAGTCTAGTTGGATTATTAAGATACACCTTGCCTCCTCAAGATATGTTAGAGATATTTATTGGAAATTTACAAGAGAAAATATCATATAAATTGGAAACAACAACTATTACCTCTTTTGAAAAAGCAATAGATTTGGCAAGAAGGGTAGAGAAGGCTCTTCTTTGAAGAGGTCAACTTAAGCCAAAGAACGAAGAAGATATGACCATAAAAAATTAGTATAAGGACAAGCATATATCTGATGATGGGGTAATGGATGGTAGGCATATTTTAGTGTTGTTAACACCCTATAAAATATGACACTTAGCCAACCTCAAAAACCCTTACCAAGGAATTTTACAAGACTCCACACACCTATGAACGTGGTCCTAAAACAGATTTTGGATGCTAACATGATTGAGTTACCTCCCATAAGGTAACTCGATACCACAAATAATTGGTATAAGCCTGATCAACATTATGAGTATCATAGAGTGGAGGGGCACATGAAAAATTCATGTAAGAGTTTGAAACATGTGGTTCATGACTTAATTGTTGTAGCTCATCTTGTTATAGAAGGTCCTCAACCAAATCATCCAACAAATAATCAACCTCCTTCTCAATAAGAACCCATAACTAATCAAGACATGGGGATCTTCCAAGACCCCCTACCTAAACATGGGAAATAGGCAGATAATCAAGTGTTATATTGTAATGTGCCACCTCTATACAAAAATATGGTTGGTATGGTAGCAGTAACTACAAGACAATAAGCTTAAGCTCAACCCACTTAGAAATATTAGTAGGAGATTGAAAGAATGACAAACTAGATGTTTATTGGATTGCACAGATTAAATAATACAATGTAGTCCTAAAATAGTGCTGGAGGTTTCAGTAGTTGTAACGAGTTGCTAACATAGCTAACATAGTTACAACAGCACTAACTAAGTACGCTAACATACCCCTTTATTACATTATTTGGGTAATGTAATAACTAATAGCTATACTAACATCCCCTTACATTATTTTGCAATACAAAGTGAGCTGCGAAACAATTCAAATTTGACACGTCCAAGTGCCTTAGTGAAAATGTCTGCAACTTGAGCATCGGTGGGAATGTGTTGAAGCTGAATTCGATGTTTTGGAACTTCATCTCGAATGAAATGACATTGTGTGTCAATGTGCTTTGTTATTTCATGATGGATTGGATTCTTGACGAGGTTCAGAACACCCTGATTGTCACAAAACAAGTGTATTGGAGATTTTGATGGATGGCCCATACTTGTTAGAATGCGACGTAACCATATCACTTCGCACACAGCTTCACGTGCGACACGATATTCTGCCTCTGTTGATGAAATAGCAACCACCTATTGCTTCTTGTTGTGCCAAGAGACAGGACCGGATCCCAGATGAAAAATGTATCCAGAAGTTGACTTGCGATCATCAAATGATCCGGCATAGTCGGAGTCCGTGTATCCTTGCAAGAAGAATTTGTTGTTCCTCTTGTATTCTAGGCCATATTCCATAGTACCACGGACATAGTGAAGAACACGTTTTGCTTCTTTCCAATGAGTGGTCTTAGGCTCCTGCATGAACCTCGAAAGATAGTTGACAGCAAATACGAGATCCGGCCTAGTATTGGTCGGATATATGAGACTCCCAATCAACCGTCGATAGAGAGTACCATCTACCTGAGGTGAGTCATCATATCGTGATAACTGAAGTCCATTCTCCATTGGAGTTGCCATTGGCTTGCAATCGATCATGCGATATTTTTACAGCAATGTCTTGGCATATTTTTTTTGAGACACTTTGATGGAGTGCTCCTTCTGGCTGAATTCCAGACCAAGACAATAATGGAGAAGTCCAAGATCTGTCATCTCAAAATATTTGCACAAGTTTCTTTTGACAGTAGATATCATAGTTTACGAACTCCCCGTAATGAGCAGATCATCCACATAGAGTACAAGCAACACTATCTCAGAACCATGTTTATTGAAATAGAGGTTTGCATCTGACGGACATCTCTTAAATCCATGCTGCATAAGGTGATTGTCCAATTTTATATACCAAGCTCGAGGAGCTTGTTTCAGACCATATAAGGATTTGACCAATTTGCAAACTTTCTACTCTTGGCCTTCCACTTCAAATCCTTCAGGCTGAGTCATATAGACTTCTTCTTGGAGATCACAATTTAGAAAGGCACTTTTGACATCCATCTGGTGAACTTTCCACCCATATTGTGCTGCCATAGCACACATAACCCGAATTGTGGTCATCCGAGCAATAGGTGCAAAAGTTTCCTCATAGTCAATGCCTTCTTTTTGAGCATAGCCCTTTGCAACAAGACGGGCCTTATGCTTATCAATTGTTCCATCTGCCTTGTACTTGAATTTATATACCCATTTGCAGCCAATGGGTTTCTTTCCATGCGACAGATCAACAAGCTTCCAAGTTTTATTTTTCATCAAAGACTCATACTCTGTATCCATAGCGGCCTTCCACTGAGGCTCACTAAGAGCATCTTGCACTGATACAGGTTCAAGACCATCTATGGTAGACATGAACGCCATGTCATCATCAATATCCATATCCTCTACTTACGTACTTGGAGTTACAGAAAGTTCCTCAAAAGATTGACAAAGATCATCAACCTCACCAGTTTCTTTGGCTTCTTTTTCCTTTTGAGCCATACTTCGTGTACGAGGTCTATCCAAATTCAAATTGGGAGGAGTGGATAAATTTGCATCTCTGATTGTATTTGTACACCATTTAGGATTCTTCTTCAGTGGAGTTGAAGAAGATGTAGAAGGACCTCCTGTCTGTGTTGACGAAGAAATATTCTCTTCCTTAGATTCCACAATATCTTGATGTACTTTAGATGTGTTCTGTGATGTGAAAGCTTCATCAAAGACAACATATCTGCTAATATGAATTTTCTTGGTCAAAGGATCTATCAACCGATATCCTTTAGAGTGCTCAGAATAACCAAGAAAAATACATCTCAGTGTTTTCTCATCTAGCTTCTTCCTTTTCTCTTTTGGTATGTGCATGAAAGTGTGACATCCGAAAATACGCAGATGAGATATGGAGGGTTTTCGACCACTCCATGCTTCCTGTGGAGTCATTCATTTTAGGGCCTTTGTGGGTGCCCTATTCAACAGATACACTGCAGTGGTGACAACTTCTGCCCAATATTGTTGCCCAAGAGTAGCTCCTGTGAGCATATAGCGAACCATTTCCATGATAGAATGGTTCCTTCTCTCAGCAACTCCATTTTGCTGAGGAGTATAGGCAGTTGTTAACTATCGGTTGATTCCATGCTTATCTAAGAATGCAAAAAATTCATTAGAGGTAAACTCTCCCCCTCGATCTGAGCAAAGGGTTTTAATAGAATCTCCTGACTCCTCAACGGATTTCTTGAACTGCTGAAAGAATGCGAAAGCTTCAGATTTCAGTTGGAGAAAGAAAACCCACATCTTTTGTGAGTAGTCATCTACGAATAACTAAAAGTACCTCTTCCCTCCACAACTGTTGGGTGTGAAAGGACCGCACGGATCGGTGTGAATTAACTCCGGAGGTTTTCGTGCTCTTGTAGAGCTCTTCTCAAATGGTACTCTATTTTGCTTTCTGCCTAGCGATCGAGCACTACTGGTAATGTGGCAAAAAGGGAAGGAAGACCCTTTACCATCTCATACTTACTGAGCTCAAGTAAGTAGCCAGAACTAAGATGCCCATATATCTTGTGCCATAGGGAAGTTGCCTCCTTGGTAGAGACAGTCATGGCAACATGTGGAGTAGAGATAGCATCTAGTGCAAATAAGCCATGCTTATATGAAGCTGTTGCAATCTGCTTACCCTTCTTGGTAATAGTACAACACTTCTTTCCATTCTCAACATGAAAGTTGACAACCATATTTCTATCTAGGATTTGTGTCACTGACAACAAATTGTTGGCCAATCCCGGAACATAGAGGACTTTGTCAATCTGACACTTGCCATCAGGAAGAGTGACTGAAATTGTACCCTCTCCCTAAACCCTGTAGGTTTTATCATCAACAATGGTGACGAGTTTGCCCTCTTTGGCCACAAATGATTCAAACCACGATCCGTCGCTGATCATATGTTTGCTAGCTCTAGAATCAACATACCAAATGAGATCCCTCTGTGTGGAATCTGTGGTAGTCATGAGCACCTTGTGTGCCCATTCAAAATCTGAGTCAGATTCTTCAACAACAACATTCACTTGGGGTTGCTTGTTTTTATTTTGTGGTTTTTTTTGGCCTTTTTGCTTGTTCTTATGCCAACACCTGTTGGTGTCATGGTTGTCTTTCTCATAGATCTTGCACCACCTCTTCTTCTGTTGAGGTTGTTTGCATTTTCCTTTCGTATCCTATTGAGAATTTCCTCCTTTCTGAAAGTTGCCTCCTTTTTGCCCATTACCTTTCTTCCTAGAACCCTGCCTGTTGGTGTATAGGGCTGTATTGGAAGAATCATCCTTGTGAAGTTGGCGTGCCTCCTGTTGTTGAAGCAGATTGACCAAATCGATGTAGGTAATTTGTCGTTGAGACACCTGGATGGAGGTTATCAACATATCAAATGAAGAAGGTAAATCTCTCATCACAAGTGAAATGAGAAGCTTTTCATCCATAGTATCTCCCAAAGAATTCAATTTCTCTTTCAATTCAGACACTCTGCACAGAAAGAGTTCAACTGTTTCACCCTGTCTCAAACTCAGGTTATGAAGTTGTTGTTGAAGATGAAGAATGGTGGAATCATTCTTTCCCTCATAGATGGTTTGAAGGGCATCCCATGCCTCTTTACCACTTGCTTTGTCAGCTATATGAGGTTGCACTTCATCTGAAACAACAAACAAAATGAGAACCTTTGCTCTACTGTCTTTCTTGTCAAAAGCTATCTGATCTATGAAAGGACCTGTGGATCCTGCCGTTGGTGAAGGCCTAGTTGCTACTCCGGTAACAATATCCCACAAATCTTCCATTTGGAGAATTGCCTTCATCTTATGTTTCCATGGTGTATAATTTGGACCTTTCAATAACTGATGCGGATCAGTCATCAACTTTGCAACAGCGGCCATAGTGAAGGTTCCTTATATCACCAATTGGTCCCCCTTTTGATATACCTTTTTCTAGGCCAATATATCGTACAAAATACCCGCCCTTACGTGAGGGAAAATATAGGTATTTAGAAAGATCAACAAAAATCACCCGCCCTTACATGAGGGAGACTATAGGTGAGTTTTAGAGATCATACGATACGTGGAACATAAGCGATACTGAAAGGGAATCGCCTTGTTGATGGCACCTACCATAGAAGATTCTTCTCATGCGTGGGGCGTAACTTCCCCTAAACACTATGAAGAATACTTCGTCAGGATTTACGCCTAAACACAAGTGTGATAAAGGGTAGTGGATGGAGTAAAAAAATGCAAAAATGGCTAACTTATCTCTCCTCGATGATTTATAGAGAACAAGCTCAGACGTCGTTGTAGCAGCTATATTAGGCGGCGGATACAGTAGCCAAATCATGACAGCTTTACCTGTAAGTGCTGGCGGAGGTATCACAAATACCGACATCTGCGAGTGCAATAAATTGCACGGATGGGTTTTAATTATTCTGGGGACTCAGGGAGTGAATTTGCTTTTAAGTTTTTAATGTTATAGTGCAAAAATGAAATAAGCAACATACAACATAAAAAAATGCCCACAAGAATAACCCACAAGGTGTCGGACACAGCCGAAAATGCACCTTTTACAATTCGCCAAATTGCCTTTTCAGAAAATTACTCACAATCCCCCTTTGATTTTTTGAAAAAATATCCCCCCTTAAAAAAAATTCCTTTAACAAAGCATTTTTAATAATTATTATATATTTAAAATTAAAATAAATAATTTTAATTTATATAGTTTTAAAACTTATGAAAAAATAAATTAAAATTAAAATTTTAATTTATAAAGTTAAAAAACTATATTAAAAAAATTAAAATAAAAAATTTTAATTAAAAAATAATAATTAAAAAATGACTTTGAAAAAAAAAATTTATACCTTGGGGGAGTCGGCGGGATTTGAACCCCCGACCTGTAGGCTCCCTGAGCCTTACCGCACAGCTCACTGCCAAGTGAGCTAGCGGGCTGATTCGGAAGGATCTGTGGAGCCCCTCGAATTTGAGCTGCTGCCCGACCACAGGTTCCTCCGATCGTGCTTTCCTGTCCTCCTCTCTGTGGCTGCCTCCGTAGCAAATTGCCATCTTCCCCAGACGCGGCTTCCTCCGTAGACGTTCCTCTGCTGTCGCGTTTTTTTTTTTTTTTTAAAATGCTGTCTGCGTGCTCCCAGTTCGCGTCGCGGTCCGCTACTGTGTTGGAGGGCGTCTCTGGTTTTTATTTTTTTTCAATTTAAAAAAAAATGGGGGGAGGGCGTTGCACGATTCGCGCAAGGGGGGCGGGGGTTTATACTCCATGCGTGGGCATCTGCGACCGCCTGCGCCTACGACAGACGTCCTGCCGCGCGGGGCGTCTGTGACAACCTGCACGTGCAGGGACTATGTCGCGATGTCTGCGAGGGACGTCTTGTCGCACGGGGCGTCTGTGACGACCTACGCGCGCAGGGGCCTCCTCGTAGGACGTGGCAGCGCTCGTCGCACTGCGTCCTGTGGTTGCCGCTGTGACGTCACCGACGCGTGCTGCCCGACCTCCGCCTTCCACATTTTTGATGCGCTCGCTACCTTGCACAAAACACTGGATGCGATCGTTGTCTCACATAGAACATTGGACGCGATCGTTGTCTCGCGCAGAACACTGCACGATAGGGAGACAACCTTCCGCGTGGCAAAAAATCATGCCCCCAAAAATAGACTCGCCTGCAATTACCTCGCCCAAGAAAACTTCAGTGGCTCTGATACCATGAAAGAATGACGAACTAGATGTTTATTGGATTGCACATATTAAATAATACAATGTAGTCCTAAAATAGTGCTGGAGGTTTCAGTAGTTGTAACGAGTTGCTAACATAGCTAACATAGTTACAACAGCACTAACTAAGTACGCTAACAGAGATAAGTTCTACATCTAATAAATCTTTAAAATTACCCTTAGTTTTGAAGAGTACCCAAAATAGGAACACGAGAGTAGAAAACCCACCTTTAGTGTTGAAACCTCAACCTAGAGTCTCCTTCGATATTTAACAATAGTTAGCTAGTACCCCAACCAATATCTCCCTCTTAGAGTTTTTGTAAACTTCTCATATTCATAGGGAAGCCTTGTTGAAGCTTCTAAGTCAACAATTTGTTCCTCAAGATATTTTCCCTAGTTTATAGCTGATGTTGTAGGTTCCATTGGGATACATCATATCACATTTTTGGATGACGATATTCCTTCCTCAAACTTGCAAAGGGATTATTCCCTCTACATCACTACATTTATTGGGAAAATATTTATCAAGCGAATTTTTATAGATAATAGTTCTTCCCTCAATCTATGCACTTTTCAATTTCTCTAAAATTTTGGATTAAAAGAGGAAGATTTAACTATATTCGATGTCTTCATCAAATATTTCAACAACAATTCCCAAGAGGCATGTGGTATTGTATCCCTCTCCCTTAGGGTCAGACCTAAGATCTTAGATACCTTTTTTTATGTGGTGCCTTTCCCCACATATTTTAATCTTCTTCTTCGATGCCATTGGACTCATGCAATGAGGGTTGTCCCTTCTACTTTTCATCAATATTTGAAGTTCAAATTCAAAAATCAACTTGTCACCATTCCGAGTGATCCTCATCCATTTTAGTATTTTTCAATGGTTAATCAAGTTCAATTAGATTTCAATTTCTATCCTTTGATCTCTTTTTATTTTTCTCCTTCTTCTTCTTATTTAGTTTCTTCTTCTCACCTTACCAACCAACTTGAAAATTTAAAGGTAAGTGAGAAATTGTTAATCAAATTTTCACCACAAGAGCAAGTCAATCTGTTTCGTCAAGAACCTCTTTTGGATCTTGCAAAGCTACCACCTTAATCAAGGACTATGGGTTCACCTCATAAGAAGGATGAAGTTAAACACATTGGCACATGTACCTTTATCTTTGTGGATACAACCCTAAAAGAAAAAATCCATGGTAGAAACCTTTTGCCCATTATTATCTATCCAATTATTACCCACTTCCTAGGTAAATTATTTCTAGTATGGGTTATATAGGTAAAGGTTTGGAACTATAATAAAAAGGTATTCAAGAGCCTTTGGAAGTTGTGATTTTGCCTAGGAGATGTGGCATCGGCTACATACCCAATAAAAATCAACCTTTACCATTTGATGATGATGATCACCTTATTACTTATGCTAAATATTTAGATCATCAAGTCTTAGAGTGAAGTGATGAGGATGAGAGACCACCTTATCCTACCAACATGTTGTTATGCAATATGGTAACTTTGGTGCACTCTAAGTTGGTTCTCCCTTTGATGATAAATAATTTAAATAACCAATGAACATAATGCTTTTAAAAATATACTATGCATGACTCTACATTTTTATTTTTCATACTACATTTAGCTTATATTTCATATTATATTTTATTTGCTTGATCATACTACATGATTTCCTGTGATATTTTGTATGGTTTGCCTAACATTCTTTTCCATCTACATTTTGCTTGTCATATAATTGTGTTGTTGCTTGATCATAGTTGCATGACTACTTGATTATATATATTTTTTAGGACTTCATGAGGATGGCAAGTGATGACACACAGTTAGGTCTTAGCTCATATGCATTGCACTCATACTAGGGCTCTAATGCCTAGAAAATTCCCAACCTAGAGCCCATCTCCATGCATTTTCATCATTGCATTTGCTCACATATTTTCTTATCTTCTCTTATATTCCTTGACCTTGAAAGTATAAAATGATTATCAAATTTATCTCCAAGTCAAGGGTTATAGTTTTTATCTTTGTATATCCTTGTTTTTTGCATGGTTTCTTTCTTCTTTTTGTCAAGACAATGGATATACATTCCTTCTTCTATTTTCTCATTTTTCTTTTGCTCTCACTTTTCCTCTTGATCTTTCATTTGTTAAGGGGTCCTCATGGGATAGGATATATACTACATGAATATCATTTATGATGTTCATACAACCACTGACTATCTCACACATGCCTTTTAGCTCTTAAAATTTTAATAAGGACACACACACACACTATTACTTGCTTCTCTTATCTTTCTATATTACTTCTATCTAAAACATGCACACACACACATTTTTTACTATGTTTTGCATTGCCCATTCATATTTTGCACACACCACACCCCTATTGGGTAGTACTTGATTTGGAATATCAATATCATATTTCACCTTATACATGATAAGCTTCATGGCCACACATGAGGGGAAGCCTCCATCTTGGCCATTTATGAGCATACATCCTAGTGGGTACCTCTTCATCTCTATCCATTAGCGAGCACCATACCCATAGCAGGTATCACTACATACCTTAACCATCTTTGCAAGCATAACACCCTTACAGGATAGCTTCATGGCCACTAGTGAGGGGTAACCTCCATTTGGCCATTTACGAGCATACATACTTACATGGTTTTGCTTTATTTCTTTTATTTTTGTTTTATTTTGACCTTTTTGGAGCTTTGATTTTTTCCTTCCATCTTTCTTTCTCCTATCATTGTTTATTTTCTTCTTCTCTTTTCTTTCCTTCTTTTCTTCTTTTTATCTGCTTTCCATTCATCTCATTTGTATTCATTTAGTTAGTTTTCATGCATTTCATTAGTTAAGCTCATTTTACATTCATTTAGTTAGGATCATTTTTCATTGCATTCATTATGTTTGTGATTATCATGCTTAAAAAAAAACTTAAAAATGCAAGTAAAACCTAATATTTCCTTTTTGTATTTTTCTCTCTCCTCTTTCTTCCTTTTGGCATCTTTTTCCTCCTTTTTCGTTGTTGATGCTTTATTTTCTTCTAAGTCAATCATTTTGAGTTTCCTTAGGAATTTAACATTCCTTTTAAAACTTGAGGGGGCATCCTGGCCTAAGAGGCATTAATGTCCCTAATGCCTCATTTTGCATGTAAAATATTTAAGTGTCCGGAATGGCACTATTTTTGCACCACCCCTTTCTTCTAAACCTACCACCATTTTTTTGTATTTGTCATTTTTCACCCATAGGTGTCTACATATTTATTTGATGAATTTATTAGGCCATAAATGCATCAAGAGGGGGAAAAATATAGACATGGAAAATTGACCCATTAAGATGAGTCATTTTTCTTATATCCATAGTTTTCCTCTTAGAAAATTAAGGTCATATTTGTAGAGACAAAAACACAATACCAAATAACAAGATATTAATTGAACTCAAAATAAAATATTGTATAATGAATGATTTTATATTAATGGGGGGACTCAAAACTCCATTGTTACAATAAGAATCTTTGAATCCTTTGATACAAATATACACAATGCTAGGGTTCTCTAAAATCCTAGCTACAACATTGGTGGTGTCTCAAAATGCATCTCTGCTCCTAATAGAAGTGAGTGGGCTTCTGATTATCCTATGTTGGGCCACTCTCATTTAAGAAACTGCACAATGCTTATGTATCTCCAAATATATACACATAAGATAATAACAAAGAGTTAGTAATAACTATGAGGGCTCCACTGCATGAGACCCTCAGATGTCAATAAAACCCTAGTTATTAATAAATAAAACCACATGAAAATATGAAGAATATTAAAATAATAACCAAAATAAGAGATTTATCTTGTGACACTTGATATTCTCTGATATATGGTATTTGTTGCAGGTAATCGGTGTAGCGATGCCCTAGCATCGCCCGAGGGCTAGTAGGACTGTAGAGCTCTGGTGTAAGATGCCCATGGGTGCTCGACGATAGCTAAAAATACCTAAGGGTTCTTGGGAATGGTGGAGGGCACCCCAAGGTGCTTAGTGATAAAGGAGAAGAGCCCATAGGTGCTCGACAATGATAGGGAGAGCTCAAAGGTGTTCATGATTGAAGGAAAAGTCTACAAAAGTAGATTTAGTTGGGTGAGAGGGGTGATGATGAATGCAGGGGCTATGGTGAGTAAGGGCAGATGGAGAATGCAGGGATGCTTGGATTGCTTAGGAAGCTTCAGGGAAACTTCAACTTTAGAAAAAAATCAAGGCTTAGGAATTAGGATTTAAGGGTTGAGCCATCAAAATGGATCTTATTAATAATCCACATTAGGGTATGTTAGGATTTGAGCAACATGAATTGTGTGGCCCAGATTAAAACATAACGAAGGGTAGATATTAATTTCGAGTGTGTGGCATGGATTGATGTAGATGGATGGCTAGGATTAAGTTATATTGAGTGGCTAGGATTTATTCACATACATAATATTTATAGTTATTAAATATATAAATATAATATTAAACATATATTTAACAAATATGCTTAAATATATATAAATAAATGGGTAAAATGATAGGAAGACCTATATGGATGACAAGTGGCTATATTTTGGTGTCTACAAATACCCCTTTTTGTACTGTGTTGCTTGAAATACAATGCAGTGTAGAAACACGACACCTGTTCTGGCTAGGTGTAGAAGCAACTTTCTCTTGAGATGTGAAGCATGATCTTGAAGATAAAAGAATGAAAGAATTTGGATTTTTCATAGCTTACCCCATCAATTGGTGAATGAGTTTATGGATGAATATCACGAGCCAATTGAAAAATCTATGCAAATGAATTATGGACAATATGAATGATATAAATTTGATATTGTTTTTGCCCCAATGGTGGGAAGAGGATTGGTGAAAAATGTGAAATGATGCATCTATTTTTGCCCCAACAAATGAAGGGTTTTATGAAAAATGTGTATGTTTTTACCCTAATAGATGAAGGGGTTTTTACCAAATGTAGATGCTATGATCATGTAAGATATGTCCCATTGTGGGAAAGCCAAAAACTAAATATGGTTACCCCAAGTTTGGGGTGATTTGATGTTGTTGAAGAATGTGCTTTCTGACGTCATTTATATGCAAGTATGCAAATGCAAAAGAAAAGACAAATAGTCTATCCTCGGGACCACTCATGATTACAGTAATTCCTACATGGAATCCCTAAATGGTTGCTCAATCACTTCACCTGACCTACATCCTCGAAGATTGGTGTAAACGGAGATGATGAAAACTTATGATTTTGTTTGTGTTTCATGCCCCATGAACAAAGCCATCAATTATAACTTTTGAGAAAATTGGTCTTGGTATAGTTCTCACTCTAAAGATGAGGTACCAAAATTGATTTTTGTTTTTGAACAATGAAATATGTGATGATGAAAATGGTCAAGTATCCTTATGGTGGTTTACTCATATTACCGAATTGCATGGATGTAAATCACTACAATCACCAAGGAGATAGAATAAACCACTAGATACGAGGTTCACTTGAAATTGTAGGTGAACTTGGCAAATGTTGAATGTAAATGCAATTGTTGATGGATTTGATGGTGACATGAAGATGTGATGATGAGAAATGTATTGATGGATGCAATGGAGTGATTTGTGGAGGTAAGCTACATTTTTTAATATATGGATTCAAGTGGCTGACTTTGTTTTTACCCCAACATATAAAAGAAGTTTTTGACATGTGTATGATGTAATAACTGTGAAAATACACTGATTGCGTCTGTTATTTACCCCAATAGATGAAGGAATTTTGACATGAAAAAATGCAATGTAATGATTGTGTCTATTTTTTGCCCCAATAGATGAAGGGTTTTGAAAATGCAAGTGTCCTTGTGGTGATATACCCATCCTACCAGATTGTATGGATAACCAATAATTGCAACCACCAGGTGACTAGGATAAACCACTAAATACGAGGTTCACTTGTGTTTGTTATTTGCCCCAACAGATAAAGGATTTTTTATAGGGAAAAATATGATGAACGTGTCTATTCTTTGCCCTAACAAATGAAGGGGTTTATGAAATGGGGAAAATGTTATGAATGTGTCTATTATTTGTCCTAACAGATGAAGGGGTTTATGAAATGGAAAAAAATGATGAATGTGTCTGTTTTTTTCTAACAGATGAAGGGGTTTTGAAATGGGAAAAATATGATGAATGTGTCTGTTGTTTGCCCTAATAGATGAAGGGGTTTATAAAATGAGAAAATGCAATGAATATATTTGTTCTTTGCCCCAATAGATGAAGGGGTTTGAAATGTAAGTGTATTTATGGTGATTTACCCATCCTATCAGATTGCATGGATAACCAATCACTAAAACCGCAAAGTAACTAGTATACATCACTAAATACAAGGTTCACTTGTATTTGCAAATGAATGAAGGTGTAATAATGAATGAAATGGATGATGTTGAATGTAAATTGTGTCTATTTTTGTCTTAGTAGATGAAGGTGTTTTTGAAATAGAAAAAAATACAATGAATGTATTTGTTCTTTGCCCTAACAGATGAAGGGGTTTTTGATATGCAAGTGTCCTTATGGTAATTTGTCCATCCTACTAGATTGCATGGATAACCAGTCACTGCAATCGCCAGGTTAATAGGATAAACCACTAAATACAAGGTTCACTTGTACTTGTGTTTGTTCTTTGCCTTAAAAGATGAAGGGGTTTATGAAATAGAAAAAAATGTGATGACTATGTCTATTTTTGCCCTAACAAATGAAGGGTTTATGAAATAGAAAAAATGTGATGATTGTATCTGTTTTTGCTCTAACAGATGAAGGGGTTTTTGAAAAGGGGAATATGCAATGACTGTGTCTATTTTTAACCTAACAGATGAAGGGGTTTTTGAAATGGGGAAAAAATATGATGACTATGTTTGTTCTTTGTCCCAAAATATGAAGGGATTTTTGAAATGAGAATGTGTCTATTTTTGCCCTAAAAAATGAAGGGTTTTTTGACATGGGAAAATACAATGATTGTAAAAATACAATGATTGTGTCTGTTCTTTGTCATAATAGATGAAGGGTTTTTGGAATGGTAAAATACAAGGATTGTGAAAAATACAATGATTGTGTCTGTTCTTTGCCCCAACAGATGAAGGGTTTTTAAAATAGATAAAATGTGATGACTGTGTCTATTTTTGTCCTAACAGATGAAGGGGTTTTTGAAATGGGAAAAAATGTGATGATTGTGTCTGTTCTTTACTCCAATAGATGAATGGATTCTTGAAATGAGACTGTGTCTATTTTTTCCCTAACAGATGAATGGTTTTATGACATGGAAAAATACAATGATTGTAAAAATGTAATGATCGTGTCTATTCTTTACCCCAATAGATGAAGGGTTTTTGACATGGGAAAATGTAAGGATTATGAAAAATGCAATGATTATGTATGTTATTTACCCCAACAGATGAAGGGTTTTTTGAAATGGGGAAAATACAATGACTGTCTATGTTTTTTCCCTAACATATTAAAGGGTTTTTGAAATGGATAAAAATGTGATGACTATGTCTATTCTTTGCCCCAATAGAAAGGATTTTTGAAATGAGAATTTATCTATTTTTTCCCTTACAGATGAAGGGTTTTTTGACATGGAAAAATACAATGATTGTAAAAATGCAATGATTGTGTTTGTTCTTTTCCCCAATAGATGAAGGGTTTTTGACATGGGAAAATGCAAGGATTATGAAAAATGCAATGATTGTATCTGTTGGAAGTTAAAATGGTAAAAAATTGTTTTACAACTGTAAGCTTTGGACCTTACCCTTTTACCTCCTTGGACAACAACCGAGTTAGCAGGATTGGACGACATGGACGACAAGAAGAGTTTGACTCCAAATTCCTTTTTTCCTTTCCTCCCTAATATTTCTCCTAAGCTTTCTAAGTATTGGTTATTAGTTTATGTATTTAAGCAATGTATTTTCGAACCTTTCAAGGTGAATGAATATCAGAGATTATATTTTGAGCTCCTAACTTTTTGGTTCTATATCTGGTATCAGAGCATAGGGTGTCTAGGGCTTCAAGGCAAGCTAGGCACGAATCCTAAGGAGACTTGAGGAGGTCCATAAGTGAGGCACAGATCTTGAAGAGGTCGAGAGGGCCCATAAATTGTGTGAACCGAGGCGAGGTCGAGAGGAGGCCCATAGAGAGCACGTGGTTCGAGGTTGACCAAATAAATAGATAATACTAGGCACAATTCCCTAGGTGATTAACAAGTGACTTGGAGAAACACAAACTAGAGGCGAACATGTGGCGAGCAGACGACGAGGTAGACACATGGACACGCAGACCAGAGGATAGCTGACTGGACGTAAGGCTACGTGGCAAGTGACGTGGTGGATAAAGGAGAAACTAGGGTGATGTGGCACAAGGAGATTGGCTAAGGAAGTTGGCAAAATGGCCGTCATCGATTACCCAAAGGTAATTGATAAGCTTTGTGCGTCTTTTTGATTATATAGTGCTATTTCCCCTTCGCACAACGAATGTGGGATAAAATCACAAGTTTTTTTTTGTTGTTTTACGTAGGCCATGATGAAACAAAGGAGGCAAGCCTCCCTTGCATCCTCGTCGAGACACATAGCTCGACTATCTTGAGGATCCAGCCTTAAGGTGCTTGCCTCCAGTAGGTCACGGGTTCGAAACCCGGCAGGGACGAAGGTTTTAAATGTTTTTGGTACACTTACCCAGAAATCTTAGAAATACAGGTGTATGGTGCTTGAGTCCCATCGATAGTGGAAGCCGAGTTGGTAAGAAGGCTTTGTTTAGTGAGAGGAGTCACGGGTTCGACTCCTGCAGGCTTGAAAAAAAAAAATTCTTTCTAAAGTTTTTTGTATATATATTAAAAATAATAATTTATATTATATTTAATAAATTAAAATAATAATTGTTTTTTTAAAAAAACTTATAAACCAATTTTTTTTTATTAAATATAAATATAGATATATTTTTAGTACAATAAAAGGAGAAAAATAACATTGCCTAAGAGGCAATTTATGTAAGAGGACTCAAAGGTGGAAAATTGTGACAATTTCTTTGTAAAATTCTAAGAGAGGCAAAACATTGAAGACTAGGAATTTGTAAAAAGAGGCAAATTGAAGGGCAAAATTCATGATTCGCTCCACAGGATGTTATCATGCACTTTGTGCACTTTTGGTAAGAGAGAATGCTAAAAGCTTTGATGAAAAAGTACGAGCTTATGGACTTCATACTGTGTTTAATCAGTTGCAGAACACAGTAATAGCACACCAGAGGCATCCAGACTCAGGGTACGAGGCAGAGTTATGAGCAATATGAATCCATAGAAGTTGCACCACAAGAATCTGACTATACTCATTATAGTAATTTAGTAAAAATTCTAGAACCAGAATCACTTAAGATAATATTGATCAGTGACGATGAAGAACAAGTAGCAAAAAATTTTGTGAATCAAGAAATAGCAGCGCCATAGTAAGAGGAACAAGCAATCAATGAAAGAATGAATCAAGTCAGATTTGACTTAAATTTGTAATCTCTTCTTTCTTCTTCTTTCTTCCTTCTTTTTAAAAGTAGAGTGCTTTATTGTAACCGAGTAATAAAGAGTGTGTTTTAGTTTATAATAACTATGGCCTCACATAACAATCTACCTATTCCAGAATTCAACGGATATGATTACGAGTATTGGTCTATCAAAATGAAGACCTTACTCATAGGGAAAGGTTTGTGGGACATAGTGGAAGAGGGTTACATAGAATCCACAAACTAGATAACATTAAGTTCTGTAGATAAGAAAACAAAGAAATAAGTGTGAAAGAGCAATTTCTTCGCTCTTTATCATCTCCAAGCAACATTGGAGAAGAGTATATTCCCTAGAATAACCGCTTGTATAAATGCACAATATGCGTGGAAAGCTTTGAAAGACAGATTCCAGGGAAGTGATCAAGTGAAGCAAGTGAGGCTTCAAACACTAAAATGAGATTTTGAAAATCTCAAAATGAAAGAAGACAAAAAAGTTGGTGACTACTACGTTAGAGTGAAAGCAGTAGTTGATAAAATGGTTACTCTTGGTGAAGAAATTAAGCCTGAAACAATTGTAAAGAAAGTGTTATGAACACTTCTTCAAATATGGAATCACATAGCCATAATCATAGAAGAGTCAAAAGATCTTTCCACTTTAACATTTGATGCATTAATTGGGTCGTTAATGTCTCATGAAGAGATATTATAGGAATCTCCTTCAACCAGCTATGGAGGCGATGATAAAGCCTTCACATCTAATGAAAATACTGGAAGAGGACATGGAAGAGGTCAAGGCAAAGGCCAACAAAGAGGTAGAGGTAAAGGAAACTATAGAGGAGGCAATCAAAACAAAGGAGGCAACTCCAACAAAGGAGGCAATAGAGGTGGAAACCAAAATCGAGGAGAAAATCTAGGACAAAGTGGAAATCAAGGACAAGGAAGTGACAAGTCCAAAACAACTTGTTTTAACTATTGCAATCCAGGTTACTTTGCTCGTGACTACTGGTCAAAATCTTCTCAAGGGAGCAACAGTAAATATGGAAATTATGGTGAAGAAGATGATACCTCTAATATTTTTATTTCATATGGACAATCAGAATAAAATCTAAATGACACATGGATTTTGGATACCAGTTTCTCAAACCATATGAGTGAGAAAGAAAATCTATTTTCTACTCTAGATTCCACTTATAAATCCCACATCAAGTTAGGGGATGATAAAGCTTTACAATTCAAAGGCATTGGAGCCATGGAGGTTCCAACAAAAGAAGGCCTAAAGAAAGTTAATGACATCTACTACACTCCAAAGATCCAACACAATTTGCTAAGTTTTGGGAAAATGATGGAGAAAAATTACAAACTTGTTTTTGATGAAGAAAAATGTATCATTCTTGATAAAAAAAATTGTAATCGTGTCATCACATAGGTCCCAATGACCAAGAATCAGTTATTCCCTCTCAAATTTGGTGATCCAGGGGGAGCTCAACTTGTAAATGTAGCTATAACTAATCCAATTGTACTTTGGCACTTGCGATATGATCACCTTAATTCCACTAGCTTGAAACTGTTAACTTCTCATATGGTGACAGGACTTCCTAAAATCAATGAACAGAAGGAGATTTGTGAAGGATGTGCTTTGGGAAAGCACTCAAGGTCTAAGTTTACAAAAGGAAAAGCGTGGAGAGCCAACTATCCACTTAACTTAGTGCATTTGGACATCTATGGTCCAATGCAGACAAAGAGTATCGAAAAAATTCCTATTTTCTTACTTTCATAGATGATTTCTCTAGAATGTGTTGGATTTATTTCTTGAAACATAAATATGAAGCTTTTGATTGATTCATAGATTTCAAAAACAATGTAGAGAAACAAAGTGAGTATTTTGTAAAATTTCTTAGGACAGATCAAGGAGGTGAGTACTCCTCAAAATAATTCTTGAAATATTGTAAAGCAAGTGGGATCAAAAGACAATTCACCATTGCCTATACCCCACAACATAATGGTGTGGCAGAGAGAAAGAACCACACCATAGTTGAGATGGTGAGAACGATGCTTCAGACTAAGCATATAACTAATATGTACTGGGTTGATGCTGTAAGAACTAGTGTATACATTCTAAATAGAAGTTCAACTTCTAGTTTAGATGGCATCACTCCTTATGAGGGGTGGTATGGAAAGAAACCAAATGTAAAGCACTTCAATTTTTTTGGTTCTTTAGCATATGCACACATTCCTGATGAGAAAAGGAAGAAGCTTGATCCCAAAAGTCAAGCTTGTATATTTGTAGGGTATTATGAGTCTACCAAAGCATATAGACTCTACAATCCCAAGACTCATAAAATTGTACTTTCTAGGGATGTAATTTTTGATGAAGGAGGAGAATGGGGTCATCAAAGAATTTTTGTTGATGATGAGTCCCAAGATGTAAATTCTTTACAGGTATAGTAGGTACAACAGGTGTATCCCAAGAAAAGCAAAGGCACACCACCCCCTCCAAGCCCAAGCAGGAGTACTACACCAAGTACTTCAACCACCACACCAAGTCATTCTCCACAGATATCAGTAAGTTCTTCATCGATGGACATTGACAGTGACTCTCCATCAAGAGGCAAAAGAACTTTACAATATCATCCATCCTTTCAAATGCTGGATCAAAATTTCCAGAGAAGATTCACTAGAAGCCAAGCTAGTGAAATGAATACAATTTTGCAGCAACTTGAAAATTTGCAATTGTATGGGAATGATGACTCCCATGATCCTAAGGGATATGTAGTCAATTATGCTTTATTGGATAGTGCATAGCTAGAACCAGCTAGCTATGAGAAGGCTTGTACTCAAAATGTATGGAAAGAAGCCATGGAAGAGGAAATAACCTCTATAAAAAATAATTATACATGGGAGCTAGTAAAGCTACCCAAAGGAAAAAAGTGTGTTGGATGTAAATGGGTCTACAAGACCAAATATAATGCTGATGGAAGCATTGAGAGGCACAAGGTGAGATTAGTAGAAAAAGTTTTTACTCAAAAATTTGGCATTGACTATGAGGAAACTGTTGCTCATGTTGCACGACAAGAGACAAACAAATCAGTTCTTTCCTTAGCTGCCAACAAAGGATGGAACATTCAACACATGGATGTGAAAAGTGCTTTTCTGAATGGATACTTGACTGAGGAGGCTTATGTTCAAAAACCTCAAGGATTTCAAGAACAAGGAAAGGAGAACCTTGTTTACAAATTGAAAAAGGCACTTTATGGCCTCAAGCAAGCACCAAGAGCTTGGTACTCACGCATTGATGGCTATTTCAACGAGTATGTATTCACTAGAAGCAAAAGTGAACCAACTATGTAGTAACTAAATCATGGTGTAAACATTCTCATAGTTTGTTTGTATGTGGATGATCTAATATTTATGGGTAGTAACACTAAAATGAATATGGAGTTTAAAAACTCCATGATGAAGTAGTTTGAGATGAAAGATCTCGGTTTAATGCAATACTTCCTAGGCATGGAAGTGCATCAATCAAATAAGGGGATATTCATATGTCAACACAAGTATGCTCAAGACATGATCAAGAAATTTGCCATGGAGTACTGCAAATCAGTTGAAAATCCAACTGGACATGGAATCCAATTGAGCAAGGACGACGGAGCACCAAAGGTTGACATGACCACTTATAAGAGCATGGTTGGGAGTCTGATGTTTATCACAAACACAAGGCCCAATATTCAATATGATGTTTCTCTAGTTTCAAGATTTATGGCAAGTCCATATGAGCTGCATCTACAAGCAACTAAAAGAATCTTAAGATATGTAAAAGGTACATTGGATTTTGGAATCCATTACCACAAATGTAATTCTATGAATTTAGTTGGCTTCAATGACAGTGATTGGGGCAGCAATATAGATGATAGGAAATCTACATCAGGAAACTATTTTAGTCTAGGGTCAGGACTAATCACTTGGAGTTCCAAGAAACAAACTGTTGTATCATTGTCATCTACTGAGGCTGAGTATATAGCCATCACACATGCTAGTACTCAAGCCCTATGGTTGATAAAAGTTCTTGAAGATATTGGATAAAGTCAAAGTGGTCCAACTTGATTGTATTATGATAACATAAGTGGCATTCAGTTGGCATACAATCCAATCCACCATAGCAAATCAAAGCATTTTGATATGAAGTATCACTTCATTCGAGACATGGTGGAGTAGCAGATAGTTGAGCTTAAATATTGCAGCACTTTGGATAACATTGCATATATCTTCACTAAAGTCATGGCTAAAGCTCAATATATAAAGCTGAGAGACTGTATAGTTAGTCCTCTCAACTTTAAGGGGGATAATGTTGGAAGTTAAAATGGTAAAATGGTAAAAATTTGTTTTACAACTGTAAGCTTTGGACCTTACCCTTTTACCTCCTTGGACGACAATCTAGTCAGCAAGATTGGATGACATGGATGGTAGGAAGAGTTTGACTCCAAATTCATTTTTTTCTTTCCTCCATATTTTCCTTCCTCCCTAATATTTCTCCTAAGCTTTCTAATTATTGGTTATTAGTTTATGTATTTAAGCAATGTATTTTTGAACCTTTCAAGGCGAATGAATATCAGGATTATATTTTGAGCTCCTAACTTTTTTATTCTATAGTATCTGTTCTTTGCCCCAATAGATGAAGGGTTTTTGACATGGAAAAATTCAAGGATTGTGTCTGTTCTTGCCCTAACAGATGAAGGAATTTTTTAAAAGAAATGAATGCAAGGTAAAGGGTGCAACCTTTGACAAAAGAACACAATATTTTAAACTTAGAAATGGATGTGGATGATGTGAATGTGAGGTAAAGGGCACAACCTTTGACAAAAGAACACAATATTTTGAACCTAGCAATTGATGTGTTGATGATGTAATGTGTATGCGTGATTGAATTGTTTTTTGAATTGGTGGGGAAAGGTGTGAGACCTTGAGCACCCCCAAGTTGTGTGCTTGTTTGCTTGATTTGGGGGAAGGTGTGATACCTTGAGCACCCCCAAGTTTTGATGTTGTTTGAACTTTCTAGCAATCTTTGCATATGCAAGTTATACATACATACATACATACATACATACATACATATATACATACATATATATATATATATATACATATATATATATATATATATATATATATATATATATATACATGGATTTTAATTTTGTGTTATGATTATGTGTGAGTGCTTTTGTGGAATGCAAGTGTATATGGATGATTAATGCAAGTGGAAATGTGTACATATGCAAATGTTCTAATGATCATTCATAGTTTCAATTTTGCTTGTCCATGTTTAGCATTGTTGTTTAATCAGGGGCACCAAACTTGGTGGTATATGAAATGGAAGACTCATGCAAAGACATGGATGTTGATGATACAAAATGAAAACTCCAGAGCAAAGGCATAAGAATGAGCATGATGAAACTTCTTTGTATTCAAACAAAAAATATTTTTATAAGCATGTCTACCTTTACAAAAGTGGCATTTAATGCACCTAATCCGTGTGAGCATTAAATGTTGTACAATGCTAATCCCTATCATTCCTCCCCACTGAGGAAGCATTGGTCCACTCCAAGTAAGGTCCCAAGTTTGAATCTCCACCCTACTAAAAATTTGAATTGGGTACCCAAAATCGAATTGATAATATTGGTGCAGGCAGGGCTGAGTGCGACTCCTGGGTAACTTTGACGGTGTAGAACCCCATAGTCGTGGTCTCTCAGACCAAGGCGGCCCCACAACGGATTTTTTACTTTAAAAAGAAGGAAGTATTGGTCCCAAATGCATACATGAAGAGAAAGAGGTGTAGCTGAAGAGTGTTGGGTACAATCGAAAATGTACTCTTATTACAAAAAGATGAAGATAAAAATGACAAAGTTTTACATGTCTTTAGAAACCAAAATCTGACATTGGATCTGGAACATGCTCGAAAAATATGCTCTAATTACTATAAACACTACTATGCTTACAAATAGCTAAAATGAGTCCTCGAATTTGGTAGAAGACAACAACAACTGAAGTGTTGAAGAAGATGCAGTAAAATATTCCTCGAACCACGTGCCAAAATGAGCCAAGTTGGAAATTGCGGATGCAGTTGATTTTTGGTTTTGAATGTTGGACCGCATGCATTAATGAAATGCAATGAATGAAATGATTAAATTAAATTAAATAAAAATTTAATTTAATTTAAATGAGGGTTTATTGAATGCATTTGAAAAATGGTGGTTGATGTGCAACAGATTGAATCAATGACATTAAATTATTGGTGATCGAGACAACGGTCAAGTGGACTAGGACAATGGTCAATGGAGAATATTTAATTTAACGCATAATTATGGTATTTAAAAATACCTGCAATATTAAATATTTTAATTTTAAATTAAATTAAAAATAATAATTTAATTTTAAAATTTCTCCAAGGGAATAAAAACGTCTAAAAACATGGGCAAGTGACAAATGCATTAATGAATGCAGTTTAATAGCATTAAATTATTGGTGACCGGGACAATGGTCAAGTGGAATGGGACAATGGTCAATGGAGAATATTTAATTTAATGCATAATTATGGTATTTAAAAATACCTATGATATTAAATATTTTAATTTTAAATTAAATTAAATAAAATTTAATTTAATTTTAAAATTTCTCCAAGGGAATGACAACGGCTAAAAACATGGGCAAGTGGCAAATGCATTAATGAATGCAGTTTAATGATAGAAAAATTAAACTAAAATAAAAAATTTAATTTAATTTAATAAATACATTAATGAATGCAGTTTAATGATAGAAAAATTAAATTAAATTAAACAATTTAATTTAATTTAATTTATGGAAATGTGTCCAAAAGTATGTGCAACACCCACCGAGATCAAATGGTCATCGCCATGGTTTCAAGGTGGAAGCTGGCAAAAAATATTCTCATAGCTCATCGCCTAGAAACAAAGCAACCCCACCGAAAATGTGATCGGTTACGCCAGATAGAAGGTTACGACCAAGAGGAAAAATGTGCACGTAAACAAAATGAATGCAACGGAGAACCAATTAGTTACTTTAGACTGAAAAGAGACATCATCGATGAAATGTGGTAGATCAATGCTAAAAAACAAGGAAGACGACATGAAAGTCGTGGGTTGATCATCACATGAAATCAAGAGATCATCATCAAAAAATATTGAATCGACAAACAACAAACATCTAGGGCTATTGATATTAGATGGAACTAGATCAAACATCGATAATAATAAATCAACGTTTGGAACAACATCACTAGGAGGGACAAGCGGATCATGTAGTGCAATAGGCACGATGATGGCAGTAGATATGACAGTTGGTTCTTCAACTGCAACGTATGGAAGGGTTGGATCTGCATCAAGAGCTTCTAAGGAGCTTAGAACTACATTAGAATAAATGTCACTACCACTAGCAACATCATCTGATGGTAAGACAATAGACCTTTTGCCCACAGATCTTGGTTCGAATCTAGGTGTTCTTGATTTTCAATAAATTCTTCTTCTTCAATAAGAAGAATTTCATCTCCCAGTGTAGTAGGAAGTTTTTCCTCTTTAGTAGATGCAAGTTCTGTTGCAACTATGGCATCTTGGAGCAACTGAAACTCAACATTGAGTTGCTGATATTTTTTAGAAATTTATGTTGGACATTTTGAGTCATTAAGACAAGTTGTCATTGATGTCAAGGAATTTTTCAAGAAATAAAGTTGTCATTTATGTCCAAGAATAAGCCACTGATGATGTCAAAGGTTAAAAGGAACAATGCAAAGGTTAAAGGCAAAATGGTTTCATAATATTTTTTAATATTATGTGGAAGCATAAGTTAAAAGGTTTTTCATAAAAACCCAAGGAAGCTTATTGCAAAGCTAAAGGAAGGTTTAATATTTATTTTATAAAATATTTAAATTCAAATTGAATTTATAAATAAATATTATTTATACAAAGTTGTACAATGAGAGATGGCCTTAATAAAACCAAAGGGTTTTAAAGAATTAATTTATAAAATTTAAATTCAAATTTGAATTTAAATAATTTATAAATTAATAAAGTTTAAAGGAAAATAAAAAGCATTGACGTCTGAAAGGTTGAAGGAAATTCGAGCGTCGACGTCTATGCATGAAGGAGGAAATCAATATATATATACCCATGCCTTAGAGGCATTAAATTTATCATTTTTCTTAAACGTTAATGCTTGCAATTGTGTTGAGAGCTCGTGCGGAAAAAGAGAAGCGAATTTTGTTTTATGTGCCAACGAATAGAGATAAAAAAAAAAGTGTCGAAAGTTGGAAGCCATCTGGGTAGCGTGGCCTAGTGGAAAAGGTAAGTGGTTAGAGTGTTTGGGTGCTAGGTGACCTACGTTTGAAATGCGATAGCAATGTATTTTGGTGATTTTGTTTGTGTTGGAAGTGCCAAAGGGAAGGCACATGTTTTTCTAGGCAAAGCGAGGAGCTTCATAGAGCACGTGGTAGTCTCCACTCCCCAAGCGAGCACCTAGCTCGCTTGGCTATGGGAGATATGGCTAGGGCATTGGTTGAGGCTGTGCTATGAGTTCAATTCCCACCAAGGCCAAGGCAATAAATTTTGGTAATTATTTTTGTGTTGCCTAAAGTTTGATATGAGGTCTTAGGGAGTTAAAATGGTTGCTTAAAATATTTATTATTATTATTTTTGATAAGTTGGAGGAATAAGGAGTTATCTTTATTTTTGAATAAAGTGTTTGTGTCACATTGATTTGTTGAAGCTTTAAAAGGATAAAGGGAACTTCTTGCATTAAATTATTTTGAAAAGAAGAGTGCATTGAATATTATTTTAATTGGGAGATTATAAGGTGTATTTGGTGGATTATTTTTGTAAATGTTGATGAATATTTTCTTAAATATGGAGTGATAAGGTGTATGTGTGTTTTGATATTAACATTGTATTCTGAGGGAGTTTATCATCTTATAATTTCTTTGAGCTTGGAAAATAAGTGTTTGTGTTGTTGACATATTTATGAGATTCCTTCATCATCAAGAAAAAGGTATGAGCACATTCTTCCATAGTTAAGTTGATTGGTTGGTTTTTTGGAAAATAAGTTGGAGTGAAAAGGACTTGATTAGGGTTTCCTATTGAGTGTGTTGAGTTAATGCTTCAAGGTTTTCTGGAATAAAGAGTTGTTAAAACCTTGTTTTATAATCATTGTTGTTGAAGCTATTGGTTGTGTGAAGAAATTGACCTAGGATTTGAATATCATTGCTATGTGAAGATTGTTTTATAAGCATTGTTGTTTAAGTGAGTTGTTGAGCAAATAACTTGAACTAGGATTTGAAAAGAACATGAGTATCATTGTTATGTGAGATTGGTTGTTGAGCATTGTTGGAAATATTTTGAGTGAATGTCATATGCTTGGACTAGGGTTTGTAAGGAAGGATTGTTTTATTGAGTGATTGGTTGAGTAGAGTTGGTTTATCCTAGTCAAGTGGGTGTGTGAAGTGATTGTTCAAGTTCTATAAAAAAAAATATTCTATATTCTAAATTGAATTGAGAAAGTGATGGAGCATTGAGGTGAATAAGAAGCTCTCCTTATGTTTTTGAAAAAGTGATTGAAAGTGATTGAGCATTAAGGTGAATAATAAGCATATTGAGTCTCTAAAAATTATTTTTATGTTTCTAAGTGTGTGATTGAAAGTAATTGAGTATTGTGATAAGTGTAGAATATATCGAGTCTCTAACAATTTTCTTTATGTTTCTATGAGATTGGACAAGTTCTTGTGTGGACTTGTTGAGCAGATTTGAGGCAAGCATTTGAGAAGACTTGTGGATATATTTGAGTAAGATTTTGTGGAAGCTTACAATATATATTGAGAGTATATTTGGACAAGTTATATAGAGGAATTGTGGAGCAGATTTGAGCAAGTTCTAGAGAGGACTTGTAGAGCAGATTTGAGCAAGTTCTAGAGAGGACTTGTAGAGCAGATTTTGATGAATTTCTAGAGAGGACTTGTACAGAATTGAGCAAGTTATAGAGAGGAATTACGGACAAATTAGTGTAAGATTTTTAGGAATATTACAAGGTAGATTTAAGACAAGTCTTTGAGAAGGCTTGAGAGTAGAGTTGATTGATTGATTTGTTCAAACTTTGAGTTAAGGTTTAGGGCAGATCCAACAAAGTTGATTTGAGATTGAGTCAAACTTTGAGTTATATATTGAGGATAGAGATTGAGAATAGATTTGTGCTAGATCGAAGTACTATGTTTAGTGCAGATTTAAGAATAGAGTTTGGTGCAGATTTGAGGACAGGTTTGTGCTAGACTAGAGATAAATATTGAGCAGATTTGTGCTAGACCGAAGGATTATGTTTAGTGCATAATTGAGACAATGCTTTGGAGGTGACATAGCAGAGGATAGTAGTCTCCACTGGATAGAGATCCATTAGCTAGGGTAGTGAGGATAGGTCTTCTGAGTGAGGATACGAGTCTTTAGTGGAGAGATATCCACAAGCCAGTGTAGTGGAGGTAGTAGTCTTCTAGAGGATCACCAATCAGAGTAGAGGAGAAGGAGTTCTCTTGTGGATAGAGATCCACAAACTCGATTTAGGGGATTGGTGTCTCATTTGGATAGAGGTCCATAAAAATTGTAATAGGGAAAGGATTCCCAAGAAATTGATTGATAAAATTCTAGTGAAATATTTTCTTCGTGGAGTAGCCCACATTGGGTGAACCACGTAAATTATGGTGTCTCTATTGTGTGATGGTTTGTGTATTGCTTTGATTACTACTATAGATATTTATATCTATATATTACATAATATTGATTGAGAAAGAAAAGTAAAAAGTGGTCTTATATTGTTCACCCCCCTCTCAGTATAAGATTATGTTCTTTAATTTCTTTGAGTTTATCTCTATATTTAGTTTCACTCATAATAAAGATGATGGACCTTCTGCCCATAAACCCTAGTTTGCTTCCAGGTATTGATTCAGATTTGTTAGCTTTAGTAGATACCATAGCATTGAGTAGAATAAATTTTTGAATCAATTGAAATTCATCATCGATCTCTCTGTATTATCGAGAGATTTCATCCAATGAATGGATCAAATTTGGCAGCATGGTGTCAAAGGAATGATGAATCCAAGGGTGGATACTTGGATCAATAGTTGAAGTTTAGGAGTCAGATGGACCCAACTAGCTGAGAGTTTGTAGGATTGCATCAAGTTGTCAAGGGATGATAAATCCAAGTGTGAGAACTTGGATCAAGAGCCGAGGGTTGGGGTCAGAGGAACCCTAGCTTAGCTGAAGATTGGTGAGTAGAGGGATCCCAGTGAGAGTTTTTGAATGAGGAGTGCTCGAAGGCCATTGCAAAGAAAAAGAGTGCTTCTTCCAAGCCAAGATCTACTAATAGTTTTATCGTTCTCCCTATGAACCAACCTAGTCTAGGGGAAGAGGATACTTACCAATCCAACACTCAACTCTAATACCACTGATACGGAATAAACACTTGAGAGCAAGCACACGAATAGCATAATGAAAACTTCTTTGTATTCAAACCAAAAATATCTTTATAGGCATGTATGCCTTTACAAAAAATGGTATTTAATGCACCTAATCTATGTGAGCATTAAATTTTGTATAATGATAATCCCTATCAGTTGACATGGAAGAAGATATGGATATTGATATGGAAAACTAACTATTTTGTAGAGACTCGAACATACTAGTGGCATTAGACAAACTCACTAAATACTGCCTAGTTCCTCTAAGACCAAATGTGTGTGCCATGAATTCATTTACCAGATCATGGGTATGGTAATGACTCAAGTTAATCAAGAACCAATGTGTGTGCAAGTGAGTTCATTAACTCATCTTGAGTAAATTGGGTAAACATTTTATGGATGAGACCAAGAAGCTAGCTTGTCCTTATGTGTGGTCAAAGGTCTCTTTAAAAGAGACGTGTCACCACACATGAATTTACTCCATTGCCAGTCAAACATCTATAGCTCCGATGGAGGATAAATCCATAGTCAAAGGATTTGATCTCTTAGATTTTGAGGATGACTACTTAACCGTCTGACTAGAAATGTAGTATGATCCTTACAACTCAATGATCAGTGGTGTGTGATGTAAAATATTTGGAGTTTTTATTAGGGATTTTTTCCTATTCTTTATTTTATTTTTGTAATTGTGATAGTGGTGAGAACCACTATTTTTGTGGACTATGTTGCATGATGGGACTAGCAAGGATTACCCTTTTCACCTTGAGTTTCATACCAAGTATGGTGTTATCTCTCTTTGAAACAATATGTTTTTATGATGTGAAATTATTTTTGGTTCAAGAATATTTTGGAGTCAATTTCCAAAACTTAAGATTTTCTTAGTGTATATGTGTGATGGTCCTAAAAGGAACTTGACATGTATTTTGGAGGTTGCTTAAAATACTAGGAGTGGCTAAGTGACAAAAAACACCTAGGTATTATAGATATGTGGCTTTGCAAATGATAATTTTGGCTTTACAAAATGGTGTGGGTGTTGTTGTGAAGGTGCCCCTGATTAAGGCAACATGACTTTATTGGACCAATTAAAACCTTGAACTAGATAAATGATCCCTAATATAAAATGTGAAATGTGGATGGAATGTATGAAATGCAATTTTGTGAAATGGAGTGTAATGCAAATGTGTGTATGAAGTGCAAAATATAAAATGATATGTGTGCAATGCAGTGTTGTTAAATGAAATGTGTACAAATGAAGTACAATTTTTGTGTATTAGCCATGCATATATACATATATATAAATAACATTATGCATAGAATACTCTCAAGTGTATGATGTTCAATGGCTCAGGTTTTTGTACTCACCCTAGCTGGGTAAGCTTAAGATTAAGATGTGACCAAAGGTATTAAGTACCTTTAGGGCCTTTTGAAAATTGAGGTGTAACCAAAGGGATTAAGTACCTTTGGAGTTTTTTTGAAAATTGGAATGTGACCAAAGGGATTAAGTACCTTTAGAGATTTTTTCAAAATTGGAATGTGACCAAAGGGATTAAGTACCTTTGGAGAATTTTTGAAAATTGGGATGTGACCAAAGGGATTAAGTACCTTTGGAGCATTTTGAATAAAATGGAATGTGACCAAAGGGATTTAGTACCTTTGGAGATTTTTTGAAATTTTGAATGTGACCAAAGGGATTAAGTACCTTTGGAGATTTTTTGAAAATTGATATGTGACCAAAGGGCTTAGGTGCCTTTGGGGATTTTTGAAATTGATATGTGACCAAAGGGCTTAGGTGCCTTTGGGGATTTTTGAAATTGATATGTGACCAAAGGGATTAGGTGCCTTTGGGGCTTTTTGAAATTGATATGTGACCAAAGGGATTAGGTGCCTTTGGGGCTTTTTGAAATTGATATGTGAGTGACTAGGAGGATGTGCTATCCTGAGAATCCCCAATTTGCTTGATGACTGATGATGTGAGTGACTGGGAGGATGTGATATCCTAAGAATTCCTAGTATACTTGGTGATTAAGTTGGTACCAATGTTCTGATCAGATGGGTTGGATGGACCATTTATGGGAAATACTTTTAGATCAATAAGATCTTGGACAACATATTTAAATACATGATAGCTATTGATGTCATGGCTCACTTGTTGATGATAAGGATAGCACAAATGCTCCTTTAAAGTGTTTGCCTTGTTTGGTTAGGTTTCTTGGTTTTATTTTTGGAAGTGAAATCTCTTGTGCTTCGTAAAGCCTTCAAAAAATGGTTGCATAAGATTCTGAAAGCATCATGTAGTTACGAGGGGGTTGACACTTGGTGCGTTTGTCCAATTGTGTTGGATATTGAAATTGTGATACAGGTATTGTAACCTAATATGTGGATTGTGGAACTGCATGTTGTAATTATTATGGTTGATGACACTGATGATGACTCAACTACAACTCAATGTTAGTGAGTCAAGTTAAAATTTATTGTAAAATTTTAGTGTGTTGACAATCTATTTTTAAGTCTTTATTTGCTTGTTGAGTGAATTGAGATGTGGTGAATGGATTGATGAATGGATGAGATTGAGTGTGTTGTTGGAGGTGTGATGAATTGAGGGAAATAGAGTGAATTTGATGATGATGATGAGGTTGTTGAAGAAATAGTTGTGAATGAAAAAAAATAATATGATGTATGAGGACTATGGATGGGTTGACTTATGGGAATAGAATGGGTTGATGGAGGTATAGGGATGGAAACCATAGAATATTGTGGTACCCAAGATGGACTTTGTGTGATGAAGGTGGGTTGAGTGGAAATTGGTTGAGGTTTAGGGTTCACCTAAACTTATTGTTGAGTTGTCTACCACTTCTTAAGCAATTTTTTCAAATGTACCCATGCTTCATTAATTTCCACATCATCATTGGAAGGCATGGATGAATATGGAATGGCTAATGTGGATGGGGGACAAGTGGCAATTGGAATTGTAAAATGACTGGATGAGATGGGTATTTGTGAAGCAACATTAACTTGTGTTTCGTACCAGGGGTTGGTATAGGTAGATTTGTATGAAATGCTAAAATAAAATGATGGTTGGGGAATGGAGAAATGGGATGAAGGTGCAACTGATGCCTCAAAAAGAGGGTTAATATACACATGGGTGAAGTTGGATGGCTGGGAATGAGCAAGTTCCTACTATAAAGTAGGATCTTGTCTAGGTGAATTGGGAATTGACTGTAAGATATAGTTATTAGATTTCATCAGAGCTTCTACTTTTGCCATGTCTATATGGGTAATGTGGTTATCAATGGTTGGTGAGGTTGACTCTATTTGCATAATAGCCATATGAAAATTTATGGATGACAAGGAATGTGAGGAACCTGTAGATAAATCTCCCTATGTCACATTTAGAGAATCTACCACATAAGTTGTGGGGAAGGTAGTTGCATTTTATTTTATACATTTTCTCATAATTTTTTAGTAATTTATCATAGTTATTTACCTTTTCATTCGTACATGCTATTAACGCTTTTGTGTTCTTTGTGTAGATCATAAATTTTCTATAAGGTAAGAGGAGCGCAAGATTTTAACATCATCACCACTTATCGAGGTCATGAAGAAACCCTTTGTAGGATGGTTTGTGGATGCGAGAAGGCCACATAGTGCATCAAAATTATGTTAGAGAGGGTTAAACCTCTCAGATTATGTATTCATTGTATCACACTATTGAAATCCCTAAAGGGGATGTGTTTGTAACCCATTTTGAGCAAAATAGGTTATATTTAATATATAATGGACCCAATTTGTCATTTACTTGTTTTATCATAGTTTGTTATATTGCATGCTCTTGTGTTCATTTATTGCAATCATACATTTCAAGTTATTGTGCATCAATTTTTGAGCATTTCATCCAGAGAAGACCAGCTTCTAAAGTCCCAACTAACTACGCTAGAAAGGGGAAAAGGGGAAAAGGGAGTGAGAAAGAAAGAAAATAAGGTTGTAGATAAAACTAAAAAATATAAAATATAGCCACATCAAGACACACTCCTCCATTGAAGATGCAAATAATAGCAAAAAAAAAATCAACCTGCCCCACCTATCACTTCTTTGGCTCGACCTGTAGAAATGAATTCTAGAACCAGTGGGAAGGTGCATGAAATATAGATAGAAAAATTAGAGCACTCCCACCCGATTGGATTTTTCAAAAATAAATCTTGATGCTCGATGGTGAACGTGAATTCTAGAACCACCCAGTCAAACCCATAAAATATAAATAGCAAAATTAAGTAGATTGACTCAGACGACTATAATAGAAATAAAATTTCACATAAAGGTAACAAGAGAATGACAGATAGATTGAGAGACTAAATAGTAGCTCCTTATTATTTACAGGCAATAAAATATTACATATGAATTGTAAAGGCCATAGAGCCGTCCTTTTGGAATGACAAGTATTCCACTATTTATAGATTATTTTACATTGAATTAAAATTACAGCATTGATGGCATCAGGTGTGAAGATCATTTTGGAATAGTTAGAAGATCAATTGATATTCTATTCTTAAAAAAAAATATGGTTTTCTAGAGGAAGTTAGGTTTTTCTACGTAGATTTGGGCCCTTGATCACTCTTTCTAGACCTGCTCGAATAATAAATTTTATTTACTCTGCATATTTGAACTCCTAAGAGGTCTATCTGATTATCGTAGGCTCCACGTACTTCTACTCATTCCTTATCAGCTCGTACCAAGGCATCTATGACTATTAATGACCCAAATTAAAACCTCCTTTCCTTTGTCATCATCTTCGCTCAGAAAAACACCATTTTCTTAGTCTTTTGCTCATCATATTTCTATGTTGGAAGATTGGGCTTGGACCTTCAGTGTCGCCTTCCCAAAATTCCATCCAACTTTGGGGATGGTAATTTAGGACTTGTGATAGTTGAACCATAGTCCACTTCTACTATCCAAGGATTTAGGATCCCATTCTTCTATCCAATAATTAGGGTGGGATTTTTAGATTTTCCTTTGAGCATGATCCTACCCATTCTTCCATCCAACTCTAGACTTAGTGATTTGGCTTGTTGATTGTCCGTCTAACTTCGATCATCTGCTCCTTCCATAAAAACTTCAAAATTGGTTGGAATGTTTATGAAATCAACCTATAGAGCAAAGTGGATAAGAACGAATAAAATTTCACCCACAATCTTGGTGACTCACAAGGGCCTTCCACTCTGTGGGAGAGAAGAATCCAGAAATAAACTTCCTTAAATGAGGGAGGGAAGAGTAAAATAGATGTAGGGAAGCCTAAAAGCAACCAATGGGGGCTGCTAAAACTAGAGAAGAAGAGGAGAGGAAGTACACAGTACCCAAGTATTGACTGGATGAAACATAGCAAAAATGGAACAAAGAAGGATGCCAAGGGAAACAAAATAAGGGAAAGGAAGAGATGAGTAAAGGAAAAAAGACAAAGTAGATGGATGAATTGGAAGGTAGTTAGTATGATACCCATACATTCTGCACTTCCATCAACATACCCCACCAAAGACCAAGGCTGGTTCTAGAATAGACATAATGCCAACAACATCCATCTTGATACTTTATTTTGCCATAATCATGCAAAAAATGCCCAATCTATCATCATTCATTTGCAACATCATATCCATATTTAAACTCACTGCTTTCTACCATTTTGATGTTCTATTTATATTTTATTTTCTGCTGGGTAGAGGAAAGAACACTTTTTCAATACTGCAACATATATCCTCATGGGAATTGTGCATAAATTTTGAGCCTTGGTCCATTGGGTACGGGGTCACAGTAAAATAACACAAAGAGAGGAGTTTTAAAATCAATTATGCTTTTAGGAAATCCACCAAGAGTAATCAATGAATAGGTCACCGACCATGTGCCTACAACAATTTTATTTAGTTGTCAATTTTTGTACATAAAATTGTAGTGTGAATGGTATAACACAACCATTGGCCTGTACTGGAGATTACCTAGTAAATTTGCAATGTTTGAACTAGATCATATCAAACTTGAGGCACTTTCCATAGTTCAGTTGGTGTTGCCCAAAATTTTTTCAAGCTACAATCAAATTACAGTTTGGTAGATCATTGTACATATCAATACCTATGCGATCGATGATTTATGTGGCAATAAATTTTACCACTAGAGAGTCTTCTTCATATACTGGTTTGTGTGGCAGTAGGATCCAATGTTGCCAAATCTTAGGATCCACTTGTGAAATCTTGACCTCACACTCCTCCATTAACTCCATATAATTTTTCTTGTGAGCTTTATTGATTGAGCCTACAGGGGATGGGACCTCTATTTCTTGGGAAAAGATGCAAGTGATAGAATTATCTATTATGATTTTGGTGCTTACATATTTCCTACATGGACTTGAGAAACGATCCACCCCTTGTATTTCAAATTACTGTGACCTTGGCTCTTGTACAACTTGTGGTGGTATATCTAGCATACACTATACAGTGTGGAAGGAGGCATTAGAAATTAGGAAATGGGATGGAAGGGAAGAATTATCTGAAGATGTCTTCCTGTAACACCTTAAAATTGACTCATTTCATTTCACACATTTGCATGAAAAACACAAAAATTGCAAAAATTGTATTATGCATTTATTACCTTAAAATTCGTGCCTCTTTGATGAGATCATACTACGATCAGCAAGATCATAGTATGACCTCCAAAATTGTAGCACAATTTTAGACAATACGATCTCTATGATCAGCGTACGATATCATCGATCGTAATACGATCTTGCTCTGAAATAGAAAAATTAAAATTAGAAAAAGACAAAGTTAGTTAAACCGTTCTTACCTGTGTTACTGCACGAGATCTACGAGATTGGATCCGTTCAGTTTCACCCAATTTTGGAAGGAGTTACAACAAATCCAACCTCCTCCCTATTCTGAACACTCTCCCATGCCTATTTAATTAGACCATCCCCTCTGCAATCCTCCTGGCTCCATCGCACTTTAGAGAACTTAGTTCAATTTTGTATCTAGGTTTTGTTATTTCAATTTTACTTGCAGAATCAGAGGTGATCATTGTAGATCAGGTGTTGTAGTATCATGATAAAAGTATGAAATTGCAGGTTTAGAGTATGATCTTGCTCAGAAGGCTATGATCTTGCCTGCAGCTTTCTTGGGGGCAACCCTGAGCCCTGGTTCATGATTTCTTTGTATTTTTATCATTAATATGTACTTCATTTAGCATATTTATCACATAGGAGATTCAATTTAATCATCTGCATCCTTGGAGTTCACCCAATCACATGTAATTGCATCTTTTAGGTAGTTCATACTCATTCATTTTTCAAATTCATATCACCATTAATGTCCACAATTTCTATTAGATATAGAACATACTTGTTAAGTGTAATTTTAAGTATTGAGTTATAGATCAATCTATTTTCTATCCTTCACCCATGCATTTGCTATCTTCTATCAAAATCGAATCATTCTATCTCTGTTCAAGTTATGATCTTGCAGAATCATAATATGATCTTGCAATTTCGTGATACGATATCGCCTTTTTTTGTATGATTTGGACTGCATACAAAAAGCAAAAACTTCATCAGACATCCGGATTAAGGTAAGATTTTTTATCACTTTAAGCATTGTATTATCATATCACATCCTATTCTTTGTTATCTGTTGTTTGCACTTAAGCTAAAAAGCACATATAGATTAAGTTAGCTGCATATTGGCCAAACTTAGGCTTGTATGATATTGGATTAAAAATAACACATCTAAACCAATTCCTAAGCCTAGGCATGAAAACTACCACAAAACGTTTCCTGGTGAACCCAAAACCCATTCGTTGAAAAATCACCATAAGAAAGTACAACTAAGTACTTCTCTTTGAGGTGTAGACCATCCATTCTCCCATTCCCCTCTAAGGCGCAAATCCATCTACCTTGAGGAAAGGAGTGCAAGAATTTTTGGCCTACACTTCCTTGCTAGAAGCATAAGTCTTTCTATTTGTACTACCTCATGGAATATTTGAGGGAATCTCCTTTTCCCAACTTACATTAAGAGAAAGCTTATATTTGAGCTAAGAGCCCAAATATAGAACATATGAGCCTAGGTGGGAGATGGCTGGTATTCAGGAGGGATCCTATCCTAGCTCCTTTTGAATCGAATTTTAAAATATACTATGGAATCAAAATGGGTCATCTTGATGTACAAAATATGCATCAAGAGTTGGAATGGATCCAAGGATCCATCAAATGCATCAACTAGTGCTCCTACCAAATCTATCCATGGGTGAATGGTTTTTTGCCCAAGGGTATGGTACCACCATAGTGCCCTCCCTTCTAGAGATAAGACCAAGAGCCTGATTATGACATCTTCATGCACTATGTTATGGAGGATAACCAATGCAATAACATCTTCCAGATGTTCTTGATCCATTCCCAAGGTGTCATTATATTTGGTCAAGGATTTTAGGGTACCTAAACTTCAAAATAATCGAGGTGGCCGAATCTATCTGATGATGAAGAAGATGCATTGGCCGAGAATAAGACAGGTGATAGTTTCAAGCAAGGTGATACTCAGGATGAGGAGCAGACCACATCTATTAAAATATTTGAGGCTCTCTATCTGTGATCAGTGAGCGATAGCGAACCGGTAAAAAGACTTCTGAATGTTCAAATGTCATTCCCGGGTCCTCGAGGCGCATACAAATGATATTAAACGTGGGGAGCGAACAGAAGGATCGTTTTAAAAGGTCCATGCCGCTCTAAGAAAAAGGGCGCGTGTTCGTCCTTTTAAAGCAAAGGTCTACCCCTTTTTCTTAGAGAGCTGGATCTAAGTGGTATTCTTTATCTATAGCAGAGGCAGCTCTCTACACTGACATCGATAAGCACTGGTTTACCCTGAATCACTGTGATTTAATATGTGCTTCTCAAGATGCTCGATCTCATTTTAAAATTGAAAGGTTCATTGAGATTGCATGATGATGGGGTCATCACGAGGGTGCATCCAAGTAAGGAAATGAATCTAGCATATGAAAAAGAGCTAGAGATTATTGGATCACCCGACCTAAAATAAAAGGTGGTCATCTCCATCATCCATGACCAGGGGGATTAGGATTCATGATAAACCTATTCCCCATGACCATGACAACAAAATCGATAGATCTTAGGGAGATATAATATATGAAAGCCTTTCAATGCAATTATTATGAATGGAGCACATATTTTTTAAAATGGAAAAGGGTCCTTCTGCCTAGGCGCCCAAACTAGATGATTTAAGAAATCATTTTCATCTTGATCTTTATAAGCTCCAAAAATATCCTTTTCTTGTCTAAAACTCTCTTTATTCATGAGAGAAGAGATCCCTCTTTCAACCATATTAAAATAATTTTCACTATGGATCGACCAGCAAATGTGAGTATCTCTTCCGACATAGGTGTACCCCGATATAATATATTGAATCCTAATGATAATTCCACCAAATTTTTTTCTAAAAGACTAGAAGCTAGAGTGAAATCATTCTTAATGAATCCATTGAGATACTACCAATTATATTTATTTTGTTCTGATATAAACCAAGAATCTTGATCTACTAATCTGGCCAAGCAACCCAAAATATGGGAAAAAATAGTAAATTACTTTACATTTGCCTTGGGAATTTCATGCTAGCATAGGAGGTCTAACAGACCAGGATCATTCCATTGTGGGTAGCTCAGATAAGCCATTGAGGTACTAGCCTTCATAGGTCCTATTTCATACATCAGAGTCGAAGTCGCTAAATGAACATACTATCACCACTTGAAAGGTTAGGGTTGTTCATCAAAACTTGGGTCCTTCAAAAAATAAGAAATCTCAACAGAAAAAGGAAAACTGATCTTATGATATGGAGATGCTACGTAGTAAGAGTCACCAGGTGATTTGCCAAGATTTGGGTAAACCAAAGAATCACCAGAATCTAGTTTCCTTAATCACAAAAACTCATTGAGTTCCCTAGTAGAGTCACCAAAAATTGTTGGTGTAAAAAATAGCACCGAATGAGAAAGGGACATATCCAAAGGTTCTTGACCAACATTAAACAATTGTTCGATCCAATATGGGTAGAATTTATCGATCTTCAAAGAAGATCAACTCCTAAAGTCCCAGCTAACTACACCACAAAGGGGAAAAAAAGGAAAAGGGAGCAATAAAGAAAGTAAATAAGGTTGTAGCCAAAACTAACAAGGATGGAAAGCAACTACAACAAGACACACTCATTTGTCATTGTCGATGCAAAAAATAGCAAACCACCTAATAGATCAACTCGTCCTGCCTATCACTTCTTCTTCGACTTGACATGTAGGGGCAAATTATAGAACCAGTGGGAAGGTGCATGAAATCTAGATAGTATAATTAGAGTGCTCCCACCTGATTGGCTTTAGCAGAAATAAATATTGATGTCCAAATGTGAACATAAATTCCAGAATCACCTAGTCGAACCCATGAAATCTAGATAGCAAAATTAAGCATATTAACTCAGATGACCATCGTAGAAAAAAAGAGAATGATAGAAAAATTGAGATACCAAACAGTAGCCTCTTATTATTTATAGACAATGAAATATTACGTATGAATTGTAAAGGCCATAGAGCTACCCTTTTGAAATGGCAAGAATTCCACTATTTATAGATGATTTTACATTGAATTAAAAATTACAACATTGATGGCATCAAGCGAGAAGATCATTTTGGAATAGTCAGAAGATCAACTGATATTCTGTTCTTCAAAAAATGGTGGCTATCAAGATGAAGTTAGGTTTTTTACGTATATTTTGGCCCTTGATTTCTCTTGTCGAACCTATGTAAGCAATAAATTTTATCTACTTTGTCCCTTAGAAATCTTGATAGGTTTATCTAATTACTGTGGGCTCCACATACTTCTAATCATTCCTTATTATTTTATACCAAGGCATATGTGACTATTAATGATCCAACTTGAAACCTCCTTTCCTTTGTCATCATATCAACTTAGAAACACACCATTTTCTTAGTCTTCTGCTCATCATATTCCTAGGATGGAAGATTGGGCTTGGACCTTGAGTGCCACCTTCCCAAAATTCCATCCAACTTTAGGGACGAGAATTTAGGACTTGTGATAGTTGAACCATAGTTCACTTTTGCCATCAAGAAATCTAGGATCCCATTCTTCTATCCAATAGTCAAGGTGGGGTTTTTGGATTTTCCTTTGAGCATGCCCCTACCCATTCTTCCGCTCGACTCCAAACTTAGTGATTTGGCTTGTTGATTGTCCATCTGGTTTCGGCCATCTGCTCCTTGTTGGCAATTTTGGGTACTTTGGGTAAATTGCCTTTGCTCAAGTGTATAATTTGTCATTGATGTCAAGAAGCTCTTGAAGGAATTTGATTTGATGTCAAATAATTTGTTTTTATGAAGGTTACGGCATGATAGTTTCAAAGGTCTTTTATAAACCCCAAGTTGGCAGGTTTAAAGATTATAGGTGGATGCATTAGTTTAATGCATTTGGGTCCAGGAGGAAGTATTTATTTAAATAATTAAAAACCTTGTTAAGGTTCCCTTTAATTATTTTTAAATAAATATTAAATTATTGTTTGCAATGGGTTCTCCTAACCCATGGCGCAAATGTCTTAACTATGTGGGTGCTATGTTTTAAGATTGTGGGCGCTAGCCAAGACCTCCACCGACGTGTTAAACTCCTTGCCGACGTCAAGAGATTATGGTAAAAATGCATATAAATCTCCCTCGATGAAAATCAAGAATCATCCCATCCACATTTTGAAAATATTTGCTCGCTATGATTTCGTGATCCGTTGTTCAGATTTCTTGTTCGACTGTGTCTTCGCCGTTTTCGTGAATCCACTGTTCATTTTTTTTGTACTCACCATTTGTCGTAAATCAGCCGTAAGGTTTTCTTCTTCATGTTTGTGTCAGAAGAAAGGAAGGCAATATTGTTTTATTTAATCCCTGGTGCAGAAGGAAAAATGCTAACAACGTGAGGTTTAAACCTCACCGGGCGCCTTTGGTGCACCGGTAGCGGCTAGGCTGTTGGCGCGCTACCCAAATGGGAGGTTTCATGTTCAAATAACGTGAAAGGGTTTTTCATCGTGAAGTAGACATAGCAGGTGGTGTTAGAATTCATGCACAATTTCTCCATAGCACAATTTTTGATGTTGGCCAAGGTATTTTCGAAATTAATTTTTGCTAAGTGTATTTTGCGGATGGAGGAATTTTATTAGAGGGAAAAACAGCTTAGGAGTTATAAGGAGTTTAAAGCTTGTTTTATTTTGATAAAATATTCTTTTGAAGGTGTTGTTTGAAATATATTATTGCATTCTTATGAGAAATAAAATTTATTTTTGATAAGACTATAAGGGAGAAATAAGGTGTATAAGGGATAAATTTTTCTTGTAATGTTGAGAGTGCTTTTGGTTGATTATGGAAATGAAAGCATGATGTTTTAAGGTTAAAATTGCTTCTTGTGTGAAGTTGTGAAACCTTAAGTGGGCAGCTTTGAGATTGACATTTGCTTTCATTAAATTGGTAATAATCAAGCTATTCTTTACTTGGTTAAAGTGTTGGGCTTACTCCTTTGTTGATGATTTGAAAAGTTGTTTTGTGCTATTGTGATTTGATTTGGTGGATGCTTTTTGTTCAAACAATATTGGAGAGAAAAGGATTTCTACTTGTTTCCTTTTCTGATGTTGATTGTGAAATGCTTCAAGGTTGTGTTTTGAGTTGAATGGTGTTGATTGAACCTTGTTTGATGAGCATTGTTGTTGAAGCCCTAATTGATGGTGAAAAGAACATAAGTATCATTGTTATGTGATTCTTTGCATATTTAGCAATTGTTGGGGTTTCATGTTCTTGAAAGAAAGCATTCTATCCTATCCATTTCAGATATTGAGTTGAGTTTCTAGATTTGAGATTGAGTTTGAGCTACGTTGATTTGAGTTGAGTTTTGAGATTGGGAGTTGAGTATAGAACATATTGAGTCTCTAACAATTCTCTTTATGCTTCTATGAGTTTGATAAATCACATTGGGTCTCTAATAATTCACCTTGTGATTTCCTACTAAGAAAGTTTTTTTCTTGGTGAGCTTGCTGAGTTTTGGACAAGTTTCGGTGGGGACTTGTGAGCAGTCTTGGATAGGTTTTGATGGGGACTTGTGAGCAATTTTGGACAGGTTTCGATGGGGACTTGTGAGAAGATTTGGACAGGTCCTAGCAGAGGACTTGTGAGCTGAGTTTGATAGTTCTATCAGAGAACTTGAGGACAGAGGTGCACCTTGAGGACAGAGGTGCACTGGTTCTTTGAGAAGAACCTGAGGATAGATTTGGCAAGTCTTTGAGAAGGCTTGTGTTCAAAGGATTGATTTTTTCAAGCTTAAGCATTGGACAAATTTGACAGACAGAGGAAGAATTGTACTAGACCGAATGACTATGTTTGGTACAGGTTGCTGAGCTACTATGGACATGATCATAGAATGCAGAGGTCTCTTAGGCTAAGCATTGAGGACAAGAGGTCTTCGATGGAAAGGAGTTCCATGTGCTGGCAAGAGGTAGAGGCAGTTGATCTTCTAAGGGATCATTTATAGAGCAGAGGGGAAGGTATTTCCTTTGAGCAAAGGCTCATAAATTCTTATTGGGGGAAGGTATCTCCTTTGGGCCGAGGCTCATAAACATTGTAATTGGGAAGGATTCCCAAAGAACTTTGAGATAACTTTTAGAGAAAAGTTTTGTGGACGTAGCCCAACCATTTTGGGTGAACCACATTAAAATTGATGTCACTTTGTGGATGATATTGTGCATTGCTTTGATATTGCTTTAGGTATATTGCTTTACTGTTTTGAAGTATAAAGGAAAAAGTAAAAGGAGGTCTTATACTGTTCACCCCCCATTTCAGTATAAGCTTATGTTTTTCAATTGGTATCAGAGCGGGTGCCTTCAAAAAGTTTAACAACTTGAAGGAAAAGTTAGTAAAGAACACAATGGATCATTCAAGTGGCAATGTAGCACCTATTCTTGATGGGTCAGATTTTGGTCTTTGGAGTGCAAGGATGAAGGTTCATCTAATGGCACTTGGGAATGAGGTTTGGGAAGTGATTGAAGATGAGTACACTATTCCTGAACATGGTCCTAATACTAAGTAAGAAATGCTCCTACATCACAACAATTCAAAGGCAATGAATGCAATCCTGAAAGGCTTACATAAAGCAGATCTCGCCAAGGTGATTCACTGCAAGACAGCTAGTGAAATGTGGAAACAGTTGAAGGTGGTTCATACAAGTGATACAAATGTCAGAAAGGCCAAGTTGAGACACTTCAAAGGTATTTTTGAACAACTCAATATGAATGATGATGAAAATATTAGTGACTACATGCTTTGTATGGATGAGGTTGTTAACTCCATGAAAGACTTAGTTCTTGAGCTTGCTGAAAATGATGTTTGTGATAAGATTTTAAGATCTCTTCCTAATAGATTTAGTGAAAAGATTTTTGCTATTGAGGAAGCTAAAGATTTGGATAAGTTGAAAAAGGATGAGCTCCATAGTATACTTGCAGCATTTGAGTTGAGAACTCAAGTGAAGGTTGATGTCAAGAAAGAGGCAACTTTCAAGGCTACCAAGAAATCCAAGGGTAAACAACTTCAAGATAGTGATGAGTCTTCTAGTGATGAAGAGGCATATTACAGCAAGAAATGCAAGTTCTCTAGAAAGCACAAAAGTATGAAAAATATAAGATGTTTCAATTATGGAAAGTTTGGTCATTATGCTACTGACTGTACTATTCCAAAGAATGAAAGTGATGAAGATAAACATGATTCTAAAAGCAAGGATTCTGAAAAGCACAAGCATCATAGGAAGAACAAAGATGAGCACAACAATCAAGGAAAGAGGTATTCTCACAAGCACAAGAAGATTTTCTACCTAGACAAAACAAGTAAGTGTTCTAGTAGTGATAGTGAAAGTTCTTCAAGTGATGATGAAAATGAGATGTTGTTCATATCAAAAAAAGAGGAAGAACCGAAACATAGATTCATTATCATGAAATGTCTTAGATGTGGAAACTTTGGTCACCTTGAGGATGATTGCACAAATAATCATTTGGTTTCTAGTATGTATGAGGATGCTTCAGAAAACTATAAGGAAGATGCATGTATGGTTTTTGAAAAGGGTAGCACCTTTAGTGATAAGAAATCTGAAAAAGGCTTTGATGATTCAAAAAGCAAACAAATAGAGGAAGATATAGAGGAAGGTGGAGTAGATCTTGAAGGTGAACTTATTAGTGCTCTGAGTGCTTTGACAAAGGAAATAAATAAGAATGCTAGACTCAAGGATAAGTTAGATGAATGTTGTATGGAGAGATATGATCTTATAGAAAGTCTTGAATTCTCTATAGCTAAGACACAAGAACTCAAGTATGAGTTAGAGTCTAAGGTTCTTGAGCATAGTGAGTTAGAACAGAAAATTGCTTCTTTGAAAGAGGAAACTAAATAGTACAAGGATAAGATTTACAGGTTTCAAGATAGCTCCAAAAATGTTAAGTCACTCATCAAAGGTCAAAGAAAGACAACAGATAAAATAGGCCTTGGTTTTGTTAAGCCACACAAGGAACAAGTTGGAGAGTCTAGTAAGAGACTCCAAAAGGAAGAGAGTTCTGATGAGGAAAGTACTTCAAAAAAGGAGTCCTTGAATGATAGATGCACAGAAATAGAAAACATAATTCAGAATGAGAAGAAGAAGTTTTTAGAACCTAAGAGGTCAAATAAAGGAAAGTTTCAAGGCAGATGTTTTGCTTGTCACAGGTTTGGTCACATGGCTTCACATTGCATGGCTCAAGTGAAAAAGGTAAATGACAATTTTAGAAGTGCTAGTTTCTTTCAAGGGTATTGCTACTCTTGTCAATAGTTTGGGCACAAGGCAATTTATTGCAAGGCAAATAACAAGAATAGGTTTGATCAGAACAGGTTTGATCAGAACAGGTTTGGTCAGAATAGGTTTGGTCAGAACAGGTTTGGTCAAGACAGGTTTGGTCAAAATTGGTGGATTCAAAGATCAGGTTTACCTCAGAGAAACAACATCGTCAAGTGTTTCAAGTGCAACAATGAAGGTCACATAATCAGACAGTGTAGAGCTGAAATTCCATAATACAAGAACATGAACAATGGCATGATTAGGTCCAAGGATCAAGGCATGGACAAGAACAGGGATGAGAACAAGAACAAGAACAATGACAAGAATAGGAATATGGACAAAGAGTTCAAGAGAAGGCCCGAAAAGGAAGTTATAGACGTTGATAATGATCAGTGCCTAATGGGATTTTTACTCCCACCCTAGAATTAATCACCTCATCAGGAGGTGGGGGAGGGAGTAAGCTAAGAGGCTCATTCTTAGTCCCGAGCCCCAAAGGTGACCCTTTTCCATTGATGACAAAGGGTGAGAGATATGAGTAAGGGGGAGAGCTTCAAAGTGAAGGGATGTTGCAAATGTGAATAAGACTTAGAAAAATCTAGTTTTTTCTAGTCCTAAGTGTAAACACTCCTAGGTTTTGTCGGCAAGATTTGTCGGCATCATTTTTTTTATTTTTTCTATTCTCCCTACCCTCCTCCTATATTCCCTCTATTCCTTTCTCCTTATCCCTCCATTTCTTCCATTATTCCTTCTTCCTCCTTATCCCTCCAACTTCCTTTCCCCTTATTACTCCAACTTCCCTTCATTTCCTCTCCTATTCCCTTCGCCGACTTCCTCCCTATAGCCTACATATATATTCATTATAATATGCAATGTTGGGTTGATTGCCATTGTAATATTGCTACTAAATTTTTTTATTAATATTAAATTATTAAGTTAATTTAATGTTGTACCTCCTCGTCCAAATTTTACATTTGGTATCAGAGCCAAGGTGAAGCCGGTCGGGCACGATTCCCAAGGTAGGTGTCAGGCACGAAGGTCGAGGCATCGCCAACAAGGCTCGAATCTTGAGGCGGATTGCAAGCAGGTTCAGGCATGGATCTCGAGATGGATCGTGCACAGGCTCAGCATGTGGATCGAGGTGACATGTGGCAACGGCATGTGGATCGAGGTGGTTTGGATCTCGAGGTGACGATGACACATGGTAGTGGCACACAAATTAAGGTGACATCAAGGTGATAAGTGGCGATTGACACAGCTGACATGGCAGTCCGTGGATCGAGGTAGAGAGGCTAACGTGGCACGGCTAGTGAGCTGACAGAGGACACGTGGAATTCTGTTGCAATAATTATTGAAGAATCCAAAGACTTGACCTCGTTGTCTTTTGATGCCCTAACTGGTTCACTTCTCTCACATGAAGAGAGGTTACAGGAAACTCCTACCACCAGTTATGGAGGAGATGATAAAGCTTTTGCCACACATGAAGGAAGAGGTAGAGGCCGTGGCGAGAGGACAACAAAGAGGCGAGAGGAAGGAATAATCAAAGAGGAGGAACTCCTAACAGAGGAGGATCATCCAACAGAGGAGGGAATTAGAATAGAGGAGGACAGCAGCAAAATAGAGGGAAACAATCAGGCAAAGGAAAAAGAGGAGATAAATCAAAACAAGTTTGCTACAATTGTGGCAAACCTAGCCATTATGCTCGAGATTGTTGGTCAAAGTCTTCGCAAGGAAGTAGCAACAACCAGAGCAGTCAGTTTGGAAATTTTGGAGAAGAGGAAGAGTCCACAAATCTCTTTCTTTCTTATGGCCAGATAGAGCAAAATATGAATGATACATGGATTTTGGACACTGGGTGTTTAAATCAAATGAGTGGCAAAGAAGAACTCTTTGCTACTTTAGAATCCTCATACAAATCTAGCATCTGATTGGGAGATGACAAATCATTGGCATTTGAAGGCATTGGAGCCATGGAGGTTCCACCGAAAGAAGGCGTCAAGCAAGTAAGTGATATCTATTACACACCCCATCTTCAACACAATCTTTTAAGTGTTGGTCAAATGCTAGAAAATAATTACAAGTTGATTTTTGATGAGGGTAAATGCACCATTTTTGACAAGAACAATAGTTATAGAATCATTACACAAGTGCCAATGTCAAACAATAGATTATTCCCTTTAAAATTTGGCCAGCCAGGGGGAAATAAGTTAGCAAATGTTGCTATTACCAATCTGTTGTGGTTGATCCACAACACACCCCAAAATTGGGGACCCACCTTTTTGCAGGCTCACAGGGAAGGATCTCAGTGACCCAGATGCCAAAATTGAAAAAAAGAGAAAATGCACAAGTGTAGAAAGGGGTCGCGAAATCGCGACAGGTAGCGAAATCGCGACATGTCGCGAAATCGCGACCGAAGCCGGAAAATTGTCGCGAAATCGTGACATGTCGGAAAATCGCGGTCAGCGCGGTCAACGGCAACGAAACAGAAAAATTGTCGCGAAATCGCGACGTGTCGCTGAGGAGGAAGAAAAAGGTGTCGCGAAATCGCGACGTGTCGGTGGCCAGGAAGAAAAAGGTGTCGCGAAATCGCGACGTGTCGGTGGCCAGGAAGAAAAAGGTGTCGCGAAATCGCGACGTGTCGGTGGCCAGGAAGAAAAAGGTGTCGCGAAATCGCGACGTGTCGGTGGCCAGGAAGAAAAAGGTGTCGGAAAGCGTGCGGGAGGAAAAAAGGTGTCGCGAAATCGCGACATGCTGTTCGGAAGAAAATAATTGATGTCGCGAAATCGCGACGTGTTTTGCCGAAGCGTACGGGTGATGAAAAGTGTCGCGATTTCGCGACGTGTTTTGGAAAGGTGTACGGAAGTGGAAAAACGTCGCGATATCGCGACAGGAAACAGCTAAAGGACTCGATGAGGAAAGACGTCGCGATTTCGTGACCGATTGCAGCAAAGGTGTACGGATGGAAAAATGGTCGCGATTTCGCTACGGGTTTTGACAGACTGTACGGAACAGAAAAATGGTCGCGATTTCGCGACGTGTTTTGCCGAAGTGTACGGAACATAAAAATGGTCGCGATTTCGCGACAGAAAGCTGCATGAAGGTCCGAAGGGAAAAACGTCACGATTTCACGACGAGTTTTGCAGAAGCGTACGGATGATGAAAGGTGTCGCGATTTCATGACGCATTTTGGCAAAGTTGTACGGTACAAGGAAGATGTCGCGAAATCGCGACGAAAATGAAAATCAGGCTCAAAGCAGGGAAGTGTCGCGATTTCGCGACGTGTTTTGGCAAACAGTACGGACGAAGAAAATGGTCACGATTTCGTGACAGAAAGCTGCATGAAGGTCCGAGGGAAAAAACGTCGTGATATCGCGACAAGTTTTGCCAAGGCGTACGGAAGATAAAAACGGTAGCGATATCGCGACGGTTTGTCGAAGGAAGGCAAGAGGATGATAATGGTCGCGATATCGCGACATAAAGTTGCCAAGGAAGCTCGAGGCCAGAACGGTAGCGATATCGCTACGAAAAGCCGAAATCGCGTACGGCAGGAAAGCATGTCGCGATATCGCGACATGTCGCGATTTCGTGACATGTCACGATTTCGCGGCCGGGAAGATGAACGGGCAGACTTGCAGTTTTGTCATTTTTTTTGCAGTAAGCGTTACACAGGGCACAGGAAAAGCACGACACGTGGCGCACAGGTGTCAAACTTGCAGGGACGTTACATGCAGAGGCGAATTTCGGGGCGTTTCCAAATTTGAGCGTGAATCAAAGCGGGAAAAAGCAAGAATTTGAAGGGTCGCCCACAGGAAGAGGAAATGAAGCAACGGAGGAAATCGAAGAGCCATAACAATGCTATAAAGCCAGAATTGCAAATCGAAGAAGGGGTTGGAAATTGCCGAATACGGAGTTGCAGAGACGAAGGCTTTGTGCTATTCTGGGCCCGTACTTGGGCAATTTCCTTCTTTTTATTCTGGGATTTTCTTTCACACCTGGAACATTTTTGAATGTAATCGAGATATCATTTAAATACAAATACAGAGAGTTGGCATCTTATTGGATGAGAAAGAAGGAGTAACTTTTGCATGCATGATTTAATGTTTATATTTCCCTTCCAGATTTCTTAGGTTTTTAGGTGAAGTTAATGCAAGATCTCTTGGTTGCTTCATGCGAATGCCTCGTTTTCCGGAATTACCACAGAAACCCTCGAGACTCGCACCCGGCCTATTTGGATTGTGTGGATGTGCGGGTTCATTAGGTTAGGTTGCATGTAGAAAGCCTCAGTATCTTCGGTTTCATCGGATTAGTGACAAATTTTCTCGACAGTAATCTATTTTTATTGTTACTTTTGTTTACTTTTGTCTTTGCTTTTCAAACCCATATTTTATTTTCAGCAGTTTAATTACCGTGTTTGAATAAATCACTAAAAATCCATCAGAATTAAAGGTTAAAGCAGATTTTATTCATTTTGAGTCCATTGAAAGTTCAAAATTAATAAACCACAATGCCCCTTGTTAACATCCACTTGCAAACCCTAAGGTGTTCTTAGCATTTCATTTTAAACAACATCCTTGATAATTAATAATCAGCATAATAAGAACCTTGGAGAAATCGTTTTTCTTTGCAAGCAGAGGATTTAGGACTCGGATCCTACAGAGAGTGTGTTTTCACAATCGGGTTAAAACACCACTCAACAGATTGGCGCTAGAAGGAGGGCGATCGGTTTATTTATTTTAATTTTTATATCTGAATATTTTGTTTTAATTTAATTCTGAAATAATTTACGGCTAAACTGCAACACTGTTTTTTTTTGTTTGTTGCAGGTTTTCTTCGAACTAGCCGAGGGTTTCCTCAGGCAGGCTGGACCCACCACGCCGTATTGCGACCAGGTCTCAAACAACCGGAGAAACCATTTTTCACGACCTTACTGGTACTCCCAAGGGTAAAGTCAAGCAAGTCGTAAGCACTCCAGTAGCAAAAGGCCCGTTTTCTCCAGGAACGTCGAGTGGACCTACGCCGTAGTATCCGTTGCCCCTAGTGTGCCTATAGTTTGTAACATTTCTTCCGCTATTGTAGGTCCTGCTCTACTTCAATTCCGAGTCAAATGGCTCAAGCTCCAGCAGCCCCTTGGTATGGAGCTAACAATACTCCTTTGAATATTGTCGGGGATATCCATGAAATCCCCAAGAACATTGAAAGATTTCTTCCTAAATACAAGCCAGATGGCTTAAGAATAGCAGAAGAACATATCCAAGCCTATAGGGATGTTTTAATTAGACTGCAAGTTCAGCATGAAGATGTAGCCTGCAGACTTTTCCCCATGAGCTTGGATCCAATAGCATATGAATGGTATATATGCTTGCCAACCGGTTCAATCACCTCTTGGACACAAATGGAAAATGCATTTGTCAATCAATTTAGGTCTCCCTTAGATCCCGCAACTATTTACAATCAGCTTATTACATGCAAACGGGGCCAAGGGGAACCAATCCGAATGTTTAATCAGAGATTCCAAAAGAACTATAACAGAGCAATTAGACATTTTGCCATCGATCCTGCAGTAGCTTTGCAGATATATTTTGGGGCATTGGACCCCATGACAGCCATGTTTGCAAGGCGTAATCCTCAGGTCACCACGCTTGCTTTGGCCTATAATGAAGCCATGACTATTGAGCAGCAGTTGACACCGCAAGGCTACGGGTTTACCCAAATGCCTATGTTGGGACAGGGCGCTCCATATGGTCAAGTTCCCCAGGCAAATCAGCTCATGGCACCACAAATGCCAAGTATGAACGCATTCCCATATCCGCAGCCGTATCCATCAGCACCCGCATATGCACCCATTCCAATCCAACCAATCGCAGCCATTCCACCTGTTCCTGCATTTTTGCAGAACAGTCAATCAACTACGCAGGAAACTAGTCAAGTCAATCCTCAAGCCATAGTTCCCTGTTTCGAATCCAATCCCAATTCAAGGTATCAATCCATTTGGGAATCCAATTCCTCATAACCCCACCCAAATGTGGAATCAAGACCCCATCAATTATGCAAATCCAATGGGGGTTAATAACAATGTGGTTCCACCGAAGGATGTCTTTTCGGAAGTCGAAGAGCTCAAGAAACTAGTGCATAAACTAAGTAATGACAGAGTTCAACAGCGAAGCATGAGTCCCGTGCCCCTCACCCAAGTCAGAATTTTAACAATAGAGGGAGGCACTGGAACACTAAGCCAAACAATGGGGGAGTTCCTGCTCCCATTGCTAATCAATTAGATGCTTTTGCAGGCCCCAACCAATCCAATTCTCTTTTGAATCTTTCAGATTTGGCATGGGAAAGAGGGTGCAAGTTACATAACACAAAAGAACACAATGAAAGGAATTGTCCCGAGATTGCTAGATACACTCATTGTCTTCGAGCACAAGTTGACGATTTGGAACCGGTATCAAATGAGGATCCATCGTACGCAAGAAGATGAAAATATTATGGTGATGGAAACAATATATCACCAAGAGGGTGAGAGCGAGGAGGAAGAAGATGAAGTTTTGGAGCAGGAGGTGCAAGCTTTTCGAGATTTTAGAAAGGGGACTCATGGGTACCATTTGAGGAGTAAGTCTAAAGCCCCTAAAACCTCATCAACACCTCCAAACAGTTCTATTCTTCCTCCAGATACAAAGGCAAGTAACAACCCTCCCCCTCCACTCGTAAGAGAAATGTCTAATGACGTCCGTAAGACGGTCAAATTCGAAAAACCAAATTATGACGTAGTGGAGGATATGAAGAAGTCCAAATCTAGCCTTTCATTCCCCGGACGCGACTAAATTGCCCGGTCAAAAGGAGGCGTTGATAAGAGCTTTGAACTCACCCGATCCGATGTGGAAGGAAAAAAGAGCCGAATCCCACCTGATTTTGCGAAAGGAAAGAAGGGATGTCCCGCCATTCTTATTAACTCTGAGAATTGCGGGTAAGAACTTGCATAACTGTTTGGTAGACACAGGAGCCACTAGCAACCTCATGCCTACGGAGATATGTCAAATGCTGGGTCTACAACCGGTTTCATCCAAATGCACGGTCTTGCAATTGGACCGTTCAGAGGTAAATGTAGTAGGGACCTTATATGATGTCAAGATTCAATTAAATTCTGAACCCAGGGTCCAAAGAAGGTTGTAGACATTTTGGTGGTTAACATCCCAAGTAGGTATGGAATGTTACTTGCGAGAGATTGGATGAAAACGCTGAATGGCTATTTTGCAACAGATCGCTCGCATATGTGGCTGCCATGGAAGGGCATTGCTAACCAAATCGAGTGGAAAACGAACCGAGGCTTAAGGAGATTATAACAGATTTTAACAAGCCGAATGAGGTCCAGTTTTCTGAGCCAGACCTAGGGGTCTATGCTCTTGATGTTGAGAAAGCTATTGATGAACTTAAAGAAGAAGTGTGTCATGGTAGTTCTTCTGAGGAAAAGGATCACACGTGGTTGCTCAAGTTTGATGGATCAAAATCTAGACAGGGAGCAGGAGCTGGAGTCGAGCTCACTGGTCCAGGAGGTAAACCATTATTGGCTGCCTACAGACTGCAATTTCCTTGCACAAACAATGTGGCAGAATACGAAGCATTGATCTACGGTTTACGTCTAGCATTGAGCAAACATGTTAAATGCTTGAAGGTTTTGGGTGATTCTGAGTTGGTTGTCAAGCAAATCAAAGGACAGTATACATGCCGCGACAAAAGACTGAGCCTTTATAGGACTAGGGTTATGGATCTCATGGAGGAGTTTGATGCATTCAACATAGCCCTTATTTCTAGGAGAGGGAATCGAATAGCAGACTCTCTTGCAGTCGCCGTGGGCATGTTAAACCCGGTGGATATAAAAAGATGTAAAAAGTTTTCCATTGAGCTGGTTCCTTGTCCATCAATACCTGATAATGTGAAGAATTTCCAGGTTTTTGAGTGTGACAGGCACATCTTCAAGTTTGTCACAAACTCGGGTATTTTTGAAAATCAAGTGATCGATGAGGAACAAAGGTGGCAGGATGAAACAGAAGAAAGTGAAACTGCGTATCAATCCAACAAAATTCCTAAAGACGTGGTTTCATTAGAAAAAATGTTCGACATGGAATGCAAGAACAAGAAAAGAAAAAGAGTCCCGCTCCCCAAAGATGCATGCGATTCAATTAATCTGGGGAGTGCAGACAATCCAAAGGAGGTGTACATAGCAAAGGCATGTACAGAGGAAGAAAGGAGCAATATAATGCGGACTTTGAAGCATTACATAGATTGTATTGCTTGGAACTACAATGAGCTAAAGACTTACAATCAGAACATTATCACGCATACCATACCTTTGAAGCCAGACTCCAAGCCTTTTAGGCAAAGACAACGAGTTGTTAACCCGCTATTGGAGCCTTTGATCGAAAAGGAGGTTAAAAGACTGTTGGAGGCGAAAATCATTTTTCCCGTTAGGCACTCAACCCGGGTGGCTAACCTCGTTCCAAATGAGAAAAAAGAGTGGAGAGATTAGGTCGTGCATAGATTTTCGAAATCTTAATAAAGCCTCCCGAAAAGATAATTATCCATTGCCATCAATCGATGAAATCTTGCAAATGGTAAATGGATCAGAAATGATGTCCTTTCTCGATGGATATTCTGGTACAACCAAGTTCTTATACATCCATATGACAGGATGAAAACAACCTTCACTACCAAGTGGGGGACATTTGCATATAAGAGAATGCCATTCGGACTATTAAATGTTGGTGCAACTTTTCAACGCGCCATGGATTACGCATTCAAAGGACTAATAGGCAAATGCATCATCGTGTATGTGGATGATATCCCGGTTTTCTCGAAGAAGAGAGAGGATCATGTTAAAGACTTAAAGAAGGTGCTTCAAAGGTGCGGGGAACATGGAATTTCATTAAATCCCAAGAAATGCATTTTTGGAGTGACAGAAGGGAAACTGATAGGTCACATTATTTCAAAGGAGGGAATATCCATCGACCCATAAAGGATACAAGCTATCCAAGACCTACCTCTCCCGAGCAAGAAAAAGAATTGAGGTCTTTCTTTGGGCAAGTCAATTTTGTGAGGAAGTTCATTTCTAGCTTTGCCGAGATAGCTAAACCTCTAAACCAGATGCTCAAGAAAGATGTGGACGTAAGATGGAACGAGGAAAGTAGAGTGGCTTTCCATAATATCAAAGACGCCATTTCCAAAGCCCCGGTCTTGATAAGCCCAGACTATTCCAAGCCTTTTTACATTTATGCTTTTGCATCGGAGCACTCCTTGGCGAGTGTATTAACCCAAAAAGGCGAAGATAATGCCGAAAAGCCCATTGCGTTTTTAAGTGCCCCCTTAAAAGATGCCCAATTAAGGTATTCAATCCTTGATAAGCAAATGTACGCACTTTTTAAAACTGTGAAAAAATTTAGGCATTACATCGTACACAGCAGAATTATTGCCATTGTACCCGATTCCACTGTCAAGACCATGTTTTTGCAGAATGAACTAGGTGAAAAGAGAGGAAAGTGGATTGCAACCATCCAAGAATTTGATCTCGAAATCCAACCAATGAAACTAGTTCGAGGACAAGGACTGGCAAAGGCGATCGCAGAAAATGATCCGCAAATAACAGGTCAATGCTCAAATACAGAATACATGGCTAAGGAGGACTGGTATGTTGATATTGTGCAATTTTTATTGACTGGTAAGTGCCCGTCTAATTTGAATTCAACACAAAGGAGAGCTCTAAGGCTTAAATCTATTAACTATCTGATAAAGTCTGGTGTACTTTACAGGAAAAATCACGAAGGTATCTACCTGAGATGCTTGAGCAAAGACGAAGCCGCCAGGGTGTTGCAAGAATTTCATGGTAAGCACGGAACTGGTCATGGTGCAGCCAATCCTACAGCACACCAAATCCTGCGAGCAGGATATTACTGGCCTCATATATTCAAAGATGCGCATGCTCATGTGCGATCTTGTCACATCCGCCAAGTGGCCGCAAATAGAGAAAGAAATGCAGCCATGCCGTTGTGACCTGTAGTTGAAATGAGACCGTTTGCACAGTGGGGACTGGATTTTATCGGGGTTATTAACCCAAATTCTTCCGACTCTCACAAATTTATTTTGACAGCTATAGATTACTGTACAAGGTGGACAGAAGCGATTCCCACTAAACACGCCACCACAGACGTTGTGATTAAATTCCTTGAGGATCAAATTATCACAAGATATGGAATGCCCGATTCTATTGTCAGTGACAATGGTAAAGCTTTCATTTCCACACAATTTGCAGAGTGGGCATATGATAATAAAGTGAGCTTAAAGTTTGCATCCAATTACTATCCTCAAGGAAATGGGTTGGCCGAGTCTTCAAATAAGAATTTGTTGAATACTATTAAGAAGTTGCTGGAAAAGAATCCTCGGGACTGGCATAGTCAATTAAAGTTTGCCCCTGTGGGCGGATAGGGACCGGAGTGAAAGAAGCTATAGGGAATACTCCTTATCATTTGGTCTATGGGCAAGACCCGATATTTCCAAAGCAAATTTGGAGCTGCAGACCTTACATTTCATACAAGAGTACATGGGGACAGATGATCAAGTTGAAGCTAGATTGAGCCGGTTATTGCACCTGGATGAAAAGAGAGAAGAAGCCATGAATCACATGAACAAACACCAGGAAGTCATCAAGAGATGGTTTGATAGAAGGGCCAAAGTTAAATCATTCGGAATTTCAGATTTGGTGTTACTATGGGACAAAAGACATGAGGAAAAAGGAAACCATCAAAAGTTTGATTGTCTCCGGTTAGGCCCATATCAGATTTCAGAAATACTTGGGAAGAACACCTTCAGGCTAAAAACCTTAGAAGGGAAAGATTTCATGCTGCCGGTTAATGGGCAGATTCTAAAGCATTATTTTAGCCCTTAGGTTGTGAGACTTTGATATTATTCCGTTGGTGTTGGTGAAGGATTTTCAGATTTTGTTTTTATTGTTTAGGATTGTTAGTTTAGTTAGGATTTTGATTATGGATTTGATTTCAATTGACATGTGTGTTAATTTAAAAAAAATAATAATAATAATAATAATAATAGAAAATTGAGATGTCAACTCATGCTTAAGGATTAGGAGAATATGAAATATTGGAATTGTCTTGTAAAAGCTCCACAAATAGCATAAAACTTTTTAAGTTATATTGTTTGACTTTGTGATATATGAAAGAATCAGTTTTGCATGACAAATCATTTCATTCACAATTCAAGAAGTAATGCATTCATATTCCATCTCACCTCACATACATTTCATTTTAGTTGCATATGCATCTTATGTACAAGCCATGAAAGTATGTCAAATCCTCTTAGGGTTGTGTTATAACATATATGTAAGTAGCTCCTAAGGTTGGAAACTGAGTCTTGAGATATCTAGAACCAAGCACGTCTCATAAATTAAAAAGGATCTTGAGTAAAATGATCAAAACCTAGCTTGGAAGAAAAGGTTGAGCGAAAGTGGTTTTCATGTCTATCCTATTATGCAACATGATCCTTAAAACAGTGGTTTTAACCACTTCCATAAAGCTTAAAGCTTAAAATCATAGTAGTAAGGATAGGGTTAAATCCTCATCAAACTTAGGTTGAGGATCCAATTCCCCAAAGCTTTGATTTGACCCACATGGAGTAGTAAGGATAGGGCATAAATTCTCATCTTGGTTGGTTGAGAATCTGATTCCCCAAAGCTCTTATGTCTCATTTCATAGTAAGTCTTGGATTGTAAGGATCGTACTATTTGTCCTCTGCAAAGGATGGGTAGTCATCCCCAAGGTTTAAGCAATAGAATTAATGATTTATATCTAAGGTTTGGATTGTAAGGATCGTACTACTTGTCCCTAACCAGGATGGGTAGTCATCCCCAAGGTCCAAGAAATAAATAAATAAATAAATTTTTCCCATCTCATCTTTATTTTGGATTGTAAGGATCGTACTACTTGTCCTCTGCAAGGGATGGGTAGTCATCCCCAAGGTCCAAAGAAATGGAGATAAGTTTTGGATTGTGGGGTTAGATATGCCCATGCATGGCATCATGTCTTGCCTAAAAAAGCAAGACCACCGATTGTCTAGAGGGTTAGACTAGCATGACCATTTCTTCCATAACTCGTTTAATTATTTTGCTTAAAGTGAGGTAATGAACTCTAAATCAGAATAGTAAGGATAAGGTTAAACTCTCATCTCGGTTGGGTGGGAGTCTGATTCCCCAAAGTTCTGATTTCACATTCACTTGCACATGGGTTCTAAATAGTAGGGACTCATAACCAACTTTGGGATACAATAAGGAAATGAACTAGTGGATCCTAAGAGGGTTTGGCAATCTTGAATGCTTGTACATAATAGTAGAAGAATGATCATGCTTATTAGGAAAAGCAAAATCTTCTAGCTCATTTATTTAGGACCACAAATCATTCACCATCCCATATATGCATTCATGCAAAACTGATAATGGAATGTTGATCAATTTCAAACGATAGGGAATGAAAACACATTGCACACACTGAGCTAATACTTGATGATTCCGATGATTCATGTACTTTTGATCTTTGGGCATTTGTTATTTTGCTCATGTGCTAACATGTATTTACGAGTTTGTGATATGTTTCAGGTTGGGTTCTTACTAAAATGCTCAAGAGCATTTGACAGCAGAGTCGCCATTTGTTGTGGTTGATCCACAACACACCCCAAAATTGGGGACCCACCTTTTTGCAGGCTCACAGGGAAGGATCTCAGTGACCCAGATGCCAGAATTGAAAAAAAAAAGAGAAAATGCACAAGTGTAGAAAGGGGTCGCGAAATCGCGACCGAAGCCAGAAATTGTCGCGAAATCGTGACATGTCGGAAAATCGCGGTCAGCGCGGTCAACGGCAACGAAACAGAAAAACTGTCGCGAAATCGCGACGTGTCGCTGAGGAGGAAGAAAAAGGTGTCACGAAATCGCGACGTGTCGGCGGCCAGGAAGAAAAAGGTGTCGCGAAATCGCGACGTGTCGGTGACCAGGAAGAAAAAGGTGTCGCGAAATCGCGACGTGTCGGTGACCAGGAAGAAAAAGGTGTCGCGAAATCGCGACGTGTCGATGACCAGGAAGAAAAAGGTGTCACGAAATCGCGACGTGTCGGTGGCCAGGAAAGAAAAGGTGTCGCGAAATCGCGACATGCTGTTCGGAAGAAAATAATTGATGTCGCGAAATCGCGACGTGTTTTGCCGAAGCGTACGGGTGATGAAAAGTGTCACGATTTCGCGACGTGTTTTGGAAAGGTGTACGGAAGCGGAAAAACGTCGCGATATCGCGACAGGAAACAGCTAAAGGACTCGATGAGGAAAGACGTCGCGATTTCGCGACCGATTGCAGCAAAGGTGTACGGACAAAAAAATGGTCGCGATTTCGCGACGGGTTTTGACAGACTGTACGGAACAGAAAAATGGTCGCGATTTCGCGACGTGTTTTGCCGAAGTGTACGGAACAGAAAAATGGTCGCGATTTCGCGACAGAAAGCTGCATGAAGGTCCGAAAGGGAAAAACGTCACGATTTCGCGACGAGTTTTGCAGAAGCGTACGGATGATGAAAGGTGTCGCGATTTCGCGACGCATTTTGGCAAAGTTGTACGGTACAAGGAAGATGTCGCGAAATCGTGACGGAAATGAAAATCAGGCTCAAAGCAGGGAAGTGTCGCGATTTCGTGACGTGTTTTGGCAAACAGTACGGACGAAGAAAATGGTCACGATTTCACGACAGAAAGCTGCATGAAGGTCCGAGGGAAAAAACGTCGCGATATCGCGACAAGTTTTGCCAAGGCGTACGGAAGATAAAAACGGTAGCGATATCGCGACGGTTTGTCGAAGGAAGGCAAGAGGATGATAATGGTCGCGATATCGCGACATAAAGTTGCCAAGGAAGCTCGAGGCCAGAACGGTAGCGATATCGCTACGAAAAGCCGAAATCGCGTACGGCAGGAAAGCATGTCGCGATATCGCGACATGTCGCGATTTCGCGACCGGGAAGATGAACGGGCAGACTTGCAGTTTTGTCATTTTTTTCGCAGTAAGCGTTACACAGGGCACAGGAAAAGCACGACACGTGGCGCACAGGTGTCAAACTTGCAGGGACGTTACATGCAGAGGCGAATTTCGGGGCGTTTCCAAATTTGAGCGTGAATCAAAGCGAGAAAAAGCAAGAATTTGAAGGGTCGCCCACAGGAAGAGGAAATGAAGCAACGGAGGAAATCGAAGAGCCATAACAATGCTATAAAGCCATAATTGCAAATCGAAGAAGGGGTTGGAAATTGCCAAATACGGAGTTGCAGAGACGAAGGCTTTGTGCTATTCTGGGCCCGTACTTGGGCAATTTCCTTCTTTTTATTCTGGGATTTTCTTTCACACCTGGAACATTTTTGAATGTAATCGAGATATCATTTAAATACAAATACAGAGAGTTGGCATCTTATTGGATGAGAAAGAAGGAGTAACTTTTGCATGCATGATTTAATGTTTATATTTCCCTTCCAGATTTCTTAGGTTTTTAGGTGAAGTTAATGCAAGATCTCTTGGTTGCTTCATGCGAATGCCTGTTTTCTGGAATTACCACAGAAACCCTCGAGACTCGCACCTGGCCTATTTGGATTGTGTGGATGTGCAGGTTCATTAGGTTAGGTTGCATGTAGAAAGCCTCAGTATCTTCGGTTTCATCAGATTAGTGACAACTTTCTGACTGTAATCTATTTTTATTGTTACTTTTGTTTACTTTTGTCTTTGCTTTTCAAACCCATATTTTATTTTCAGTAGTTTAATTACTGTGTTTGAATAAATCACTAAAAATCCATCAGAATTAAAGGTTAAAGCAGATTTTATTCATTTTGAGTCCATTGAAAGTTCAAAATTAATAAACCACAGTGCCCCTTGTTAACATCCACTTGCAAACCCTAAGGTGTTCTTAGCATTTCATTTTAAACAACATCCTTGATAATTAAAAATCAGCAAAATAAGAACCTTGGAGAAATCGTTTTCTTTGCAAGCAGAGGATTTAGGACTCGGATCCTACAGGAGAGTGTGTTTTCACAATCGGGTTAAAACACCACTCAACACAATCCAAGTGTCCTATGGCACTTGAGATATGGTCATTTGAATTTAGCAAGTTTGAAAATGCTAACTTCACAAGCAATGGTAACTAGACTTCCCAAAATTCAAGATAGTAAGGAAGTCTGTGAAGGGTGTGTCTTGGGAAAGCATGCCAGATCGAAATTTCCTCATGGACAAGCATGGCGGGCTAGTTATCCACTTTAGTTAGTGCATTCAGACATCTGTGGTCTGATGCAGACCAAGAGTCTAGGTAACCACTCTTACTTCCTACTTTTTATTGATGATTGCACAAGAATGTGTTGGATATATTTTTTGAAGCATAAGGATGAAGCATTTGCATGCTTTTTTGATTTTAAAGCAAAAGTTGAAAGTGAGAGTGGATATTCTGTAAAATGTCTTAGATCAGATAAAGGAGGAGAATACTCCTCTAATCAGTTTTTGAATTTTTGTAAACATCATGGCATCTAGAGGCGATTCACAGCCGCCTACACTCCACAGCAAAATGTTGTAGCAGAAAGAAAGAATCGCACCATTGTGGAGATGGCAAGATCAATGCTTCAGACAAAGAATTTGAGTAATTCATATTGGGGAGATGCAACAATGACTAGTGTGCACATCTTGAATAGAAGTCCTACTTCAAGTTTGAAAGGGAAGACACCTTACCAATCCTGGTATGGTAAGAAACCAAATGTAAAATATTTCAGAGTATTTGGTTCCTTGGCATATGCTCACATTCCTGATGAGCTGAGAAAGAAGCTTGATCCAAAGAGTCAGGCATGCATTTTTGTAGGATACTATGAAAACACAAAAGGTTATAGACTCTACAATCCTACGACTCGAAAGATAGTGATTTCAAGGGATGTGATTTTTGATGAAGGGGGAGAATGGGGTAAGCCCCAAATATTCAATGATGTTGAAGCCACTGATATAGTTGCCCAGTAGGTGCAACCGCAGATACCACAGAAAGGAAAGCAGTATCCTCCCACTCATCCTCCAAGTCCATCTTCTGATTCAACTACTTCACCAAGTCCTTCTCCACAGTGATCAGTAAGTTCCTCATAAATGGACATTGATTTTCCATCCAAAGGTAAGAGAACTCTACAGTATCATCCATCATCTCAGATGTTGGATAAAATTTTTTCAAGAAGATACACTAGGAGTCAAGCTAGTGAAATGGAATCTGTTTTACACAGATTAGAAAGTATGCACTTGTATGGTGACGATGACTCCCAGCAGGAACCTAGGGGAGATCAAGTTAACTATGCTTTGTTAACTAGTGCACATCTTGAACCTTCTAGTTATGAGAAGGCTTGTACTAAAAATATTTTGCAAGATGCCATGAAAGAGGAGATAACCTCTATAAAAAACAATGACACTTGGGAGCTCGTGAAGCTTCCTAAAGGAAAGAAATGTGTTGGCTATAAATGGATCTTCAAGACCAAGTTTAATGCTGATGGAAGCATTGAGAGGCACAAGGCAAGATTAGTAGCAAAGGGTTTTACTCAGAAATATGGAATTTATTATGAAGAGACTTTTGCTCCTGTAGCTAGACAGGAGACTATTAGAACAGTTATTGCCTTAGCTGCACACAAAGGATGGAAAGTCCAACACATGGATGTAAAGAGTGCATTTCTCAATGGTTACTTGACAGAAGAAGTGTACGTTGAGCAACCATAGGGATTTGAAGAGCAAGGAAAGGAACACCTTGTTTACAGATTGAAGAAGGCACTCTATGGTCTTAAACAGGCACCAAGAGCTTGGTACTCATGCATTGATGGGTACTTCAAAGATTATGGGTTCACCAGGAGAAAAAATGAACCCACACTCTACTACCTAAAGCAAGGTAATGACATCCTCATAGTTTTCTTGTATGTGGATGATCTCATTTTTATGGGTAGTAATGAAAAAATGAATATGGAGTTCAAACACTCCATGATGATGCAGTTTGAGATGAAAGATCTTGGCTTAATGCACTACTATCTTGGAATGGAAGTTCATCAGTCAGATACAGGGATCTTCATCTATCAACATAAGTATGCTTAGGATATGATCAAGAATTTTGCTATGGAGCATTGCAAACCAGTTGCAACTCTAGTTGGACATGGGATATAATTAAGAAAAGATGATGGAGCACCAAAAGTTGATGTGACCACTTTCAGAAGCATGGTTGGGAGTTTGATGTTTCTTGCCAACACCAGACCAGATATTCAGTATGCTGTATCTCTTGTTTCTAGATTTATGTCTAAACCATATGAGCTGCATTTGCAGGCAGCTAAAAGAATTTTGAGATATGTGAAAGGTACATTGGAATTTGAAATCCAATACCATAAATGTAACACTATCAAGCTTGTAGGCTTTAGCAATAGTGATTGGGGTAGCAATATTGATGAGAGGAAGTCAACATTAGGAAACTGTTTTATTCTTGGATCAGGACTAATAACTTGGAGTTCCAAAAAGCAGATAGTAGTAGCACTATCTTCAATAGAAGCTGAGTATATATCAGTTAATTATGCAAGTACTCAAGCCTTATGGCTAAGGAAAGTACTAGAAGAGATTGGAGAACAGCAAAGTGGTCCGACTAGAGTCTACTACGACAACATCAGTGCCATTCAATTGGCATATAATCCTGTCCACCATAGTAGAACGAAGCATTTTGATATGAAGTACCACTTCATCAGAGATATGGTGGAACATGAAATTTTTGAGCTTCAATACTGTCACACTTTGGAGAACGTCATAGACATCTTCACCAAGGTGATGACTAAAGCTCAATTTGTAAAGCTGAGAGACTGTGTAGTTAGTCCTCTCAAATTTAAGGGGGAGAATGTTGCAAATGTGAATATGACTTAGAAAAATCTAGTTTTTTCTAGTCCTAAGTGTAAACACTCCTAGGTTTTGTTGGCAAGATTTGTCGACATCAATTTTTTTATTTTTTCTATTCTCCCTACCCTCCTATATTCCCTCTATTCCTTTCTCCTTATCCCTCCATTTATTTCGTTATTCCTTCTTCCTCCTTATCCCTCCAACTCCCTTTCCCCTTATTCCTCCAACTTCCCTTCATTTCCTCTCCTATTCCCTTCGCCGACTTCCTCCCTATAGCCTACATATATATTCATTATAATATGCAATGTTGGGTTGATTGCCATTGTAATATTGCTGCTGAAATTTTTTATTAATATTAAATTATTAAGTTAATTTAATGTTGTACCTCCTCGTCCAAATTTTACAGGGGAGAGCTTCAAGTCAGGGGGAGCAAAAATTCAAAGGAAGATTCTCAATTGTGGGCACAGTTGGTCGGTTGTTAGCACAGTTGGTTTCTGTTTTGTCTCTTGAGAAGTGTTTTCAGTAAAGGTTTACCATCAATGACAAAGGGGGAGATTGTTGGCAATTTTGGGTACTTTGGGTACATTGCCTTTGCTCAAGTGTATAAGTTGTCATTGATGTCAAGAAGCTCTTGAAGGAATTTTATTTGATGTCAAATAATTTGTTTTGATGAAGGTTACGACATGACAGTTTCAAAGGTCTTTTGTAAACCCCAAGTTGGTAGGTTTAAATATTACAGGTGGATGCATTAGTTTAATGCATTTGGGTCTAGGAGTAAGTATTTATTTAAATAATTAAAAACCTTTTTAAGGTTCCCTTTAATTATTTTTAAATAAATATTAAATTATTGTTTGCAATGGGTTCTCCTAACCCATGGCACAAATGTCTTAACTATGTGGGCGCTATGTTTTAAGATTGTGGGCGCTAGCCAAGACCTCCATCGATGTGTTAAACTCCTCGTCGACGTCAAGAGCTTATGGTAAAAATGCATATAAATCCCCCCTCGATGAAAATCAAGAATCATCCCATCCGCATTTTGAAAAGAGTTGCTTGCTGTGATTTCATGATCCGCTGTTCGAATTTGTTATTCGACTGTGTCTTCTTCATTTTCGTGAATCCGCTGTTCATTTTTTTTTGTTCTCGCTGTTTGTCATAAATCGACCGTAAGGTTTTCGTCTTCATGTTCACATCAGAAGAAAGGGAGGCACTGTTGTTTTATTTAATCCTTGGTGCAGAAGGAACAAGGCTAACAACATGAGGTTTAAACCTCATCGGGCGCCTTTGGCACACCAGTAGCGGCTAGGTTGTTGGCGCTCTACCCGAATGGGAGGTTCCATGTTCGAATAATGTGAAAGGGTTTTTCATCGTGAAGTGGACGCAACGGGTGGTGTTAGAATTTGTGTGCAATTTCTCCATAGCACGATTTTTGATGTTGGCCAAGGTATTTTCGAAATTAATTTTTGCTAAGTGTATTTTGCGGATGGAGGAAGTTTATTAGAGGGAAAAACAGCTTAGGAGTTATAAGGAGTTTAAAGCTTGTTTTATTTTGATAAAAGATTCTTTTGAAGGTGTTGTTTGAAATATCTTATTGCATTCTTATGAGAAATAAATTTTATTTTTGATAAGACTATAAGGGAGAAATAAGGTGTATAAGGGATAAATTTTTCTTGTAATGTTGAGAGTGCTTTTGGTTGATTATGGAAATGAAAGCATGATTTTTTAAGGTTAAAATTGCTTCTTGTGTGAAGTTGTGAAACCTTAAGTGGGTAGCTTTGAGATTGAAATTTGCTTTCATTAAATTGGTAATAATAAAGATATTCTTTACTTGGTTAAAGTGTTGGGCTTACTCCTTTGTTGATGATTTGAAAAGTTGTTTTGTGCTATTGTGATTTGAGTTGGTGGATGCTTTTTGTTCAAACAATATTGGAAAGAAAAGGAGTTCTACTTGTTTCCTTTTCTGATGTTGATTGTGAAATGCTTCAAGGTTGTGTTTTGAGTTGAATGGTGTTGATTGAACCTTGTTTGATGAGCATTGTTGTTTAAGCCCTAATTTATGGTGAAAAGAACATGAGTATCATTGTTATGTGATTCTTTGCATAGTTGGCAATTGTTGGGGTTTCATGTTCTTGAAAGAAAGCATTCTATCCTATCCATTTCATATATTGAGTTGAGTTTCCATATTTGAGATTGAGTTTGAGCTGAGTTTAAGAACATGAGTATCATTGTTATGTGATTCTTTGCATAGTTGGCAATTGTTGGGGTTTCATGTTCTTGAAAGAAAGCATTCTATCCTATCCATTTCATATATTGAGTTGAGTTTCCATATTTGAGATTGAGTTTGAGCTGAGTTGATTTGAGTTGAGTTTTGAGATTGGGAGTTGAGTATAGAACATATTGAGTCTCTAACAATTCTCTTTATGCTTCTATGAGTTTGAAAAATCACATTGGGTCTCTAACAATTCACCTTGTGATTTCCTACTAAGAAATATTTTTTCTTGGTGAGCTTGCTAAGTTTTGGATAGGTTCCGGTGGGGACTTGTGAGCAGTCTTGGACAGGTTTCGGTGGGGACTTGTGAGTAGTTTTGGACAGGTTCCGGTGGGGACTTGTGAGCAGATTTGGACAGGTCCTAGCAGAGGACTTGTGAGTTGAGTTTGATAGTTATATCAAAGAACTTGAGGACAAAGGTGCACTAGTTATTTGAGAAGAACTTGAGGATAAATTTGGCAAGTCTTTGAGAAGGTTTGTGTGCAGAGGATTGATTTTTTCAAGCTTAAGCATTGGACAGATCTGACAGACAGAGGAAGACTTGTACTAGAACGAATGACTATGTTTGGTACAGGTTGCTGAGCTACTGTGGACATGATCATAGAAGGTAGAGGTCTCTTAGGCTAAGCATTAAGGATAGGAGGTATTTGATGGAAAGGAGTTCCACATGCTGGCAAGAGGTAGAGGCAGTTGATCTTCTAAGGGATCATTTATAGAGTAGAGGGGAAGGTATCTCCTTTGAGCAAAGGCTCATAAATTCTAATTGGGGGAAGGTATCTCCTTTGGGCCGAGGCTCATAAACATTGTAATTGGGAAGGATTCCCAAAGAACTTTGAGATAACTTTTAGAGAAAAGTTTTGTGGATGTAGCCCAGCCATTTTGGGTGAACCACGTTAAAATTGGTGTCACTTTGTGGATGATATTGTGCATTGCTTTGATATTGCTTTGGGTATATTGCTTTATTGTTTTGAAGTATAAAGGAAAAAGTAAAAGGAGGTATTATACTGTTCACCCCCCATCTCAGTATAAGCTTGTGTTATTCACTCCATAAAAACTTCAAAATTGACTAGCACTTTTATAAAATCCTCCTACAGAGCAAAGTGGGTGAGAAAAAATAAAATTTCACCCACAAGTTCAAATTTGGTAGCACTTTATTACACAAAATCAAAGATTTCAAATCTTCAAAATTGAGGAGTGAGCTATATTTATAGATCTCTTAACCAAATTTTAGGGCACTCTGCATGAAAAAGCAAAGGGTAGTTTGCATTGATAAATTATATGCATATCCCAAAATAATTAATTGTATGTGATTGATTCAAAATTATCTCATGTAGGGCATCCAAAACTGGCACGAGATCATGTGCATAATTAACAATAAGTTTTGGCTACTAGTTATTATTTTTATTTTTATTTTTATTTATTTTTATTGTCTTAGGTCAAGACGGTCACGGTTCTAAGACCATCTCTGGTTGAGATAGTTAGCCAACTTATAGGAAATTTTACCCAATAATTAGCCCTAAAGCTACCCAAGGTGGACTATGGGGGGTAGAAAGGAGGTCTTTTGGAAAGTCTCCTTATGATGATGTATTTTAGGTGTCTATAGGAATACCCCTCAAACAATAAGAACATAAAGTACCAGAGAACAAGGGACAAGAATTAGATCCAAATGAAGAATGGATGGTTAAGGGTAAAAGCCCATTAAACAAAACCAAAAAAATGAAAATCCTTTCTTGGAATGTGCAGGGGCTAAATTCCCCTAGGAAAATAAGGATTGTTAGAAATCTACTCATGGAAGTAAAACCTAATATTGTTTGTCTTCAAGAATCTAAAATTAATACAAAAAACTTGGCATATTTAAAAATATATATGTCTAAATGTTAAATGGTTCATAAGCCCAACACAAGGTACTTATGGAGGTATTTACATCTTTTGGTACATAGTAAGTTTTGAAGGCACTTTAATTGATCAAGAAGAGAGATTTTGCATGGTCAAATTGAAGAAAAAAAACTAACTTTTGTTGGATAATGATAGAGGTTTATGCTCAAAGTGATGATCGTGAGAGATTCCAACTATGGAATAAGCTATATTTTCAAAGGAGTCTTTTCATTAATTTGCATTGGATGGTACTGGGTGACTTCAATATATTCTTAATAATAGATGATAAAAGTGGAGGGAAGATTAAAATTACTCAAGGTATGCAAGATTTCAATGATTTTATTCATAATAATAAGTTGATTGAACTAGATATGTGTAACGGTAAGTTTACGTGGATAAAAAAAGTATGGGGGATAATCACATTCAAAGGTGCTTGGACAAAGTTCTTATTTTTGATAGTTGGCTAAGTATAATCAGTATTCATAGACTTACGTGTATGACCAAAATAGGATCAGATCATAATCCCCTTTTGATAGATATGGAAAAGGAGGAGAAGCTAGGAGGAGCACCCTTTAGGTATGAGCTCATGTGGAATATGCACCCAGAAATTACAAAAATATAAAAGCTTGGTGGTAGGAGGAGGTTCAAGGATCAGCTATGTATAAAGTTACCCAACAAATATCAAGTATTGAATCAAATTTTGGAATAAAGGGATTTTTGGTAACATCAATTTAAGAAAAAAAATAGCTTAAAAAGGATATCAAAGATATAGAGGAAAAAATAGAGAGAAAAGGTAGAAAACTAGAGTGGCACAAAAGAGAAAAACAACTCTTGAAATATCATTATTACCATTTCCCAAGAGGAAATTCATTGGAAATAAAAATCTAGAATATTGTGGCTCAAGGAAGGTGATAGAAACACTAAAATATTCCATGTTTTGACTATGAAATATAGGAATAGCAATAAAATCCTCTACCTTATGGGAAAATATGGAAGAAAGTATGAGCATTTAAATGATATTAAAAATTTGGCTATTACTTTCTTTCAAAACCTTCTTAGCAAAGAAAAATAGAGTTCAACATGGAAATAAAAAGCATCATTAACAATGTTCCCAAAGGAGTTAATGATATCATGAATGAACATCTATACAAGGTAATATCTAAGGAGGAAATTAAAATAGTTGTGTTCTCTATGGGAGCATCCAAGGCTCTAGGGTTGGATGGTTTCCCACTAGGTTTTTTCAACATCATTGGGATATTGTTGGAGAAGATGTAGTCATTGCAATCCAAGAAGCCTAGGAATCTAGTAAGCTATTGAAATAATGGAATAATATATTCATTTCTATGATTCCCAATAAATATGGAGTGGATAAATTGTAATACTTTAGAACAAGTAGCCTATGTACTACAATTTACAAAAAAATTACTAAAGTGTTAGTCAATCGGTAAAAAAAACTTATCCCCTCAATCATCAATGAAGATCAATGAGGCAGGTAGATTACTAAAATCATAATTTCCACTTATGAAACAAGACACTCTCTTCAAAGGAGTAAAGTGTTAGGCATGTTCCTTAAGCTAGACATGAACAAAGCCTATAACAGGGTTTCTTGGTATTTCTTAGATAAAATCATGGAGCAAATGGGTTTTAGTAAAAAATGGAGGGTATGGATTGGCATGTGTATTTCTACCCCCTACTTTTTGATCCTAATTAATGGAAAATCAAATGGGTTATTTCCTTATACAAAAGGAATTAGAAAAGGATGTTTGTTATCTCCATATCTCTTTATCATTATGGCAGATGCCTTGGGAAGAACTTTGAAAATAAAGCAAAAGGATGGTAATATCAAAGGTCTGAAACATTCATTCATTGGTGAAGCTTTATCCCATCAACAATTTGTGGATGATACTTTCTTGCTTGGGGAAGCTATAGTGGAAGAAGCTTTGGAGTTTTAAAAAGTCCTTGATTCTTATGAAAAAACTATAGGTCAAAAAATAAATTATGAAAAAAGTAGGATTATCTTTTTAAACACAAAGGAAAGTAGAAGAGATCAAATAATTAAAGTGTTGGGCTATAAGGAGGAAAAATTCCCTATCACCTATCTTGGTTTACCTTTGTATAGGTAAAATAAAAGATGAACTTTGGTATCCGCTTATTGATAAATTTAATAGAAAACTTCAAGGCTAGAAGGGATATCTTTTCTCCTTTGTGGGCAAAGTATAGCTTATTAAACACATGCTTCAAAGACTCCCTATTTACTTCATGTATTTCCTAATGATTTCAAGGAAATTGGAATAGACTTTAGAAATATTACAAAAACATTTATGGGATGGTAGTAAATGCAAAAAACGCATACATCTGGTAGCCTGGGATACCTATTTCCAGCCTTTACAAAATGGGGGTCTTGGATTGAGGAAGTGGAGAGATCTAAATAGAGCTCTTCTAGATAAACATGGTTGGAGGATTTGCATTAGAGAATCAATGAAATGCGTTAGAATTATTATGTGTTAGAATTATTATGTGTTAGCATTATTCAAAATAAATACTTGGAGGGCAAAAATCACTTTATCGGTTGTTCTAATCCTCCACTTGGATCTATTTTTTGGTAAAATATTATCAACAGTAGGAAAATGTTATGGCAAGGGCTAAAATGGAAAGTAGGTACAGGGGAAAATAGATTTTTTGGAAAGACCCTTGGATTCAAGAGGAGCCTTTAGCAAAGTACAAAAAGTTCAAAGATATCAAAGAACGTTTAACCAAAAACTATGGTAAGAAAATTAATGGTTACATTCATAGGGTGGGTGATTTTCAAGAGTAGAAAATCTTGCAAGAAGATATGCAAGGCCTGAGGGGTAAAGATCTACAATTTTTTTTAAGGATTTATTAATTAGGTAGAGGCTTAGAGAAGGATTAGATAATTTGGGGAAGACACTAGTAAGGACAGTACTTGGTGAAGGATGGGTATAGAGTCTTAGAAAAAGTAACCTTAGAGAAACCTAAGCTTAAAAGAATTTGGAAGCTAAACATCATCCCTAAGGTTGCTATGTTTTTCTAGACTGCCATTCTCAATAAGATCCTCATGAAAGATAATATGTTCAAAAGAGGGATTGTGGTTCCAATTGTTTGTGTGTTGTGTAACAAAGAGGATGAGTGCATGGACCACATGTTTGGAAATTTTGTGTTTTTTAGATATCCTAAATATGTTATTGAGAGAAGTTAATGTTGCTTGGGTCAATCCAGATCCTCTAATATAGATTTGGAAAAAATGGTACTTAGGAGGCAGTATTTTTGGCAAAAATGCATCCCACATATTTGCTAGGGATTTGGTTGAAATGAAACAAATGAGTCTTCAAAAATAAAACCAAAGGAATAATTGGGGTTTATTACAGGATAAGAACAACCCTCTTGGAGTATTGTATTAAATATATTGTCTACCAAGAAAATATTGCAATGATCCTCTCTAAAGAAAAATATATCTTATATATGGAAAAAATCAATAAGGTGAGACTAGATACTAGATGGGAACGTCGTCACAAATACTAGGTAAGAATTAAATTTGATGGGGTTGTGAAAGGCAACCTGGGTCATGCTGGCGGTGGGGATATCATTAGTAATGATAGAGGTTAGGTAGTGGCTGCATATGCTAACGATATAGGAATTACCAAAAATTACCAAGTTGGAGCAAGGACAATGCTTACAGGCCTCTGAATTATGATGAATTTGGATTTTACGAGAATTTTTCTCGAAGGGGATTCCAATAATATTATAACTTTCCTTCAAAAATGGGAACTAAATGATTCTAGTATTTTCCAAATAATTATATATGTGAGGACTATTTTGGAAAACCTAGAAGAAAGTTGAATTAAACATATTTATGGAGAGGGAAACAAACCTACCAAAAAAATGGTGAATATGGTGGTTAGATCTAATAATTTCAAGGTTTGGTCATATGCCCCCATGGAATTGAAAGAGATTATAAGAATTGATAATGAAGCTAGCAGATAAAGAGGGAATAGAAAAGTAGAATACTTATTGGGATCATGCAATGAAGGATTTGAGCACACTAAATTACACTTCTATCAGTGGTTTCTCTATAAATCATGTGAAGCATTGAGTACTGCATAAGCCTTGTCAAATTGGAGGATAGCAAGATGGATATTTTTTTAGCTTCTCCATAAGTAGGTTTAGCCTAGGTTTGTTTGTTTTACTAATATAGATCTATCTTGCATTTGTAGGATCTTATTTTATTTTTCTATAAATATTTAGAGATATTTGTAAAAGGTGAAGGCCCTTCAACCCCATTTTTTTACCAATACCAAAAACAATGAATTCAAAATTCATAGACACAAGAAGCGTTTCAACACCAAAAATGGTAAGAATGTAGCAATCAGTTCCCTAAAAGTGGCTTATTTTTCCTAGATGTCCAATCTACTCTCAATGTAGCACTGTCACTAGCCATGATAGATGCAACCTCCATTTTCCATAGGAGATATGGGCATCTCAATTTAGGCTACTTAATTTAACTTAGTAAGCATCAAATGGTGATCGGTTTGCAACCTTCCACCCACATTGCTAGTTTGCTCGGGTTGTTTAGCAGGGAAGCAACACCAAGTACCCTTTTAATTGAGCACTCACAGAGCCAAAACTCCATTGGATGTGATTCACATGAACTATATAGACCCATGAAAATCAGTTTTAGTGGTAAAAAATTCTTCAAGTTGTTTATTGATAACTACTCTAGGAAGATGTGTGTGTCCTTGCAACTAAAATCCAATGCATTCTAGTATTTTTAGCATTTTAAGCAGCATGTGGAAAATTAAATTTGTCATTCATTAAATTCCTATACTCATATTGATGTGGGAATATACATCCAATGACTTCTCAAGGTTTCTTGTAGAGATTGGTGTTGGACATTTTGAGGAATATTATTTTCATTGATGTCAAAAGCATTGTTGAGCAATATTCGTCATCTTTGAGGACATTAGGAAAGCTCAGAGAATGAATATCCAAGAAGGAGAAGTCAAATTAAATAATAATATTTTATTATTATTTTCGACACCAAGATCAAGTTAAAGGAGATCAAGGACAAAGTTGAAAAGACCCACATGTTAATTTAATTTAAAATATTTTTATCCCTGATTAAAATTTTAATTTAAATATTGATAAGTGCTAAGGGTAATTTAAATATTTATTTAATATTTAAAATTAACTTTACTACAAATCTAATTTAAATTAAAGTATTTTAATTATTGATTAAAACTTTAATTTATTAATGTTGGGTGCTAAAGTTAAGTTAAATATTTATTTAATATTTAATTTTAACTTTCATGTTGGGTGCTAAAGTTAAGTTAAATATTTATTTAATATTTAATTTTAATTTTCCAAATCAAATTCGAATTGGAAATTCGAAATGTGCCGACGTTGAAGGAAGAAAAACCCTATGTATAAATATGCCAAAAGATTAGAATTTGAAATTATCCACGTGACTTGTGTTGGCTTGTGAAAAGAGAAGGAAATTTCACATGTGCAAATCAAGCAAGGGAAAGAGACAAATTTTGGCATCCTTCGAAATCAACACGAAGTGCTTGTATCTTGGTTGGCAACCAAGGGCTACATAAGACATTGTTGTGGAAGCTGAGGCAGGTTCAAAACCCGTGCACGATGATTTTTTGGAAGAAGATTTACATTTGTCTTTATGTTGAACGTGGGGAGAAGGTAAAGGCACTGAAGTGCATTTTGGCTCTTATGACGCAGCCCCAGCTGTGGGTGCTAGTGCTGCGAAATCGCTTAGGGGAGAACCAACGAGGGTTCAAATCTCACCAAGGCACTTTTGAGTGCATTGAGGTATGTGATTTAATTTGTTTGTCTTGGCTTACAAAAATTTAAAGGGAAAAATAATGTTTTTATTTTTCTAAAGTAATTTTAATTAAATTACTTTGCATGTTATTTGGTGTGTAAGTTATTAGGGGAGTTAAAAGGAAGTGCACGACTTTAATTACTAAGTTGGAATTTTAGAGGCTAAGGAGTTATAAGGAAGGTTGAATTTTATATTTTAAAATTGAAGAATGTTGAATATTATTTATTTCAAGTTGGAGATTATAAGGAGTAATTAAGTGCTAACTTTTGTATTGAAGAAAAGTTTTGAAGAAGTGTTAGAATGATATTTTTGTCATCTAACCTTGGTGTTTGGTAAGGAAAGTGGTTATACTTGATACAAGATTTAAAATACTATTATTCATCAAGAAAAAGGTATGGGCACATTATTCCATAGTTGAATTGATTGATTATTTTAGGGAAAACAAAATTAGAGTGAAAAGGATTTAATTAGGTTTCCTTATTGAGTTGTTGAGCTATATGTGAGATTGGTTTATAAGCATTGTTGTTGAAGTGATTGATTGAGGTTTCTAAAAAAATAAGATTGGACTGAAAAGGATTTTGTTAGGTTTTCCTTTGTTGAGTTGATGGGTTTTCTGAAATAGAAGTGGATGCTATAAACTTGGTTTGATTAGCATTGTTGTGGAAGTAATTGATTAAGTGAAGAACTTGAACTAGGGTTTGCAAATATCATGAGTATCATTGTTATGTAAGATTGGTTGATAAGAATTGTTGGAAATATTTTGAGTGAGTGTTCATATGCTTGGACTAGGGTTTTTAAGAAATGGTTTTTTCATTGAGTGATTGATTGAGCAGAGTTGGTTGGGCCTAGTCAAGTGAATGTGTGAACTAATAGCTCAAGTTCTATAAAACAAATTATTCTTTATTCTAAATTGATTTGGAAAAAATGTTGATAGTTGATGAATGTGAAGCATATTGAGTCTCTAACAATTCTCTATATGTTTCCAAGAGAGTGATTGAGCATTGAAGTGAATGTGAAGCATATTGAGTCTCTAACAATTTTCTATATGTTTCTAAGAGAGTGATTGAAAGTGTTTGAGCATTGAAGTGAATGTGAAGCATATTGAGTCTCTAACAATTCTCTATATGTTTCTAAGAGAGTGATTGAAAGTGATTAAGCATTGTGATGTGTGTAGAGCATATTGAGTCTCTAACAATTCTCTTTATGTTTCTATGAGATTGGACAAGTTCTAGTGTGGAATTATTGAGCAAATTTGAGGTAAGTCTTTGAGAGACTTGTGGATAGATTTGTGTGAGCTTTTGTGGAAGCTTACAATACAGAATGAGAGCATATTTGGATAAGTTCTAGTGAGGACTTATTGAGAAGATTTAGACAGGTTCTAGAGAGGACTTGTGGATAGATTAGTGTGAGCTTTTGTGGAATCTTACAAGGCAGATTTGAGATAAGTCTTTGAGTAGACTTGTGAGTAGAGTTGATTGATGATTTGTTCAAACCTTGAGTTAAGGTTTGTGGAATATCTAGTAGTGTTTATTTGTGATTGGATCAACCTTTGTGTTAAGGGTTGAGGACAACGATTGAGGATAAATTTGTGCTAGACTGAAGGACTGTGTTTAGTGCAAATTAAATGATAGAGATTGAGGATAGATTTGTGCTAGATCAAAGGACTGAGTTTAGTGCAGATTAGAGGATAGAGATTGAGGATAAATTTATGCTAGACCGAAGGACTATGTTTAGTGCAAATTTAAGGATAGAGTTTGGTGCAAATTTGAGGATAGGTTTATGCCAGACCAGAGATAGAGATTGAGCAGATTTGTGCTAGATTGAAGGATTGTGTTTAGTGAAGATGTGAGATAGAGCTTTGAAGGTGACATAGTATAGATGATGACAGTCTCCAGTGGATAGATATCCATTAGCCAAGGCAGTGAGGATAGGTGTCTTCATTGGATAGAGATCCATTAGCTAGAGCAGTGGGGGTAACAGTTCTTCTAGAATATTACCAGTCAGAGCTAAGGAGAAAGGAGTTCTCCTGTGGATAGAGATCCATGAACTTGATTAGGGGATTGGTGTCTCCTTTGGACATAGGTCCATTAACATTGTAATAGGGAAAGTATTCCCAAGATATTTATTGATAAAATATTAGTGAAATATTTTCTCTGTGGAGTAGCCCACATTGGGTGACCATGTTAAATTGGTGTCTCTATTGTGTGTGATGATTTGTGCATTACTTTGGTTATTTATATTGATATTTCCATTGATTATATTGGATAATACTATTTGAAAAAGAAAAGTAAAAAGTGGTCTTATACTATTCACCTCCCATCTCAGTATAAGCTTGTGTTCTTAAATTGGGATCAAGTGACAACTCTAGACAATACTCCCCAACATAATAGTGTCACTAAAAAAAACCTTCCATCATGGAAATGGTTCACTACATGCTCACATGATCCAATATTGAGTAGCAATATTGGACTAAATCTATCACCATTGTAGTGTACTTTCTAAATAGAGCACCCTAAAGGCACTATAAGGAGTTTTACCTAAAGAAACCCAGTCTAGGGAGAAGCCTCTAGTCTAGGAGGAAGCCTTCAATCTCACATATTAGAGTCTTTGGTAGTAAGACATACATGCATGTGCCAAAGAAAAAAATGACCAAGCTAGATGTGAAATTCCTACCATGCATATTTCTTGGGTATGATGATGAATCAAATTATAGGATCAATAAATCACATATCATCAATATCAATATCAATATCAAATAAATTATCAAATGAACATCAATATCACATAAATCACATTGAAATATTTATTACAAAACTCAAGAAATGCATAAAGTAAAGCTTATTCAAGTTACATTTTACATGGATTTATCTCCAATATAAAAACACTTGAGACTCTTCACATTACATGACACTTGGTTTTGGATCTCCTCAAAATCATAGGAGAACTTGAGCCTTCATATTATTCTCTTAAATAATAAGTCCCACATATTACATAAATATAAAGTATCTCATGATTACATATAACTCCCTACTTCTAGACTAGATGCATCACACTCATAACTCTTCACTTCCTAACTAGATACCTCACACACTTAAATACATGACACATGCACACTCCTACTAACTTGACACATACTTTATACATAAAATCAAACTCACACCCTAATATAAATATTTATAATAGGACCAAATAAGTAATATCTCCAACAATGGGGAAGTCTAAGAATATTATCCAACTACTATTGATGAATCTACAATAGTTGCACCTTCATAACAATGTAAATATCAAGATGATTCACGAGCACCATCGAAGATTCCAAAGTTGATGCACATCCTAATATCACTTCCACTCATCCATGTACTCATAGTATGCCATGTCAGGAAGTAAATCTAGTATTGGTATATATACTAATGGATAATTAGAATTAGTATCAATGAAGCATGCCCTTAGCTCACCCAAGTGGAAGGCAGTTATGGAAGCAACGTATAAATTTAATAAAAAATAAAACATGGGAGCTCACTGATTTTCCTAAAGGAAAGAAACCCATATGTTTCAAGTGGTTCTTCAAGATAAAATGTAAGGTAGATGTATCACTTGATAAATACAGGAAATTACTCATTGCAAAGGGTTATGCATAAAATAATGGAATTGACTATTAAGAAAATTTTACACTCACAACAAATATGAAAACCATCTATCTTATTTGTGCCATAGAAACATAGTTTTGTTGGAAGCATCAAATGGATGTCAAAAGTGCCTTATTTAATGGTGATATCTAAGAATATATGTATATAACTCAACCCAAAGGGCTTTGTTTTCAATGAGTAAGAACAAAATATATGCAAAATTATCAAGTATTTGTATAGTTTGAAGCATGATCCTAAATCCTAGTACATCAAAATTGATGAGCACGTATTACAACATGGATTTACCAAAAGTACTTTAGATTCAAATATCTATCTCAAGAAATTTATATCTAATATAGTGATATTTGTGTTATATGTCAATGTTCTAATCATTAAGGGTGGTTCAAATAAACTGGTGGAATTGGTAAAGTACAATTTGAAAAAGTCTTGATATGATAGATTTAGAACTTCTGCACTTTTGTCTTGTCTTGGAGGTTTGGTAGATAAATCATATTGTGATATCATAGATAAAATATGACAATGCACTACTAAAAAAATATCGGATGATAGACTATTAGTCTAAGAAAACACCAATGGAGCTAGGGTTACAACTATCCCAATATAACAAGTCTCCTTAGGTATATGAATCTCTTTATCATCAACTAATTACGAGTCTCATATACCTAACAAACACCAAAACTAACATTATTTTTGCTATAAGTTATCTTTCAATATTCATGTAGGATCCTAAAGAAATTCATTTGAAAGTAGCAAAGAGGGTACTACATTATGTCTATGGTACAATAGAATATGGCTTGGAATATAAGAAGAATGATAAATTCTTCTTGCAAGGATACATAAACTTTGATTATGTTAGATCACTAGATGATAGAAAATCAATGTCTAGATATGTGTTTCATATAGGATATAGACCTATCTCATGGCACAATAAGAATAGTAGGCAATAATATTATCCTCCACAAATGCATAATACCATGTTGCATGAGGACCTACATGTGAAGTTGTTTGGTTATGTTGTATTCTATCATATATGGGAGTACAAAAAAATATTTAATACTATTAAAATGTAAGAATCAAGGTGTTCTACAATTGTTCAAGACTCTAGTGTTTCATGAAATAACAAAACACATTGAAGATAAATGTTACTTCAATTGATATCATGCATAAAATCACCACCATATTCTCATTTATAAACAAGTTGCAGATACTTTTACAAAGGCACTTGCACATGACAAGTTTGAATTGTTTCACGATTCTCTTTATTTACCAAATAATGTAATAAGGGGGGATGTTAGGATAAATAAATATATTATTGCATTATTATCTCAGAAGAGATGAGATGATTTGTAAACAACTCATAGAGCATAGTTTGTATCAATCTCATCATCTCTAGTGATCATTGATCATTATAATATAGCATGTAATAAATTTGCATTATGTCATCAATTAATACTAATTGTTTTTTCCATCATCCTCTAGCTATAGTCCATGCCGTTGTACTAGAACATCAATGAAAAGGAAATTGTAAAGTGTTTGTATACACTAGTCTAGAATACTCACATGTTCAAAGATGACTAATCCTTCCTCATCCAATTGGGGTAGTATGCATTGGACCTATATAGTTTCCAAGGATCTTCTTTTAATATGAGGTATGGAAAACTGAATGTATCATGGAAGAAGGTGATAATTCTAGCTTGTAGGCCACAAGTCTAATCAGTTGGAGAATTTTATATGGTCCATAGAATTTTGATGCTATATTTTAACTACCATAGAGTTTTAGTGATGAATTCTTTTAGGGTTGAAAGCGTAGGAAAACCACATCCTCAATGTTAAAACTATGCTCAAAATGATTTTGATCTTCTTGTTGTTACATATGGTTATGACTATGGCCAAATTATCTTTGAGTTGTTGGAGTAGTTATGCATGCTTCATGAGAGTGGAATCCACTACTTGAACCTTGGAACTACGTAGAGTGTATGATAAAAGTGATGGTGGAGGGAATCCATAAATTTTTTTTATGGTGTCATCTTGGTGGAGGAGTGATAAAAAGTATTATACCATCACCCAAACAAAGGAATCCATTTGACCCAATGAGTTGGTTGCTCAAATGCAAAGCAATGAACATAAATTTCCAATTACTTGTTGTAGACACAGAAAATTGATCCACTTTGAGTGGGTAATCTTCCTTAGTGTTCTTAAGAGGTCCTCACCCCTTTATAAGTGCAAGGGAATGCCTCTATCCCTCCCCTTTTTAATTTGTTTATATTTTAGCAAAATCGTACCCTGTATTTATGAGGTTCAACTTCGCACCAGCGATATCACGTCCTGTCAGGACGGGGTGCATCTTTGCTGTTTAACCAAGTTTTTTATTTTATTATTTTTTAAGCCCGCTTAGACCCAGGTTTAAACCTTCTTGCATGTTTTGTCATTGGTTGTGATTTTGCTTGTGACTGCTTTCCTTATTTTGATTTTTTATAAAAGGAAATATGTTCTTGCCAAATAGAAAGACATGCAAAGTTTAAGTGCAAGTATGATATGCAAACTTTATTTATGTGCGATCTATATGCAAAATATTTAGAGTTTATTTTTGATTTATTTTCTCTGTTGCAAGCTAACCCCTAAAGTGTGAATTTTAGATTCATATTCTATTACGTGGATTGGATTGATTTATTGTGTGACTTGGTGGATCTATGGTGTAGCTTAAAGAGATAGAGTGCCCATATGGATACTTGGTTCTCTTCTATTTGCTTCTATGACATCCATTAGGGTTGATCACTTTATTGTCTACATTTATTTCATATTCTACTTTCACTTTTTATTTTTCTTTATTCTATAGTAAAATTGTGCCTAGTATTGGCGAGGTGCGACTTCACTTGCCCTAATTAGGGCAAAGTTATTCACAGAAGTGAAATCGCACTTCGTACAGGTAGGGCACAACTTTTCTGCTGCGATATCATGCCCACTCTAGATGAGGCATGATTTTGCCCTAGGGAACATCGGGGGTAATTTTCAGATTTTGCTTTCACTGTTACATTCCATTCTGTCTCCAAATCATACTGTTGTACTTTTATTTCTATTTTTTGCTGCTATCTTTCTAATTTATGATTAAATCTCCAAAGTTAAATTTCTAATTTTGTATTAAAATGTCATCTAAAAGGACCTAGGGGGTTTGACTGCTGCTATATTTGTCATACAACGGCCTATGCAGGCCCCCTAATACTAATTTCATTTTTAGTGTTTTATAAGTGATCTTGTAGGAACAGGAATCCTCTATATCACTGGACAAGAGACAAAAAAGGCTAAATCAACCACTAGTATAGATAAGTGCTCTATTATTCTTATTGGTTGAGAATCTGGTTTCATTTTTTATTTCTAGGCATCTGAAAGTGAAAAGCATATAGCTTGCATCTAGGGATAATTTTTGTGTATTTACTCCTGCACAGTTTTGCTTTAAAGGTTTTCTAAAATAAAAACCTAGGTTAGTGAGCATTCAAATAAAGAATCATTCCAGGATAGCTCTTGTATGCCTGCATTCTATTTTTAGTTGTCTTATTTTATTTTCTACATTGTCCTTTATATTTTCTAGTTTAGACCTAGAAAGGCCAAACTTAGGTGATTGCCTGAAACTGAATACATCGAACAATCCTAAATACCCTTAGGACTTGGAGAGAGTCCTAAAACCATTCCTGGTGAACCCTTCCCTCTAGCACCGAGTATAGAGTACAATACATCCCTGCAGTTCACCCCACAAAAGGGTTCCCTCCTTACGGATATAGCCCTTTTGTTTGAAAATTATACGCGGTAGGGCAATTTTCCCCCTCTACATCTTTGGTAAACCTGATGTGAACACATCCTTTTCTTTTAAACACTAAGCAAGATCATTAAATTTGTGTGCCAAATATTTTAAAAGGTAATTTCTTTGTGTGTAAGTATGCATATTTCTTTTGGTCTTAGTATTTCTTCTTGTCTTTCTCCTCTTTCTCAATGGATTTTGACCTTGAGGGAGGGAGAAGACTCCTTAGGTTTGATGATATTTTTTAGGAAAATGATCAAATTGATAGAGAAAATCATAACCTAGAAGAAGAGACTAATAATCATCTTGATCCTTGTAGCACCCTAAAATTGGTGCAGTTAAACCCTTAGTAAAAAGATAAAAATTTGAATTTTAACCCCAAAACCGCCCGTTACCCGCTCCCCTCATTTTTCGTGCCATTTTTAGGATTTGTTTTGACCGTTGGACGATATCGTCGACGATCAGACGAAATCGTCCCAGATCTGACGAATTCGTCTAGAACAGAACGTCCAGACGATTTCGTCCCAAAACTGATTTTCATAATTAGCTTCTGTTTCAACAGCTTCTCTAACTTGGGCAGAAAGCGTGTCTGCGCGGTTAGAGTCTCCCCCGTTGGAGATCTCCCAAATTGGGGTGATCTCCAACCTCCTAACCTCTCCCTAAATCCTATATAAACTTAGGATTTTCCTTGACTTCCCCTTGGCTGATTTTCCCTGCAACTTTAGTTTTTCGTGCATTAGAACACCTTCACACCATCGCTTGCATTGTGTATTTCAAGTTTTTCTTGCAAGAATTTTACTGTTTTTCAGCTGGAGCAAGCTCGGATCGTCGCGAGCGATTCCAGACGATTTCGGATGATCCTATCGTAGATCGGCGATGATCTCGTACGATTGGAGGCGATCTCGACTACAGTCCAGATTGGGGGCAATTAGAGCCCAGAGTTTGCATTTCTTTATCTTCTCTCTTCATTTCTTTATGCATTAACTTAGTTTATTCTATTTCTTGCATTCTGGAGTTCACCTCATTTAGCATAGATGCATGATAAAGTTAAAATAAATTATTAAATTAATGCATTTCCTTTAATTGTTATCTGGATTTATCATTTAGGCAAGTTTACTATTATTTCTATCATTTCCCCTTGCTTTTGCAGTTGTATTTTTGGTTTTTGGTATCTGTTTCTGTGATTGCAGGTTTTCGATGAATTCGTCGAGTTCGAAAATGATCTCGTCTGATCTCAGATGATCGACTATGATCTGAGATGATTCTGTGCAATTGCAGATGATAATGTAAGATTTGAGATGATCTAGACTTCTACAAACCTCAGAATCTTCATCAAACATCCGAAATCAGGTACATTCTATCTTATTTAGCACACTTTCTATGTTTAGCACTTATTCATGTTTTTTGTATCCATATAAATCAGCATTGGCATATAGAATAGCTTAGATTCATTTTGGCCAAACCTAGGAATTGAATGATTGAATACAAAAAGGAACACATCAAACCCATTCTCAACCTAGGCATGGAAACTGCCACTCAAAGTTTCCTGGTGAACCCCACCATCCGTCAAAAATTCACCCTGATACCCCTCCCCCGAGAGGCGTGACCTTCAAAGGGCCTCTCAGTCCGAGGTATTGTCCCATCCTTCTCGCATCCCCCTTCTGGGCATGGATCCTATAGCCTGAAGGTAAGGATGCAAAAAATTTGGAGCGATACATTTTGGTGAACCCGACGTGAAAACTAAAAACCTTTTGAAAAAAAAAAAGGGGAGAAGATTGTTAAGATTGCATATCATATTTAGATGGTAGATTATAATAAAAGTACGAGTTGTCACCATAAATGTTGAAAATCAATTAGCAGCCATAGAAATTACCTCTGTGCTTAGAGTACCTCAAACAAATAGAGTCCAACCTTTATGGGACGAACTTGATAGGAGATTGAGTATTATTTCATCTAGGTCGACAGAACTTAGGCAAATTAAGAGGTTTGTCCTAGATAGAATCCTAGATCCTGATCAGGTGACTTTGTACCATGAGCTTCAGAGAGCTTGCCATAGGTGGTTAGTTGATAAAAGAGCACTTGTGTCTTTCGAGTTGTACACCTTTGAGGAATACCTCGACAACGCAGTTGTAGTACATAAATTTCTATCTCGTATAGAGGATCAAGAGGTCATTCTTACAGATAGAAAGAGATGGAATAGAGTTCCTAGAGCTGTGTTATATCGAGAGTATTGTCATGAACTTTATTTCTATAGGTCAGAGTCTGAAATAGATAATATCACCATAGCACACTTTGTCAAATTCTTGAAAAACCATTTCCAATTTGAAGAGGAGCATTTCATGACTCCTGATGAACTTGATCCTATTAATGATATCCATAAACTATTTATAGAAAACTAAGCCATTCTTTTATTATTATTATTTCTTGCATTTAGTATGTTGTTTGTTGTCTTTATAATATTATTATAAAAACAAAACAAAAATATAACAAAAATTAAAACGTTTTCTTTAAGTATTATAGTAGGTATATAATTAAAATATATACCTCCCAAACTTGTCACATATATATATATATATATATATATATATATAAAAAAAAAATATATATATATTTGCTAAAATCTAAGTTTAAGCATAATGACTAGACTTAGGAATGGAAAAGCAGACTGAAGTAGAAGAAGATTGGTTAGGAAAACCATTAAATAAACCAGATGTCCTTCCTGAAGACCCAATTCAGGAAGAAGGAACCCTAGACCAACAAGAAGAAGAGTTTTGCTGAAGGAAATGAACAAAGAGAAACTGTTAGAGAGGAAGGATCCTCATCCCCTAAAATGTCTTCGGGAGGAGCTATTACTTTTGAGAACATGGAACATTTTTGGAAGTTCCTCAATACTAATATTGGCACTCTTAATAGAGCAGTCCATATGGACAAGGATCAAATTAGTGACACTCAAGCAACCCTAGAAGAAATATATCACACACGCACTAATCCCTTGTCCTTCATTGATCAAGAAAGTGATCAAGCTGGACCATCCAATTTGGATATGGCCGCTATAATCCAGAACATGCAACAACAACAAGGTTACCCAACCACCTAGAGTGCCTGTTACCAAGCCTAGAGTTATTCCCACACAAAAGAAACCTTCATTCACTGCTCTATTTCACCAAGCTATTGATCAATATACCTCAAATCAACAAAAGCCCAAAACAAAACCAAACACCAATTTCCAACAATCTGGGATACAACATAATGCTACTACAAATCTTCTTCATAATACTCTCCCTACCAACCATTTGCATAATAGCAATATAGCATCTAATCCTTACGTCATGCCATCATACGCTCATAAATCCCATACTCAGGTACCACCGAACCAATATGGTGGACAAACTAGTAATCTAGAAGCCATGGTGAAACAGTTAGTCTCCCGCATGGACCAGATAGATCCCTACCATCCCTCGTACAATTATCGAGAGATGTGTAGTCAGCCTTTAGATCCTATAGTCGTAGCACAACCATATCCTAAACACTTTCCTATGCCTGTCCTACCTATATACAAAGGAACCGAAGATCCCATAGAGCATCTTCGTATGTTTAGGATAGCATGTCATGATATATCACATGATGACTTGTTATTACTAAAAATGTTCCCGAAAAGTTTAGGAGGAATGGCATTAGAGTGGTATTATCAATTACCCACTCATTCTTTGAGGAATTTCGAAGAAACAGCCGAGTCTTTTGTTCATCAATTTAGTGCCTACATCGAAAGGCATGTAACCATTAAAGATTTGTACAACTTAAAACAAGACAAAGATGAATGTTTTGCTGATTTCCTAGCTCGGTGGAGACAGTTGATAGGAAAATTGCACTTTGTGTTACCTTATCGGGAAATCCTGGATATCTTTATCAATAATTTACAAGAACAACTATCCTATGAGTTATCAACTGCTACCTTGACCACCTTCGATCAAGCTATAGACTTAGCTCGAAGAGTGGAAGATGCTCTCATTAGGAGAGGTCAGCTTAAAAAGAAAGACGATGAGAAAACATCCAGAAATCAATATAAGAATAAACAAGTTGTGGGTGATGGAGTCACTGATAGCAGAAACATTGCTAATGTTAATGCTATGAAAACAACGGAGAAGTTTATACTGAAACCTCCTGATAAACCACCTCGAGAATTTACTAGGTTAAATCAACCTCTATCAACCATTTTACCGCAATTATTAGAATGAGGTTTGATTCAATTACCAACTATCCGGGAACCTGATCCAACTATACCTGGATACAAAGCTGATTTACACTGTGATTTCCATAGAGGACCTGGACACACTACCAACTCTTGTAAAATATTAAAACATAAAATACAAGACCTGATTGATAACAATGAGATGGAGGTGCAAGCCTTTCAACCTAAACAAAATCCTCCTAATAATGCTCAAAAGAACATCCCCCAAAATCAGAATCAGAATGCCAATCAATCATTGGACATATTTCAACATCCTTTACCAAAGCATGGTAAAGAGGTGGCTAATCAAATTGAGCATCATAATGTTCCCCCTCCTACCCGATATGTAGGGACTATTAGTGGACATTTACCTGCTCATGATCTGCAAATCTTTGACACAAATTTATCCATGGTTACGACCAGACCTCTATATAATATTCGGACACCTGATCTTAGTGATACAGAATACGAGACTGAAAGTGACATGGAAATCACATCAAATCAATCGAACAGTTCTGAAGATGAATCGGATGCTATTCAACCTATCACAAATTCTATGGTTTCGAAAGAACCATTTCCAAGAAGAGTCACTACTAGACCATCTTCTCACCAATCACTTTCTAATGAACAAGCCATAAATGCTAGACCAAGACCCATTCATCATCCACAAAATAATATTGTAGGTACCATCGGAGCTGTTACTAGACAACGAGGCTCAAAATTCTCAACAAGATCAAACTCAGAACGATGGATCAGCTCCATTTGTTTTGAAAGTTCCTAATAAAGGGAATCATGCGCCTAATGTTCAACCTAAACCTCCTTATAATATTAATGAACAATTATCAAATACTACAACTAGAATTTCCCTTTTGGACCTTTTAAGATCTTCTCCTACACATAGGGATGAATTAATGCTCACATTAAGCCAAATGATGGTACCACAAAATATTCAACTCTGAAGCCATGGCCAATACTATCATAACTCGAGAAGTCGATTGTATTGACTTTCGGGATAGAGATATACCACAACATAGTTTACATAAGGATAACCCCTTATATATTACTACCCTAATTGGAGATGTAGCAGTTAAACGAGTCTTGATTGATAATGGTTCATCTTTAAACATTTGCACTTTTGACTTCTACCAAAGATTTGGGTTTAGAAGTGACGAAATGAAAAGAACTGATATGATCATAAAAGCCTTCAATGACGAAACACAAGAAACGTGTGGAGTTATTACTATCCCATTGCAAGTTGGTCCAAGAACCTTAGACATGATCGTGTTTATTGTACATTGCCCTGCATCGTACAATATACTCTTGGGTCGCCCTTGGATCAACGCGATGCGAGCTGTTCCCTCAACTTTACATCAGTGTGTTAAATTTGAATTTAAAAATCAGTTGGTTACCATTCATGGTGATCCCAGACCCTTTGATATGTGTGCTTTGGTAGAACCTGTTGGAGTTCAATTTTGCCCTGCTCTGTCATCCACACATCCTAATTCTCATCATCCATCTAAACGTGTGAAACACACACCCATAACATCATCTAATTTTTCTCCATCAACTCCACCTCTACATATAGTTCAACCATCTTCCGAACAAACCACATTAGGACCTCAACAAGATCCTAAACCCACAACCAATGCTTCTTGTTTTACTCCTATAACTTCCATACCTATAGACCCATCCATCGACATCCCTACAACATCTACACCTACCAGAGGCATATTTTTCGCATCCAAAGATGTAGGAAATGTTCCTTCTACCTCTTACGCTCTTACTGATGAGCTCTTACCCGATTTATCTAAAATTCTTATATCAAAAAAAACAAATGTTGCTATGCAAGATTCCCTTATTTTAAATAATTTGCCACCCTCTCCTCATACCTTGGGCCTCCCATAGCCTATGGGAAGTATTTACCAAGTCGGGAGTTGCACTTTTATTTACAAGGGATATGACTGGGGTAGAATACCCAGAAACATCAAGACTCATTACGATGGATATGCTCGATGTTATTTTGCTAATGAGTATATTAAAGCTAAGCCTATAATGCTTAAATTGGGATATAAAGGGAAAGGTTTGGGACCTTTCCAAAATGGTATGAAAGAACCTTTTGAGGTAGAACCATGGCATGCCCGATGTGGTGTGGGCCTATTTCCTAGTAAAGGTCAGCCCTTCCCATTTGAGGATGATGACCATCTCATATCTTACCAAGATTATTTGGATAAACATGATGCCTTGCATTTAATGAATAAGCCATTTACATGTAATATGCTATCTATAGCTTACCCTGAGATGATTGTTGAATCCGACGATGAGTTGGAGGGAGATATCTTCCATGATGTCTCCGTTGAGGAATTATTACATAACGGATTTTATTTCGATGGCTCTATACCTAGTATAGCCCAGCTTGAGGCCACGACTCCTCAAGATGAATTATCCAAGCTAACCTCGAAAGAATTGCAAGAATTGGGCGTTTCACCCACCCCACCTAATTTTGAGAGAGATCTACACATGGAAGTAGAAAACGTCATAAAAATTAACATTGGAACCAAAGATAATCCTCACATAATCAACATTGGATCAGAATTGAGTCAAGACAAACAAGATAAATACATTGCATTTCTTAAGGAATATGAAGATGTCTTTGCTTGGACATATGAAGATATGCCAGGATTAGACCCTTCCGTAGTTATGCATCACCTAGTAGTCCATCCGGATGCTAAACCTGTTAAACAGAAACTTAGAAAAATGCATCCTAAAGTGGCCTTACTAGTCAAAGGGGAATTAGAAAAACTCCTGAAGGTTATTTTTATACAAGCCATTGATTATGTTGAATGGATCTCGAATGTAGTTCCAGTAACTAAGAAAGAAGCTACCAAAGTTAGGGTTTGCATAGACTTTAGAGATATTAATGTTGCATGCCCTAAAGATGATTTTCCTCTTCCCAACATGGATCAGATCATTGATTTTACTATTGGGAGTGGAATGATATCCTTAATGGATGGATTTTCTGGTTATAATCAGATCAGGATAGCTCCTGAAGATCAGGCTAAAACAACCTTTATTACCCCTTGGGGGACCTTTTGTTGGAAAGTGATGCCATTCGGTTTGAAGAATGCAGGTGCAACATATCAACGAGCCATGACTTATATCTTTCATGATATGATGCATGATATTCTACATGATTATGTAGATGATATTATAGCTCGTTCCATCAAAGAAGATGATCATTTAGATGACTTGAGAAAAGTATTTGATCGGTTAAGGGAATATCTTATCCGACTGAATCCAGCCAAATGTATATTCGGAGTTAAGTCCGGTAAATTATTGGGGGTTATAGTTTCTTTACGTGGCATTGAAATTGACCCTCTCAAGATCGTGACTATCACTGATATGCCCGCACCCACAAATATATCAGAATTACGAAGTTTACAAGGTAAGCTTCAAGCTATTCGTCGCTTCATCGATAAGTTGGCAGACAAAATAGGACCCTTTCTTAAGCTTCTTAAGAAAGATGTCTCTTTTCATTGGGACGACGAATGTCAGGAAGCATTTGAACTCCTCAAACAATATCTCCTTAACCCACCTATGCTTTCGCCACCTAGATCTGATCGCCCATTTATCTTGTATATTTTTGCTTCAGATCTTGCCTTAGGAGCGATGTTAGCTCAACTTGACGATGAGAAGAAAGAACGTGCTAATTATTATATCAGTAGAACCTTAATCAGTTATGAAACCCACTACACAACATTAGAGAAACTATGTCTAGCAGTCATATTTTCTACACAGAAACTATGCCATTATATGCTCAGTCAAAAAACGTATGTTATTGCTAAATCCGATCCTTTGCGGTATCTCATGAGTCGACCATACTTATCTGGTCGCACAACAAAGTGGGTTCTTGCGCTAAGCGAGTTTGAACTCACGTTTATAGGACAAAAGTCTGTTAAAGGTCAAATCATAGCAGATCAATTAGCTGTTGCACCCTTAGAGTCTACCCATCCCCTCATCATTGAGTTTCCTGATGAATGCCTTAAATTAGAGGTAGACCATCCAGAGCAATGGTCCCTATACTTTGACGGAGCCCGATGCATGAGTGGGGCTGGTGTAGGTATTATTTTAATATCTCCACAGAAACATCTTATACCTCTATCCTTTAAATTAATGTTTGCTTGTACTAATAACACTGCTGAATATGAGGCTCTAATCCTTGGATTACGAGCTACCTTGGCACTAAAAATTAAAAATCTATTGGTTTTCGATGATTCTCAACTTGTCATAAATCAAATTAATGATGTTTATCAGACCAGAGATGATAAATTACGTCCATATAAAGCATATGTCTTACAATTAATATCTTTATTTGATCAAGTTACCTTGGAAGCTATTCCTCGAACTAGCAATCGTGCGGTTGATGCTATGGCTGCAGTTGCATCTCTTTTGCCCTTGGAGTTAGATGACGAATATGCTACCATCATTATTCGTCGACTCCAGGAACCCGCTTCAAATAAATCATGCTTAGAACCTTTGGATGTGTTTCTAATCAACGAAACTACTCCTGAACCTTGGTACTCTAATATATTTAATTTTCTTCAAAATGGGACCTTCCCTGAAGGTTGTAATAGCAACCAGACATCGGTTATTACGTAGATGAGCAAGTCACTTCGTAATTATTGGCAATACATTGTATAGGAGATCTTTTGAAGGCATCCTATTGAGATGTTTGAATTTAGATGAATCTAGATCAGCTTTGAGTGAAGCCCACGATGGATCTTGTGGGGGACACTTCAGTGGTAGCGCCATTGCTAAGAAGCTCCTTAGGATAGGATATTTTTGGCCCACCATGGAGAATGATGCACATGATTACGTGTGCCATTGCGACAAGTGCCAGAAACATGTTGACCTTGTCCATGCGCCTGCACAAGAGCTACAGGCTATTTCATCTCCTTGGCCCTTTTCAAAATGGGGCTTAGACATCATTGGAAAAATCAACCCTGTGTCATCTGATGGACACAAATTCATCATAACCGCCATCGAGTATTTCACGAAGTGGGTTGAAGCTATGCCCTTAGCTTCTTGCACTGGAACCCAAGTCTCCAAGTTTATTTTTAATCAAATTATTTGTAGGTTCGAAATTCCTGCAAATCTCATCTCAGATAATGGAACTTGTTTCAAAAATAAAGATGTCAAGAAATTATGTCAAAAATATAAAATTCAACATCGTTGGTCCACTCCCTATTATCCTCGGGGTAATGGCCAAGCAGAAGCATCTAATAAAACATTAATTAAAATCCTCAAAATACTGGTCAATAAATCTGGCCGAGATTGGCACATTCAACTATATCCTGCTTTGTGGGCTTATCGAACTAGTGTTCGTACTCCCACGGGCACTTCACCTTTTGTTTTGGTTTATGGCACTGAAGCTGTTTTTCCCTTTGAATTAGAAGTTCCTTCTTTGGCTCTACTACTTCAAGATACTGAAGTAGGAGATGAATATCATGCTGGCAGATTTAGTCAGTTGGAACTCCTAGATGAGAAGCGCATCAATGCTTTGGAGCATCTTCGAGCCTATCAGAACAAGCTTAAACGAGCATACCTCAAGAAAGTTCATCATCGATCCTTTGAGATCGGTGACCTTGTCTTAAAAGAAAATCAAAAAAATACTAATGCAACTAAAGATCTTAAAGGTAAATTCGAGCCCAACTGGCTTGGACCGTATATCATCATTGCTAAATTTGGCTCGGGAGCATACCGATTAGCTACCTTAGATGGTAAAGATCTTAAAGAACCTATGAACATTATGCATCTTAAACGCTATTATGCATAAATCTGGTCATTTCATCATTGTATATATTGTTATTTTGCATATTGTTTCATTTTAGTCATCCATATAAAAATTTCAAAAACAATAATAGTATTTATTCTTTCAATTCATAAATTAAAATCAAAACATAAAAAAAATCAAAATCATCAAAATCTTCAAAAAAAAAAACATCTTTTATTTTCGTACCTATCAATTCTTGAAGTATTGCAGTTATATTTTCAATTATTTTGGATAAATTAGCATTTATTTGGAATCCCTCACTTTCACACTCACATGAATAAATATCTTGATTTTATTTGGTATGATTATTAATCTCTCTTATATTAAAGTCCACAGTTGAATTAAATAAATTTTTGAGCATAGAGAATTGATCTTGTTATTTACTTGAACCAAGCATATCTTTTCACATTAAAATGATTTCATTGCAAATTCGATATGATGCTACATAGTAGAAATGGTTTCTTGAGCGAAAAGTTTCCCCTGCTATCCTATCATGCACATGGTCTAGAATCTTTGAGAATTGACAAAAGGACAAGCTCACCCCTACCCAGAATAAAAATCCCTTGCTCTACAGCCAATCCGAGCAAGTATCCCTAGTATAGGAAGAAAAAGAAAAGTCAAAGAAAATGAGAAAAAGAAAAATATCATTTTGTACCATCGCCGCAATATTTCAGCATTATCTCAGTATCAAGCAAAAATACAAAAAAAAGAGAAAGAAAAAGAAAAGCAAAAGCAAAAAGCAATAAAATCCTTTTCCCTACCCCTTGAAAAGAAAAGAAGGGTGAATGAGCTTGAATCCCTGGAATTCTCAATTATTCAAAAACCGTGAGGTAAGCCCCATAACAGGTGGTTTGTGCCCAACCCGCTTGGCCTTGGGTAATCCCTAGCGTGGTGATATGTCTGTCACATTAGCGACCTTATTTTGTATAGACCTATGTCTGCTTATGGATCAGCTAGCTCTTGATGACCCGACTTACATAGTAGTCTGGTACGGTTACATGCATATAAATCATGGTCAACGAACACTTATTTGGTTAATTCAAATTACTTGTATCAAATTATCTTGCTCAAAATTGGTGAATGAACAATGCAATTGCACACACATTTGTATTTGAGAGATTTTTGTATCATTATGATAGATCAAGATCGGCAATGAACTCACATCTGCACATGGGGTTCCTTATAAATCTACATTTTGTCTTTGAGATAATTTAAAATATTTTTGCAACTCTTTTTGGAATAATTTCATCTTCTTACTTAAGAACATCTGTTTAGTATAAAGACAATTACATACATTTTTTTTTTCAAAAATCCAAACCTCCTTTCAAAACATGCAATAAAGTCACATTTCTTTATATATTCGACTTCCGCAACGATGGTATAGTTCCAAAACCTAAACTGGAATTTTATGCCTAGCGCAAGTCCTTATCTTATATTTTGTTTATTTAAAAAAAAATCAAAAATCAATCATGCAATAAAACTAAAATATCAATTTCTTCTTTGGATTTCGCGATGATGGTATAAGTCTATACCTATAATTCTATGCCTAGCGCAAACCATTGTTCTCCTTTTATTTCCCATTCATTTTAATCCATAAAAACATATGGCTTACATCATTATGTTACACAATTGTGCTTTAAAAAGAACGAACACTTTTTCTATTTCATTTCATTATGTCAACATTCAATTTTGCAATGATGGTATAGTTCCTAGGGAATTATTCAAAAAATTTATCACACTTAGGAATTTTATACCCAGCAAAAATCATATTTTTAATATTTCATGCATAATATTTTCATGGAAATCTGAAAACAAATCATCACCATCATCATTTTTCATCATCACAACACAAAGTCTTAAGACAGTCTCTTAAGCACTCTTTTACTTTTAGCAATATTTCTATACTGGGATTAGCTTGACGACCTAGCGAGCGGCGACTCCATGAAATGGTCTATAACAACGACAATGTCCTTTGAAATTATTGTTAGAAGTCCCTTTTTATTTTTCATCAAATTACACCATACACAACCAATTTGTTTACATCAGATTATTTCATTTAAATTTTACTGCATGACATCAAATTATAATATTTCCAAACGACATAATTACATGAATCATCAATCAACAAACAAACAATTCAAACATTGAAGCATCATAAAAACATATGGACAAGTTATATCACAAAAAGATCATATATATATATCAAAAATATTTGTACATCATATCACAACTGGATTGGTATGCCACAATCTATACCCTGGCATACTCAATCCTCTCAAAAATATATATACAATCCATCTATAGCAGCTAGCCTCGAGAAGCCCTCGAGCTCTCAGCCTCATCTCCTCTCCCACCCTGAGGTGGAGGAGGTGGTCCCATAGAGGTCCGTGCTGTGTCTCGGGTCCTCACCATCGATCATGAGGATGTCCTCGATGATCCCACCCTGATCGGTTCCACAATGTCGACTGGCAGCTATAACCTCTAGCCCTCTGGAACCAGTTGGAAGTATACTCCCTGATAGAACGTGGTCTGAGCCATAGACCATGCCAACTCCTGCATGCTCGCCCCTCCGCTCTGAGCCCTGAGCCATGTAGCCTCATCCTGTAGTGTCTGCACCTGAGCCTAGAGGTGGGCATTCTCAGCCTGGAGAGCCGCCATCTCACTGCTCTCCCCCACCTCGACACCCTTGCCCTTATCGGGCGATGGTGGCCTCTCCCCCTATTGAGAAGGGAATCCCTCCTCCCTCCTCCTTCTATGGTCTCTACAGAGCCTATGGCATCCTCTAGCATCTCTCCTATGGAGACCATCACTACTCTCTCCCTCCATGACCCCGTGCTGCCTCAATGGTAGCCTGGCACCGCCTCCCCATCCGTCGCACAACCACGTGCATCGGACCCTATGCCCTCATCATCCGAGGAGGGTGGATGCCTACGTACCAGGCATCGTATCCATCAGTGACCCCAATGTCATCCCCATCCACTGGCTGGATAGGGGCATCATCCATGTCCTGGCTCTAGAATCACTACATATCCGAAGCCCCGCTCAGTGTGGTATTATCCTAGATAGTTCGAGAGTACTCATAGTCCCTGAGAGATGGGATCCCCTACTATAGACCGAACTGTCACAAAACTTAGTCATAGCGATGGAGCTCTACCTCTCCCCACTCCATCCTCAGCCAGTAGACTCACCTGATGCGAGCCAACTCTTGTCCATCCTCTCCCCACCCTGGATGCTCTCTCCATGGCCTCCAGGTGATCTAGTCAGGGATGAGGTCATCTAGTAACCTCCGTGACATCGGCAGATCTATCCACCATTATGACCCTCTCTAGAGCCACCAATAGAAAACCTAGGGTCTCTCCCGGTCAACCCCTGTTAGTGGGAGTCCTACCGGCCTTCGCATCATGATGTGCTCCCAACACCATACCTGCAGTAGCGATGTCAAAACTAGACATCGACCTCCCTTGTATACGACCCCGTGCAGGATCCTATACAAGCGACACAGTACAAAGCTACCCCATGCAAATCTATACCCATGGTCTCTCATGTCGTAGACCACATCTAAAAGGAGCCATGGTAATCTGCACCCACTCTGGTGGCACAGCAGTAGGCCACCCACTATCCCTACCAAAACTTGAGTCAACCTAGATGCCCCAGGCATCTACCTCAGAGACTCGATGTTCACTTCGCCCTTCTCTAGGGTGAAGCTCGGGTCTTCGCACAGCCTCATCATAGCCTGGCCCTGATTGGCCGTAGGAGTCATAAATCATCCTTGTATGGGGATCCTCAAGATCCTCCATACGTCCTCTAGAGTGGGAGCCATCTCCCCTATCGATAACAGAAGTAGGACGACCCCGGATACCATCTCTCTGCTAGGGTCATCAATAGCCCCATGTCTATCGATATTTGTGGCATCTCTACCACATGTTGTAGTCTGACCTCCACCAATCGGTCTCACTTCACCTGGTTGAGCATGGCCATGTCATCCCTCAACCCCTCGTATTTCCATTCTTAACTCTTTAGTAATCCCCTCTGCAAAATAAACAATCAAACAATAAAAATCATCAATAGATAATCATTAAAAATCAGTTAAATCAATTTAATCTTCTAAAAACAATGATGATATCATCCACTATTGGATGATATCATCCTAAATTAGGTCAAATCATCCTTGGTAGGATGAAATCGTCTTCGATTTCACAACTTGGGGATCGCCCCTTGTTGGACGGGATCGCCCCTATTCCGTCGATTTCGTCGCTAGACGAAATCGATGATCTAGGGACGATTTCGATGAAATTGGGATGATTTCATCCCGACATCATCGACGGCCTAAAAACGGCCGTGATGCCCCAAAATAGTCAAAATTTAAATCAAAGATTACACAAATCAAATTAAAAACATAATTCACTAGGTTTAGATTCTTACCCGTAGCCCGCGTCGGACCTCTGTCGATCTATGCGCTGTTTCGACCATTTTGTCTGCAGAGCTCTAAAAACAGTGAAAATGAACAGTAAAAATGAATTAGGGTTTTACCCTATTTTTCTTAATTTTATTTTAAAAACAACATTTTTAATTTTGCTTTTCTGCGCTTTTACCTCAAACGTTCGATTTGGGTAAAAACACGGAGGGGGCACCATAGTAAACAGTCGTACGATTCGACCTAGAATCATCGTCTAAAAAATGGAGTAAATTTTTGCTTTCTCGTAAAATGGGAAGAACTCGTCTTTAACGCATTTTCTTCAAAAAATTTGCTAAAGAGGGGGCAAAATGTAGCACCCTAAAATTGGCATGGTTAAACCCTTAGTAAAAAGATAAAAATTTGAATTTTAACCCCAAAATCGCCCGTTACCCGCTCCCCTCATTTTCCGTACCATTTTTAGGATTTGTTTTGACCGTTGGACGATATCGTCGACGATCAGACGAAATCATCCCAGATCTGACGAATTCGTCTAGAACAGAACGTCCAGATGATTTCATCCCAAAACTGATTTTCATAATTAGATTCTATTTCAACAACTTCTCTAACTTGGGCAGAAAGCGTGTCTGCGCGGTTAGAGTCTCCCCCGTTGGAGATCTCCCAAATTGGGGTGATCTCCAACCTCCTAACCTCTCCCTAAATCCTATATAAACTTAGGATTTTCCTTGACTTCCCCCTGGCTGATTTTCCCTGCAACTTTAGTTTTTCGTGCATTAGAACACCTTCACACCATCGCTTGCATTGTGTATTTCAAGTTTTTCTTGCAGGAATTTTACTATTTTTCATCTAGAGCAAGCTCGGATCGTCGCAGGCGATTCCAGACGATTTCGGACGATCCTGTCACAGATCGGTGATGATCTCGTATGATTGGAGGTGATCTCGACTACAGTCCATATTGGGGGCAATCAGAGCCCGAAGTTTGCATTTCTTTATCTTCTCTCTTCATTTCTTTATGCATTAACTTAGTTTATTCTATTTTTGCATTCTGGAGTTCACCTCATTTAGCATAGATGCATGATAAAGTTAAAATAAATTATTAAATTAATGCATTTCCTTTAATTGTTATCTGGATTTATCATTTAGGCAAGTTTACTATTATTTCTATCATTTCCCCTTGCTTTTGCAGTTGTATTTTTGGTTTTTGGTATCTGTTTCTATGATTGCAGGTTTTTGATGAATTCGTCTGACGAATTCATCAGGTCGATGATGATCTCGTGTGATCCTAGACGATTGACTGTGATCTGAGATGATTCTGTGCAATTGCAGATGATAATGTAATATTTGAGATGATCTGGACTTCTACAAACCTCAGAATCTTCATCAGACATCCGAAATCAGGTACATTCTATCTTATTTAGCACACTTTCTATGTTTAGCACTTATTCATGTTTTTTGTATCCATATAAATCAGCATTGGCATATAGAATAGCTTAGATTCATTTTGGCCAAACCTAGGAATTGAATGATTGAATACAAAAAGGAACACATCAAACCCATTCTCAACCTAGGCGTGGAAACTGCCACTCAAAGTTTCCTGGTGAACCCCACCATCCATCAAAAATTCACCCTGATACCCCTCCCCCGAGAGGCATGACCTTCAAAGGGCCTCTCAGTCCGAGGTATTGTCCCATCCTTCTCGCATCCCCCTTTCGGGCATGGATCCTATAGCCTGAAGGTAAGGATGCAAAAAATTTGGAGCGATACAATCCTATCCAAGATCCTAATGGGAATATCATCTTTAAATATTTTTATCATATATGGACCTTTTATAAATATCATAAACATGCTTTGGATATGGCCTTAGAAGAAGAAGCATTGCTTGAAAAAGATACCCCACCTTAGAATCCTTTGAGTGAATCTCTGAATCATGGTTATCAAACTTACCAACCTACTTATGCCACTACTATGACCACCAACATTGGAATGAATTCAACAATTCATCCAACTAGTAGTAGCACTCAAATTGGTTCTCAATTTCCTCTTCCATCCTCTAATATCAACAATATTTCCTCTATTCCATCACAAGTAAATATTCCATTCTCACAAGGCACCACCTATAACAACAACCTTCACATGTCCAACCTAAGTCAAGGGAATATTGGGAATGCACATAATTCAGAAATGCAAAATTTGGCAAATATGGTGAATCAATTGGTCTCAAGAATGGATATGATTCAACCATCAGGGTTTACATACAACTATAGGGATATGTGTAGTCAGCCATTGGATCCTATTGTTGTTGCCAGGCCTTATCCTAAGCATTTTCCCATGCCAGTATTGTCGATCTACAAAGGGACTGAAGATCCAATAGAGCATTTGAGAGGATTCAGAATAGCTTGCCATGATCTTGTTTATGATGATATGCTTTTATTGAAAACATTTCCAAAGAGTCTTGCTAGAGTAGCATTAGAATGGTACTATCGGTTACCCAACTATTCTTTGAAAAGTTTTGAGAAGACCGCAGAGATGTTTGTTCATCAGTTTAGTGCTTATATTGAAAAGGAAGTGACCATGAGAGATCTATATGATTTAAAGCAAGGTAGAGAGGAAAGTTTTTTAGAATTTTTAGCTCGTTGGAGAAGTTTAGTTGGCCGATTAAGACAGCTTGTGTCTCAGAAAGATATGCTTGATATATTTACGAGAAATTTACAAGAACAATTATCTTATGCTTTAGAAACTACTACTATCACATCTTTAGACCAAGCAATTGAGTTAGCAAGAAAAGTGGAACAAGCCCTCATCAGGAGAGGTCAGCTCAAGGTTAAAGAAGATAAGCCAACTAAGTCTCAACCTAAGAATAAACATATAGGAGGTAATAGTGATAGTAGGCCTATTAATAATGTCAATAATAGCCTACAGAATATTGTGCTTCAGAAACCTCCTCAAAGGAATTTCACGAGACTTAGTATCCCTATGGAATCAGTTTTAAAGCAACTGTTAGATGCTAAGGCAATAGAACTACCTCCAGTAAGACCGCCAGATACTACAACTCATTGGTATAAAGTAGATCAGCATTGTGCATATCATAGAGTAGAAGGACATTGGACTAATTCTTGTAAAATATTGAAACATGTGGTTCAAGACTTAATTGATGTCGGTCGCATTGACACAAGTAGTTTTCAGTCTTCTAATAGCCAATCAAATCAGAATAGAATGAGATAAGCTAATCAAGTGTCTTATAACAATGTACCACACCAATATAATAACAACATGGTTGGAATGATAACAACTACTTCAAGGAAAACAGTACAGAATATGGATGAGTCAGCAAAAATTCCACTCTTAGAACTTTTACAGAATTCTCAAGCCCATAAAGAAGCTATGATAAATATTTTGGAACAACAGCCAGTACCCCCGGATATCTCCCCGGGTGACATGACAAAAGTTATAGACTCTCTTCGGAAGCCTCGTCTAACATTTTTAGATAATGATATGACTTCTTTAGGAGTGCAAGAAGATTCTTCGCTATATATCACTGCTTACATTGGTGACACCCTTATTAAGAGGGTGATGATTGATAATGGTTCTTCACTTAATGTTTGTACACATCATTTATTTCAAAATTTTGGATTGAAGAAAGAAGATTTGATTACATCCAATGACATCATTAAGACTTTCAACAATGATTCTCAAGAAGCTTGTGGCACTATTTTACTCCCTCTTAGAGTTGGACCAAAAATTTTAAACACAATGTTTTATGTGGTGTCTTGTCCTGCATCTTTTAATCTTCTTCTTGGATGACCCTGGATTCATGCAATGGAGGTCATCCCTTCTACTTTTCACCAATGCATAAAATTTGAATTTGAAAACCAAATCATTTCTATTATGGGTGATCCTCATCCATTCAAATTTTTCTCACCAGAAGATCTCACTCAAATTAATTCATCACAATCTTCCTCTAAAAATTCTTCTACAAATATTTCATCACAAGATCAAGATGATTCTTCTTGTTTAGATCTTCTCTTTAAGGAATCTCATCAAGGTTTAAAGTGGAGTGTTAAGGATGAGGGCCCACCCTCACCTAAGGTCTTAACCCTAGAGTCATGTGTTACAGATGAGGATTTATCTCAGAATGATACTAACTTTGATGGGTCTATCCTTTGTGCACAGTGCAGGTTGAGTCTTCTAGTTCTCAAGTGGACTTTGGTTCTATGTCTCCCGAGGACCTTGAGCAATTAGGAGTGATTCCTGCCCCACCTCCTCTTGAGGATGAGTTGTCCATCCTCATCGAGGAGACCATAGATGTGAACATAGGTTCTGAGGAAACCCCTAGAATCCTTAAGTTAGGCAAAGCCTTGACCATGAACGAGCAGGAGCAGTTGACCAATTTATTGAAAGAATATCAGGATATTTTTGCTTGGTCATATGTCGACATGCCAGGGCTTGATCCCTCTCTTGTCATGCATCATTTGGTAGTTAAGCCTAGTGCTAAGCCTGTTAAGCAGAAACTTTAGAAGATGCATCCGAAGGTCACCCTTTCAATCAAGGAGGAGCTCCAAAAACTCCTTGATGTCGGTTTTATCAAAGCCATCGACTATTATGATTGGATCTCCAATATCGTTCCTATAGCTAAGAAGGAAGGAACAATCAGAGTATGTACCAACTTTTGGGACATTAACTTAGCATATCCCAAGGATGATTTTCCTTTGCCCAACATAGATCAGATTGTAGATTTCACTACCAAATGTGGAATGCTTTCGCTCATGGATGGTTTCTCGAGTTATAATCAAATCATGATTGCTCCTGAGGACCAGGCCAAGATAACATTCACCACCCCTTGGGGTACCTTTTCGCTGGAAGGTCATGCCTTTTGGCCTTAAGAATGCAGGAGCTACCTATAAATAGGCCATGAATTATATTTTCCATGACATGATGCATGATATTCTCTAGGACTATGTGGATGACCTTTTGGCTCATTCCTTAGAATGAAAGGATCATGTCCATGACTTAAGATGAATATTTGAAAGGCTTTACAATATAAGGTTCATCTTAAACCTGCTAAGTGTGTGTTTGGGGTCACATCTGGCAAGTTGTTAGGTTTCATAGTGTCTAGGAGAGGCATTGAAGTGGATCCTACCAAAGTAGTAGCTATCATTGATATACCTCCTCCTCATACCCTGATCGAGCTCCGTAGTCTGCAAGGTAAGTTATAGTCTATCCATCGGTTCATTGCCCAGTTAGCCGATAAGTGTCAACCTTTCCTTCGACTTCTCAAGAAGGATGTGGTTTTTCGATGGGATCTCGAGTGTCAGAAAGCTTTTGATGATCTCAAGAGGTATCTTACCTCCCCACCTATTTTAGTTCCCCTTGTACCTGGTAGGCATCTATTGCTTTACATAGCAGCCACTGCTCATGCTTTAGGAGCCATGTTGGCTCAGCATGATGATGAAAGTAAAGAAAGAGCTATCTACTATATTAGTAGAACTTTGGTTAGCTATGAGACCAGGTACACTCCCTTAGAGAAGCTTTGCCTTACCATAGTGTTTGCTTCTCAGAAGTTGAGACACTACATGCTCAGCCATAAGATGTTAGTAATCACAAAGTTTGATCCCTTGCATTACTTGATGTCTAAGCCTCACCTATCCGGTCGAGCCACTAAATGGGTGTTGGCCCTTAGTGAGTTTGATTTGAATTTTATAGGTCAGAAGGCTATCAAAGGTCAGGTGATTGCTGATCAGTTAGCCTCCGCTCCCCTAGAAGTCACCCATCCTATAGTTGTTGAGTTTCTCGATGAGTGCTTCAATGTTGAGATTGAAGAGTCCGAGTCTTGGACTTTGTTTTTTGATGGAGCCCGATGCATGAAGGGTGTTGGAGCTGGAGTCATTCTAGTTACACCATAAAAATAGCTCATCCCTTTGTCCTTCAAGCTTCATTTCTCTTGCACTAATAATACTGTAGAATATGAAGCTTTGATCCTTGGTCTTAGAGCAGCCTTAGCTTTGCAAGTTAAGGTCCTTTCGGTCTTTGGTGACTCTCAACTTGTGGTTAATCAGATTAACGATGTTTATCAGACTCGGGATGATAAACTTAAACCCTATAAGGAGATTGTTACCAGGTTGTTGTCTTCTTTTGAGCAGGTAACCATAGAGTCTATCCCTAGATCCTCAAACCACCATGCGGATGCCATGGCTACTACTACATCTTTGTTCCCTTTGGAGTTAGAAGATGATCAAGCTTCAATTATCATCCGACAACTCTAGGAACCCACATCTTTGAGTTCTTGTTTGGATCCCCTAGAGTGTTTTGCCATCGAAGATTCCCCATATGAACCATGGTATATCGACATCTTTAATTTTCTTAAATATGGCTCGATGCCTGATGGTTTAGACCGCAATCAACGTAAGCTATTATGCAAAAGAGCATGCCGATTTGTTATAATTGGCAATACTTTATATCGATATTCTTTTGAAGGTATCCTTTTATGATGCCTTAACTCTGATGAATCCCAACTTGCTCTTAGTGATGCTCATGAAGGTTCATGTGGAGGCCATTTTAGTGACAATGCTATTGCCAAAAATCTCCTTCGAATGGGGTATTATTGGCCTTCCATGGAGAAATATGCATGTAATTTTGTTTGATGCTATGACAAGTGTCAATGCCATGATCACCTTATTCATGCTCCTTCTCAAGACCTTCGGGTGATATCTTCCCCTTGGCCTTTTTCCATGTGGGGATTGGACATTATTGGGAAAGTTAACCCTGTGTCATTTGATGGTCACAAATTTATCATCACTATGATTGAGTACTTCACTAAATGGGTTGAAGCCATACCTCTAGTTACGGTGATTGGAACTCAGGTTTCTAAGTTCATCTTCAACCAGATCCTTTGTAGGTTTGGGATTCCTTCGATGATTATTTCTGACAATGGTACTCCTTTCAAGAACAAGGATATCCATAATATTTGTGCTAAGTATAAGATTCAACATAGATGGTCAAATCCTTATTACCCCCAGGGTAATGGACAAGTCGAGGCATCTAACAAGTCCTTGATCAAGATTTTGAAGAAGCTGGTTAATAAGATCGATCATGACTGGCATACTCAACTTTATCCTACCTTGTGGGTATATCGTACTAGCATGCGTACTCCTACAAGAGCCTCCCCATATGTCTTGGTTTATGGGTCTGAGGTAGTGTTCCCTTTTGAGCTAGAGGTCCCTTCTTTGTGCATCTTGTTACAAGATGCCGAGGTTGGTGATGAGTTTCATGCAGAACATTTGCACCAGTTGGAGTTGTTGGATGAAAAGTGCATCCACGCCTTAGAGCATTTGTGAGCATATCAGGATAGGCTCCAATGATCTTATTCTAAAAATGTTCGCAATCATTCTTTTGAGATTGGGGATCTTGTCCTCAAAGAAAACCAATGGAACACTAATGCTCGTGTTGATCTTCGAGGTAAATTTCAGCCCAACTGGCTAGGGCCTTTTGTTGTAACAACTAAGTTTGGTTTCGGTGCTTATAAGTTAGCTTCCATGGATGGTAAAGAGCTTAAAGAACCTATGAACATAATGCATTTGAAAAGATATTATGCTTAGCTTGTTCTTTATTTTTGCATATGCATTTAGTTAGGTCACATTGCATGTTTGCTTGACATATTATGCACACTTGCCTATCATATTATGCATGATTGCTTGACATTCTGTTCTTGCACTTTTGCTTGTCATATTTGCATTATTGCTTGCTCATGATTGCTTGTTCATATAGTTTCTGGGGATTCATGACAATGGCATGTGATGATACCTAGTTAGGTCATAGCTCACATGCATTGCACTTTCACTAGGGTTTTGATGCCTAGCGAAGCCCCAACCTAGGGCCCATGCATTTTCATCCCTTCTTCTCTTCTTTGCTTCCTTTGCTCTTTCTTCTCTTCTCTCTTCTTCTTGTATTCCTTGACTTTGAAAGTTTTTACAATGATCATCATTTCTCCTCCAAGTCAAGGAATGCAATCCTCTTTTGGTATGTCCTTGTCTTTTTGCATGATTCTTATTTCTCCTTTGTCTTCTTTTTCCAGATAAGGATATACATTCTTCTCTTCTTTGATTACACATTTCCTCCCTCTTGAATTTTCACTAGTTGAAACTTCAAGTTGGGGGTACACACACGCACAATTCATTGCTCCTCATTTTCTTCCTCTTATTTCTTCTAGCACATGCACACACTCTCATCATGTTATGCTCATATTGATTGGTCCATACATACATACGCATACACCTTCTCAGGTTGTACTGGCATACACATTACATATATCATTTTACATCAGCATACATTATAACACCCCTATCGGGTTACGTCTCTCTTTTGACTCAGCGGGCCCAACACCCCATTACAGGATCAGCTCCTTGGCCATTTCAGTAGGTCTCGACATACATCCTAGCAGGTAATCACCCCACAACAGTCACTAGTGAGCAATCACCCATAGTGGGTTACACTATACATCTCACTTATTGGTCCATATTTAGCGAGTACTACACCCATAGCAGGTTCTTCACTCCATACATGGACCATATTTTGAGCATAACACCCTCTAGTTAGGGTTCTGATTCAGCTTTCTTCTCGATTTCAGATGGTTGACCTTTGGAGTTTTATCATTATTTTCTTCTTCTTCTTTCACTTCATAGTTTTTTCTTTCTTCTTCTTTCCTCTTTATTCCCTTCTTCTTTCTTTCCTCTTCTTCTATTCATCCATGCATTTCATGCTAGCTGCATTAGGTTCATATTGTATCCAGTGCTCTTTGGTTTGATTGTTTGTTTGCTTGCCTTGTTCTCTGTGTTCTCTATGATTTGCCTTTTCTTTCTTTGCTTTTTTTCGAGTTTCTTAAGGAAGTTTCTTTCCTTTCAAAACTCGAGGGGGCACCCTAGCCATAGAGGCATTAATGGTAGTAATATCTCACCCTTTTTCCCAAACTTGGCCACCCTTTTTTCTGTGTTTGTTTCCCATAGGAGTTTACATCTTTCTTTGATGTATTTACTAGGCCATAAATGCATCAAAGAGGGGGTAAAATGTAGACATGGAAAATTGACCCACTTTGAGTGGGCAATCTTCCTTAGTGCCCTTAAGAGGCCCTCACCCCTTGCCAAGTGCAAGGGAAGGCCTCTGTCCCTCCCCTTTTTAATTTGTTTGTCTTTTAGCGAAATCGTGCCCCGTATTTACGAGGCGCGACTTTGTGCCACTGTCAGGACGGGGCATGACTTCGTTGTTTAACCAATTTTTTTAATTTATTTTATTTTATTATTTTTTAAGCCCACTTAGACCTAGGTTTAAACCTCCTCATGTGTTTTGGCATCGGTTGTGAGTTTATTTGTGCCCGCTTTCCTTCTTCTAATTTTGTCTATAAAAGGAAGGATGTTCTTGCCAAATCAAGAGACATGCGAAGTTTAAGTGCAAGTGTGATATGCAAACTTTTTATGTGCGATCTATATGCGAATTATTTAGAGTTCATTTCTGATTTACTTTCTCTACTGCAAGCTAACCCCCGAAGTGCGAATTTTGGATTGATCTTCTATTGCGTGGATTGGATTGATTTGTTGTGTGACTTGGTGGATCCGTGGCGTAGCTTGGAGAGATAGAGTGCCCATATGGATACTTGGTTCTCTTATACCTACTTCTACGATGTCCATTAGGGTTTGATCACTTTGTTGTCTACATTTATTTCATCTTCTACTTTCGCTTCTTATTTTTCTTTATTCTATAGTGAAATCATGCCTGGCATTGGCGAGGCATGACTTCGCTTGCCCTAATTAGGGCAAAGTTATTCGTAGAAGTGAAATCATGCCCCATCTAGGTAGGGTGCGACTTTGTTGCTGCGTTATCGCACCCGCTCCAGGCGAGGTATGATTTTTCCCTAGGGCACACCAGGGGTAATTTTTAGATTTTGCTTTCACTGTTACATTCCATTCTATCTCTAGATCATATTGTTGTACTTTTATTTCTATTTTCTGTTGTTGTATTTCTGATTTATGATTAAATATCCAAAGGTCAATTTTTGCTTTTGTATTAAAAGGTCATCTAAAAGGACCTAGGGGGCTTGACTACTGCTAGATCTGTCATACAATGGCCTATGCAGACCCCCTAATACTAATTTCATTTTTTAGTGTTTCATAAGTGATCTTGCAGGAACAAGAATCTTTGATATCATTGGACAAGAGATGAAAAAAGGCTAAATCAACCACCGGTCTAGATAAGTGCTCTATCACTCTTATTGGTTGAGAATCTGGTTTCATTGTTGATTTCTAGGCATCTGAAAGTGAAAAGCATCTAGCTTGCATCTAGGGATAATTTCTGTGTATTTACTCCTGCATAGTTCTGCTTTAAAGGTTTTCTAAAATAAAACCCTAGGTTAGTGAGCATTCAAAAGAAAGAATCATTCCAGGATAGCTCTTGTATGCCTGCATTCTATTTCCAATTGCATTATTCTATTTTCTGCATTGTCCTTTATCTTTTCTAGCTTAGATCTAGAAAGGCCAAATTTAGGTGATTGCTTGAAACTGAATACATCAAACAATCCTGAATATCCTGAGGACTTGGAGTGAGTCCTTAAACCGTTCCTGGTGAACCCTTCCCCCTAGCACCGAGTGTAGAGTACAACATACCCCCATGGTTCACCCCATGAAAGGGTTCCCTCCTTGTGGATCCAGCCCTTTTGTTTGGGAATTGTATGCGGTAGGGCAGTTTTCCCCCTCTACACTTGTTAACAATTTTAGTTTGCCCATCAATTTGGGTATGGTATGATGAGCTCATCTTGGGTTGTGTGTTGTGCAGCTTGAATAGTTCCTACCATAAATGACTAGTGAATGTGGGATCAACAATCAAATATGATGGAATAGGGTATGCCATGAATACAAAACATTGAATCAAGGAATATTTGGGTAATTGTTAAAGCCTTGTAAAAGTGGGCTAGAAGATAAAAATGAGCATACTTAGAGAGATGATTCACCATCATGAGAATGCTTTTTTGCCTCTATACTTCGAGATCTATTCAATAAAATCCATAGAAATGTTCATCTAGATGGTCTTCAAAATAGAAAGAGGCTAGAGTGTGCCTAGTGTACAAATAGTTTCACTCTTAACCTATTGCTACATTCCAAATATAAGACAAGATGTCGGCTGAATATTTTATTTCAGTAAATTACTATTTACATAGTTAGCTATCCAACGGAATTCATTTTTTATCATCTTATATTTTTATTCTTCATCTGCATTTTGCATTTAGCCTATACGGCGAGGGTGTGCCCACCTTGAGTGGCTTGTTTATTCCATTCATTCACTGTATTTTCTTTATTCAATATTTACTTCGTCTTTCGGTTCGGTAGTATAATTATCTTTGTAAGTTCATTAAGCAGAGGATAGAATTATCCTTGCAAGTGGTATCAGTTATCCATCTTCCGAAGCCTCGGGACTTCCATTGCTGCTCTTTCCTCGCACATATCCGGGCGCCAGACTACAGGGCAAGTGACGTCTTCGCGAAAGAGAAATTGGCGTTCACACTGGTTTTTGCGTTCTGTTTTACATTCTTAACAGCGCACGACTGCAGGCTTACATTCAAAATTTTAAAAGCAATCGGCCAAATCTAAGTCCGTGTCCCATTTCGATCTCACGTCGTGGCCTGTGAAACCATCGCCGCCTGCAAACACCTCCGAAATAGGCATACGCCAGGGCAAACGCGTCGTCCAATCAGAATTCAAGGAAGTGTTTTAATTAAACGATTAGCCTAAGGTCGTTTGCGGGAAATTAATTGCTGACGTCAGATATTATTGTTTTCGCGGGTGGGCTTAATTGTTTATCCCACATTCGGCGTAGTAGTTCGGTTTACCGGTTTAAAAGGCACAAGTCACACCTTCTACGGTGTGACTTCGGTCACATGGTGGTGTTACTCCATGCCTAGTACGGTCATCTCTCCAGTCGCCAGTTGTGTCTTTGTCGCGTATCGTGGTCTTCGGTTCCGCTCCGTTCGCGTGTTCGGGTTTTCTGTGTGTCGTGTCGTTTAGAGTTTTTGTTTCGTTCGCTTGGGGTGCTCGTTTGGTGTCGTGTCGTAGTCTTTCGTTCCAAGTATCGAGTGTCCGCGTCGTGTCGTTGGGGTGCTCGTTTGGTGTCGTGTCATAGTCTTTCATTTCCAAGTGTCGAGTGTCCGCATCGTGTCAATCCTTGCCAAGTGTCGCGTGTCGGCGTGTCTGGCCGTCGTGTTTCGTTGGGTGGATTTCGCATTCATTGGTCCGTGTTGTATCGTGTCAGGTTGTCGCTGTCACGTGTCTCATTGTCCGTGTCTAGTAGGGTCGCGTCGTGTCCGTCGCATCTGAAGTTGTTCTCACGGAGCCCACAACATCCTGTTCCGTGCCACAGTTGGAGTGGCAGTAAGGCGGACAACAAATTTTGTTTCTTTTTGCCATAGCTCAATTTTGCAAAAATTGACGTTCAAGGACACTACTAAGCAAGAAATTTTGAAGTTCAAGGACACTAAGCAAGAAATTTTGAAGTTCAAGAACTACTAAGCAAACAATTTTGAGCAGTGCATGAGTAAAAGTTGGATCAAAGGGCCTGACGGTCGATTATCAAGCTCGAAAATGACCAATACCAACACAAGAAGACCTAACCGCAGCCCAGGTACTAAAAATTCTCTTTCTCCTTTTAAAATTGGTAGTTATAATCCACATCATCCACTAGTAGATCCTATGGCTACTAATCCTTCCCCAACTCACGAAAACATCACACAAGGAAACTCAAGTAACTCAGCCATTTTCGATAGTGATTCTCTTCGACTCTTACTAGATGGTATGAACGAAATTGGTCTCCTCCTAAAAGACCTTGTGAAAGCACAAAACCAGCCTAATCCCAATACTAATCCCCAAAATCACTCCCATGCCCAAAGGAATGAAGAAAATGTCGATCCTAATGATGATTGGGAACAACAACGAGGTGATTCGGATAATTACAGGGATCGCTATCAAAGACAATGGTATAACCAAAATCAAGAAAGGGACACGGGTTATCACCAACCGAGAGGTCCTAATAATAATAATTTTCCATGAATTGATATGCCCACTTTTGAAGGTCATGATCCTCGTGGTTGGATAGCCAAAATGGAAGGCATTCTTGACTTATATCAAATTAAGGAAATTGACAAAGTCCCTTTCGCTGCATCAAAACTAGGCACTGAGGCCTACCAATGGTTTGTATGGCTTAAACGAGAGAAAGGAGCTACTATTAATTGGAGAAAATTCACTACCTCTTTTTTAGAAAGATTTGATGAAGGAGCTACATCATCATACACAGTAAGACTGTTATCTCTTAAACAAGAAGGGTCAGTTAGTGAATTCGTTTCGGAGTTTACCAGTTTACTACCATACACTTTAGACCTCAGTCTCGACACAGTGGTAGGAGCCTTTCGCAATGGTTTGAAAGAAAATATTCGAGTGGAGGTAGACATGCACGATCCAACCTTGCTAAACAGTTGTATAAGAATAGCCAAGTTGGCCGAGAAGAGACATCAGTTGTCTGCACGGCGTGAAACTTATAGTCGTCCCTCATATCGCAACAATTCCTTTCATAGAAATGATCAACCATCAAGATATTTTTGCTATAAATGTCGCACTCATCACCCCGGGGAACAAGCATGTGCCCAAAAACAAAACTTTCATATTGAAGGTGATCAATGTGAAGGAGAAGAGGATGAACCTTACCAATCAGAAGAACCTATGCCAGAAGACCTACCATGTACTATAGAAGAAAAAGAAGAGGATACAATGGCGATTTCCGTGCATGCTCTCATGGGTTTAACCGCCCACCATACCATCAAGGTACCAGGATTTCTCCGCTAGAAAAAGGTGAATGTGCTAATTGATTCTGGTAGTACCCACAATTTTATCGACATCAAAACCGCAAAAGCTTTGAATTTATTCATTAACTCTTCCAACAAAGACAAATTCCAGGTTCTAGTGGCCAACGGGGTGAACGCACAATGTGTTGGTCGCACATCTCAAGTTTCCATAAAAATGGGAACTTATACTTGGTTGGGATCCCTTTTCGTCATGAATTTGGGGAACTCGGATGTCATTTTGGGAGTTGAATGGTTGGAAACATTAGACACAGTTAGCTTCAACTTCAAAAAATTATTTGTGGAATGGAAGGAAAATGGACGAGTCATTCGCTTACAAGGCATTACTACCCCTCCATCACAAATGGTGAGCTCTCATAGTATGGAGAAGATGTTAAAAAAGGGTGGATATGGGTTTATAGCTCAAATTAATTGTTTGGAAAAACAATCTTCAACAACTTCGGATATTATTGCACCCGAGTTACAAGATATCATAACACATTACGAAGAGGTTTTCCAAGAACCTCAAGGATTACCACCTAAACGATCTCATGATCATGCCATCCATTTGATTCCAGGGAGTGTCCCACCTAACAATCGTCCTTATCGCTATCCTCAACCACAAAAGACAGAAATCGAACAGATCGTTCAGGATTTGTTGGATCATGGAGTCATTCGTCACAGCACTAGTCCTTATTCCTCTCCGGTGGTCCTGGCTAGACGAAAAGATAACTCTTGGCGTATGTGTCCTGACTTTCGTTCTCTCAATAAACTCACTATCAAGGACAAATTTCCTATCCCTGTCATAGATGACCTATTAGATGAGTTGCATGGTGCAAAATTTTTTACAAAATTAGACCTTCGCTCCGGATTTCACCAAATCCGTGTTAGAGAAGAAGATATTCCCAAAACGGCCTTTCGTACTCATGAAGGTCATTACGAATTTTTGGTCATGCCTTTTGGTCTCACTAATGCACCATCCACATTCCAAAGTCTCATGAACCAAGTGTTTCGTCCACTCCTCCGTAAGTTTGTGTTAGTTTTTTTTGATGATATTCTCATATACAACAAAACATGGATGGACCATTTACATCATGTGGATAAAGCCCTTCACATTTTACACAGAGAAAAGTTATTTGTCAAACGTTCCAAATGTTCCTTCGGTGTCCAAGAAGTGGAATATCTTGGTCATATAGTTTCACATGAGGGTGTCAAAGTCAATCCCAATAAGATTAAGGCAATTCAAGAGTGGCCCTTACCTAAAACCATCAAGAAACTTCGTGGTTTTTTGGGTCTCACCGGCTACTATCGCAAGTTTGTACAAAATTATGGTAAGATTGCAGCACCTCTCACCGCACTCACAAAGAAGGATGCCTTTCGTTGGTCAGAAGAGGCCACTCAAGCCTTTGAAGCTCTTAAGAAAGCCATGTGTACAACTCCAGTATTAGCAACTCCCAATTTTCACAAACCATTTGTTATCGAATGTGATGCATCAGGAACAGGAATTGGGGCTATACTAATGCAAGAAGGTCATCCATTGGCATTTGAAAGTAAACAACTTTCCAAAAAAAATTTGGGAAGATCAACATACGAAAAAGAAATGTTGGCTATTCTTCACGTAGTAGAAAAATGGAGACACTACCTAATCAGTAGCCGCTTCATTATAAAAACAGATCATAGTAGCCTCAAACATTTTCTTGAGCAAAGGTTTTCTTATCCAGAACAAAATAAGTGGTTAACCAAACTGTTGGGCTATGATTTTGTTATCGAATACAAGAAAGGGAAGGAAAATATAGCCGCCGATGTGCTGTCCAGGAAATATGAAGATGAAGTAGTCATTAACGCTATTTCAGGTCCTTGCTCCCAATGGGTGAATCAATTACAAGATGAATGGTTGTCAAATAGCGAAACTGCTCAGATAATTCAAGAATTATCTATAGGGTCCTCTAAACACCCTTTGTTCTCTTATGAAGATAAAATCCTCTAGAAAGAAGAATCGCATTTATATTCCACACAATTCAGAACTCAAATCAAAGATCCTAGACGAATCACACGCCTCTCCATCGAGCGGGACATTCAAGATTCTTGAAGACATATTTAAGGGTCAAACAATCATTTTGTTGGAAAGGATTAAAAGCAGAAGTCAAACAATGGGTAGCGAGAATGTGAGGTTTGCCGAGCGCAATAAAGGAGAAACGAGTCAAATCACCGGGATTGTTACAACCATTACCCATCCACTGAACAGATGGTGGGAACATATATCCATGGATTTTATTGAGGGTCTTCCGAAGTCGAAGGCAGGACAGTAATCTTCGTCGTCGTAGACCGGTTATCCAAATACGCTCACTTTCGGGCTTTACAACATCCATTTTCCGCAAGCAAGGTGGCAAAGGTATTTATGGATTCAATTTTCAAATTACATGGTATGCCAAAGAATATTGTAAGTGATAGAGATCCCATCTTCACTAGTAACTTTTGGCGGGAGTTATTTTGACTTAGTGGTACCAAATTGAACATGTCTTCAGCTTACCATCCATAGACAGATGGTCAAACAGAAGTAGTTAACAAATGTTTGGGTACGTACTTAAGATGTTTTGCCCAAGATAAACAATACCAATGGAGCCATTGGTTAGCATTGGCAGAATGGTGGTACAACACTTCTTACCATTATTCAATTAAGATGTCTCCATTTGAAGCATTGTATGGCACCAAACCTCCAAAGGTCGTCAGATTACGTACATGGATCATCCAAAGTAGCCAAAGTGGATGATTGGTTCCAACAAATACAATGCACACTCTCCATTCTCAAAGATAATTTGGTCCAAGCACAGAATCGTATGAAACAACAACAAGACTTGCACCGATCAGAGAGAACTTTTAATATAGGAGATTGGGTGTTCCTAAAGTTGCAACCTTACAAACAATCCTCGTTAAGGATAAAGTCCAGCCAAAAGTTGGCCCCACGATTCTATGGTCCCTACAAAATTGTGCGCCGCATTGGAGAAGTAGCCTATCAATTAGAGCTACCTACATCATCACGAATACACCCGGTATTTCATGTTTCATGTCTCAAAAAAGTAATTGGTCAGAAAGTACAAAGTCAATCGGACTTACCAGTGCTTGATGAGGAAGGACGCATACATCTCCAACCAGAAGATATTCTACAACATAGAATCCGAAAAGCGAGATCACGTCAGATTCAAGAATTTCTCATTAAATGGCAAGATTTACCAGAGGAGGATGCCACATGGGAACCTGAAAGTATCTTCCAGTCATTTCCAGCTTTGAGGACAAAGCTTTCCGAGGAGGGGAGTCATGCTACATTCCAAATATAAGACAAGATGTCGGCTGAATATTTTATTTCAGTAAATTACTATTTACATAGTTAGCTATCCAACGGAATTCATTTTTTATCATCTTATATTTTTATTCTTCATCTGCGTTTCGCATTAAGCCTATACGGCGAGGGTGTGCCCACCTTGAGTGGCATTTGATTTATTTTATCCATTCACTGCATTTTCTTATTTGATATCTACGTTCGTCATTCCATTCGGTTATTTAATTTATCTTTGCAAGTTTCTTGAGCAGAAGGATAGAAATATCCTTCCACCTATTGACAAGTGTCACATTTTACAATAAAGGTCTTGATATCCTTTTTTCACACTGCCCCAAAATATATGTATTTAGCTGATCCATATGCCTTTAAGAAGCCTGAATTTCCTATAGTTAATGAAGCATGCATTTCATATAGTATAGAATTGCAAAGTGCCAAATTTTTAGGGATAACAAGGTGTAGCCCAAAAATTCTCGCACTCCTTTCCTCAAGGCTGATGGATCCACGCCTTAGAGGGGAATGGAAGAATGAGTGGTCTACACCTCAAAAGAGAGGTACTTAATCATACCTTCTAAGTGGTGATTTTTTGACGAATTGGTTTGGGTTCACCAAGAAACATTTTGTGGTAGTTTTTGAGCCTAGGTTTGGGATTTGTTTTGATGTGTTTATTTTGATTCAAATCGCAAATATACCTAAGTTTGGCCAATATGCATCTAATCTAACTTATATGCTATTTTGATTTAAATGCAGGCAACAAAACAAAATTCAGAAAGACAAATGCAATGCTAGAAAGTGATTTCAAACCTTACCTGTATCCGAAAGTTTGTTGAAGTTTCTGATTTTTGAGTGTAGCCCAGATCGTATGCAATAGGTCAATATCGTACTACGATTTTGCAAGATCGTAGTACGAACAGAGATAAACTATTCCAATTTTTCCAAGGATCAACAAAAACATAGGTAGGGATAGAAAATAGAAAATAGAGAGTTGTATTGATGCTTATAAGAAGAATTAAGATCTAATGTCGGCTATTAGATAACTATAATAACATGAATTGATGAATAAATGTTCAAAACTACATAAAACATGCAATTATATGAAATTAGGTGAACTCCAGGAATGCATATGCATAAATCTAGTATTCTATGAAATAAAGGATGATAAATGAAAGACTAATCCAATGAAACAAAGTTAAAATACGCAAACCAGAGCTTGGGGTTACCCCCAAGTGGGTTGTAGACAATATCGTAGCCTGTAGGATAGGATCGTACATCGAACTCACCTGATCGTATGATGATGGTGATATCGTATCCTTTGATCTGCAACAATATCCTTCGATCTTGCTCACAACAACAAAATATCTAGAACTAAACTGCACAATCAAGCGAAAGAATTCCAAATGCGAGGAGTCAGGGGAAATTTCAGAGGGAGGGGTCTAGTTAAATAAGTAGGGAGGAGTGTCTAGAATAGGGAGGAGGTTGGATTGTTACAACTTCTTCTAAGTTGGGTGAGGTCGAACGGATCCGATCTCGCATTTCCCACACAGTTACACAGGTGGGGACAAAAACCGTTCAACTAATTTTTGTCATTTTCCATTTTTGAATTTTTTATTTCTGGGCAAGATCGTATTACGATCGACGTTATCATACACCGATCGCAAGGATCGTAAGACTGAAATTATGTTACGATTTTGGAGGTCGTACTACGATTTCAAGGGTCGTAATACGATCTCATCAAATATGCACAAATTTTGAGGTAATTAATGCAAACATGATGTTTTTACAATTTTTTTTATGTTCTCATGCAAATGGGTCAAATTTAAGGTGCTACATTTTACCCCCTCTTTAGCGCAGTTTCGAAAGAAAATTGCGTTAAAGAAAAGTGTGACACGCTTTACGAGAAAGCAAAAATTTATTACAATTTTTGTTGATGATTTTAAGTTTTTATGCAAGTTGTTTCAAAATATGATGTTTATGGTACCCCCTTCGAGTTTTTACACCTATTGAACATTTTAGGTGGAAAAACTCGAAAAGTAAGAGTAAATAAGAAAGAAAAGGTAAAATTTTAATTCATTTTCTCTTTTACTATTTACTATCTAGTGCTCTGGAGAAAAATATGGTGGGAGCTACCCATCGCACCGATTTGGTCCAGGCTAGAGATGGAGCACTCCGGGTATGAATTTCGTGTTTACTTAGCTTAGATTTTGCATGTTTTTCATTAAATTTTTAATTAAATTTAAATTTTTAGGGCACGACTACCGTCACGTAGCCCTAATTATAAAATCGTAATGATTTCAAAAAATCATAATGATTTTGCAATATCATATCATACGATATTGGAGAAATCGATACGATTTCATCAATATCATATCGATGTGAGTGATATCGTATGATACGATATCGCAAAATCGATACGATATCATCTATTATTGATACGATTTTGCTACTATTTATTTTTAAATCTGATTACTAATATTTTGTTATTTTATGTTTTATTTTGATAGTTGGAGGAGCTAAAGAATAGGGAGTGGAGACATGCTACTCTCCAGGCTGATTTGGATGCATTGATAGACCTAGAGTTGACCTGCCTGGAGGTAGTGGGTCTAAAACACGTGGTGTAGATGCCACAAATTATGATAGATATGAGGCTACTGATAGCCTTAGTAGAGAGATGGTATCCAAAGTCATCTTGTTTCCATTTACCTATAGGAGAGATGACGCCGACCTTGGAGGATGTATGGCAGATTTTGAGGTTACCTCTAAGGGGTGCACGTATAGTTGCATCTGGAAACCAAGGCCAGGCGATGAGGAGGTTGATAGGAGATCCCAAATTTCTATTGAGGAAGGGTGGGGTTCCTATTGGGATACTCGGAGGGACTGAGAGAGTCTTGCATTTGACTATGTTGTTGAGTGGCATTGTGGGAGGCTTGATTTTATGCCATCCGAGTGGGATGTAGTTACCATGGATATTGGTAGAGGTAGTCTATGATATGAGGGATCAGAGTATCCATTTTTCTTGGGGTCCCTTCCTCCTATGTAGACTATATCAATTTTTGCATAGGGTAGTCTACAAGGGTGGGAAGGGGTTGATATTGACTTCTTTTCTTCAGGTGTGGTGTTGGGAGCACATAGCTATCCAATGGCCTATAGGGCTTCCTCTAGTTCGAGCAGTAGATGGTGAGCCTAGTGTAGAGGATGATAGGCCTAGGGTGTTCTATTGGCCTTTACAGGGAGTACATGGGAGACGGGTTACTCTTAGTGGAGTGAGGTGACTCCTGGATGAGTTACTACCAGATGAAATTATGTGGAGGCCTTGGAGAGGGCTACCAGGATGGGGGGAGGATGCATTTGAGTTGGCCCATGTTAGGCAGACCATCTGGGTATAGATGCATGAGGGAGAGGTAGAGTTACACCATGTTGATCGGGTGCAATGCCAGTTTGGGCTTAGACAAGATATTCCTCCTCATAGGAATATCACTTTTTCTCGATCTACTCAGGATCCTACTACTTTTAGTGGGGCTCCCAATATGACTAAGTTTTTGGATCCTGAGCCTGATGATGCTCCAGTAGAGACAATGATTGGGGATGATGCTAGGGTTACTGATAGATACCGATAGTGGTATGTTAGTATTCATCCTGTCTGATTGACACCATGGAGGAGCGTAGTGATGCAGGTAGTTGATCAAGTTTTTAGGCAGCATCATGCAACTAGTCAGTAGGAGCAGTCAGTTACATAGGCTTCTTCAAGGAGACCAGGTCTTCGTACTTGGGGTGGACACATATCTTAGAGGTGATGGATCCACCAGGATAGGTAGGAGAGGAGAGCATCACCCCAGGAGGAGGGAGGAGCATCTACTCATCAGGAGGAGAGACCATACTCGCCCAGGAAGAGCAAGAGGGTATTGGAGGAGGGAGAGAGCAGTGAGATGGCTGCTCTACAGGTGGAGGTGGCTAGGCTACAGGGGGAGAATGTCCTCTAGAAGACTATGATAGAGTCTCTAGAGGGAGACCTAGCATAGGCTAGAGCTCAGGATGTGGGTCTATGGAGCAGGATTTAGACTCTAGAGGAGGATCTAGCAATGGCTAGGGCTCAGGGTGGATAGAGTGTTGTGGCTATGACATCGACTCAGATAGGTCGATCTGAGTGGAGATGGCTAGGAGATGAGCTTCTACGAGTAGTGCAGTAGATGACCTTTTATCAGACCCTATATTTTATAGTAGTACCTACAGAGCAGAGGCAACCTTTGCCTATAGATATCGAGGCACCGATTCACTTTGGGTCATCGTCCCACTCTACATCTAGGGTGACTTCCTCTAGGACAGCTATGGAGACATGGGAGATGCGACCACCACCTCCACCCCCTGGTAGAGATGATGAGGCACAGAGTTCTAGGGCTTCTAGGGAGTGAGCCTAGATATTTGTATATTTGTATGATATATTTGACTGAGTATGCCAATTTTTGAGGATTGTGGCATATCAGTCTAACTTTATTTTGTATATGGATTTTTGAGATGTATATATATATAGATATTTTTGTCTCTATGTGACTTCATGTATTTTATTTGATTAATTTGCATTTTAATTTTGTGTGAATCTCACATGATCATGTTTATATTTATGAATGTTTTAATCATGCTTAATAAAATGAAATAAGCTAATTTTTGGGAATGTGTTTTGAAAAAGATGTTGTTGTATAATGATATATTAGCAATAAACTTCAAAGGATGTTGTGTTGTTATATGACCATTGATGGAGATCGATGCTCGCTAGGTCATGAAGTTGATCCTATTGTGAAGAAGTGTTTAATATTGCTAATGGTTGTGTGCTTAAGAATAATCTTAAGACTTTAGGATGATAAAAGAAAATGTTGATTTTGGTAATTGATTTTGAGAAAATTTTGTTGTGGATTAACATGTTGATGAGAAAATAGAATAATTAAGCATGAAAAATTGGTAATATGACTTGCGCTAAGCATAAAATTCCTAAGTGTGAAGATGTAAAAAAATAATTACTTAGGAACTATACCATCATCGCGAAATAAAAAATGAAATGTATGATGATATGAAATTATTTGTTCTTTTTAAAATGCAAAGTAATGTAAGATAAATCATTGTGTCACATGTTCCAAAAATATTATGTAATTTTTATGAAAATATATGGACTAATTTTGGGCATGAAAAATTAGAAAGATGACTTGCGCTAGGCATAAAATTCCTAAGTGTGAAATTTGAAGAGAAATAGTTACTTAGGAACTATACCATCATCGCGAAAATCAAAATGAAATGCATGATGAATAATTTTTGAATTTTGTAATATTATTTGGAATAAATTATTGTATTATGATGATAAAATAATTTGTAGGAACTAATGCAAAGGATTGAAATTAATTATCTAACAAAATCTCAAAGAAATATTTTAACTTATTTCAAAGACAAATTCAAATTTATCTAGAACCAGTGTGTGAAAAGTGAATTCATTATCCATTTTGATTGTCATGATGATACAAAATCTCTCAAGTAACAAATGTGTGTGCTTTGTGAGGTTAATTTACCGATTTTGAGTAAGGTAATGATAAAGCGAACTTGAATGAACCAATGTGTGTGCATGTGAAATGTTCATTTAACCATGATTTTGTGCATGCATTGGTACTGAACTACTATGTAAATCAAATTACCAAAAGCTAGCTGATCCATAAGCGGACATTGGTATTGTACAAAATAAGGTCGCTAATGTGACAGACATGTCGCCACGTGAAAGGAATTACCCAAGGCCAAGCAAGTTGGGCACAAATCACCTGTTATGGGGCTTACCTCATGGTTTTCGAATAACTGAGAAATTCCAGGGATTCAAGTTCAATACCCCCTTATTTTCTTCACATTTATAGGGTAGGGATTTCTTGTCCTTTTTTGAACAAGGGGATTTTATTGTTTTGAAAAACATTTTTCTTGATTTTTCTCTTTTCTTTTTTTTTATTTTTTCTTTTCTTTCTCTTTTTATTTTCTTTCTTTCTTTTTGGGATACTTGCTCAGATTAGGCGTAGAGCAAGGGATTTTATTCGGGTAGGGAGGAGCTTGTCCTTTTGCCAATTTCTCAGTATTCTAGACCATGCACATGATAGGATAGCAAGGGAAACTTTTCACTTAAGGTATTAAGACCTACTATGTAGTATCACTTTCGAATTTGCAACAAATCATTTTAAGATGTAAAAATGTGTTCTTGGTTCAAGAAGTAGCAAGATCATTCTCAAAACTCAAAATTATTTAATGAAGTAATAGTGCTTTTGGTGCAAGAGAGATTTATAATCAAAATGACAAAATCAAAATTTATTAATTATGTGAATTTTAGTGCATGGTTCAAGATAACTTTTGGATTTATCTGAAGTAAACTAAAATATAACTTGCAATCTTGGTAAATAATAAATGCAGAAATAAATATAATAATGCCTTGGAAATATTTTTGTAGATTTTCAGATTTTGTGATTTTTTTTGGTTGTTTTTGATAAGATATTTGAAATGCATGAAAATGTATTTACAACTATGTACAATGATGAGACTTGTGGCCTTATGCATAATATATTTTCAGATGCATAATATTCATGGGTTCCTTGAGATATTTTCCATCCAAGGTAGCCAATCTATATGCACCTGATCCAAATTTAGCAGTGATGATAAATGGTCCAAGCCAATTTGGTTGGAATTTTCCTTTAAGGTCTTTTCTTGCATTAGTATTTTTTTATTTTCTTTTAAGACTAGATCACCAATTTCAAAAGATCGATTATGAAATTTCTTTGAATATGCTCTTTTAAGTTTGTCTTGATAGGCACGAAGGTGCTCTAAAGCATGAATGCATTTTTCATCTAGGAGTTCTAGTTGACTGAGTCTACCAGCATGATATTCATCTCCTACTTCAACATCTTGAAGTAGAAGAGCTAAAGAAGGAACTTCTAGCTCGAATGGGAAAACAACTTCAGTGCCATAAACCAAGACAAAAGGTGTAGCACCAGTGGGAGTACGAATACTAGTTCGATAAGCCCACAAGGCAGGATACAATTGTACATGCCAGTCACGACCTGATTTATTAACCAATATTTTAAGGATTTTAATTAGAGTTTTATTAGATGCTTCAGCTTGGCCATTACCCTATGGATAATAGGGAGTAGACCAACGATGTTGGATTTTATATTTTTGACATAATTTTTTAACATCTTTGTTCTTAAAACAAGTTCCATTATCTGAAATAATATTTGATGGGATTCCAAATCTACAAATGATTTGATTAAGAATGAATTTGGAAACTTGAGCTCCCGTGCAAGAAGCTAAAGGTATAGCTTCTACCCACTTCGTAAAATACTCAGTTGCAGTTATTATGAATTTATGGCCATCAGATGAAACAGGATTTATTTTACCAATGATGTCTAGACCCCATTTAGAAAAGGGCCAAGGGGAGGATATAGCTTGGAGTTCTTGAGCAGGAGCATGGACAAGGTCAGCATGTTTTTGACACTTGTCGCAATGATGCACATAATCATGTGCATCCTTTTCCATGGTAGGCCAAAAATATCCTATCCTAAGGAGCTTTTTAGCAATGGCACTACCACTAAAGTGACCCCCACAAGATCCATCATGGGCTTCACTCAAGGCTTTCTTAGACTCTTATGAATTTAAACACCTTAGTAAAATACCTTCAAAATACCTTCTATACAAGGTATTACCGATAATTACAAAGTGAACAACTCGCTTACGTAACAATCTACGTTGATTTCTATCAAGACCTTTAGGGAAAGTGCCCTTCTAGAGGAAGTTGAAGATATCCATATACCAAGGTTCAAGAGTGGTTTCATTGATTAGAAACACATCTAATGGCTCTAAACATGACTTAGCAGAAGTAGGTTCTTGGAGTCGATGAATGATGATAGTAGCATATTCGTCATCCAACTCCAAAGGCAATAGGGAAGCAGCCGCAACCATAGCATCGACAACACGGTTACTAGTTCTAGGAATAGCTTCTAAAGTGACTTTTTCAAACAATGATATTAATTGTAGAACATAAGCTTTATAAGGGTGAAGTTTCTCATCTCATGTCTAATAAATATCATTGATTTGATTTATCACAAGCTGAGAATCACCAAAAACTAATAAATCTTTTATTTTTAATGCTAGGGTAGCTCGTAATCCAAGAATTAGAGCCTCATATTCAGCAGTGTTATTAGTGCAAGAAAATTGTAATTTAAAAGATAAAGGTATGAGGTGCTTTTGAGGAGATATTAAAATAATACCTACACTAGCACCACTCATGCATCGAGCTCCATCAAAATATAAAGACCATGTTTGAGGATGATCTTCCTCTAGATTGAGGCATTCATCAAGAAACTCAATGGTGAGGGGATGAGTAGATTCTAAAGGTGCAACAACTAATTGATCAGCTATAATTTGACCTTTAATAGAATTTTGACCTATGAACGTGAGTTCAAACTCACTTAGAGCGAGAACCCACTTAGTTGTGTGACCCGACAGATAAGGTCGACTCATCAAGTACCTTAATGGATCAGATTTAGCAATGACATAAGTTTTTTGACTAAGCATATAATGACGCAATTTTTGCGTAGAAAAAACAACTGCTAAACAAAGTTTCTCTAATGAAGTATAATGAGTTTCATAACTTATTAATGTTTTGCTAATATAATAAGTCACTCGTTCTTTCTTTTCATCATCAATTTGAGCTAACATAGCTCCAAGTGCAAGTTTCAAAGTAGAAATATATAAAATAAATGGACGATCAGGCTTAGGAGGAACCAACATAGGAGGATTTAAAAGATATTGTTTAATATGTTCAAAAGCTTCTTTACATTCATCATCCCATTGAAAAGGGATATTCTTTTTAAGTAGTTTAAGAAAAGGTCATGTTTTATCCGCCAACTTATCTATGAAGCGACGGATAGATTGAAGCTTACCTTGTAAACTTCGTAATTCAGATATATTTTTAGGAGGTGGCATATCTAAGATAGCCTTAATTTTGAGGGGATCAATTTCTATGCCATGCAAAGAAACAATAACCCCCAATAATTTACCTGATTTAACTCCAAATACACATTTAGTTGGGTTTAAACGGATAAGGTATTCTCTTAACCGATCAAATACTTTTCTTAAATCATTTATGTGATCATCCTCTTCAGTTGAGCGAGCTATGATATCATCTACATAATCATGTAGAATATCATACATCATATCATGAAAGATGTATGTCATAGCTCTCTGATATGTTGCACCTACGTTCTTTAAACCAAAAGGCATTACCTTCCAACAAAATGTCCCCCAAGGGGTAATGAAAGTTGTTTTAGGTTGATCTTCAGGAGCTATTCTAATTTGATTATATCCTGAAAAGCCATCCATAAGGGATAACATTCCACTTCTAGCTGTAAAATCAATGATTTGATCCATATTAGGAAGAGGAAAATCATCTTTAGGGCATGCAACATTAATGTCTCTAAAATCTGTGCAAACCCTAATCTTAGTAGCTTCTTTCTTAGTTACAGGAACAACATTAGAAATCCAATCAGCATAATCAATGGCTTGGATAAAAGTGACATCTAAGAGTTTTTGCAACTCACTTTTGACTAGTAGGGCAACTTTAGGATGCATCTTTCTAAGCTTTTGTTTAACCGGTTTGGCATCCGGATGCACTACTAGATGGTGCATAACCACAGAAGGATCTAGACCAGGCATATCTGCATATGTCCAAGCAAATACATCACTATATTCTATGAGAAATGCAATATATTATTTTTGTTTTTCTTCATTTAATTCTGATCCAATCTTGACTATGCGAGGGTTTTCTTTCGTACCAATATTAACTTCCAAAACATTTTCCACTTCAATATTTAGATCTCTTTCAAAATTAGGTGGAGCGGGTGAAACACCCATTTCTTGTAATTCTTCCAAGGTTAACTTGGCTAATTCTTCTTGAGGGGTTATAGCATCAAGATGGGCTATACATGGTATAGATCCATCAAAATAAAACCCATTATGTAAGATTTCTTCAATAGAAATGTCATGGAAGATGTCACCTTCCAATTGTTCATCTGGTTCAACAATCATTTCTGGATAGGCTATGGATAACATATTACAAGAGAACATCCTACCCATAGACTTAAGGCATTCTTGTTGATCTAGGTAATCTTGATATGATATTAGATGATCATCATCCTCAAATGGGAATGGTTGACACTTCCTAGGAAAAAGGCCTAATCCAGATATGGCAGGCCATACTTCAACTTCTAAGGGTTATTTTATACCATTTTGGAAAGGTCCTAAACCTTTACCTTTATATCCTAATTTAAGCATCATAGGTTTTGATTTTTCATATTTATCAGAAAAATAACACCTAGCAAATCCATCATGATCAATTGTGACAGTCATGGGTCTTATTCTACCCCAATCATATCCCTTATAAATAAACGCACAACTCCCAACATGATATATGCTTCCCATAGGTTGTGGCAAGCCCAATGTCCGAGGAGATGGCGGTAATTGAGTTAAGGCAAGAGAATCTTGCGTGGAGAATTTTTCTTCTTTTGATGTTGTGAGAATTATGGATAAATCGGGTAGATATTCATCTGAAAGAGGATATGAGGTAGAAGGAATATCTTCTATAGTTTTAGATGTTATAAATATAAATTGTGTGGATGTAGATGGAAGAGATGTTGATGTTGATGAAGAAGATGTAGGTTCAGAAGATGTGGATGTAGAACTAGATGGAGGTGTAGGAAGTGTAGAATATGGAGGTGTTAAAGATGTAGATGGTAAATATGGAGATATAATTAATGGAGGTGAATATGATGATGGTTTAGGTGAGATTTTTGCACGTTTAGAAGATGCAACTGAATTAGGGTGAGTGGTAGACAAAGCGGGGTAAAACTGAACCCCAATCGGTTCTGCCAAAGCGCACATGTCAAATGGTCTAGGGTCACCATGAATGGTAACCAATTGATTTTTAAATTCAAATTTAACACATTGGTGCAAGGTGGATGGTACAACTCTCATTGCGTTGATCCAGGGATGACCTAAGAGTATGTTGTACGATGCAGGGCAATGTACAACAAACATAGTCATATCCAAAGTTCTTGGACCAACCTGCAATGGAATTGATATAACTCCACATGTTTCTTGCATCTCATCATTAAAATATTTTATGATCATATCAGTTCTCTTCATTTCATCACTTCTAAATCCAAATATTTGGTAGAAATCAAAGGTGCAAATATTTAGGGATGAACCATTATCAATTAGAACTCTTTTGATTGCTACATCTCCAATCAATGTTGTAATATATAGAGGATTTTATTTATGCATACTATGAAGAGGAATATCTCTATCTCAAAAATCAATGCAATCTATTTCTCGAGGCATAACAATATTTATAATAGCCTCAGGTTGTATATCTTGCGGTACCATCATTGTACTCAATGTACGCATTAATTCTTCTCTATGTATGGAAGAAGTCCTTAAAAGATCCAAGAGAGAAATCCTTGTTGTAATGTTAGCAAGCTGCTCATTAATATCATAAGGAGGTTTTGGTTGTACACTTGATGCATTATTCCCTTTTGTAGGAGATTTTAATATGAATGGAGTAGATTTATCATTTTGATGTTGATCTTGTGTTTGAGAATTTTGTGCTTGTTGTCTAGTAATAGCTCCGATGGTACCTACAACATTATTATGTCCATAATAGATGGGTCGAGGTCTAGCATTCACTGCTTGCTCATTAGGGAGCAATTGTTGTGATGAAGGTCATGTTGTGATCCTCCTAGGAAATGGTTCTTCAGGGACCATCAAGTCTGTGATAGGAAGAATAGCCTCTGATTCATCTTCAGAGCTATTCAAATTGTTGGATGTAATATCCAAATCACTTTCTATCTCATTCTCTGTATCATCTGGATATGGAAGTTGTATGTTATGCATGGGTCTACTTGTGACCACAGATAATGTAGTTCCAAATGATGTTTCTGAATCTTGATTAGGTATGAAACCACTAATGGTTCCCACATACCTAGTTGGAGGAGGAACGTTATGATGTTCCACCTGATTTACTGCTTCTTTACCATGCTTAGGTAAAGGATGTTGGAAAATATCCAAGGTCTGATTTGCATTCTGAGTTTGATTTTGTTGTGTATTATTTTGAGCATTATTTTGAACATTCTATTTTTGTGGGAAACTTTCCATCGATATTTTGTTATTATCAATCAAATATTGTATCATATGTTTCAACCGCTTACAAGAATTGGTTGAGTGTCCATCCACTCTATGGAAATTGCAATGCAAATCAGCTCTAAATCCAGTTGCAGTTGTATCTGGTTGTCGTATGTTGGGCAACTGAATTAAACCTCATTCCAAAAATTGAGGTAAAATTGTGGTTAAAGGTTGATTTAACTTTGTAAACTCTCTTGGAGGTTTATCTAGAATTTTCAATACAAATTTATTCATTGCTTCTGTAGTATTGATAAGTGCGGTATTTCTACTATCAGTGACTCCGTCACCTACCACTTGTTTATTCTTGTATTGATTTTTAGAAGATTTATCTTCATCTTTCTTCTTAAACTGACCTCTTCTAACGAGAGCATCTTCAACTCTCCTTGCTAAATCTATAGCTTGATCAAAGGTGGTTATTGTGGCTGTAGAAAGTTCATAAGACAATTGCTCTTGCAAATTACCAATAAAAATGTCTAACATCTCACGATGAGGTAATGCAAAATGCAATTTTCCTAGCAATTATCTCCACTTAGTCAAGAATTCAGAAAAGCTCTCATCTTTGCCCTATTTCAAGTTGTATAAATCCTTAATGGTCACGTGCCTCTCTATGTAGGCACTAAATTGATGGACGAACATTTTTGTTGTCTCTTCAAAGTTTCTCAAAGAATTTGTAGGCAACTGATAGTACCACTCTAATGCCATGCCTCCGAGACTTTTTGGGAACATCTTTAGCAACAACAAGTCATCATATGAGATATCATGACAAGCTATCCTAAACATACGAAGATGCTCAATAGGATCTTCAGTTCCTTTATATATCGGGAGAACAGGCATAGGGAAGTGCTTAGGGTATGGTTGGGCAACCACCATAGGATCCAAGGGTTGGCTACACATCTCCCGATAATTGTATGAGGGATGGTAGGGATCTATCTGGTCTAGGCGAGAAGCTAACTATTTAACCATAGCTTCAAGGCCATGTGGTTGTCCAATAAGTTGATTATGTTGCATCATATTATTAGGTCTTTGAAGATAAGATTGTGTTACATAAGGATTTCCAATTGAAACACTATTATGTAAATTGCTTGTAGGAATGGTGTTATAGGATGGAACTATGTTATGTTGAACCTTTTGTTGATTCTTGTTAGGATTTGGTATTTTCCTAACCTTTCTTGGTATAGAAGTCTTTTGATTTGTAGCAGAAGTTTGTAATTTTTGTTGAGGATTTGGATTTGTTGTAGGTGTTGATTGATTGATGTTTTGAGTTGGAGTTTGATTCACATTTTGAGATGGGCCAACTTGATTATATTTTATGCATGGCATCGGTCTTCCAGCCAATCGAAGAGTAGCTTCTAAAGCAGCCTCCATAGAGTAATCTCCAGGGGGAAGTTGACCTTCTATTTCTATTACTTGATTGATGACTTCTATGTTATCTTTTATGAATTCGGTAAAATGTTGTGTAGATTTAAATATGAGATTACCTTCCTCATCCGTTTGAGGTTGAATATTGTATTGTCCTTCTTCTTCTTTATTTATGTCTTCATCATCTGATTCTGAAGTTACATAATCTTCAATGATTGGTTTATCAGGATCATCCTGAGTGGGCTCTTCCTGAGGTGGTTCTTGCATAAACTCATCTTCTATTTGTTTACCATTCCTTAAAATTCTAGGCATTTTGATAGATTAGGTTTTTGCAAATATATTATATATATATTATTATATATATATATATATATATATATACGTTCAAATTTTGGGGTATATATTATATATATACCTAATTAATATGATATTGTTTTTGGGTTTTTGTAGTTTTAAATTGCAAAGAATGAAGGAAAACAGAATAGAAAATATTATAGTGTAGATATTATATCTTAATTTTCTTGAAAAATTTTATGAATATCATTAATAGGTTCCAACTCATCAGGTGTCATATAGTGTTCTTCTTCAAATTGGAAATTTTTTTTCAAGAACTTTATGAAGTGAGCTATGGTGATACAATCAACTTCATAATCAGGCATACAAAAGTATAGCTCATGACAATATTCATGATAGAGCACAACTCTGGGAACTCTATTAAATCTTCTTTTATCTTCCAAGACAACTTCTTGATCCTCTACATGAGACAAGAACTTGGGTACTGTTGTGGTTAATCCACAACACACCCCAAGATTGGGGACCCACCTTGTTGCAGGTTTTCAGAGAAAATCTCACTGACCTAGATGCCAAAAATGAAGAAAAGGGGGCAAAATGTGCAAGTGTAGAAAAGTGTCGCAAAATCGCGACATGTCACGAAATCGCAACATGTCGCACCGTCGTCGTTGAAAAAAGAAAAGTGTCGCGATATCACGACATGTCGCTCCGACGCAGAGAAAATGGTCACGATTTCGCGACATGTTTTGACGAGGTGTACGGATGATGAAAATGGCAGCGAAATCACGACATGTTGCTCCATCGCAGCCCAGAGAGGAGAGAGAAAGGCAGAAGGAAAAATTGTAGCGAAATCGCGACGTGTCGTAAAATCACGGTAAACATGGTCAATGACAGCAGGTGGACGAAAACGTCACGAAATCGCGATGTGTTTGTTTTTCGCGGCTTGAAAGTGGATAGAGGTGCATAGCTTGAAGAGGCATCGTGAAATCGTGACGTGTCACGTTTTCGCTGCGCAAGTGGATAGAAAGGGCCGAAGGAGAAAATGGTCATGATTTTGCGACGTGTTTCGACAAAGTGTACGGCTGATTAAAATGGTCATAATTTCGTGACGTGTTTCGGAAAAGTGTATGACTGATTAAAATGGTCATGATTTCGCGACGTGTTTTGGCAAAGTGGCCCGACAGGGAAAATGGTCACGATTTCATGACATGTTTTGGCAAAGTGTACGGCACAGAGAAGATGTCGCGATATCACGACAGAAATGAAGACCATGCCCAAAGCAGAGAAACGATAGCGATATCACGACAAAAATGAAGACCATGCCCGAAGCAAAGAAATGGTAGCGATATCACGACAGAAATGAAGACCATGCCCAAAGCAGAGAAACGGTAGTGATATCGCGACAGAAATGAAGACCATGCCCAAAGCAGAGAAATGGTAGCGATATCGCGACAAAAAATGAAGACCATGCCCAAAGCAGAGAAACGGTAGCGATATCGCGATAGAAATGAAGACCATGCCCGAAGCAGATAAATGGTAGCGTGACAAAAATGAATACCATGCCCGAAGCAGAGAAACGGTAGCGATATCGCGACAAAAATGAAGACCATACCCGAAGCAGAGAAAGCAATAGCGATATCGCGACGGGTTGCGGTAAGATGGCCCGATGGGTAAAATGGTCACGATTTCATGACGGGGTTACAGTCGAAGTGTACGGAGAATTAAAGCGTCACGATATCGCGACATGTCACGATTTCACGACATGTCGTGATATTGCTACGAAAGCAAAGAAGCAAGGCCGCGAGCTATTTTTAGTCGAGATTTTTGGGGACCGTTACTGAGCATGCAGAGAGCGCTGAAAATGTGGCAAAATGCATGAGGATCAGAGTAACGCTTCAAATCGACAGTTGTTGGCCGCAAAGAAGATCAAGCGTTGCAAATGCATGCGAAGGGTTAGAACACCAAGAGGTGGGAAACTGAAACGAAGCGTCCTAGAGACTGAAATGAAGCGTCACAGAGCAGTCGAGAGTAGCGACAGAAAGTTTAAATAGTAGAAATGTAAATGGATATGGGGCTGGAGATTGTAACAAAAAAGGACATTATTTGTTGAAATAAAGGAGTTATTTGGTAAAAGCGACTTTTGTGTGTAAAATCAAAAGGAGATCGAAGCTAAGACTACTGTTTTCATTGTCAATCTTTCCTTTGCATCCTTTTTTCTTGTATCTATTCGTTTACGCCATGATATGGGTTACGATAGGTGAATGATAGAATGATGCAGTTATGTTCTTTCCTTAGATTCTTGCATCTGATCTGATTGGATTGTGTGTTAGTACAGGTCCGCTCGGTTGGGTTGTCTTAGAACTTCATCTCTTAACTTGGGGTTTTGCAGGGAGGAGATTGCTAACCAGATTAACATCCTTCTTTGGTTTTCTAGCTGATTTGTATAAGAACATTTTCTGTTTTAGTTCCTGATACGTTTAATCTCATATTAAAGACTAATGTTAAAATAACAGAATGATTAAACAAAGATAAAATGAACCAATTAACATTAGAATAAACCATTAATGTTAGAACATTAGAAGGATTTTTGTTGCATGATTGATTATTTTAACAAATTAGGGTTACAAAGTTGGTTGTGAATCAACAAAGGCCCCTTGTTAACAGTTACTTGCAGGAACTGAGTTATTCTGGGATATATTTGTTTATGTGCATTAAGTTGAAATCGGTTTTATGCATATAGAGATCTGTTCCACAAGAAGCTTGGAGAAATAAAAAATTAATAACTTATTTCTTTGCAAGAAAGAGTTTCCTGTCAGAAACTCTAGTTGTGTGGTCATTTTGTTGTGAGACAAAATATTCACTCAACAGTACTAGTATTGCATTCTCAATATAGTCTTCAAAAGAATATAGGATTGGGGAAATAACGACTCTCTTATCTTCTAACCATCTCTCACAAGCTCTTCTAATATCATTATAAAAGGGTAATCTATTAGGATCTAGGATTCTAGATAGATCAAACCTTATGATATGTTTAAGTTCAATTTTTTTGGCTTCTATGATATCTAATCTTCTATCAAATTCGTTCTAATGTTCTTGAAATGTTAAGTTAGGACTGCCAACTGTTGAAGAGATTTCTTGGATTGACAATGATGTACTACAAGTTAATTAGAATGGCTCTTCTTCTATTGTAATCTACCATATATGATGATATGCAATTGTGTAACTAATAACTTTGATTTTTTTGATTTTTTATTTTGTTTTATAAATCAGAACGATATTTATGCGTTTCACGTCGAGTTCACCAAAGAATGTAGCCCAAAAATTCTCGCACTCCTTTACTCAAGGCTGATGGATCTGCGTCTTAGAGGGAAATGGAAGAATGGATGGCATACACCTTAGAGGAAAGGTACTTGGATTCATACCCTCTTATGGTGATTTTTTGATGAATGGGTTGGGTTCACCAGGAAACATTTTGTGGTAGTTTCTAAGCCTAGGTTTGGGATTTATTTTGATGTGTTAGTTTTAATCAAATTGCACATACACCTAAGTGTAGCCAATATGCAATTAATATAACCTATATTAATCTAACCTGCATTCTTTAAACCAAAAGGTATTACCTTCCAACAAAATGTCCCCCAATGGGTAATGAAAGTTATTTTAGGTTGATCTTTAGGAGATATTCTAATTTGATTATATCTTGAAAAAACATTCATAAGGGATAACATTCCACTTTCGGATGTAAAATAAATGATTTGATCCATATTAGGAAGAGGAAAATCATCTTCAGGGCATGCAACATTAATGTCTCTAAAATTTGTGCAAACCCTAATCTTGGTAGATTCTTTCTTAGTTACGAGAACATTAGAAATCTAATCAACATAGTCAATGACTTGAATAAAACTCACATAAAGGAGTTTTTATAACTCACTTTTGACTAGTAGGACAACTTTAGGATGCATATTTCTAATCTTTTGTTTAACTGGTTTGGCATCCGGATGCACTACTAGATGGTGCATAACCACAAAAGGATCTATACCAGGAATATCTACATATGTCCAAGCAAATACATCACTGTATTCTGTGATAAATGCAACATATTGTTTTTGTTTTTCTTCACTTAATTCTGATCCAATCTTGACTATGCGAGGATTCTTTTCTGTACCAATATTAACTTCCAAAACATTTTCCACTTCAATATTTAGATCTCTTTCAAAATTAGGTGGAGCAGGTGAAACACCCATTTCTTGTAATTCTTCCAAGGTTAACTTGGCTAATTCGTCTTGAGGAGTTACAGCATCCAGATGGGATATACGTGGTATAAATCCATCAAAATAAAATCCATTATGTAATATTTCTTCAACAGAAATGTCATGGAAGATGTCACCTTCCAATTTTTCATCTGGTTCAACAATCATTTTTGGATAGGCTATGGATAACATATTACAAGAGAACATCCTACCCATAGACTTGAGGCATTCTTGTTGATCTAGGTAATATTGATATGATATTAGATGATCGTCATCATAAAATGAGAATGGCTAACATTTATTAGTAAAAATACCTAATCTAGATCTGGCAAGCCATACTTCAACTTCTAAGGGTTCTTTTATACCATTTTGGAAAGGTCCTAAACCTTTATCTTTATATCCTAATTTAAGCATCATAGGTTTTTATTTTTCATATTTATCAAAAAATAATACCTAGCAAATCTATCATGATCAATTGTGACAATCATGAGTCTTATTCTACCCCAATCATATCCCTTATAAATAAATGCACAACTCCCAACATAGTATATGCTTCCCATTGGTTGTGGCAAGCCCAATATTCGAGAAGATGGCGGTAATTGAGTTAAGGCAAGAGAATCTTGCGTGGAGAATTTTCTTCTTCTGATGTTGTGAGAATTGTGGATAAATCAGGTAAATATTCATCTATAAGAGAATATGAAGTAGGATTATCTTCTATAGTTTTAGATGTTGTAAATATAATTGGTGTGGATGTAGATGGAATATATGATGATGTTAATGAAGAATATATAGGTTCAGAATATGTGGATGTAGAACTAGATGGAGGTGTAGGAAGTGTAGAAGATGGATATGTTAAAGATGTATATGGTAAATATGGAGATATAATTAATGGAGGTGAATATGATGATGGTTTAGGTGAATTTTTTTCACGTTTAGAAGACGCAACTGAATTAGGGTGAATGGTAGAAAAAGCGGGGTAAAATTGAACCCCAATATATTCTACCAAAGCGCACATGTCAAACGGTCTAGGATCACCGTGAATGGTAACCAATTGATTTTTAAATTTAAATTTAACACATTGGTGCAAGGTTGATGGTACAACTCTCATTGTGTTTATCTAGGTATGACCTAAGAGTATGTTGTACGATGCAAGGCAATGTACAACAAACACAGTCATATCCAAAGTTCTTAGACCAACCTACAATGGAATTGATATAACTCCACATGTTCCTTGCATATCATCATTAAAAGATTTTATAATCATATCAGTTCTCTTTATATCATAACTTCTAAATCCAAATATTTGGTAGAAATCAAAAGTGCAAATATTTAGGGATGAACCATTATCAATTAGAACTCTTTTGATTGCTACATCTCCAATAAATGTTGTAATATATAGAGGATTGTATTTATGCATACTATGAAGAGGAATATCTCTGTCTTGAAAATCAAGGCAATCTATTACTCAAGGCATAATAGTATTTATAAAAGCCTCAGGTTGTATATCTTACGTACCATCATTGTACTCAATGTATGCATTAATTCTTCTCTATGTATGGAAGAAGTCCTTAAAACATCCAAGAGAGAAATCATTGTTGTAATGTTAGCAAGTTGCTCATTAATATCATAAGGAGGTTTTGGTTGTACATTTGATGTGTCATTCCCTTTTGTAGGAGTTTTTAATATGAATGGAGCAGATTTATCATTTTGATGTTGATCTTGTATTTGAGAATTTTGTGCTTGTTGTCTAGTAACAGCTTCGATGGTACCTACACCATTATTATATCCAAAATAGATGGGTAAAGGTCTAGCATTCACTGCTTGCTCATTAGGGAGAAATTTTTGTGATGGTCGTGTTGTGATCCTACTAGGAAATGGTTCTTCAGGGACAATCAAGTTAGTGACAGGAAGAATAGCCTTTGATTCATCTTCAGAGCTATTCGAATTGCTGGAAGTAATATCCAACTCACTTTCTGTTTCACTCTTTGTATCATCTAGGTATGATATTTGAATGTTATGCATGGGTCTACTTGTGACCATGGATAATGTAGTTTCAAATGATGTTTTTGAATCTTGATTAGGTACGAAATCACTAATGGTTCCCACATACCTAGTTGAAGGAGGAACGTTATGATGTTCCAATTGATTTACCGTTTCTTTACCATGCTTAGGTAAAGGATGTTGGAAAATATCCAAGGTTTGATTTGCATTCTAAATTTGATTTTGTTGTGTATTATTCTGAGCATTATTTTGAACATTTTGTGTTGGTGGGAAACTTTCTACCGATATTTTGTTATTATCAATCAAATCTTGTATCATATGTTTTAACTGCTTGCAATAATTGGTTGAATATCCATCCACTATGGAAATTGCAATGCAAATCAGCTCTACATCCAATTGCACTTGTATCTGGTTGCCATATGTTGGGCAATTGAATTAAACCTCATTCCAAAAATTGAGGTAAAATTGTGGTTAAAGGTTGATTTAACTTTGTAAACTCTCTTGGAGGTTTATCTAGAGTTTTCAATACAAAATTATTCATTACTTCTATAGTATTGATAAGTGCAGTATTTATACTATCAGTGACTTCGTCACCTACCACTTGTTTATTTTTGTATTGATTTTTAGAATATTTATCTTCATATTTCTTCTTAAACTAACCTCTTCTAACGAGAGCATCTTCAACTCTCCTTGCTAAATCTATAGCTTGATCAAAGGTGGTTATTGTGGTTGTATAAAGTCCATAAGACAATTACTCTTGCAAATTACCAATAAAAATGTCTAACATCTCACGATGAGGTAATGCAAAATGTAATTTTCCCAGCTATTGTCTCCACTTAGTCAAGAATTTAGCAAAGCTCTCATCTTTGCCTTGTTTCAGATTGTATAAATCCTTAATGGTCACGTGTCTCTCTATGTAGGCACTAAATTGATGGACGAACATTTCTGCTATCTCTTCAAAGTTTCTCAAAGAATTTGTAGGCAACTGATAGTACCACTCTAATGCCATACCTCCAAGACTTTTTGAGAACATCTTTAGCAACAAAAGGTCATCATATGAGATATCATGACAAGCTATCCTAAACATATGAAGATGCTCAATAGGATCTTCGGTTCCTTTATATATCGGGAGAACATGCATAGGGAAGTGCTTAGGGTATAGTTGGGCAACCACCATAGGATCTAAGGGTTGGCTACACATCTCTCGATAATTGTATGAGGGACGGTAGGGATCTATCTGGTCTAGGCAAGAAGCTAAATGTTTAACCATAGCTTCAAGGCCATGTGGTTGTTCAATAAGTTGATTTTGTTGCATCATATTGTTAGGTATTTGAAGATAAGATTGTGTTACAGAAGGATTTCCAATTGAAACACTATTATGTAAATTGCTTGTAGGAATGGTGTTATAGGATGGAACTGTGATATGTTGAATATTTTGTTGATTCTTGTTAGGATTTGGTATTTTCCTAACCTTTCTTGGTATAGAAGTCTTTTGATTTGTAGTAGAAGTTTATAATTTTTGTTGAGGATTTGGATTTGTTGTAGGTGTTGATTGATTGATGTTTTGAGTTGGAGTTTGATTCACATTTTGAGATGGGCCAGCTTGACTATGTTTTATGTATGGCATTGGTCTTCCAGCCAACCAAAGAGCAGCTTCTAAAGAAACCTCCGTAGAGTAATCTCTAGGGGGAGGTTAACCTTCTGTTTCTATTACTTGATTGATGAATTCTATGTTATCTTTTATGAATTCGATAAAATATTGTGTGGATTTAAATATGAGATTACCTTCCTCATCCGTTTGAGGTTGAATATTGTATTGTCATTTTTTATTTATGTCTTCATAATCTGATTATGAAGTTACATAATATTCAATGATTGGTTTATCAGGATCATCCTGAGCGGGCTCTTCCTGAGGTGGTTCTTGCATAAACTCATCTTCTATTTGTTTACCATTCCTTAAAATTCTAGGTATTTTGATAGATTAGGCTTTTGCAAATATATATGTCTTATATATATGTGTTCAGTTTCTGGGGGTATATATTTTATATATATACCTAATTAATATGATGTTGTTTTTAGGTTTTTGTAGTTTTAAATTGCAAAGAATGAAGGAAAACAAATAGAAAATATTATAGTGTAAATATTATATCTTAGTTTTCTTGAAAAAGTTTATGAATATCATTAATAGGTTCCAACTCATAAGGTGTCATATAGTGTTCTTCTTCAAATTGGAAATTTATTTTCAAGAATTTATGAAGTGAGCTATGGTGATACAGTCAACTTCGTAATCAAACATACAAAAGTATAGCCCATGACAATATTCACGATAGAGCACAACTCTGGGAACTCTATTAAATCTTTTTTATTTTCCAAGACAACTTATTGATCCTCTACACGAGACAAGAACTTGTGTACTACAATTGCATTCTCAAGATAGTCTTCAAAAGAATATAGTCTTGGGGAAATAAGGGCTCTCTTATCTACTAACCATCTCTCATAAGCTCTTCTAATGTCATTATAAAAAGATAACCTATCAGGATCTAGGATTCTAGATAGATCAACCCTTATGATTTGTTTAAGTTCTGAATTTTTAGCTTCTATGATATCTAATCTTCTATCAAGTTTGTTCCAATGTTCTTGAGATGTGAATCTAGAGCTTCCAACTATTGAAGAAACTTCTAGGACTGCTAATGATGTACCAACATTAATTCGAACAACTCTTCTTCTATTGTAATCTACCATCTATGATTTTGATTTTTTTAGATTTTTGATGTTTAAGTTTTGTTTTGTAAATCAGAAAGATACTTATGTGTTTCATGTCGGGTTCACTAAAAAATGTAGCCCAAAAATTCTTGCACTTCTTTCCTCAAGGCTGATGGATCCGTGCCTTAGAGGGGAATGGAAGAATGAGCGGTCTACACCTCAAAAGAGAGGTACTTAATCGTACCTTCTAAGTGGTGATTTTTTGATGAATTGGTTTGGGTTCACCAGGAAACATTTTGTGGCAGTTTTCGAGCCCAGGTTTGGGATTTGTTTTGATTTGTTTATTTTGATTCAAATCACGCATACACTTAATTTTGGCCAATATGCATCTAATCTAAATTATATGCTATTTTGATTTAAATGCAGGCAACAAAACTGAATTCAAAAAGACAAATGTAATGCTAGAAAGTGATTTCAAACCTTACCTGTATCTAGAAGTTTGTTGAAGTTTCTTATTTTTTGAGTGCAGCCCAAATCATACGCAATAGGTCAATATCGTACTACGATTCTACAAGATCGTAGTACGAACAAAGACAAATTGTTTCAATTTTTCTAGGGATCAACAAAAACATAGGTAAAGACAGGAAACAAAAAACAAAGAGTTTTATTGATGTTTATAAGAAGAATTAATATCTAATGTTGGCTATTAGATAACTATAATAACATGAGTTGATGAATAAATATCCAAAACTACATAAAAAATGCAAACATATGAAATTAGGTGAACTCCAGGAATGCATATGCATAAATCTAGTATTCTATAAAATAATGGATGATAAATTAAAGACTAATCCAATGAAACAAAGTTAAAATACGCAAACCAGAGCTTGGGGTTGCCCCCAAGTGGGTTGTAGATAATATCGTACCCTACAGGATAGGATCGTACAACAAACTCGCTTGATCGTACAACGATGACGATATCGTAGCCTTCGATCTGCAACAATATCCTCTGATCTTCCACACAACAATAGAATATCTAGAACTAAACTACACAATCAAGCGAGATAATTCCAAAATGCGAGGAGTCAGGGAAAATTTTAGAGGGAGGGGTCTGGTTAAATATGCAGGGATGAGTGTCCAGAATAGGGAGGAGGTTGGATTGTTACAACTTCTTCTAAGCTAGGCGAGGTCGAACGGAGCCGATCTCGTATTTCTCGCACAGTTACATAGGTGGGGACAAAAACCGTTCAACTGATTTTTGTCGTTTTTCATTTTTGAATTTTCTATTTCTGGGCAAGATCGTATTACGATTGGCATTATCGTACACCGATCGCAAGGATCGTATGACTGACATCGTGTTACGATTTCGGAGGTCGTACTACAATTTTGGGGGTCGTAGTACGATATCATCAAATATGCACAAATTTTGAGGTAATTAATGCAAACATGATGTTTTTACAATTTTTTTATATTCTCATGCAAATGGGTCAAATTTAAGGTGTTACACAAGGTGACCTCCGTATCATAAATGTTGACCATTACATGTATATCTTAGACAAAAGTTAGGATCAGTTTGAAGTCACTAAGGATTGCAAGGTAAAATCTTGGGCTTATAGACAAATATTTGATAATAACCAATAAGGCTTAGGAAAACCCAAATACTTTTGACAGTGTGGTTTGGACCATTCTTGTATGGTAGTAATTTTTTTAGGATCCATCTTAACCTTTCTACTAAAACCATATGGCCTAAGTATTTCACTTCTTATATCCCAAAAGAACATTCGAATTGTATGTGACATAATTGATTATCTCCTAAGACTATAATGTCTAGTCTGAAGGTTGCAAATGTTCCACCCATATATAATTGTAAATCAAAATATCATTAAAAAAACGAAAATTAAATTTACTTAAAAATGGTCTAAAAATTATATTCAAGAGACTCTAAAAGGCAGATGACAAATTAGTATGGTATGACAAGAAGTTCATAATAACCTTCATAAATTTAGAATATCGGCTTTGAGATATCTTCTGTAAATTGGAAAAAACTCGGACGAAGCTCTATATCATACTTCAATAATCAATATATGATTTAAGTAAACAACCAAATCACGTATATCTTAAATTTAAGATGTGAAAAAAAAAACTGCTAAAACTCAACTAAACTAGTCTTTCTCCTGCTACCACCGAAGAGACGAACGAGAAGAGGGCCGACAGAATCTGCACACTTAAATCTGTGCGTGTGGAAGTGGGCCCAATGGGGTACCGGTGGTCTCCGGTCAACCAAAGAAAGTCCAAGGGCAACCCAATCAGCTTCTGCTGGCGGCGCACGGTTTTCTGAGCTCCGGCATTACTTTTTAAAAAACCTGCTTGACTAGTGACATTTTGCTTTTTGCCATGTTGTGCACGTTCCTGGCCACAACCCCACACTCCCACCCATGTTGTGTTTGGATTAATATTCAAGCAAAGCAATGATTTTTGTGTAATGAAGTGGGAACAAATTATATATAAATAAGTAAATAATGATGCCTCGTAAAGTCATGCCTTTGACGAAGTCAGGCTACATCAAAAAAGCAAAAGGGAAATCAAGCATTAAAAGTCACGCCCTACACAAATAAGTGGGAAGAGAAAGTTTAGGACTCCGGATATATTTAAAAAATATATATTGAAAAAGCAAGGTAGCCTCCACAAGTGATATTTAGTAAATTTAAAAAAAATTAAAATTCTTCAATTATTTTACGAGCACATGGATGTGTTCGTATTATAGTCCAAATTTTATATTATTTTATTAATACGATAAAAACTAAATGTGTCAATTTGTTGGGTGAAAGAAAGGCTTTAAAACTTCAAAGTTTAAATTAAAAAATGGTAAAATTCTACACAATGGACTTTAACAAGTATTTTCCGACTTTGTTGTGGTTCTATTAGAAAAAAAAAGAATAGCAAATTTGTACACAACGAAAATTACTTTTCCTTAACTTGGATGGACATCAATTCCCTTTTAAATTGTTTTATCCCTATATCATGATCATGTACTTATATTATTTTAACAATTTATTCGAACAAATTATTTAGTGGTGTAATACTAATTTGTATTATCATAATATCATATTTTTTATAGTAAGATTTGAACTTAAGTTTATAGGGGTTTTTATTTTAAATTACCTAGCAAAAGTTATATAGATGCATATGTATATAAGGTATCGTTGAAGCACTTAAATAAAGATATTGAAGAAGTTGAGGAGACATTAAGAAGTTAGTCATATCAAAAGGCACTCTGACAACACACTCAAAAATAAGAGATAGAAAGTCCAACCAAATTTTAAAAGAAGAATAAACTTAGAAGGATATCTAGAATAAAATTCAAACAAATTTGGTATTTTTAAAGAAAAGGTCTCCAAAAAAAATAATATTGCTATCATGGAACTATAGGAGATTGGGTAGTCTTCTAAAAAAAACTATTCATCAGATCTTATGAAACTACATAAATCACTTGTAGCTTGTTTATAAGAATAAAAATGGTAAATAATGTAGTGGTACTAGAATGGAATAAGATATGGAGATAGGCAGAGCACAATGCAATAAGTTCATCATGTGCATCAAACAACTACATAAATCACTTGTAGCTTGTTTATAAGAATAAAAATGGTAAATAATGTAGTGGTACTAGAATGGAATAAGATATGGAGATAGGCAGAGCACAATGCAATAAGTTCATCATGTGCATCAGACGTGCTTATAACAACATGGGATTCACAACAATTTACTTGCATAACAAAATATAAACAAAGTAATTGGCTTGCTTTAAAAGTATCTAGACAACCCTAGAATTTTGGTTTGGCTTTTACTAAAATTCAGGGTTTGTTGAGTGCGGTATCCGGTTTGATGAATAATTTTGGTAAAAGTTTGGCTTGCTGTGATCTTGGAAAAAGTTTGACTTCTTATGATCCTGTCAAAATTTTCGCTTACTGTGATCTTAGAAAAAGGTTGGATTTCTATGATTTTGGCAAAGATTTGGAATCTCAGCAAAAGTTTAGCTAATTATGATCTTGGAAAATTTTGTTCTTTCTATGATCCTAGCAAAAGTTTGGCTTTCTACAATCCCAACAAAAGTTTGACTTTCTATGATTTTGCAAAGTTTGGCTTCCTGTGATCTTGGTAAAATTTTAACTTTTTGTGATCTTGGAAAATGTTGGCTTTCTATGATCTTGGGAAAGGTTTGGCTTTCCATGATCTTGACAAAATTTTGACTTTTTGTGATCTTGGAAAAAGTTTAGCTTTTTATGACCGTGGCAAAGATTTGACTTTTTGTGATCTTGGTAAAGGTTTGGCTTTCTGTGATCTTGCAAAAATTTTGGTTGTCTATGACTGCGAGACATAGAGGGAAACTTTGTTGTACAAGGGACTGAAACCCTTTCAAAACCTATTTTTATAAGTCAATGAGGCCTTGGTTCAATGGTTGTGCATATAGATGATGTGGCCCACATGAAGGTTAAAATATCGACGACACCAAATAGACTATATAGCTTGATGTAACTAAGTCAATATAAAAGGAAAAGGGAAACCCTTTCAAAACCCTACTTTTCCTTTTAAAAAATACAAAAACACTTGTTCCCCACCACTAGCACTAGGTCCAACCCCTAGGTAAAACCATGTTATTATGATGCCTATGGAAATTGAACCAGGGTAAGCTCTTTGTGAGTCAAATATTTTAACCTATCAAACTTCAAATCCATAAAAAAATTGTAAATTAATATTTTTTTATTATACTAGAGGAACCGATAACTCGTTACAATTTTCTACACCTCTTCATGGGTTCAAATCTCGCTCCTTGTCACCACTATAACCTCTAGTTGCATCGGGTAAACCTTTTACGTAGCCAACTACATTGATGCGACACATCCATCGGTACTACGAGGTTTGAGGGATTAGAACCCTAGTCTTCGTGCTCCTACAAAAGTGTTTTTACCGTTGAACCAAGCCCTCCGATCCTAAATTATAAATTAATATTAATAATAAAAAATAAATATTTATATTTTTAAATTTAAATATGTTTAGTTTTTATAAAGTTCAAGTTATTTATTATACAATTACTTTTAAAACGAGTTTTAAAGAGTTATTATATATATATTTGTTGGGTAATAAGGGGTTGTACTCGGGTCCCCACCCTTGACAAATTACAACTCTCTTCTTTAGAGTTTGAAAGTTTACAAATAGATACACTTCTCATCTCAATTGAGATGCTATAGCTAGAAACCTACATCATTTTATATAAAATGTCTGAATTCTAGATTTTCATTTTCTAGATCTTTTCAAATTTTTGTATGAATACAAATATTCCAAAATTTAGCATCCTTCTTGACATTTTCCTATAGCAGTCTTCACAATACCAAAAATTCACCTTTACTATCTATGCCTTGCATCATAGTAGAGTAATATTTCCAAAACATCGCATTATCATAGTCCACTTTACCAAATCTGGATTGCTAGTTTTCTTCTTGAAACACAAGTGCAACCATAAAAATTATAATAAATAGTGTATATGAAAACATATTACTATTACAAAATAAAGAAAATATTACCAATGGAAAACATTAAAGTAAAACTTAATCATTTATTGATTTAGGCAATCAACATTTTCTTGTTAGCTTCATCTAAAATTGCTACTTCGTATAACAATGGAAGGGAGAATTTAACTTCATGATCCTTAATCAAAACCCCTCTATTGGCTAGCATATCTGCACATTTGTTACCTTCCCTTAATGTATGTGTAAACCTGATGTATCGCTCCAATTTTTTTGCATTCTTTCCTTCAAGCTATAGGATCCGCGCCCGAAAGGGGAATGCGAGAAGGATGGGACAATACCTCGGACTGAGAGGCCCTTTGAAGGTCGTGCCTCTCGGGGGAGGGGTATAAGGGTGAATTTTTGACGGATGGTGGGTTCACCAGGAAACTTTTGAGTGGCAGTTTCCACGCCTAGGTTGAGAGTAGGTTTGATGTGTTCATTTTGTGCTTTAATCATTCATATCCTAGGTTTGGCCAAGACGAATCTAAGATATTCTATATGCCAATGCTGATTTATATGAATACAAAGAACATAAATAACTTCTAAACACATAAAATATGCTAAATGAGATAAAATATACCTGATTCTGGATGTTTGATGCAGATTCTGAGTTTTGTAGAAGTCCAAATCGTCTCAAATCATACGTAATCATCTGAAATGTCAAAGAATCGTGTCAGATCTCAGTCGGTTGTCTGAGATCAGATGAGATCATCGTCGATCTAACGAATTTGTCTGACGAATTCGTTAGAAACTTGTAGTCACAGAGATAGATACCAAAAACCAAAAATACAACTACAAAAGCAAGGGGAAATGATAGAAATGACAGTAAATTTGCCTAAATGACAGATCTAGATAATGATTAAAGGAAAATGCATTACTTTAATAATTTATTTTAACTTTAGCATGCATCTATACTAAATGAGGTGAACTCCAGGATGCAAGAATAAAATAAACCAAGCTAATGCATAAGAAAATGAAGAGAAAAGATAAAAAAATGCAAACTTCGGGCTTTGATTGCCCCTAATCTAGATTGTAGTCGAGATCACCTTAAATCGTATGAGATTGTCTTTGATCTGCGATAGGATCGTCCGAAATATTTTGGAATCATCTACAACGATCTGAGCTTGCTCCGGCTAAAAAATAGTAGAATTCCTACAAGAAAACTTGAAATACGCAATGCAAACAAAAGTATGAAGGTGTTCTAATGCACAAAAATTTAAGGTTGCAGGGAAATCAGTCAGCCAGGGGGTTCAGGGGGATAAACTGAGAAAATCCTAATTTATATAGGATTAGGGAGAGGTTAGGAGGTTGGAGATTATCCCAATTTGGGAGATCTCCAACGGGGGAGACTCTAACTACGCAGACATGCTTTCTGCCCAAGTTAGAGAAGCTGTTGAAACATAACCTAATTATGAAAATTCAGTTTTGGGACGAAATCATCTGGATGTTATGATCCAGACGAATTCGTCAGATCTAGGATGATTTCATCTGATCGACGACGATATCGTCCAATGGTTAAAACAAATCCTAAAAATGGCACGAAAAACAAGGGGAGCGGGTAACATGCAGTTTTGGGTTAAAATTCAAATTTTTATCTTTTTACTAAGGTTTAACTGTGCCAATTTTAGGGTGCTACATTTTGCCCTCTTTTTAGTGAATTTTCCAAAGAAAATGCGTTAAAGACGAGTTCTTCCCGTTTTACGAGAAAGCAAAATTTTACTCAATTTTTTAGACGATGATTCTTGGTCGAATCGTACGACTGTTTACTATGGTGCCCCCTCCATGGTTTTACCCAAATCGAACGTTTGAGGTAAAAGCGTAGAAAAGCAAAAACTAAAAAAGTTGTTTTTAAATAAAATTAAGAAAAATAGGGAAAACCCTAATTCATTGTTTACTATTCATTTTTACTGTTGGAGAGCTCTACAGACAAAAAATGGTTGAGACAACGCACAGATCGACAGAGGTCCGACGCAGGCTACGGGTAAGGATCTAATATTGGTAAATTATGTTTGAATTTTTTTTGTGCAAATTTTTGTTTTAAATTTTTACTGTTTAGGGCATCGCGGCCGTTTTTAGGCCATCGACGATATCGAGACAAAATCGTCTTCATTTCATCGAAATCGTCCCTAGATCGTCGATTTCGTATGAGGGCAAAATCGGTGAACTGGGGGTGATACCCAAGTTGCAAAATAGGAGAAGATTTCATCCTACAGAGGACAATTTTACCCAATTTGGGATGATTTCATCCAATGGTGGACGATATCATCATTTGATGAAATTAAACTTGTTTGAATTGCAATTATTTGACTTTAATAATTGGATTATTAATGAATTTTATTGTTTTATTATTTGTTTTGTAGAGGGGATTACTAAAGAGTCGGGAGTGGAAATATGAGGGGTTGAGAGATGACGTGGTCACGCTCGACCAGGTGGAGTGAGACCGACTAGCATAGGTCAGACTACAGCATGTGGCAGAGATGCCACAAGTATCGATAGACATGGGGCTACTAACAACCCTAGTAGAGAGATGGTATCTGGGGTCATCCTGCTTTTGATTATCGACAAGGGAGATGGCTCCCACACTAGAGGATATATGGAGGATCTTGAGGATCACCATACAAGGACAACTGATGACTCCTACGGCCAAGCAGGACCAGGCGATGATGAGACTGAGCAGAGACCCGATATTCGCCCTCGAGAAGGGTGGAGTGAACATCGAGTCTCTAAGGCAGATGCCTGGGGCATCTAGGTTGACTCAGGTTTTGTCCAGGATAGTAGGTGGCTTACTGCTGTGCCACCAGAGCGGGTGTAGATTACCCTGGTTCCTATCCGATGTCGTAAGACCTATGGAGGTGGTTGAGGTGGAGGTTGAATGATTGAAGGTGGTCACGGTGGCAATGGGTGAGCTTGCTCTTCTATAGGGAGAAGTTACCACCAGATAGGGTGTGAGAATGGGAACATACACAATAAGTCCTCTTGTTCATAGTCTAATGGAATAATCTGTGCATACTCGTTATCTAATTTGGAAGAGTCAATGGGTGCTACCCCATAGTGTAACTCATAGTCTAACATCCATTCATATGGAGTCCCTTGATATTATTCCTCACTATCATAAGAAAGGGTATGCGAGCTTTCATCCCTCTCATGAGATTGAATGACATCACCAAATACCTCTGGATTCTTATCTGGTTCTAGGAAGTAGTCCCCTAGTTAATAGACTCTATTAGAGTTGGCGTAGGATCTCGAGCCAACTTATCCTGATAATTAAGACACAGACACTCTAAGCCATCTATGAGGATGTCTAGGGGCAAGGGGTTGTTATGTCCCAATACCAAATTATCATATGGAATTTGATACTGGGGTTGAAATGGAACATGGTTGTCCTATTCATACAAGCCTAACCCATAACCATTCCAGTTGCAAAGGTCAAGGTACTTCAGGGCAAAGTTAGGATTAGAAAAGTAGTTGATGTTTTCTAAAAAGGGATTTTCATCCTCTTTATCCTACGAGTAGGGCTCTATGCCATTGTCTAAACCCCATAGATAAAGTTTGTTTGATTAGGTGGTGGCCAAGAGGTATGATGGTGCCTATGGGAAGATGAGATTGACCCATATATTGTACCAACTTGATGGCAGACATTGCTATGACATTCCTAACTAGATATTCTCCTAAGCCGATGGTGGCCAGATGCACTGTAACCAATGGTAGCAGAGAAGGAGAAAAGGGGAGTACATCCCAAGTCCATTCCATGTTGGGCTCATGAGGCAACTCCTCATCCACTAGGCTAGAGATATCCTTTATGGATATGGTGGATAGGTTGGGGTATCTCATCAATAGGTATTTTTCCCATGTCCCTCGACAAAAGGGTCTTCAATGGTGGAGGCATAGCCAAAGGAGCTGATGATGAGGATGGAATGGAATGGTATGGAAATGGATTGATGAAAGGTGAAGGCAAAGGAATTAGACCTTGAATGGAGCTATTCAATTGGAAATCTAGATGTGTCAATGGTAAGGTCGATTCAGGTAACTGCTACACCATGTTGCAATACTTGAAGGGCTCTAGGTTTGTAGATATGACATGGAATTACCCTTCGTAGGTGTACTTGAGGCATTGGTGAGCAATCGAGGGTATAAAATTCATGTCCCTAATTCAAGGTTTTCCCAATAGGATGTTATACGTCATCTCATCCTCTAAGATGTGATACAAAATTGGTATGGTATTTTGTCCCACCTAAGTAGGTAAGACAATCATACCAATTTTTGAGCATATGAAATCATTGAATTCTTGGAGGGTGTAGGTGGATGCAACTATGTGATATACTAGGAGCTTAAGATGCTTCAAAGCCGTAGTAGTAATAATGTTGATGGATGAACCAGGGTCTATCAAGACTCTCTTGTATGGGGTTCCATTCACACATACGATGATGTGCAAAGGTGGATTCACCATGTCATTGGGGACTAACTTGAGCTCATATTCCCTAAAAATGATCACTGGCTCAATGTATTGGTGAACATGCCCCACAAAATTGTTGAAGGAGTTAGACTCTTGGGGCTACAGCTCTATTGCTTTAAGAATCTCCATTAGCACTTCTTGATGAGGTGATGATTGTTGTATCAACTCATATATGAAGAGCGTAGTAGAGGTTGTTCTCAAGCTCAAGTGAGCTTGGTCTTGATCATGACCATAGGCCTAGGTGGGAGATTTAGCACTGGAGGCAGCACAAATAATGATGTTAAGGGAACATCACTTGAAGCCATAGGAGGTGTGGTTGGACTTAGATATCTCTTATTCCTCATCACAATACTAATCATGCCAACAAACCCCTACTTAGGATTTTCCTGATGAACCTGGTTCACTTGTAGTACTTGCTTGGCCTGCTCCTCACAGGAAGGCAATGGGTATTTAAATATGCCCATCTACTAGTTGTTTGGTGCTATAGTATTATCCACCTGGAGGGTATTCCTATCAATAATATCTTGCACCAAATACTTAAACTTGTAGCATATTTGCAAATCATACCCATTTTGTTTGTGAAACTTAAAATACAAGTCCTCATGATAGCCTTTGGGCTTAGGTGCACTGGGATCGAGAGGTTGACTCTTAGTAAGATTGATCATGCTGGCTACATAAAGGTGCTCAAATAGAGAGTCCATGGACTCAGCTATGGGCATAAATTATCACTTAGGGTGATGCTGTTGATTTTATCCTTGCTTGTTCTGATTATATTTGTCATAGTTTCTAGGAGTGGCTTGATAGTTGGCTTTTTGAGGTTGCATTGGTTGCACAGGCCTTGGAATACTAATGGCAACCTAATTAACTATGGCTAGCTTAGGTTGCACTGGAGCATTCTTAGCATTTTTTCTCCACTCCTTGCGAGGCTTCACAATATCATCCTCTTTAATATTAATGTCTTCAATTGTCCTAGCTTACACTAGGGCATCTTCAAGAGTGGCATATTATTGGAGTTGCAACAATAAGGAGATAGGTTTCAAGTAGCTCTTGGTGAACATTTGAGTCAACTCCGACATGGGGAGTATATAAGGCAGCTTAGCAAGCAAGGTTCACCATCTATTGCCATAGTTCGTGATGAACTCATCATCATACTGCTTCAATCCTACTAAGTCTACCAGTGTCACCTATTATTGGTATTGAAGGCAAAGCTTTCTAGGAACACATCCATAAGTTGGTCCAAGTTATGGATGCTATGCTTAGGGAGTTGAGTAAACCACTCCTTGGTTGGGCTAAAGAGGGTGGTCACAAATGTCCACAAAAGCAAGGCATCGTTATCTTGGATGTCGAAGCATTGATCCAAGAACTTGGTAACGTGTTCCTGTGTGTCCTATTCTCCCTTAAAGGTAGCCATCTAAGGTATCTTGAATTGATTAGGGTAAAGAAGGGGTAGGCATCAAAGGATGCAGATGCTGATTGCATATTTGGTGCAAAGTGGACTTTTGAGATCCAGACCCAAAGGTCTTGTTCTCTACTGACTCCAATCGCTCAAGCAAGGCCTTGTATGCCCAAAAGGACTTGATATCCTCCTCCTTGTTATGGTCCTACGATGGATGATGAGGAATATTAGGCCTATTCTAGTGTGGTGGGATGTCACCCCCTGCCTTGATAAGGTGTTTCTACATATTATTCTTTTGGCTCAAACTTAGGATAGGCACTGTAAGGCATCTCTTGAGCTGATCTATAGAGAGGGGTAACCACCTGTGGAAGGCATCCCATGTTGGGAATTAGAGGCAAGTCCCAATTTGATCGAGGAGGTTAAGGAGGAAATTCTTGGTAAGGTCTAGGAGACCTATCTTGCACTAGATTTGGTTGCCTTGGATGGATATCCTGCCTATAGGTTCTAGGGGTAGGAACCCTCTCATGTAAAGAATTTTGGAAAAACTCATTGATTTGCAGTTCCATTCTTTCTTTTTATAGCTGGTGCAAGCGGTTGAGTTGCTCTTTGTCCCACTAAAGCTGTTTGAATTGTGCTTGGTGTTCTACATATTTGGCAATCACTTGATTGATTTGCTTGACTATGTAGGGCCTAGGAGGCCTAGAAGGCTCACTTAGATACCTATCTCAATCAAGATGATATGAGATATCTATAATGTGCTTACCTCAATTGAGGGTCATCATGTTCACTTGGGGTTCAGGTCAGAGCATATGCTCTTGATATTATGCAAATTTAGAGGTACAATGTGCTCATACCGTATGTTACTCTTGAAGAAAATATAGAATCTCCTCATGCCTTCCATCATTAATGAGGAAGGGAAGGTATAAGTTAGCTCGCCTCGAGTGGTGAGTATCATACTCATCCTAATATATGGGGTATCGTACCCTAATAGAATAATGTAAGGGTGACATGTGATCAATTGGTCCTACCCAGTGTACATGATATGTATCTTACCCCTGAATGGGCATGTAGGCTCTAACAGGTACATGAATGTGTGGCACTACTCTATCGGCTAGCACCTCACTATATGCTTGCCAATCATTAAAGAGGGTGTTTGATGTGTTTAGATAATGGGAGCACTCTCCCATATTTGGATCAAAATTCCTAGGGGTGTCCCGTAGAGGATTTCCTTGTAGGTCTTGTTCATGCCTAGATACTTGCAAACTAGGGTGAGGGGAAGGCCACAAGGGAGGTATGAGCAGGTACCTAGGGATGAAGTGGAGATGACTCATATCTCGTCTTCCACTCTCTATAGCTTCCACCCTTATGTGGGCTTGGCTGTGGGTACACACCATTGCTAACCCTAGAAAATCCTAGATGGTTATCTTATTTACAAATTTATAATAAAGCAACATACAAGAAAGGAAACACATAATAAAACAAGTGTTTATCTCTTTTAAGGATTAAGTGTGTTCCCTAAAATATTTTATGTGTTTTAGATGTGTTGTTTCAAATAAGACCTCATGTCTCATGTTTGATCTTGTTGGATTGTATTATTATGTTAAAGAGGTTTTAACCTATATAATCATAACTCGACAACCTAGTGATGAAATCCATGCCATGTAATCTGCATTATAATGTGTGGTGATGAAGTCCACACATGGTTAGGGAGCACAGGTCCTACCAGTTCCTCACCTAGTTCATCCACAATTTGTGATATACCTTCTCGAAGGGAGATACGTGCTATAACCCACAAGTTATGAAGGATATTGGAACTGGACTTGGCCAAGAATTAGGGTTCATGGGAGTTAAGCCAATGGATGGAGATGAAACCCATTGTCGTTGGTCTCTACTAGTGGTTGGTGATGAAATACAACTCACTAGCATTCAATTGGTACATGGTTTGTGTGGTTCCTTTTACCTTAAAATAAAGCAAAAAAAGGAAGAACTCGATGATTATTCACTAAATGCATGTAGGAGTGCATTTTACTTTCAGAAATTTAGTATAAAAAAAACCACAAATATAGCTTACAAATGCAAACCCTAAATGCTAACCTACCCATTAGGTAGGCTACAAGCAATCAGATCATAGAGATGCATAGCTACTTGATTTGTTTTGATTTTTTTTTTTCATTATGAGAAAAGTAAATATAACTTTTAACCTTTCTAATGCACAAAAAGTTAAGGTTGCAGGGAAATCAGTCAGCCAGGGGGTTCAGGGGGATAAACTGAGAAAATCCTAATTTATATAGGATTAGGGAGAGGTTAGGAGGTTGGAGATCATCCCAATTTGGGAGATCTCCAACGGGGGAGACTCTAACTACGCAGACATGCTTTCTACCCAAGTTAGAGAAGCTGTTGAAACATAACCTAATTATGAAAATTCAGTTTTGGGACGAAATCATTTGGATGTTATGATCCAAACGAATTCATCAGATCTAGGATGATTTCATCTGATCGACGACGATATCGTCCAATGGTTAAAACAAATCCTAAAAATGACACGAAAAACAAGGGGAGCGGGTAATGAGCGGTTTTGGGTTAAAATTCAAATTTTTATCTTTTTACTAAGGTTTAACTGTGCCAATTTTAGGGTGCTACATTTTGCCCTCTTTTTAGTGAATTTTCCAAAGAAAATACGTTAAAGACGAGTTCTTCCCGTTTTACGAGAAAGCAAAATTTTACTCAATTTTTTAGACGATGATTCTTGGTCGAATCGTACGACTGTTTACTATGGTGCCCCCTCCGTGGTTTTACCCAAATCGAACGTTTGAGGTAAAAGCGTAGAAAAGCAAAAACTAACAAAGTTGTTTTTAAATAAAATTAAGAAAAATAGGGAAAACCCTAATTCATTGTTTACTATTCATTTTTACTGTTGGAGAGCTCTACAGACAAAAAATGGTTGAGACAATGCACAGATCGACAGAGGTCCGACGCAGGCTACGGGTAAGGATCTAATCTTGGTAAATTATGTTTGAATTTGTTTTGTGCAATTTTTTGTTTTAAATTTTGATTGTTTAGGGCATCGCGGCCGTTTTTAGGCCGTCGACGATATCGAGACAAAATCGTCTTCATTTCATCGAAATCGTCCCTAGATCGTCGATTTCGTATGAGGGCAAAATCGGTGAACTGGGGGCGATACCCAAGTTGCGAAATAGGAGAAGATTTCATCCTACAGAGGACAATTTTACCCAATTTGGGATGATTTCATCCAATGGTGGACGATATCATCATTTGATGAAATTAAACTTGTTTGAATTGCAATTATTTGACTTTAATAATTGGATTATTAATGAATTTTATTGTTTTATTATTTGTTTTGTAGAGGGTATTACTAAAGAGTCAGGAGTGGAAATACGAGGGGTTGAGAGATGACGTGGTCGCGCTCGACCAGACGGAGTGAGACCGACTAGCATAGGTCAGACTACGACATGTGGCAGAGATGCCACAAGTATCGACAGACATGGGGCTACTAACAACCCTAGTAGAGAGATGGTATCCGGGGTCATCCTACTTTTGATTATCGACAAGGGAGATGGCTCCCACACTAGAGGATGTATGGAGGATCTTGAGGATCCCCATACAAGGACAACTGATGACTCCTATGGCCAAGCAGGACCAGGCGATGATGAGACTGAGCAGAGACCCGATATTCGCCCTCGAGAAGGGTGGAGTGAACATCGAGTCTCTAAGGCAGATGCCTGGGGCATCTAGGTTGACTCAGGTTTTGTCCAGGATAGTAGGTGGCTTACTGCTGTGCCACCAGAGCGGGTGTAGATTACCCTGGTTCCTATCCGATGTGGTCTGCAACATGAGAGACCATGGGTATAGTTTTGCATGGGGCAGCTTTGTATTATGCCACTTGTATAGAATCCTGCATGGGTTCGTATACAAGGGAGATCGATATCTGGTTTTGACATCACTACTACAGGTTTGGTGCTAGGAGAACATCGTGGTGTGAAGGCTGGTAGGACTCCCACTGATAGGGGTTGATCGAGAGAGGCCCTGGATTTTTTATTGGTGGCTATAAAGAGGGTCACAACGACGAATAGATCTGTCATGAAGGTTGCTAGATGACCTCATCTTAGACCAGATCACCTGGAGGCCATGGAGAGAGCACCTAGGATGGGTAGAGGACGGGTAGGAGCTGCTTCGCATCAGGCGAGTCTACTGGTTGAGGATGGAGTGGGGAGAGGTAGAGCTCCACCACTACGACCGAGTTCTATGATAGTTCGGTCTTCAGTAGGGGATCCCTTCTCTTAGGGATTATGAGTACTCTTGGACTGTTTGAGATAGTACTACATTGAGCGGAGCTCTGGATATGTAGCGATTTTGGAGCCAAGACACGGATGATGCCCCCATCCAGCCAATGGATGGAGACGACATTGGGTCACTGACAGATATGATGCCTGGTACGTAGGCATCCACCCTCCTCGGATGATGAGGGCATAAGGTTCGATGCATGCAGTTATGTGACAGATGGGGAGGCGGTGCCAGGCTGCTATTAAGGCAGCACGAGGTCACGGTGGGAGAGAGCAGCGACGGTCTTCGTAGGAGAGACGCTAGAGGATGCCACAGGCTTCGTAGAGACCGTAGCAGATAGGGAGGAGGGATGAGGGATTCCCTTCTCAGCAGGGGGAGACACCATTTCCTGATAAGGGCAAGGGTGTCGAGGTAGAGGAGAGCTTTGAGACGGTGGCTCTCCAGGATGAGGTTGCCCGCCTCCAGGCTCAGGTGTAGACTTTACAGGATGAGGCTACACGGCTCAGGGCTCGAAGCGGAGGGGTGAGCATGCAGGAGTTGGCACGGTCTATGGCTTAGACTGCGTTCTATCAGGGAGTATACTACCAGCTGGTTCCAGAGGGCTAGAGGTTGTAGCTGCCAGCCAGCATTGTAGAGCTGATCAGGGTGGGATCATCGAGGACGTCCTCACGATCGACGACGAGGACCCGAGACAATTCTCGGACCTCTATGGGACCACCTCCTCCATGTCAGGGTGGGGGAGGAGATGAGGCAGAGAGCTCAAGGGCTTCTCGAGGCTAGCCGCTCACTGCACATAGATTGTATATATTATTATTATTTTTTTGAGGGTATTGAGTATGTCAGGGTATTGATTGTAGCATACCAATCCAGATGATGTACATAATTTATTGATATATATAGATCATATTTTTGATGATAAGACTTGTGTATATGTTGTATGATGCTTTAATTTTGTATTTGTTGATTGATTATTCATGTAATTATGTCGTTTTGAAATAAATTATAATTTTTATGTCATGGCATAAAATTTAAATGAAATAATCTGATGTAAACAAATTGGTTGTTTTGGTGGTGTGTTTTGATGAAACATAAAAAGGGACTTCTAACAATAATTTCAAAGGACATTGTCGCTGTTATAGACCATTTCATGGAGTCGCCGCTCACAAAGTCGTCAAGCTAATCCCAATATAGAAATATTGTTAAAAGTAAAAGAGTGCTTAAGAGACTATCTTAAGACTTTATGTTGTGATGATGAAAAATGATGATGGTGATGATTTGTTTTCAGATTTTCATAAAAATATTATGCGTGAGATATTAAAAGAAATATGATCTTTTTGCTAGGCATAAATTCCTAAGTGTGATAAATTTTTTTGAATAATTTGCTAGGAATTATACCATCATTGCAAAATTGAATGTTGACATAATGAAATGAAATAGAAAAATTTGTGTTCTTTTGAAAGCATAATTGTGTAACATAATGATGTAAGCCATAAGTTTTTATGAATTAAAAATGGATGGCAAAATAAAATTAGAACAATGGTTTGCGCTAGGCATAGAATTATAGGTATAGACTTATACCATCATTGTGAAATCCAAAGAAGGAAATTGATATTTTAGTTTTATTGCATGATTGATTTTTGATTTTTGAGATAAACAGAAAAGAATAATATAGAAACATGACTTTATTTACTAGGTTTTTGAAGATGTTTGCGAAAAGAAAAAAAAAATTGGATTTGTGGAAAGAAATATATTTAACTGTTTTGATGCTAAGCAAATGTTCTTAAATAAGAAGATGAAATGGTTCTAAAAGAATTGCAGAGATATTTTAAATTATCTTAAACACAAAATGTAGATTTATAAGGAACCCTCATGTGCAAATGTGAGTTCATTCCTGATCTTGATTTATCATAATGATACAAAATATCTCAAATACAAATGTGTGTGCAATTGTATTGTTCATTCACCAATTTTGAGCAAGATAATTTGATACAAGTAATTTGAATTAACCAAGTGTTCGTTGACCATGATTTATATGTAAGTAACCGTACCAGACTACTATGTAAGTTATGTCATCAAGAGCTAGCTAATCCATAAGCTGACATAGGTCTATACAAAAGAAGGTCACTAATGTGACAGACATATCACCACACTAGGGATTACCCAAGGCCAAGCGGGTTGGGCACAAACCACCTGTTATGGGGCTTACCTCACAGTTTTCGAATAATTGAGAATTCCAGGGATTCAAGCTCATTCATCCTTCTTTTCTTTTCAAGGGGTAGGGAAAAGGATTTTATTGCTCTTTGCTTTTGCTTTTTTTTTTTTGGATTTTTGCGTGAAACTGAGATAATGCTGAAATATTACTACAATGGTACAAAATGATATTTTTATTTTTCTCATTTTCATTGAATTTTCTTTTTCTTCCTATGATAGGGATACTTGCTCAAATTGGCTATAGAGCAAGGGATTTTTATTTTAGGTAGGGGCGAGCTTGTCCTTTTGTCAATTCTCAAAGATTATAGACCATGTGCATGATAGGATAGCAGGGGAAAATTTTCTCTCAAGAAACCATTTCTACTATGTAGCATCATATCGAATTTGCAATGAAATAATTTTAATGTGAAGAGATATACTTGGTTCAAGTAAATAACAAGATCAATTCTCTATGCTCAAAAACTTTATTTAATTCAACCGTGGACTTTGATATAAGAGAGATTAATAATCATACCAAATAAAATCAAGATATTTATTCATGTGAGTGTGAAAGTGCGGGATTCCAAATAAATGCTAATTTTATCCAAAATAATTGAAAATATAACTGCAATACTTCAAGAATTGATAGGTACGAAAATAAAAGATGTTTTTGAAGATTTTGATGATTTTAAAGTTTTATATGTTGATTTTAATTTATGAATGGAAAGAATAAATACTATTACTATTTTTTTGAAATTTTTATATGGATGACGAAAATGAAACAATATGCAAAATAACAATATATACAAATGATGAAATGACCAAATGTTATGCATAATAGCACTTAAGATGCATAATGTTCATAGGTTCTTTAAGATCTTTACCATCTAAGGTAGCTAATTGGTATGCTCCGAGCCAAATTTAGCAGTGATGATATACGGTCCAAGCCAGTTAGGTTCAAATTTACCTTTAAGATATTTAGTTGCATTAGTATTTTTTTGATTTTCTTTCAAGACAAGGTTGCCGATCTCAAAGGATCGATGATGAACTTTCTTGAGGTATGCTCGCTTGAGCTTGTTTTGGTAGGCACGAAGATGCTCCAAAGCGTTGATCCAAGGGTGACCCAAGAGTATATTGTACGATGCAGGGTAATGTACAATAAACATGGTCGTGTCTAAGGTTCTAGGACCAACTTGCAATGGTATAGTAATAACTCCACACGTTTCTTGTGTTTCGTCATTGAAGGCTTTTATGATCATATTAGTTATTTTCATCTCATCACTTCTAAACCCAAATATTTGGTAGAAGTCAAAAGTGCAAATGTTTAAAGATGAACCGTTATCAATCAAGACTTGTTTAACTGCTACATCTCCAATTAGGGTAGTAATATATAAGGGGTTATCCTTTGTAAACTATGTTGTGGTATATCTCTATCCCGAAAGTAAATACAATTGACTTCTCGAGTTATGATAGTATTGGCCATGGCTTCAGGTTGAATATTTTATGGTACCATCATTTGGCTTAATGTGAGCATTAATTCATCCCTATGTGTAGGAGAAGATCTTAAAAGGTCCAAAAGGGAAATTCTAGCTGTGGTATTTGATAATTGTTCATTAATATTATAAGGAGGTTCAGGTTGAACATTAGGCGCATGATTCCCTTTATTAGGAACTTTCAAAATAAATGGAGATCGTTCTGAGTTTGATCTTGTTGAGAATTTTGAGCCTGTTGTCTAGTAACAGCTCCGATGGTACCGAAAATATTTTTTTGCAGATGATGAATAGGTCTTGGTCTAGCATTTATGGCTTGTTCATTAGAAAGTAATTGGTGAGAAGATGGTCTAGTAGTGACTCTTCTTGGAAATGGTTCTTCTGGAACCATAGAACTTGTGATAGGTTGAATAGGATCTGATTCATCTTTAGAGCTATTCGATTGATTTGAGGTGATTTCCATGTCACTTTTAGTCTCATATTCTACATCACTAAGATCAGGTGTCTGAGTGTTATATAGAGGTCTGGTCGTAACCATGGATAAAGTTGTGTCAAATATTTCCAAATCATGAGTAGGTAAATGCCCACTAATAGTTCCTACATATCGGGTAGGAGAGGGAACATTATGATGCTCAATTTGATTAGCCACTTCTTTGCCATGCTTTGGTAAAGGATGTTGAAATATGTCCAATGATTGATTGGCATTCTGATTCTGATTTTGGAGGATGTTATTTTGAGCATTATTGGGAGGATTTTGTTTAGGTTGGAAGGCTTGTACCTCCATATCATTGTTATCAATAAGGTCTTGTATTTTATGTTTTAATCTTTTACAAGCATTGGTAGCGTGTCTAGGTCCTCTATGGAAGTCACAGTGTAAATCAGCTCTATATCCGGGTATAGTTGGATCAGGTTCCTAGATATTTGGTAATTGGATCAAACCTTGTGCTAGTAATTGTGGGAGAATGGTTGATAGAGGTTGATTTAACCTGGTAAATTCTCGAGGTGGTTTATCAGGAGGTTTCAATATGAACTTCTTCGTTGTTTTTGTAGTATTAACATTGGCAACGTTTCTGCTATCATTGACTCCATCACCCACAACTTGTTTACTTTTATATTGATTTTTGGATATTTTCTCATCATCTTTCTTTTTATGTTGACCTATCCTAGTGAGAGCATCTTCCACTCTTCGAGCTAAGTCTATAGCTTGATCGAAGGTGGTCAAGGTAGCAGTTGATAACTCATAGGATAGTTGTTCTTGTAAATTATTGATAAAGATATCCAACATCTCCCGATAAGGTAACACAAAGTGTAATTTTCCTATCAACTATCTCCACCGAGCTAGGAAATCAACAAAACATTCATATTTGTCTTGTTTTAAGTTGTACAAATATTTAATGGTCACATGCATTTTGATGTAGGCACTAAATTGATGAACAAAAGACTTAGCGGTTTCTTTGAAATTCCTCAAAGAATGAGTGGGTAGTTGATAATACCACTCCAATGCCATTCCTCCTAAACTTTTTGGGAACATTTTTAGTAATAACAAGTCATCATGTGATATATCATGACAAGCTATCCTAAACATACGAAGATGCTCTATGGGATCTTCGGTTCCTTTGTATATAGGTAGGACAGGCATAGGAAAGTGTTTAGGATATGATTGTGCTACAACTATAGGATCTAAAGGCTGACTACACATCTCTCGATAATTGTACGAGGGACGGTAGGGATCTATTTGGTCCATGCGGGAGACTAACTATTTCACCATGGCTTCTAGATTACTAGTTTGTCCACCATATTGGTTCGGTGGTACCTGAGTATGGGATTTATGAGCGTATGATGGCGTGATGTAAGGATTGGATGCTATATTGCTATTATGCAAATGGTTGGTAGGGAGAGTATTATGAAGAAGATTTGTAGTAGCATTATGTTGTATCCTAGATTGTTGGAAATTAGTGTTTGGTTTCATTTTAGGCTTTTGTTGATTTGAGGTATGTTGATCAATAACTTGGCAAAATAGAGCAATGAATGAAGGTTTCTTTTGTGTGGGAATAACTGTAGGCTTGGTAACAGGCACTCTAGGTGGTTGGGTAACCTATTGTTATTGCATGTTCTAGATTATAGCGGCCATATCCAAATTGGATGGTCCAACTTGATCACTTTCTTGATCAACGAAGGACAAGGGATTAGTGCGTGTGTGATATATTTCTTCTAGGGTTGCTTGAGTGTTACTAATTTGATCCTTGTCCATATGGATTGCTCTATCAAGAGTGCCAATATTAGTATTGAGGAACTTCCAAAAATGTTCCATGTTCTCAAAAGTAACAGCTCCTTTCGGAGACATTTTAGGGGATGAGGATCCTTCCTTTATAACAGTTTCTCTTTGTTCATTTCCTTCAGCAAACTCGTCTTCTTATTGGTCTAGTGTTCCTTCTTCCTAAATTGGATCTTCAGGAAGGACATCTGATTTATTTACTGGTTTTCCTAACCAATCTTCTTCTACTTCAATCTATTTTCCATTCCTAAGTCTAGTCATTATGCTTAAACTTAGATTTTAGAAATATATATATATATATATATATATATATATATATATATATTTGCAACAAGTTTGGGAGGTATATATTTTAATTATATACCTACTATAATACTTAAAAGAAAACATTTTAATTTTTGTTATATTTTTGCTTTGTTTTTGTGATTTTATGTTTTTATGATTATAAAGACAACAAACAACACACTAAATGCAAGAAATAATAAAATAATGGCTTAGTTTTCTATAAATAGTTTATAGATGTCATTGATGGGATCAAGTTTATCAGGAGTCATGAAATGCTTCTCTTCAAATTGGAAATGGTTTTTCAAGAATTTGACAAAGTGTGCTATCGTGATGTTATCTACTACTGACTCTGACTTGTAAAAATAGAGCTCATGGCAATACTCTCGATATAACACAGCTCTAGGAAATCTATTACATCTCTTTCTATCTATAAGAACTACCTCTTGATCCTCTATATGAGATAAAAATTTATGTACTACAACTGTGTTATCAAGGTATTCCTCAAAGGTGTACAACTCGAAAGACACAAGGGCTCTTTTATCTGCTAACCACCTATGGCATGCTCTCTGAAGTTCATGGTATAAATTCACCTGATCAGGATCCACGATTCTATCTGACAAACCTCTTGATTTGCCTAAGTTCGGTTGATCTAGATGAAATAAGATTCAATCTCATATTAAGTTCATCCCATAAAGGTGGGACTCTATATGTTTGAGATACTCTAAGCAAAGAAGTAATCTCCATGGCTGCTAATTTATTTTCAACATTAACGGTGACAGCTTATCTTTTATTATAATCTACCATCTAAATATGATATACAATCTTTAATTGTTTTTCTGATTATTCTAAATGCATTTATGTTTTGTCGGGTTCACCAAAATATATCGCTCCAAATTTTTTACATCCTTACCTTTAGGCTATAGGATCCGTGCCCGGAAGGGGAATGCGAGAAGGATGGGACAATACCTCAGACTGAGAGGCCCTTTGAAGGTTGTGCCTCTCAGGGGAGGGGTATAAGGGTGAATTTTCGATGGATGGTGGGTTCACCAGGAAACATTTGAGTGGCAGTTTCCACGTCTAGGTTGAGAGTAGGTTTGATGTGTTCATATTGTGCTTTAATCATTCATATCCTAGGTTTTGCCAAGATGAATCTAAGCTATTCTATATGCCAATGCTTATTTATATGAATACAAATAACATAAATAAGTGCTAAACACAAAAAATATGCTAAATGAGATAGAATATACCTGATTCCAAATGTCTGATGTAGATTCTAAGTTTTGCAGAAGTCCAAATCATCTCAAATCGTACGTAATTGTCTAAAATGTCAAAGAATCATGTCAGATCTCAGTCGGTCATCTGAGATCAGATGAGATCATCATCGATCTGACGAATTCGTTAGACGAATTTGTCAGAAACCTATAGTCATAGAGACAGATACCAAAAACCAAAAATACAACTGCAAAAGCAAGTGGAAATGATAGAATTGACAGTAAATTTACCTAAATGACAGATCTAGATAATGATTAAAGGAAAATGCATTACTTTAATAATTTATTTTAACTTTAGCATGCATCTATACTAAATGAGGTGAACTCCAAGATGCAGGAATAAAATAAACCAAGCTAATGCATAAGAAAATGAAGAGAAAAGATAAGAAAATGCAAACTTCGGGCTCTTTGATTGCCCCTAATTTGGACTGCAGTCGAGATCACCTTAAATCATACGATATCATCACCGATCTATGACAGGATCATCCAAAATCGTCTGGAATCATCTCCGACGATCTGAGCTTGCTCTGGCTAAAAAATAGTAGAATTCATGCAAGAAAAATTGAAATATGCAATGCAAACGAAAGTATGAAGGTGTTCTAATGCACAAAAGTTAAGGTTACAGGGAAATCAGTCATCCAGGGGGTTCAGGGGGATAAACTAAGAAAATCCCAGTTTATATAGTATTAGGGAGAGGTTAGGAGGTTGGAGATCATCCCAATTTGGGAGATCTCCAACAGGGGAGACTCTAACTGCGTAGACATGCTTTCTGCCCAAGTTAGATAAGCTGTTGAAACATAAGCTAATTATGAAAATTTAGTTTTGGGACAAAATCGTCTGGACGTTCTGTTCCAGACGATTTCGTCAGATCTGGGACGATTTCATATGATCGGCGACGATATCGTCCAACAGTCAAAACAAATCCTAAAAATGGTGCAGAAAAAAAGGGGAGCGGGTAACGGGCGGTTTTGGGTTAAAATTAAAATTTTTATCTTTTTACTAAGGTTTAACTGTGCCAATTTTAGGGTGCTACACCTGATATCTTTAAAATCTTTAGCAAGATCTTAAATTTCTACAATTATCTCTTGTATGTTCCATGGAGCCTCTGCTTTTTTTCAAAATTGCATTTATTACCATGAGAGAATCACCTTTCATACATACTCTATTCCATTTCATTTGTTTACATATTTTTAACCCTTCTAAAGCCGACCAAGCTTTAACTTCATTATTTGTCTTAAATCCACTATTGAAAGCGTAATGAGACAAAATATCTCCTCTATTATTTCTAATTATTCCTCCTCCTCCTGGTCCTAGATTTCCTTTAGAAGCTTCATCAAAATTCAATTTAACCCACTCCACATCTGGTGGTTTCCACTTTATATTCTTTGCCTTCTTTTTGCTTCTCATGTACCCAACATCATAATTCCATTTAATGACTTGAATCCATCTATCAAGGCTCTATGCTTCCAGATTAGGGACTGGGTGAGTTGATAGGGTTGGTTTACACTCCTCTATGGCTAAACATATCTTCCTTTTCATTACCTCCAAACTGCTTTCATTTCCTTTAAATAATCCTCTATTCCTTTCTAGCCATACAATCCAAAGTACTGTATCTTTTAATATATGCCATATTGTCTGTAAAGCCTTACTTTTATAAGTGCTTTGCCATTTCTTTAACCAATATTCAATTTTTCTATTCATCACCATGCATTTACCAAACATATTAAGAATCCATTGCCATATATTCTAAACTATTGAGCAATGTCCCAAGAGATGATATATACTCTCCTCCTCCATTTTACAAAAAATACATTGAGAGGGGCCATGAAAACCCCTTTTCATAAGGTTATCCCAAAATAAAATTCTTTTATTTAAAAATATTTAAATGCAAATAATTTTTAATAATTTTGAGATGATGTTTTATAAGGATATTTATATTACTTAGAGCTTATGGTGTCATTACATCCTTATGTATATATTTTTAATTATTTTTTACATTTTAAAATAAGTTTTGTATAATCAATTTAAAAAGAGATAAATATATTATATTTATTTAAAAGGGTATGAGTGAAATACATCAAAGTTCTAAGTGAGAAGGAGGAGGGGATGGGATGAGTGGCCGAAGTGGAAGTTTAAGGGAGAGGATGGAGTTGCAAGGATAGATCTATTTTGAGGAGCTCCCCTTTACTTTGGTTTAGGTGGGTCATTTCTTCTTCCTTGGTCTCGGCTAGTTTGGAACCTACTGGAATAGGAGTTTCTTAGCCTGCATTCGAAGGGCTTTTGAAGGTCCTTTCTTGGCCCTTCCATGGCCAAAAAACTCTAGAAATTCCCCTTTATCCTTTCTTTGGCCTTATATTTCATGGGGGGTTTCTTTTCTACCCCTTTCTCCTTCAATTCGATTCAATTCGGCTTGTCTCAGTTGGTTGCCCTCCTTCTTTGGCTCATTTAGGCTCATCTCTGTTGGATCTCCTTTCCTTGGTTTCCATGATGCGTGTAGGGGTTCTTCTGGAAACTCTCTCCCTCATCCTTGATGAAATGGTCCTTAGTATATACTTCTTCCTTTCAAAGGTGTTTGGTTTGTTAGACTTGAGCCTTTTGGAGTTGGTGAACTATTGGTCTCAACAGGGGCTAGAAGGGCCCCTATTTTCCTTCTATGGTCTACATAGACTTTTCTTTCTTGTGAAATTTCTATAGATATTTTCTCTTTCGAAGAGCTTGTCTTACCAAGGGCTAGGAGGTCCCCTTATCTTAGATGGTCTATAGTGACTTTCTCTCCATGGGAAATATTACTATGGATGCATGCTCTCTTGGAGAACATGTCTTACTAGGGATTAGGAGGGCCCCTTGTATTCCTTCAACAATTTGTGATGGATTTCTCATCATGGGAGAGCATCCTACAGAGGTGTGCTGTATTGGAGAGCTTGTTCTTCTAGGGGTTAGGAGGACCCCCTATTTTCCTTTGATGGTTTGTGACCACCTTGTCTTATCATTCCTAGAGAGATCCATTGAGGAGGAGAAATTTCAAAATTTCAAATTTTCTTGGATGAGTGGGAATCCCCTGCTTCGGTGAGAGTATTTATTTTTTGAATTTGTTATTTGAGTGATAACCTTGCTTGGGTAAGAAACTTCAAATTTTAATCCCTTGTGGTTCTTGTCTCTTTTGAGTGTTTTTTGAGTCTCTGTTTGTAAAAGGTTCATGGTCTCAATCAAAATCCCTTATTTCAACCAATAAAAAAAAAGGTATGAGTGATAATTAATTTAACTTTGGAAATATTTAATAAAAATTTAATTAATTTATTAAGTTTAATATGTAATATTTATTTATAACAATTGATTCAATTTAAATACAATAATAAAAATATTTTAAAAATAAAATTAAAATAAAAAATTAAAACATCCAAACATTACATACCAAATTTTAAAAAATAAAAACCCTTCTAAAACAATTCTTATAATATCCTTATTTAATTCATCGATTATTTATTAACTATAATACAATAACTATAAAAATCACTCTCCTTAAATATAAGAAATATCATACCTTATAAAATAGATCTACTATAACTTCTAAATCAATCTAATTATTCAACCTTACTTTTATAGTTTTAAAAAGGAATAAATAATGAGTTCAAGTAAAAATATTCATAGAAAAGTGCAAGTGAGGTTGAATCATAATGTATTTGATTTAGTGTTTGTGCTTTATTCTAATATAGGTTTAATTTTGATAGATTATCACCTCTATTTAGATTTGTTATACTGAACTTGACAAGAACTTAAAAGAACAAATTCTCAACTTTGTCCTTAAAGTGTTACCCTACATTAGAGGTAAAAATTGATCACTTTGAATAATTAAGTAGGGAAAAATGGTACACCTAGTGATGATGAAAAATATATATCTATCTCCTATTGCGTATGAGCATGAAATCGAAAGCATGCAAGTAATATGGAAAAGGTACCAAATAGCAAGAAATAAAGTAAAGCAAGTCATTTTATTATTAATTTGGTGGATCAAATCCAAGGTTACATATATTTCCCCTTGAAGGTTAAAATATTATACAATTGTTACAAATTGGGTGTCCAAGGATCAAAATCCTTCAAGTAACTCAGGTGCACATCTAGTGTCTTTCCTCGTACCCATAATCGAGGTGGGCAGGCCAATGTTGTTGTCGCTTATATATTTGATCTTGAGGTCCTATGCTCCTTTCCAATGTACTGTATAATCTACACCTGCACACAAGGAAATCAGAAATATCAAATAGGAAGTGCATATGAAGTAAAATATGCAATCCCCACAGGTATCAAAAAGCTAGAAATGAGAATATGTACTACGCCTATACCAAATAAACTCCAAATGACATGAAATTATATAGGTAAGTAAAATAGGTGGTTTTGGGAAGATATCACCAAAAATTATGTCGAAATTACATCCGTAGGCATGGCATAATCACAATGTGCTTTTCCAATCTGCAAAAACCCAAAACAAGTAATTTCTACCTCTAAATATATCCAAAACATATGAAGCTTGGAAAGAACGCATAAAATAATATTTTAAGAGAACCCAATATGGTCAGATTTTAGAAATTAGGGACAAATATCTATGCATACTCCGATGGATCCCGCAAGCCTGCAAAAACTTCAAAATGCGATATCTCAGCCAATACAACTCCAAAACGCATGAAATTTGAATAGTAACATCATATAATAGCTTAGGATATATATATTAAAAAATAGTAGAAAAATTGTGCACATATTTGTATTCATACTATGGATGAATATGACTGTCACAAATTAAGGGGTGCCCGGGGGTGGGACGCCCACCACTTTTGCACACTTTTTACGACCAATTCCACTAGGAAATGGTCCAAAACTATCTAGGGGGTATTTTTGTCAAATTTGAGGTGAAAAATCACTCGATTGATAGGGTTTTGTAAACAAATTGCACCTCTTTGGATCACCTAATAACCTCTTTTTCTAGGAAGAGATCTCGAGGGAAAGAGGACACAAAAAGGTGAGGCAAAATCTTAGTAGCACTCTGTTGCGTAAACCTAAAACTCCTCTCCTCCATTTATGTGGAAAATACATCCACTTTATAGACACAGGGGGCTCATGTGCAAAAAGACATGCAAGGGCATGCATTGCAAGAGGCACCATTTGGCCACTAGGGTGGCAAGCATTAAAGGGGGAAGAGAATATCCCAATTTGGTCTCCCTTATGAAGCATGTCATATTTTTTCTACATGCTCTTACTTGCATGCTAGAATAGGTAGGTCCAATGGTAGTTTCTGGGCATCATTTATCCAAGATTTGACTTTTTGAGGATCAAAATTGCTATTCGTCCCACCCTAGGATGAATGCTACTATTCGTCCCACCCTAGGAGGAATGCTGCTATTCACCCCAGGGTGGGATGAATAGGATCTATATTCATCCCAAGGTGGGATAACCTTGAATATGGAGCCAAAAGGTCCCAAAAATGGACCAAAACCTTCCAAAACCTTGCCCAGAGTGGCTAGAACCAATGTATACCTTCTGAGGACTGCCCTAGGGGCCATGGGATGTCAATTTAGCCATTTTTTATGGTAGCATAATCATATTGACGTGATTATAGTGTCTATAGATACTCCTTTTTGATATGTGTTATGTGCAACACAACATTGATCAAAAATAGATGACTAAAATGTTCAATGATTAGGGTTACTCAATAACCTAACCAACTTTAGATGTCCCAATCATGGAAAGAGCATGCGTTCTTGAATCCTTGCTTCTAACAAGCTAAGGAACTTGCTTGGGCTTGGACATTGTTCTGTCATGATGTGGGAGGCCTAGTTTTTTATGATGCTAGCAATACCATGTGATTTAATTGATATTTTGTGCTTTTTTTCTGCCCCAAGAAGGGGTATGATTGTCTTTGCGAATGATTCGTTGCAAGAATACAATTTGCATTATTGAGTGTGTGCTTGTTGATTCTACCCTTGCTTGTTCTGATTATATTTTTCATAGTTTCTAGGAGTGGCCTGATAGTTGGCTTTTTGAGATTGCATTGGTTATGCAGGCCCTAAAATATTGATGGCAACCTAATTAACTATGACTAGCTTAGGTTTTCCTAGAGCATTCTTAGCATTTTTTCTCCACTCCTTGCGAGGATTTGCAATCTCGCCCTCTTGAATCTTAATGTCTTCAATTGTCCTAGCTTGCACTAGGGCATCTTCAAGAGTGGCATACTACTGGAGTTGCAACAACAAGGATATGGGTTTCACACAACTCTTGGCAAACATTTGAGTCAAATTTGACATGGGGAGCATATAAGGTAGCTTGGAAAGCAAGGTTGACCATCTATTACCATAGTTCATGATGGACTCATCATCGTACTACTTCAATCTTGCTAAGTCTGCCAATGTCACCTTCTTCTTGGTGTTGAAGGTGAAGTGTTCTAGGAACGCATCCACAAGTTGGTCCAAGTTATGGATGCTATTATTAGGGAGTTGATTAAACCACTCCATGGCTAGGCCAAATAGGGTGGTAACGAATGTCCGTAAAATCAAGGCATCGTTCTCCTAGATGCTGAAGCATTGACCCAAGAACTTGGTAACATGTTCCTATGCATCCTCTTCTCCCTTAAAGATAGTCAACTGAGGCATCTTGAACTGCTTAGGGTAAGAAGAGGTAGGCACCAAAGCATGTAGAGGCTAACTATGTAGCTGACACAGAGTGGAATTTTGAGATCTAGACCTAGAGGTCTTGTTCTCTACTGATTCCAATCACTTAAGCAAGGCCTTGTATGCCCCAAAGGACTTGATATACTCCTCCTTATTCTGGTCCTACATTGGATGGTGAGAAACATTAGGTCTATTTTGGGGTAGTGGAATGTCACCCCCTACCTTGATAAGGCATTTCTATGTGTTATTATTTTGTATCAAACTCAGGATAGGACTCGTAATGTATCTCTTGAGCTGGTATATAGAGAGGGGTAACCACCTATGGAAGGCACCCCATGTTGGGCCTAGGATGCAAGTCTCGATTCGGTCAAGCAGGTCAAGGAGGCAACATTTGGTAAGGTCTAGAAGACCTATCTTGCACTAGATTGGGTTGCCTCGGATGGATATCTTGTCTATAGGTGCTAGGGGTAGGAACCCTATCATGTAAAGCCTTTTGGAATAGCTTGTTGGTCTATCATTCCATTCTTTCTTTTTCTAGTTGGTGCAAGCGATCGAGTTTCTTTTTGTCTCGTCGAAGCTGTTTGAACTGTGCTTGGCATTCTACGTATTTGGCAACTTCTTGATTTATTTGCTCCACCATGTGGGGCCTAGGAGGTCTAGAAGGCTCACTTGGATACCTATCTCGATCAAGATGATCTAAGATATCTATAATGTGCTTCCATCGATTGAGGGTCACCATGTTCACTTGGGGTTCAGGCTGAAGCATATGCTATTAATATTCAATGGGAATAGAGGCACAATGTGCTTGCATCGTATGCTGCTCTTGAGAAAAATTTAGGATCTCCTCATACCTTCCATAATTAATGAGGAAGGGAAGGGCTGAGTTAGCTTGCCCCGAGCGATGAGTATCATACTCATCTTGATATTTGGGGTGTCGTACCCTAATAGGGCAATTTTAGGGTGATATGTGATTGATTGGCCCTACCCAGTGTGCATGATCTAGCTCTTGCCCCAGAATGGGCATGTCAACCCTAATAGGAACATGAATATGTGGCACTACTCTATCAGCTAGCACCTCAATATGCACTTGCCTCATCAAAGAGGGTGTTTTATGTGTTCAAATAACAGGAGAACTCTCCCAAATTTGGCTCAAAATCCTAGGGGTCTCCCATAGAGGGTTCCCTTGTAGATCTTGTTCATGCCTAGATGCTTGAATACTAGGGTGATAGGAAGGCCACCAGGGAGGTATGACCAGGTCCCTAGGGCTAAAGTGGAGATGACTCATGTCTCCTCTTCCACTCTTTGCAACTTTTGCCCTTGTGTGGGCTTGGTTGTAAGTACACACCATTGCTAACCCTAGAAAACCTTAGATGGTTATATTCTTTACAAATTTATAATGAAGTAGCATATAAGAAAGGAAACACACAATCAAACAAGTGTTTATCTCTTTTAAGGATTAATTGTGTTTCCTAAACTATATTTTGTGTTTCAGATGTGTTGTTGCAAAGAAGACCTCGTGTCTCATGTTTGATCTTGTTGGATTATATTATTGTATTAAAGAGGTTATCACCTGTATACTCATAAATTGACAACATGGTTTTGAAATACAGGTCACGTAATCTGGCATATAATTTATGGTTATGAAGTCCACACATGGTCAGGGTGCACATGTCCTACCAGTTCCTCACCTAGTTCACCCGTAGTTTGTAATATACCTCCCTGAAGGGAGATACATGCTATAACCCACAGGCTACGATAGATATTGGAACTGGCCTTGGCCAAGAATCAGGGTTTGTGGGAGTGGATCCAACATATGGAGATGAAACCCACCATTTTTGGTCTCTACTAGTGGTTGGTAATGAAATACAACTCACTAGCATTCAATTGGTATGTGGTGTGTGTGATTATTTTTACCTTAAAAGAAAGAAAAACAAGGAAGCATTCAATTATTATTCACTAAATGCATGTAGGAGTGCATTTTACTTTCATAATTTTAGTATAAAAGGAACCCACAAATATAGATTACAAATGCAAACCCTAAATGTCAACCTACCCATTAGGTAAGCTACAAGCAATCGGATCATAAAGATGCATACCTACTTGATTTGTTTTGATTTTTATTATTTTATTATTATTTTGCATCATGAGAAAAGTAAATATAACTTAAAACCTTTCTAAGCAAACAAATTATGCGATAAAAACCAAATAAAACAACTTTTGAAATTGCAAAATAGAAACAGAGGGTTTAGACACTTACCTCTGCAGTTCTGGAACCTGCCACTTCTAAAAATCTGATTAGAAAGCTATCTGGTTTCTATTCACTATAGGGTGGGATAAATAGCAGGTATATGGCTATACCAAGGTGGGATGGAGTTGAATCCATCCCAGGGTGGCACGAATAGCAGGTCATAGGCCATTTCAGGCCAGAACGACCAGTACCTACAGCATAAAAAGGATGAAAATAAGGTTAAAAATTCACCCAAAGCAAAAGGGACAGGGTCCCATCATGATCGCCACTGAAGTAGGGAAAAATGGTGCACCTAAATATGGATAACAATGTGCATCTATATCCTATTGCTCATGAGCACCAAAATGGAAGCATGCAAGTAAAATGGAAAAGATACCAAATAACAAGAAATTAAGTAAGGCAAAGTTGATTTATTATTAATTTGGTGGATAAAATCCAAGGTTACATAGATGTCCCCTTGAGGGCTCAAATGATTGATACAATTTTTACAAATTTTGGGTGCCCAAGGATCAAATCCTTCAAGTGAATCTGGTGCACTTCCAATGTCTTTCCTCGTACCCACAATCGAAGTGGGCGGGCCAAAATTTTTGCCACTTGTATATTTGATCTTGATGTCCTATGATCCTTACAAATGCACTGTATAACCTGCACCTACACACAAGGAAACCAAAAATGTCAAATAGCAAGGGTGTATGATGAAAAACATGTTATCCCCATAGGCCCCAAAAGGCTAGAAATAAGAATATGTAGCGTGCCTATACCAAATAAACTAAAAAATAAAAACTTTAAATTGCAAAGGAATGTAAAATAGGTGGTTTTGGGAAGATATCACCAAAAATTGAGTCAAAATTGCATCCATTGATGTTGCGTAATCGTAGTACGCTTTTTGAATCTACAAAACCCAAAACAAGCAATTTCTACCCCTAAACATATCCAAAACACATGAAAATTGGATAGAATGCATAAAATAACATTTTAAGAAAACCCATATGGTAATATTTCCAAAATCAGGCACAGTTTTTTGTGCATGCTCCAGTGGATACTACAAGCTTGCAAAAACTTCAAAATGTGATATCTCGGCCAATACAACTCCAAAATGCATGAAATTTGAAATGTAGCATCATTTAATTGCCTAGAATATATATATTAAAAAATAGTGAAGAAATTGTGAACAAATTTGTATTCATCCCAGGGAGGACAGATTTAACTATCAAATTGGGGGCGCCTAGGGGTGGGATGCCCACCACTTTTACACATTTTTTGCCACCAATTCCACTGGGGAATGGTCCAAAAATCTCTAGGGGGTATTTTTCATCAAATTTGAGGTGGAAATTCACTCGATTGATAGGTTTTTGTAAACAAATTGTGCCTCTTTGAATCACTCGATAACCTCCTTCACTAAGAAGAGATTTCGAGGGAAAGAGGGCACAAAAGGGTGAGGGGAAATATCGGTAGCACTCCGTTGATTATACTTAAAATCCTCTCTCCTATTTGTGTGGAAATTGGATCCACTTTATAGCCCAAGGGGGCTCATGGGCCAAAAGGCATGCAAGGGCATGCAGGGCAAGAGGCGCCATTTGGCCACTAGGGTGGCATGCATTGGAGGGGGAAGAGAATCTCCCAATTTGGCCTCCTTTATGAAGCATGTCATAGGGATGTTGCGTGATCTAACTTGCATGCTAGGATAGGCAGGGCAAATGGTAGTTTTTGGGAACCATTTGTCCAAGATTTGACTTTTGGAGGGTCAAACTTGCTATTCGCCCCCACCCTAGGATGAATGTTGCTATTCGCCCTAGGGTGGGACGAATAGGATATGTATTCATCCCAGGGTGGGACAACCTAGACTAAGGAGCCAAAAGGTCCCAAAAATGGGCTAGAACCTTCCAAAACCTTGCAAAAGGTGGCTAGAACCATTGTATAACCTCTGAGGGCTGCCCTAGGGGCTGTGTGATGTTAATTTAGCCATTGCTTATGGTAGCATAATCGGATTGACATGATTTTAGTGTCTACAGATGCCCCTTTTTGAGATGTGTTGTGTGTAGCACAATGTTGAGCAAAAATAGATAACTAAAGTGTTCAATGATTAGGGTTGCTCAGTAACCTAACCAACTTTAGATGCCCCAATCATGGAAAGAGCATGTGTTCTTGAATCCTTGCTTCTGATAAGCTAAGGAACTTGCTTGAGCTTGGATATTATTTTGTCATGAAGCAGGAGGCCCAATTTTTCAGATTCCAAAAATGCTAAGCATTTTAATTGGGAATTTTGTGCTTGTTTGTTGCCCCAAGCAGGGGCGTGATTGTCTTTGTCAATGATTCATTGAACGAACGCAATTTGCATGATTGAGTGTGTGCTTGTTGATTTGGAATTGAGTATGACTACCCCCTCAAGAGATGAGTCAATGAGGGAATGACCAGTGAGAAAAGAAATGAGTCGCTTGACCTAGATGACTTTTGTTAAGGTTACCTTTAGTTGTACCCATTGAAAAATGGAGCAGTTTTGAAAGGAATTTGATGATGTTATTGATGTTTCATGGAAGAAAAGAGTTGAAAACCTCATTCCCATGGGGTGGTCCAGCCATAATGGTGTTCTTAGGGAGTGAAGTAGTAACTTTTTAATGCATCCATGAGGAATTTGGGTTCCATATTGATCCTGAATTAATTCCATCATATTTGACTTGTTTTTGGTGGGTTTTGGACCCTTTTCTTTGGTGCTTTTTGGAGGAAAGGAATGGAAAACCTCGTTCCCATGGAGTGGTCCAGCTATACTAGCCTTATTAGGTATTTAAGTAAGGTACTTTCCAATCCTATATAATATTTATTTAACTTCTAAATTATGTGAAAATTTGACCAAAATTGAGCTATTTTTGGGGGTTTTTGGACCCTTTTTGGTGCATTTTAAGCTATATTAATGCAAAACAATTATGGCAATCCCAGGGTGGGATGAATGAAAATTTCATGTCCATACTAGGGTGGTATGAATGGCCAATTATGTGCTCACCCCACCCTAGGATGATGGCAGCCTCTACAAGCTTATATAAATTCCAAATGTGGAATTTCGGCTCATTTGTGCATGTTTTCTTTTGCAGTTTGAGAGGTGAGGATAAGGAGAGTGATTCTATATAGTGGAGCATTGTCAAACTAATTCCATAGTCACCATGAGTTAGTGAGCAAAGGTATAAAATGAGGAGCCGGTACTAGACAGGTATGTACTAACTCTATTACCGCGTTCTTCCAGCTTTAGGAGTGCAATTTTTGCTTTTAATGAATGTTTTGTTTTTGAGGTATATCACACTAAATAATAGGTAACTAAACCTAATTTAGATGGAATATACCATATTTTATATTTTTTTATTATTTTTGTGTAATTCAATTGCTTTCAATAGATTATTTTTTCATTTTTGTTTGTTTGGGCCATTTTAAGGCCATTTTGAAGCATGATGAATGCTTGTTTATTGACTTGCTTACCAATTCCAAGTGGTGAAGATTCAGTACAAAAAATTAGAGCCTCTTCGAGACCACTATGTATCTCCTTCTAGAGGATTACTAGAAATAGTTGGATGTCATTGGCCTCAAACAAGTGACACGATTGGATCTTGTGATAGGAGACCATGCCTATTTTACCGCCCTTATTGACTTATGGTACCCATACAAAAACACCTTCCACCTACCAAAATGGGAGATGACGGTGATGCTTGAGGACATCTACCAAATTTTGCAAATTTTGATAGAGAGGCGACCGATTCGCACTACACATCATGATATGAGAGGTGCAGTGCTAGAGAGGTACTTTGGTGAGGATGTGGATGTGGCAGAGCTAGACTGCCATGAGTGGAGGGATACTAGTGGGATTTTGGTATGAGGAGAAGGTATTGAAGGTGAGGCATGCACTACTGATGACCCTCATCTCCAATATGCTATTGCCCGACTCCTTAGGAGCCAAGTTCCCATGGAACCTGTTAGAGCTGGTATTTGCATTGGTTGGGTGTACTATGGAGGATCCATTGGTGATGGAATGGGTGACTACACTATTGGAACAACTTTATGATGAGTTATACAATATCTACTATTTTTGGTGAAAGGTCTTGGGGTGCAAATTTTCACTACAGTGTTGGGGATGGAAGCACATAGCTGTGGAGCAACCGCATGGACTACCATGGATGTCCCAGGCATAGCTAATAGACAGGAAGATAGGATACAGGATCCTATGGCAGAGGGCTCAAGATAAAGGATAGAGTCATTAATTTATAGATGATGTGGATCACTACATGGATACCTTCTCATGACTCATGATAGGGTAGGTACTATGGCAACCATACAAAGACTGTCCAACTTGGTCAGATGTTGGAGAGTAGCTCCGTAGGATGAGGCATGACTAATGGTTGATTAGATGCCATGGGTGAAAGTGGGAGTACTTATATTTTGCTTGGATTACATGATATTTTGGGCTACATTAAGGACTACCCAATGAGCCAATGGTGTATCGACATCATGAGGATGAGAGGACACTGAGTTGGCTGATAGTGGAGGCAGTGGAGGAGGAGGTGGATCCTATAGTAGATGTTCCTGATGTGGATGATGCTAGGACTACACAAGAGTACAACTCATGTTGGGTGATGCACCAGTGGTGGGGTGAGGGAGCCCTAGGGGGTGATGCAATTGGGGCAATGGAGGAGGTTTAGCAGGATGTTCCTGATGAGGACCAGATGAGGTGGGTGAGGGGTTTGTGCCTCACTACAAGGTGGATGAGTAGGTAGACCTCATAGAATTGGGAGATTAGGGTGACTATGGATATGGGGATATAGAGGATCAAGGGGAATAAGCATAGTAGAGTGCATAGGATAATCCATACATGAAGCTATAGGCTAAGCTGATCAGGGTTAGGTAGGAGAGAGATCTCCTTTGAGCACAAGTGTAGGAGGATCAAGTAGAGATGGCAGCTCTATGGGTACAATTGAGATCATGGAGTCCTAGGTGGGAGGGATCCAACAGTGAGGAGGTGGATAGGCTATAGGTAGAGGTGTTATGGCTCTAGTCCATAGTGGAGACTTATCAGGCACGAGGTCAATGGAGGTAGGCTTATACGAATGAGATAGAGATTGAGGTAGTGCACCTTGGAGGGCATCTAATGGATGATGCAAGTGCTAGTGGATCATACCAGAGTCATCAAAGTGGGATAGGATAGTCTTCCTCTAGGATGGAGGCATCTAGGTCTAGGGAGAGGGTTGATAGGGCTAGTGGTAGTAGGCATGGGGGTTCACAACGAACTTAGACTATAGGTGGTAGTGTGAGTCGTAGCATCGGTCCTGCATGACCATGGTGGTTGAGGTTCTTGGGACTCTTTTTGGATTTTGGATTTTGGTACTTGTGAGGTCTGAGGACCCACTTTATTGTAGCCTATGAGCACTTCAAGAACTATGATGTATATTTTTACCCCATATATATATATATGATATTTTTGTTATGGTCATCATGTGTCTCTTTTATTGCTTTATGAGATGTATGCAATGTATGTATTTGATTTATGATGATATGTTAGATGTTTATTATGGATCATATGGATGCTTTTGTGATATGATTTGATTTGATGTGATGTTTATGCATGGATGCATAATGAGATAGGTGAATTGATTGATTTAATATGATGAAATATGACTAATGATTTGACACACTATGTTAGCACCATAGACTGTATAAAATTCATCAATTCTTTTTGTATTGTTTTTGTGTGATGGATATATGGAAATGTACTATTGCAATGTGATAAAATGGAATAAATGAAATGGTTGTTATAGAATGTAGATGAGGTTTTCCTGAGACTCAAACACTCTAGCTAACTGATCAAAAGTTGTATACTAACCATGCAAGACTTTTTGACAAGGTATGAATCTAATAGGATGACCAAGATACTCCATATCCCTATGTGTGCAAGTGATTTCATTTTTGTGAGATGCATAAGGATACCGCCATTGCCAGATAGGCTATCCACCAAACCTATACTAGAGGATCACCCTATGAGTATCACGATCCTAGGTTTTGTACTTAGTTGGATTAGACCACTAGGTAGTATAGGCTACCAAAAGCTAGCTCATCCTAAATCAAACATTGGTTTGTACAAAAGCAAGATGCTAATGTGAGAGACATATCATCATGCATAAGGATACCACCATTTCTAGGTAGGCTCTTCCAAAAAACCTGTAATGAGGATCACCTTATGGCTTTTCAAATGCTAAGAATTCCAAGGATTCAAGTTCAAACTCCCTTCTTTTCTTTTAATTTATTTGGGATACTTGCTCATATGTAGTGATGATAATCACTATTTATTTTGTATTTTATTTTCTTTGAGCAAGGGATTTGTTTAGTGATGAAAATAACTATTTATTTTGCTTTTGATTTTTGCTTTTGGGATTTAAATTTGGATAGTGGTGAAATCCATTGTTTATTTTGGGGAATTGGGTAGGGAAGAGCTTGTCCTTTTGCCAATTCTCAGCATTCTTAAACCATTCACACAAGGGGATGAGCAGGATAACCTTTTCGCTTTTGGTAACCTAGACCAATTTGTAGTTTTCATCTTTCCTTGCACAAAAATTGGATTTATTAATGTGTAAAATGTGTTGGGATTTTGATGTATACAAGGTACAATCAAAGCAAGACTCTACCTTCTAAAAATCAGGATAGCTTTCTACAAAATTTGAAAAGAAAACTAGAGATGATTGAGTGACTAAAAACCCTCAAGACATTCTAGAACAAATGACTATGTGATGGGAAACATACACTACTATGACCAGTGTGAAATGTAGGTTAATGGAATGATGTGGATAATGACTTTGACATAATTGTTTTTGGAATGATGAATAATGTACATTCTTAGTGCTAGACATGTATGAGCAACTCTAGAATGCAAAGTGCAATGATGAGTATGCCTAATGCAAATGATTGTATAATGCAATGAGGTGCAATGCAATGCAATATGGTATTTTTATATTTTTGATATTTTGATGATGTTTTTGTATTTTTTATTGATATATATGATGTTTTTGGGTTTTTTATTGATATATGCATGTGACCAATGGGATTATTGGGTGCCATTGGGGCATTTTTGGGATTGACCAAGTGGTTTTGGGAACCCTTGGAGCATTTTTGGGATTGACCAAGCGGTTTTGGGAACCCTTGGAGCCTTTTGGGATTGACCAAGTGGTTTTGGGAACCCTTGGAGCTTTTGGGATTGACCAAGTGGTTTTGGGAACCCTTGGAGCATTTTGGGGATTGACCAAGCAATTTTGGGAACCCTTGGAGCCTTTTGGGGATTGACCAAGCAGTTTTGGGAACCCTTGGAGCATTTTGGGGATTGACCAAGCGATTTTGGGAACCCTTGGAGCCTTTTGGGGATTGACCAAGCGGTTTTGGGAACCCTTGGAGCCTTTTGGGTAGCTATGGTGCTCTAAGCATGGAAATGCCATAGATGAAGGATATTCAAGGGTTCAGGATCCTCAATTCCTTCAAGGGAGGCTAGGCGATAAGTTTTAGGTCCTATCTGACTAGTGATGACAAAAGGACCTAACCAGTTTACCATAAACTTATCCCTTATATGGGGCGACAAATTAGAGTTTTGTTGGTTCTATTTCAGAACAAGGTCACCAACTTGAAAGTCTCTAAGATGGACCTTCATATTATAAGCTCTCTTAAGTCACTCTTGATAAATGCGTAGGTGCTCGAGAGCATTGATGCATCATTCATCAAGCAACGTAAGTTGGTCTAAATGAGCCTATTGCACGATATCATCATCGATGAACTCCTACATGGATATGTATAGTGATGGAATTTATAGCTCTAGAGGTATGACTGCCTCTACACCATACACTAGTGAAAATGGGGTTGCCCTAGTGGGCATCCGAATACTAGTGTGATAGGCCCATAGAGCAAGGGGCATTTGTGTGTGCCAATCTTTATGATTCTCTTTAACTATATTTTTGAGAATGGTAATCAATGTTTTATTTGAAGCCTCTACTTGCCCATTTGCCTATGGATAGTAGGGTGTCAAAAAGTTATGCTGAATATTGTACTTCTTTGTCAAAGCATGCACATATTTATTCTTGAAGGACATCCCATTATCCAAGATAATTTTGGATGGAATACCAAAATGACAAATGATATGATGCAATATGAACTTTGTGATGTGGGATCCTATCGTAGTGGTAAGGGGAATTTCTTCCACCCATTTTGTAAAGTACTCGATAGTCATAATGATGAATGTGTGATGACTCGAGGATGCGGGGGAGATTTTCTCGATTAAATCAAACCCCCATTATGAGAATGGCCAAACCGATTGAATCGATTGCAAGGCCTGAGAAGGTACATGTGTCAAGTTAGCATGGTGTTGACACTTTATACACTTCTTAAAATAAGTGCAACAATCTCGCTCTAAAGTTGGCCAATAATAGCCCATGCAAAGAATGCGCTTTGCGATGGCCATACCACTAAAATGGCCACCACATGTACCATCGTGTGCTTGGGTGATTGCCCAAGCTGACTCTTGATGCTCTAAGAAATGAAGGAGGATACCTTCATAACTTCGATGATACAAAATATCTCCTAACAAGACATACTTTACTACTTTTTATTTGAATATCCTTTTGGCGGCATGCGACAACCTAGGTGGGAGACTACCAAGCTTTAGGTAATATCAGATGGGAGTAGACTAGTCCTGCTGTACAGAAGCCTCGATGGTGTGAATTGCCTGACCCTTTTGAAATTCATCCCTAGAAAATGTTGATTGGGAAAGAACTTGTAAGAATAGCATTGTACTACTATTAAAAGGGGTTTGGGGGAATAAAGACCCCCAATCAACATGATTCAGGTGATTGTGAATTTGTGAGAACCTATCATGAGATGGTTCAATTTGAATCATGTGAACTTCTAGCATGGCTTCAATACTCTCACACTCCATCGTAGATTACGATAGCATCTTGAATTGAATGGTTTTCATCTCATCCATAGGGTTCTACATGATTAGAGACCCCAAGGAGGCCATTGTATTTGCAAAATGATTTGATGAACGAGGGAGTGCCTTGATATCATACCATTCGAAATTTTCTAGGATTTTATCCACAAGGGCTTTATAGGCTTGTAAAACTAGAAATTTACATTGAAATATCCCTTTGACCTAGTTTACAATGAGCAAGGAGTCACAAAAAATGTTTAGCTTTGTTATTTTCATGGTGACCACCGTTTGAAGACCTATGAGCAAGGCTTCATATTTAGCATTGTTATTGGTGCATGGGAAATCAAGTTTAAATGATAGAGGCAACAGAGCCCCCTAAGGTGTGAAAACACAATTCTCATGCCACCCCATTACTCATATTTGGAGCCATTGAAGAACAAAGTCATGTTGACCTAGGACTCAAGCTTGTCAGAATAAAGCAATTCTAAAATATGGAAGACTCTATCATTGAGAAGCTCCATGCTAAGAGGTTGATCATCCTAGAGAGGAGCCTCTACAAGTTGATCAATGATGACTTGACCTTTGATATATTTTTTTTGATAAATTCTAGGTCAAACTCTATCAATAACATGATCCATTTCATTGTATGACTACTATGATAAGTGTAACTCATCATGTATCACAATGGATTCTCTTTCGATACAACATATATGGTATGACTAAGCATGTAATGGTATAGCTTCTTGGTGGAAAAGACCACTACTAAGCATAGCTTCTCAACGTATGCGTATTTGATTTAATAACTAACCAGGGTGTGGCTAAGATAGTAAGTAGCTTGTTCTTTATGTAATTCATTCTTCTAGGCTAACATGATACCCAATGCTATCTCAGTAGTTGAGATGTATAAGTAGAACAACACTCCTAGTCTAGGTGGTGCCAATACTGGTGGTGAAGCCAAGTATTGCTTTATTGCATCAAAGGCATCTTGACACTCATCATCCCAATGGAATACGACCCCCTTGTGCAAAAGTTTATTCATGGGTTAGAATTTATCAGACAAGTGCGCTATGAAGTGCTTGATAGATGTGACCTTACCCTACAAGATTTGTAGTTGCTTGATGGTAGTTGGAGGAGGCATTTTGAGGATTGCCTTGAATTTATTGGGGTCCACTTCGATGCCTCATTTGGAGACTATAAAACCCAAGAGTTTTCCAAAAGTGATGCCAAAGATGCACTTCTTGGGATTCAGTCTGACGTTATGTTCAATAAGGTGATCGAGGACTTTGTGCAGGACATCGAGATGTTCATGGCATAATAATGATTTAGCTAATAAGTCATCCATGTAATCTTCCAAAATCTTGTGCATGTAATCATGGAAGATATATGTCATGGCACACTGGTAGGTAGCATTAGTATTTTTAAGGCCAAAAGGCATGACCTTATAGCAAAATATCCCCCAAGGTATTATGAACGTTGTTTTAAGTTGGTCCTCTAGATTGATACAAATATGATTGTATCCAGAGAAGTCATCCATAAGGGATAATATTTCATGGCCCGTTGTAGCATCTACCAAGGTGTCAATGTTCTAGGCAAAGGGAAATCATCCTTAGGACTCGCTTTGTTTAGGTATTGAAAATTGATGCAAATGTGAATCCTCTCATTAGGCTTCTTGATGGGAACCATGTTGGACAGCCATGGCAAATAATATATGGAGATGATGAATTGGGCATCCAATAGTTTTTGTATCTCATATTTCACCATCAAGGCTATTGTTGGGTGCATCTTTCTAGATTTTGTAAAAAGATTTTGGTTTTGGTAAGTTAATGTGGTGGAAATCAGCTTATTTGGGGAGGGTCGGGGTCCCTCTTTTTTGTTGTTTTGGTTTCCCATTTCTCGGGCGGGGCCCCCCCCCGGGGGGGGGGGGGGGGGGGGGGGGGGTGGGGGGCCCCCAGGGGGGGGGGGGGGGCCCGGGGGGGGGGGGGGGGGGGGGGGGTATGGAGGGGGAGGAGGAGGATAGTGGAGGTTGAATGACAAAAGGTGGTCATGGTGGCAATGGGTGAGCTTGCTCTTTGATAGGAAGAAGTTACCTCCAGATAGGATTTGAGAAAGGGAACATGCACAAGAAGTCTTTTTATTCATTGTCTAGTGGGACAATTTGTGCATACTCTTCATCTGAGTCTGAAGAGTCGATAGGCACTAATACATAGTCTGACTCATCATCTGTCATACATTCATATGGAGTCCCCTGATCTTCTTCCTCATTATCATGGGGAAGGGTCCACAAATTTTCACCCCTCTCAAAAGATGGGATGATATCACCAAATATCTCTAGATTCCTATCTGGTGTTGGGAAGTAGTCCCCTAGTGAGTAGACTCTGTTAGGGTTGGCGTAAAGGTCTCAAGTCAACTCATCCCTATAATTGAGACATAGTTGCTCTAAACCATCCATGAGGATGTCTAGAGGTAGGGGGTTATTATGTCCCAATATTGACTTATCATATGGCATCTGATATTGGGGTTGAAATAGAATGCGAGTGCCTTGCTCATACAAGCCTAACCCATAATCATGCCAGTTGCAAAGGTCAAGGTACTTCAGGGTGAAGTTAGGATTAGACAAGTAGTTAATGTCTTCTGAAAAGGGCTCTTCATCCTCTTCTTCCTATTGGTAGGGCTCTATGCCATAGTCTAGACCCCCATAGATGAAGTTTGTTTGATTAGGGGGGTATCCAAGAGGCACGATGGTACCTATGGGAAGATGGGATCGACCCATATCTTGTACCAACTCGATGGCAGGTGTTGTTGTGACATTCCTAACTAGATACTCTCCTAGACTAGTGGTGGCCAAATGCACTATGATAGATGGTGGCAGAGAAAGAGGGAATGGGAGTAAGTCCTGAGTCCATTCTATGTTAGGCTCACGAGGTAACTCCTCATCCACTAGGCTAGGGATCTCTTCAATGAAGATGGTGGAGATGGTTGGGGGATCTCATCAATAGGCATTTTGCCCATGAGGATGGTATGGAATGGGATGGTGATGGATTGATTGATGGTGAAGGCAAAGGAATTAGACCTAGACTAGATGTCTTCAGTTAGAAATCTAGATGTGTCGATGGTAAGGTTGATTCAGGTAACTGATGTACCATGTTGCAGTACTTGAAGGGCTCTAGGTCTACGAAGATGACATGGACTTACCCTTCATAAGTGTACTTTAGGCACTAATGAGCAATCAAGGGCATACACTTCATGTCCCTAATCCAAGGTCCACCACAATAGGATGTTATACACCATCTCACCCTCCAAAATGTGACACATAGTTGGTATGGTATTTTGCCCTACCTAAATAGGTAAGATTATCATACCAACTATTGAACATATGGCATCATTGAATGCTCAGAGGGTGTAGGTGGATGCGATGATGTGAGATGTTAGGAGCCCAAGATGTTTTAGAGCTATAGTAGTGATAATGTTACTAGAAGACCTAGTGTTTATAAATACTCTCTTATAGGGGATTCCATTCACACATGTGATGATGTGCAAAGATGGATTTACCATGTTATTAGGGACTGGCTTGAGCTCATCTTCCCTGAAAGTGATCACTAGCTCAATGCACTGGAGAATATGACCCACAAAATGATTTGAGGAATTAGACTCAGGGATGTATCTCTATTGCTTTGAGGATCTCCATTAGTGCTTCTCTATGAGGCAATGATTGCTAAATTATCTCATTTATGGAGAGCCTAGCGGATGTTGTTCTCAAACTCTGAGCAAGCTTGGTTTTGATTGTCACCATAGGTCTAGGTGGGAGATTCAGCACTGGAGGTGGCAAGGATTATGATGTCAAGGGAACATCACCTAAATTCATAGGAGGCATGAATGGACTTGGATATCTCTTATTCCTCATCACAATACTAACCATGCCAACAAATCCTTACTTAGGATATGTCTAATGAACCTCATTCACCTATGGCACTGGCTTAGCCTGCTCCTCATGGGTAGGCAATGGGTCCTTAAAGATGCCCATCTACTGGTTGTTTGGTGCTATAGGATTATCAACCTGGAGAGAATTCCTATCAATCATGTCCTACACCAAATGCTTAAACTTGTAGCATATTTGTAGGTCATACCCATTTTGTCTATGATACTTACAATACAAGTCTTCACGATAACCTTTGGGCTTAGGTGCATTGGGGTCGAGAGGTTGACTCTTGAGCAGATTGATCAAGCTGGCTGTGCAAAGGTGCTCAAACAGAGAGTCCATGGACTCAACTATGGTCATAAATTATCACCTAGGGTGATGCTGTTGATTCTACCCTTGCTTGTTCTGATTATCTTTATCATAGTTTCTAGGAGTGGCCTAATAGTTGGCTTTTTGAGGTTGCATTGGTTGCGTAGGCCCTGGAATACTGATGGCAACATGATTAACTACTACTGGCTTAGGTTGCACTAAAGTGGTCTTAAAATTCTTGTTCCACTCCTTGTGAGGCTTCACAATCTCTCCCTCTTGGATCTTGATATCTTCAATTGTCCTAGCTTATGCTAGGGCATCTTCAAGAGTGGCATACTACTAGAGTTGCAGCAACAAGGATATGGGTTTCAAGTAGCTCTTGGTGAACATCTGAGTTAAATTCGACATGGGGAGTAGATAAGGTAGCTTAGCAAGCAAAGCTCATCATCTATTGCCATAGTTCGTGATGAACTCATCATCATACTGCTTCAATCCTACTAAGTCAACCAATGTTACCTTCTTCTTGGTGTTGAAGGCGAAGCATTCTAGGAATACATCTACAAGTTGATCCAAATTGTGGATACTATGTTTAGGGAGTTGAGTAAACCACTCCATGGCTGGGCTAGAGAGGGTAGTCATGAATATACACAAAAGCAAATCATCGTTATCCTGGATGTCGAAGCATTGACCCAAGAATATGGTAACGTGTTCCTGCGTGTCCTCTTCTCCCTTAAAGGTAGCCAATTAAGGCATCTTGAACTGCTCAAGGTAAGAAGGGGTAGGCATCGAAGGATGCAAATGTTGACTGCATAGTTGGTGCAAAGTGGGCTTTTGAGACCTAGACCCAGAGGTCTTGTTCTCTACTGACTCTAATTGCTCTAGCAGGGCTTTGTATGCATCAAAGGACTTGATCTCCTCCTCTTTACTTCGATCCTGTGGTGGATGGCAAGGAAAATTAGGCCTATTATGGGGTGGTTGGATGTCATCCCCCTACATTGATAAGGTATTTATATATATTATTATTCTAGATCAAACTCGGCATAAGCCCTATAAGGCATCTCTTGATCCGGTCTATAAAGAGGGGTAACTTCTTGTGGAAGGCATCCCATGTTTGGCCTGGGAGGTAAGTTCCAATTTGGCCTAGGAGGTCAAGGAGGCAACATTTGGTAAGGTCTAGGAGACCTGTATTGCACTAAATTGGATTACCTCTAATGGATCTCCTGCCTATAGGTGCTAGGGGTAGGAACCCTCTCATGCAAAGTCTTTTGGAACAACTCATTGGTCTGCCATTCTATTCTTTCTTTTCTAGATGATGCAAGCGATCGAGTTGCTCTTTGTCCCACCGAAGCTGCTTGAACTGTGCTTGGTGTTCCACATATTTTGCAACTACTTGGTTGATTTGTTCTACTATGTGGGGCCTAGGAGGCCTAGAAGGCTCACCCTAATGTCTATCTCACTCAAGATGATTCGATATATCTATAATGCACTTCCCTCAATTGAGAGTAGCCATGTTCACTTGAGGTTTGGGCATCGGCATATGCTCTTTATACTTAGCAGGTGTAGAGGCACATCATGCTCATGTAGTATACTACTCTTGAGGAAAATCTGGGATCTCCTCATGCCTTCCTTAATTAATGAGGAAGGGAAGGGCTAAGTTAGCTCACCCTAAATGATGAGTATCATACTCATCCTAATATTTGGGCTCTCGTACCCTAATAGGGTGATGTAAGGGTGATATGTGATCAATTGGCCCTTCCCAGTGTGCATATTATTGCTCTTACCCATGAGTGGGCATGTTTTCTCTAACAAAAACATGAATGCATGGAACTACCCTATCTGTTAGCACCTCATTATGAAATTGCCTCTATTCAAAGTAGGCATGTTGAGTGTCTATGTAATGGGAGTATTCTCCCAGATTTGGCTCAAAATCCATAGGGGTGTCCCATATAGGGTTCCCTTGTAGGTCTTGTTCTTGCCTAGCTACTCATGGACTAGGGTGAGGGGAAGTCCACCAGGGAGGTATGACCAGGTCCCTGGGGCTGAAGTAGAGATGACTCGTGTCTCCTCTTCCACTCTCCATAGCTTCCACCCTTGTGTGGGCTTGGCTATGGGTACACACCATCTCTAAACCCTACAAAACCCTAAATGGTTATATTCTTTACAAATTTCTAATGAAGCAACACACAAGAAGTAAAAACACAATCAAACAATTGTTTATATCCTTTAAATATTAATATGTGTTCCCTAAACTATTTTGTGTGTTTCAAATGTGTTGTTGTAAAGAAGACCTCATGTCTCGTGTTTGATCTTGTTGGATTGTATTCTTGTGTTAAAGGGGTTTTCACCTATATTCTCATAGCTCAACAACCTAGTGATGAAATCCAAGCCATGTAATCCAACCTATAATGTGTGGTGATGAAGTCCACACATGGTTAGGGAGCACAGGTCCTACCAGTTCCTCATCTAGTTCACCCACAGTCTGTGATATACCTCCCCAAAGGGAGATACATGCTATAACCCATGAGCTATGATGAATCTTGGAACTAGCCTTGGCCAAGAATCAGGGTTCATGGGATTTGAACCAATGGATGGATATGAAACCCATCGTCATTGGTCTCTACTAGTGGTTGGTGATGAAATACAACTCACTAGCATTTAAGCAAAATGTGGTGTGTGTGGTTATTTTTACCTTAAAATAAATCAAACAAGGAAGCACTCGATGAGTATTCACTAAATGCATGAAAAAGTGCATTTTAATTTAAAAAATTTAGGATAAAAAGGAACTACATGTGTAACTTACAAATGCAAACCCTTAAATGCTAACCTACCCATTAGGTAGGCTACAAGCAATTAGACCATAGAGATGCATTACTACTTTGAATTTCTTTGATTTTTCTTATTTTTTGTTATTTTGTGTTTATGAGAAAACTAAAGCTACCTATTAACCTTTCTAGGCAAAAAAATTATGCAAGAAAAATCAAATTAAACAACTTTTGAAAGTACAAAAGGGAATTAGAGGGTTTAGGCACTTACCTCATTAGTTTTGGAACCTGCCACTTCTGGAAATTTGAGCAGAAAGGTCTTTGGTTTATATTCGCTCTAGGGTGGGATGAATAGCAGTTCTGTGGTCATCCCAAGGTGGGATGGATTTGAATCCATCCCAGGGTGGCACGAATAGCAGGTTAGAGTTTGTTCTAGAACGACCAGTACCTACAACATAAAAAGGGTAAAAATGAGATTAAAAATTTACCCAAAGAAAAAGGGATAGGGTCCCACCATGATCACCACTGAATTAGAGGAAAAATTATGCACCTAATTATTAATAACAATGTGCATCTATATCCTATAGCTCATGAGCGCCAAAATGAATGCATGCAAGTAAAATTGAAAAGATACCAAATAACACAAAATGAAGTAAGGGAAAGTTAATTTCTATTAATTTAGTGGATCAAATTGAAAGTTACATAGATTTACCCTTGAGGGCTCAAATTATTGATACAATTGTTACAAATTTTGGGTGCCCAAGGATCAAATCCTTCTAGTAAATCTGGTGCACTTCCAATGTCTTTCCTCGTACCCACAATCAAAGTGGGTGGGCCAAAGTTGCCACCACTTGTATATTTGATCTTGATGTCCTATGATCCTTACAAATGTACTGTATAACATGCACCTATACACAAGGAAACCAGAAATGTCAAATAGCAAGGGTGTATGATGAAAAACATGCAATCCCCATAGGCACCAAAAGGCTAGAAATGAGAATATGTAGCGTGCCTATACCAAATAAACTCAAAATGACTTGAAATTGCATAGGTATATAAAATAGGTGGTTTTGGGAAGATATAACCAAACATTGAGTCAAAATTGCATCCATTGACATGGTGTAATTGAAGTGCACTTTTTCAATATGCAAAACCTAAAACAAGACATTTATGCCCCTAAACATATCCAAAACACATTAAAATTGTATATAATTCATAAAATAACATTTTATGAAAACCCATATGGTCATATTTCCAAAATAAGTCACATATGCTTGTGCATGCTCCGATGGACCCTACAAGCCTGCAAAAATTTCAAAATGCGATATCTTGGCCAATACAACTCCAAAATGCATGAAATTTGAAATTTAGCATCATATAATATCCTAGAATATATATATTAAAAAATAGTCAATAAATTGTGAACATATTTGTATTCGTACCAAGGGGACAAATTTGACTATCACAGATTAAGGGTGCCTCGGGGTGGGATGCCCACCAATTCTGCATACTTTTTGCCACAAATTCCATTGGGGAATGGTCCAAAATACACTAATGGGTATTGTAGTAAAATTTGAGGTGAGGAAATTCACTCGATTTATAGGGTTTTGTAAACAAATTGCATCTCTTTGAGTCACCCGATAACCTCCTTCGCTAAGAAGAGATTTCGAGGGAAAGAGGGAACAAAAGGGTGAGGGGAAATCTTGACAGCACTCTATTGCTTATACTTGAACTCATATCTATTATTTATATGGAAATTGGATCCACTTTATAGCCCAAGGGGGCTCATGGGTCAAAAGGCATGCAAGGGCATGCAGGGCAAGAGGCGCCATTTGGCCACCAGGGTGGCATGTATTGGAGGGGGAAGAGAATCTCCTAATTTGGCTTCCTTTATGAATATTTTCATAGGTATGTTGTGTGATTTGAATCACATAATTGGATAGGTAGGGAAAATGGCAGTTTTCAAGTGCCATTTGTCCAAATTTGACTTTTTAGAGGTCAAACTTGCTATTCGTCCCACCCTGGGATTTATGCTGCTATTCACCCTAGGGTGGGATGAATAGGATCTGAATTCATCCCAGGGTGGTATGGCCTATAATAAGGAGCCAAAAGGTCCCAAAAATGGGTTGAAACCTTCCAAAACCTTGCAAAAAGTGGCTAGAACCACTATATACCTTTTGAGGGATGCCCTAGGGGTTGCGTGATGTCAATTTAGCCATTACTTATGGTAGCATAATTGGATTGACATGATTTAGTGTCTACAAATAAATCATTCAATAGTACTATTTCCTCATTGTATGCTTGATATTATACTATAATAATATTCTTAATTTTATATTCATTGGTCTACATCTCCTTATCGATTGTCAATCTACATCACCTTATCCAACATGAAATGTTTAAACAGCTTCAATTTTTTAAAATTTAACATCAAATATATTTTTAGGTATGAAAATTTAAATCTAATTTATAAATAGCCTATCCAACCTATTACAATTCACACAAACTAATAAAAATTAAAGAGATTACATGTTTTATATTGAATTTCAACCTTTCTTTATTCGAGTGGAATAAAACAATATCTCAAGTGATGATCCTTCCCATGTTAACCATGATAAGTCTCATACTTAGATTATGTTTTCTTGAGTTACTTTTAAACTTTTCAATGGAAAAATTAATTAATTTTTAGTATAATATTTTTAGGAATTAGAATTAAGTTTATGTTCCTACTTTTGTAGGTAATGCAACCTAGGGTGAAACAATTTGTATCATTGGTGGATAGTATATGCACATGTCAAAACATTATTGACATTAATGGTGTTAAAATAATAATTTTCAAATATCATCCTAGAATTTCTTATAAAAGGTCATTAGCTTTGATGATTTGACAAATATATTATGAAATCATAAAAATATTTTATTTTATTTTTATATTGTATGATGTAAAATTTGATAGCAATGGTTGAGATCCACAATAAAATAGATTGAGGTCACATATGGATATTTGAGTTAGATTTATTCAATCTAGTAATTGTTAAAACTAAAAATATTGTAAACAAAATGCAAAGGATAAAATATAAAAAAGTAAAAAAAAGTAAGGAATGGAGAACAATTTTAAAAAATGAGACCAAGAAATTTGAACCATATCAAGTTAGATTTATCACAAATATTAGATTAAATAAAGCTTCATCAGTCTAGATCAAGATAAATTGGGATAGATTTATCTAGCTAAATTATTCTATATCAAGAGTAAAATGAACAATGATAAGGTCAAGTTACACCTAAAAAAAGTTCATTAAAGTCTAATTCAAGTTGGATCTAGAAAAAAATGATGTATAATCATGGGAGGTAAAAAAGAGAAATGAGAATAGTCACCATATTTTTCCTATATAAATGTATATTTGTACCAAAAGAAATCTAGTCATTGATTTGTGTTTCTCTTGTTTACAAAGAAAATATTATTACATCTCATTTTTTGCAAATGAAATATGATGATGAAGTTAAATAATATAAACTATTACTATTGATACTATTTTGACTAGTGGATAAAAGGTAAAACTAGGAAGCATAAACGTTTTCTTTTTGGTAATTGAGGTAGTTGCATTATGCAGGTTTTATTTGGATCCCAAAACCATGTACAATAGATTTATCAGTTGATGCTAGCAACTAGAATAGAGAAAACATCTAGGGAAACCACACAAGGAATCCATAATATGGAATAAGACCAAAATAGGAAAGTTCTTAGCTATTTTATCATTGACTAGTGACTCAAAAAAGTTAAAACCTGGTGAAACTAAATAAAACACTATGCCTACATAGGGAAATTGATTTATAGATGGAAATTAGAAAATAGACCAAATATAATACCCTCATAGGGGAAAAACATGAACAAACCATGACCAAATCCCACACAGGGGATAAACGACATCAGTAGAAACAAAAATTCTAACTAGCCAAAAAACTATCCAATCCCTTGTAGGGGATAGAAACCATAGGTCAAAAAAATTTGCTTGACCTTCCAGGTAAACTTCATGCTTTTTTATGTCCTCATTCATAGATTTTCTATCTGTATTATCCTTTATTAGTTGCTTCAGGTTACCACTAATGTTTTCCAACATTTTTATGATGCTTTTGATGATAGTTGTGGCAATTTTATTGTGGATATTTGAAGCATGACCTGAACTACCACTATTATCATCAAAAATATGCTTTGAGGAGTTTTTTCTAGTTTCCTTCTTCACTTTCTTGATGCAAGATGATTTGCAGGTTTGGGTGGTACTTTCCTCCACCTTAATTTTACTTTTTGAGGGTTGTGACTTTGGGATAGCTGTAGAAGGTAAAACCTTACTCTTGGAAGGGGGTTGAAACTCAAGGGATGCTTCAGACTCCACAAGGTCCTCAGGTAGGGAATGAAACAAACTTAAGGTTGCAGATGAATGAGGTGGATTATACTGGAGGGGGAAATAGAAATGGTCAGAGGTTTGGCTAGGGTATGATAGTACAAAATAACAAACAAGTCTTGATGGGTGGGAGTGTTTGGGGATTTTCTCTTGCATGCATTATGGATGGATAGTCTTATCAAATGATAAAGAAAGTTGATAATATTAATGGTTTTGAAACCTCTTAGGTGGTTTACTAGAGCAATGTGGAAACTAAGAAGAGGTTTGGAAGGATCATATATAGTGACATACTGTAAAATTGGGACTAACAATGAGGGCCAAGAGGAAGGAAGGAATTCACTTTAAAGAGCAATACCTTTCCATTTTAATATATTTGAGTGGTTTGGTAAGCCTTAGAATTTAGTGTCCCAATTGTGCTTGTCCCTCTGAACAACACGATCAATAATAGGCAGCTCTGTGACCTCCGCTAACATATCCACTATTACTTGAAAGTGAAGGTTATGAACCTTCACATTGCTATTGTTCTAGGAATTTATGAAATAATTGGTAGTTTCTACCTTGGATTCTATAAATTTATTAAAGAAAGGGATAAAACCATGGTATTCAATGAAAGATAGGGATAAGGGATCAAATTGAAAATTTGATAGTTTTATCAGCACCATGGTGAAAGGGCTGAACAAATGGCTAGTAAAAAAATTAGATTTGCTTTGCATCAATATAGAAAATTGGATAACAGGGGTTTGGGGCTAAGAGGGTATAATACTATTGTGATTGGAGTTGATATTAAGTAAAGTTTGGAAGGTGATTTTGCAAATGCCAAAAAAATAAATTTTGGTACAGTTGGTATTGATGCTGTGGTTGAAACTCCTTTGGAAAGGTTCTTTAGCAAGCTGAGTGGAGATAATACAATTAATTTGGAAATTATGCAAATCACTCGTGTGAATCTGTCTACTCATGTGGATCCTGGACAAACCCTATCAAAAATTTCCATACACAAAGAAACTCAAATAAATTATGGAGGTGAATGCTTGGTCCTGAGTGTGATCAGTAATGAAGTGCGAGCCCTCTTGATGCACAATATCATTGGAATAAGTTGAAGCAACGAATGTAGAATTAGTTTATGGAAAACATAATTGGCTTATCCACATGGCTTTACATGTTTTTGAGACAAAGCACCGTTGCCTTGAGAGCAACCAATTTTGAAAAAAGTGCTATCTTGGGATACAATGAATAAAGAAGCGGGGGAAAATGGTTGATGATGGTGGAAAAGTGATCCGACATAGCAATGAGGGAAATGGTGTGAGTGTGGTGGATGAGCTGGTAAGGAGGGCCAATGAAAATGAAGGGGTAAAGGTGATCAGTGGGGATACACCTCTTAGGGGAGCCCATTTGGCAAGCAATCCTTTTTAGCTGCATCAATGACTTCTTGAGGGATATTTCGGTACCAAATAGACAAAGAGTTTTGAAAAACTCCTATGTTAGCAAGCAAGTCAATCATTTTATTAGCTTCATGATACAAATGTTGATAGGTGATGCTGAGTTGACCTTGGATAAGATTTTTGGCCTCTTTTATGGCATTCTTGTCATTCCACGAAGGGGCTTTGCTACTATTTATATAATTTGTAACATTGAGGGAATCCCCTTCAATTTCTAAATTCCCTTTATAATATTTGATGATATTTAGACCTCTCCATAGCGCATGAGCTTTAACAACATGGTTTGATTGGATCCCTAGATTTTTAGCAAAGGCAACCAAAATTTTTCCCATGTGATTCCTGACAAGACCTCCAACACCTACCATTCCCAGATTTCCTTTGGAAGCACCATCATAGTTAAGCTTGAGCCATATTTTTGGAGGAGGTTTCCATGACACTAAATTTTTGGGATGGGGAATGGTAGGAGTGTAGCTATCTCTCAAAGGAATGTTGAGACTGAGAAAAATATTGAGCTCTAGACCCATATCAGGAGGTTTGGGGTCGGGAAAAGCTAGGAATTCTCTATGGCCAAGCTAATAGCTTTGTTGGCTATGGTAGTAGGATCATTGGGGGAATTAGAGAAGACTCTACTATTCCTTTCAATCTATAATTGCCACCAAAAATGGTGAAGGTAAATTTTCCACAAGGCATGCAATTTTTTTTTTTGAAAGGGTTCGGCCACTGAATAAAGAATTGAATTAGGGAATTGGGTTAGGCACAATTTATGTGAAATACAAACAACATGTGGCTTATGACGGATTTGGAGAAATCACACTTAGTGAACATGTGGTTGAAATATTCCTAGGATTTCATGCATAAGTGACATATTTTAGGAACCATCATCCCTATTTTTATGAGTATATCAGTAGAAAATATTTTGTTTTGAATGGTAAGCCAAGAGAAAAACCCAATTTTAGGATTGAGGTGTTTGATCCATATCATATTGAAAGGAGTAGAAACTTATTTGGGATCACTATAGCATTCAGAATGTTGGACAAAATTCTCACAACATTGATGATTTGGGCATCAATCGTGATGATATTGATATATTTCCATTTTTTTATGCCATTGGTTGATTGGATGAAGTTTGCCACCTTGCTACCTATAGAAGCATCTAGAAAGGGTTTCAACAGTGATATTTTAGGATCTTCAATTAGAGGTTGATCTTTAATCCATCTGTCTGTCCAAAAATTTATGATAATTCCTTATCCTAACTGCCATATTAATCCCTTTTGAATGAGAGCCCTGGTTTGGATTATTGATTTCCAAAAGGTTGATCCTTCCCTAGGAATATCTTCATCCATGAAATCCTTGTTTTGGAGATACTTTCTTTTGATGATTGAGACCCATTCTGGGTTTGAGTTTGTGAATATTTTCCAAGCTTGCTTTGCCAACAAAGCAATATTCATGTTGCTGATTCTTCTAAGACCCAATCCTCCCTAGATTTTAGGAATGCATACCTTTTTCCATACGACAAGGTGAAACTTTTTATTGTCTTTTGAACCTACCCAAAGGAATATTTTTTGGATTTGCTCTATTTTGGAATAGACTGAATAGGGTGCTTTGAACACAGATAGGAAATAGACTAGTATGCTTTGTAGGCAAGCTGACATGAGGATGGATTTAGAAACTTGAGATAGAAGTGTCCCTTTCTATCCTATCAATTTTTTTCTAATCCTCTCAATAACATTGCTCCACATGGATTATTTGAAAATGTTAATGAAAAGAGGAAGCCCCAAGTAACAAGCAGGGAACTCAACAATACTGCACTAAAGAATTCAGGATATTTTGACCTATCTGTGGAAGGGTTAAATGGTTAAATTCTTATGGTGTTTTCCAAAGAATTAACATAATAAGCAATGCCATAAATGGATAATTAAACATTGCATGCTAGCTATATTATTAAGTGTTTATATTAAATTACCCCTTGATCTGTCAACCCTTAGCTTGAATAGAATTGCCTTCCATGCTCTCCTCTTGTTATGCATTTCTCTTGATGCAAAAAAATTATATGGTGATGGTATGTTAACACATAATACTTAAATATAAATAGAATGTATAATATAAATAAAAAGATAAATGATAACAAAACTGATAGCATGATAGGGGTGACATAATGAGAATAGTAATATTTTTATTACATGAACAAATATAAACAATGGCACAAGTAATAACCATAAGGATTACACAATGAAAACATATACTTTATTACAATTACCTAGTAGAAATAAAGTACATAAGATTCTCATTAGACTATATTTAGTGAGTGGATTTAGTCCCCATAGTAAGCTTCCACCCCTTATGGACGCACCCAATGACTATATCCCACACTCTCACTTAGACATATTCCTTAGCTACCTAGATTTGTAAGCTCTTATGACTATCACTTATTTACTCTACCCCTTAGATGCTCATATTACCTCCCATAAGAGGTTTTATTCCATATTTATAGGCTCATGGGAACTAGTTATTACATGGATGAATAAATCTAGATGGACACATAGTAACCTTTTCTAGAGATCTCCTTTTTGTACTCTTCCCATATTATCAAGATATTCTAGATATTTTTCCATGTCCTAGAATATTCTTATGATAATTTAGGATTACCTGAGCTATTCAAAATATCACATGATTCTAGAGTTTATCCTCTTGGAATTATCCTATAATATCTCATGATAATTTATAATTACATGATAATAAAAATATCACATGCTTCTAAAATACTCTACTCATGATATTATATAATATTTCCATAAGTAATTTGGACTATCTTAGACTTTGTAGAGATTTAACAAAATACTATTTACATTATATCTCAAGATACTTAATAAATATAGTTTATCACGATAGTGACACTCTAAATTTACTATTAACCTTTACTTTTTACTAGGACCAATCTCAATAATCACATTCTTATTATATTCCTTCCATATAAAATTTCACCTATACCACTATTAATTTGTAATAGTCACTACAAGCTTTCATACAACTATTAAGTTGTAATCATTCTAAGCAAGCCACCAACCCATAATATTATTTAAATAGCTATATAATAGTAAAGTATATGTGATCCTTATGCTATTATTCATATAAATAGAATGAAAAATTTTTGTGTTGACATCTCTCCTCCTACTAATTTACACTCTATCCTCAAAGTAGGCTTATATTTTTTGGTGAATGTAATAACTTTAGTTTATCATGATTAACGTATTTAATAATGGTAATTACTTCCAATTTCTCTATCCTATATGTGTTGTTATCTTACATTCCCACTATGCGGTAAGGTCCCATAAAAGTTAGTACTAACTTGTGTTGTCTCTTCTTGTGGTGGGTATTGTACACCAACATTAGGTAAGTAAATTTCAAGGAGGTTCAATTAATATTTTTATCCCAATAATATTTTTTAATCATCTTCTTCTTAGTTATGTGGTCCTACATTGGTTATCATATGTTTTCTAAGCGGTGAAATTGTACCATGCAATCATCCATAGATTCCCTCTTGTTCTTTTTATTCCTCATCATCATTCATATAGTGGGGATATCATACTTGATAGGAAAAAAAATGATACCATATGTCAACTTGAAGGGAGAGTACCCTATGGTTAACTTAATCATAGTCTAGTAGTCCCACAAAACTACATGAATTTTTTATCCCATGTGTTATTCTAAAGAGTTTTGTTATTTATTAGTATTTGACACAACTCATGATTAGTTTGTTATACCTATCCTTTGGCACTCAATTTCTATGCAGTAACCTTCCTATGCTTAATTATAAATCAAGTTTATAGGTCTTTCACAAATTTGTTGAGAAAGTATATTCATTGTTAAGAGACAATACCCAAAAGATAGAAAAATCTAGAAGCAATTTATTCATAGATGAATCATTGCAACTTCTTCCTCTATATCTTTCTACACTAGCTAAGATTCAATCCACTTCGTATAATAATAGAAAGCAACAATGATATATCTATTTATTCAAATTGTGGTAGGAAGGAGTCTAATAATATAAATACACAAATTTTCAAGAGGACCAAATGGAATATATGACATAAATATGTAATTTATGCCCCATGATTTAAAAAAACTAACATACATTATAGGTCTTATAATACGGCTTACAATCCTTAAAATTATTAGATAATTTTATCTTACATATAAAATTCTTCTTGTTACAAGGGATTGGTCCACTTTATTCTTTATCAATCTAGACTCATAGGCTTTTTACACAATATCAAAAAGTATATGCACACACACCCAAGGGTGGTCCATTTTGATTCTAGTAGTCAAGTGTTGTATAGAAAAGGTCTTGGTGGGGGGTTTTGATGAATTAGTTTTTATTTTTTTACTACTATGGAATTGTAAAGTTGTATTCAAAGGTGAATTAATATAAAATGTAGCAATCAAAATTGTATTGAAAGGGAAACTAACTACTTTGTTTGAAGAGGTTTACTACAAAAAGCAAAGGCTTGGCTTGCTAATCTATTGCTATAAAAAGATTTTAAGCTATGTTGTGGAATTTAACAATACTAAATTTAAATCTAAATTACTTTTGTGTATTTGAAATAAAATAAAAGGACAATTTAAGTTATGTTTGAAAAAATAAATAATAGGGTTGAAACTATTCTATGTTTGCTAAATTAAATGTGTTGAAATAAAATTAAATATGCTATAGAAAGGAAACTAATTATGTTTATAGAATTGAATGTTGTGGAAAAGAAAGTTAATTCTATGCTTGCAAAAAGGAATCTATATTCTAAAAATAAGAATAGAACAAATTCAAGTTAAATTTTGAGATATGCACTATTAAATATAGTAGATCACTCTAGTTGTAAATGATAGATGAAGTAGAATTAAGCTAAATTTTTGAATAAATCAAAACATTAATAAAAGTGATAACTTAGGAAACTAAACCAAATTATAGGTTGTTAACAATACTAAATTTTAGAATATATGATGAACTAGAATATATAATACTTTAAAAAGGAAAAATATTTAGAGCTATAAAAATATAAATAATAAAACCATAGGAAAGGAAATAAATCATAGAGGTGTACAAAATAGAAATAACCATTACACATTTCAACCGAAGGAAATAAAATGCAAAATACATCAACATGAAAGGAAATAAATTGGAGGAACTAATTAGCACTTTCTTAGCACAAGTGAGCCCTTACTCAGTAAACAATTCTTGGACCTCATCCTAGAAAATGTTATAGGTTTGAAACTATTTATAGTAAAATTTCATTGATTTAAAAAAATTATAGAAGGAAATTGACTATAGCCTATCCTAGTCTCCACTACCTACTCCACTCACTTATTGTCATACATAGAGAGCATGGATTATACATGCTTATGGTGTTGCATCTTGTTACAATGTTTATACATGAAGAAAAATAATATTGCTAGCTCAAGCAAGCTATAAGATGGTCTAATGTATCATATTTATAATGCTCACTCCAATTTATACTTAGACAAGGAAGTCATCAATGGATATTATTTTCTAGCATGATGCTTTAGTTAACAATTCAACCGTAGTGTTGTCCATCACTAGTTGTGCATAAGGCAATTATACCATTAATTGCTAGATGTACACTCACTTAACATATGCTATATTTTTTAAATCATTGTTCAACCATTTTAGGTTCTATGTTGGATTCACCCATGGTAGTTGGAGGTAGATAAGATTTTTTTTTTCCTTTTCTACATGTGCCATAATCTAGTAACATTAACAAGCATCAAAGTATGGCTATTATTTCATGGTAGCTACATTGCATGAGACCATTCTACAATATATATAGATCATTTTTATAGAAATAATTTCTCTAGCACAAATGTCAAGACATTGTAGAATAAAAATATAACAGCCTTTGCCATGCACATAACCAACAAAGATATTATCCTAGAGAACTTAGGTTCCAAAACATATAAAAAATTCAATATTAGTAGTAAAATGTATCCTTAAACATCAATTCTAGTTTATATGATAAAATACAAGAAATATGCCCAAAGATGAATAAAACATGACAAAAAGACATATAGTTTAATAGTTATAAGGCTAATTAAATATGACATAGTAATGAATTATCATTTTCCAATAACTTTAGAAAGTTGCATGTCCTCATGCAATAAAAAGAGATATTATTTTGACACTTCTACCTAAAGGGAAACTGTTGGCATTTTTGCCACGTTGTTTTTGTTGTTGCTGTTCATGCAAAATAACCAAGTTTGTGCAAAAGTGAAACTGTCGCGATATCGCGACATGTCGCATTTTCATGACCTATCGAGTTTTCATGGCGTCCATACCAGAAAAGAGCTGAGTAAAGAAGTTGTCGCAATGTCATGACATGTCACATTTTCATGACCTGTCGTGTTTTCCCGGTCAAAACAGTCAATGACAGCAAGGACGTCAAACTGTCACGATATCGCGACATGTTGGAGTTTCATGACTTATTACGATGAGGGAGCATTCAAGGCAAAATTGTCATGATATCACGACATGTCACATTTTTGCGACTTGCAATGGTCACAGAGTAGAGTAATGGAAAATGTCGTGATATTGCGATAGAAAAGCAAGCAAGCAGTAGATGGTGCGAAATGGCGCGATATCGCAACATGTCGCATTTTAACGAAAGGGCTAAAGGATAAACACAAGGCAGAGAAAGATGTCACGATTTTGCAACATTTTTGAGGACGAAGCTAAGCAGGAGAAACTTGTCGCGATATCGTGACAGGAAGCGACAACGACAGAGAAGGCAAGAAATTGTCGTGATTTCACGACATGCTTGACAGGAAGGACCAAGTGCAGAGAATTGTCGCAATTTTGTGACATGTTGCATTTTCGTGAGGAAGCAAGGAGGCAGCCAGATTGTATGGAATGTCATGATTTCACATGTCAAATTTTCACGGCCTAAAAGCAGCAAAGTACAAGGAGACAAAAAATGTCACGATTTCATGACATATTGTGGAGATAAAGCCAACTGGCGAAACATGTCATGATTTCGTGACTTGTTGAAGGTGAAAGAACCAAATGGAAAAAAATGTCGTGTTTTCACGAAATGAAAGTTGACAAGTACAAGGCAAACAGAAAATGTCACGATATCACGACATGTCACGTTTTCGCGATGAAGGAGCTCGAAAGACAATGCTAAGTACGGACTGTCATGATTTCGTGACATGTCCCATTTTTGCTCCTTACAAGAAGATGAAGGCCAAGGAAGAGAAGATGTCATGATTTTGCGACATGTTGCAGTTTCAAGGGTATACAGAAGAAAAGGACACAGTAGGAAGAAGATGTCACGATTTCGCGACATGGTGAGTTTTTGTGACTTGGAGTAACGAAGAAGGCAGGCGAAGGAAAATGTAACGATTTCGTGACATGTCAGGAAGACAAATCTAAACTAAGAGAAGATAAGGATCAAATAAAAGCTCTCCAACTAATTTTGAGATCATGGTCAAAGAGGCTTCTAGATTAAATGTTGCTGATTATCGATGTGCGCAAGATAGAAGAACCTGAGGCAGTTTTCGATGCCACCAAAATTAAAGACACCTCCAGTATTGAAAGATCCTATTCATGATCTCTTGCATGCCTCGAGAATGGTCATTTAATGAAGAAATATGGTCCCTTGTTTCTATTTTATTTTTAGTTTTGATCCATAAAAATAGGGACTGTCATTTCTCCGAGGCAGATTAAGGGTGATGGTTCTCTCTTTTCAAGTGCATATTTTGCGGACCTCTTCTTTAAAATCTGTTGTATGTTTTAAATGTTGTGATGCAAAAGAGAGAGGGAAGACCTCTATAAATATTCATGTATATATAAAGCAAAGGATGTTAGACATTTTTACAAGGAAAATCTCTAAGTTCTCTGCATCAATAGAAGTGACTCGACTTCTAAAATTTGCAAGCATTCTTATGTGTGTGATGTCCCTCTGTTTTAAAAGTCATTTCTATTTATGCTCATGCTCTTGCTGTTAGGTTTTGAATTCTGCATTCTAAATTTGAACGTTGTTGGTTAGTGAGTATATTTTGAAATGCGATTTGGAGGTTATCTCGACAAAGGTGTGAGTTCAATTCTGCTGCTTTCCCTTTATTAGATGCTGTCATAAAACTTGGTGGAATTCTTGCTGTTAGTTTGCCCCAAATTATACACTTCGGCCTATGGCCATATTTCCATATCTTTCTTGTTATTTCCCTTTCTTTCTGTTATTTCCCATTTCTTTCCTGCATCCTTATCTTCAAAACTAGTTTAGATTAGTTTGGGAGCTAGCCCTCTCTAGAGATTGGATTGGGAGACTTCTCTTTCTCTCGACATTTCAATGTTGGCCAAGTCTAGGGTGCGTATACATATAAAATCCTTTCCTGTGGTAGATTTGTGACCAACATTTTTTGGCATGCTCGATGGGACAGACTGTTTCTGTCTCCAACAGATCCATAATTAGTGGGATAAGCACTATTTGAACTTGACAAACCCACCTGTGCCAACAATTTTTGGCACGCCCGGTGGGACACTGAAAGTTTCACTTCTAATAGTATTAAGGTTTAATGTTCACCTTCATGCTATATAATTAGAACATTTGGTGACTCAGCGCTACCCAGAAGCCTCCGAACGTGGATACAATGAGAGCTGTACTTCATGATCACAAGATCGAAGGCCAAAAAATCTGAAAATCTCATTGAGTTTTTTGAAATTGACAACCAAAGTGAAGAACACAAGCTTATACTGAGAGGGGGGGTGAACAGTATAATACCTCTTTTTACTTTTTCCTTTATATTTCAAAACAGTAAAACAATATACCCAAAGCAATATCAAAGCAATGCACAAAATCATCCACATAGTGACATCAATTTTAACGTGGTTCACCCAGAAAGGCTGGGCTATGTCCATAAAACTTTTCTCTAAAAGTTATCTCAAAGTTCTTTGGGAATATTTCCCAATTACAATGTTTATGAGCCTCGGCTCAAAGGAGATACCTTCCACCAATCAGAATTTATGAGCCTCTGCTCAAAGGAGATACCTTCCCCTCTGCTCTGGAAATGATTCTTAGTTGTGGGCACAGTTTCTCAGTTGTTAGCACAGTTGGTTTTAGTTTTGGCTCTTGAGACATGTTTTCAGTAAAGCTTCTTGACATCAATGACAACTTATACACTTGAGCAAAGGCAATGTACCCAAAGTACCCAAAATTGCCAACAATCTCCCCCTTTGTCATTGATGGCAAACCTTTATTGAAAACACGTCTCAAGAGCCAAAACTAAAACCAACTATGCTAACAAGCGAGAAACTATGCCCACAACTGAGAATCTTCCTTTGAAGTTTTTATCCCCCCGACTTGAAGCTTTCCTCTTCACTTGAAGCTCTCCCCCTTACTCATATCTCTCCCCCTTTGTCATCAATGGCAAAGGGTCACCTTTGGGGCTCGGGACTAAGAATGAGCCTCTTAGCTTAGTCCCTCCCCCACCTCCTGATGAGGTGATTAATTCTGGGGTGGGAGTAAAAATCCCATTAGGCACTGATCATCATCAGCATCTATAACTTCCTTGTCGAGCCTTCTCTTGAACTCTTTGTCCATTTTCCTATTCTTATCACTGTTCTTGTTCTTGTTCTCATCCCTATTCTTGTTCATGCCTTGATCCTTGGACCTGATCATGCCACTGTTCCTGTACCTGTATTTTGGAATTTTAGCTCTACATTGTCTAATTATATGACCTTCATTGTTGCACTTGAAACACTTGACGATGTTGTTTCTTTGAGGTAAACCTAATCTTTGAATCCACCAGTTCTACCCAAACTTGTTCTGGTCGAACCTATTTTGATCAAACCTGTTCCTGTTATTTACCTTGCAATAGACTGCCTTGTGCCCAAAATGTTGACAAGAGTAGCAATACCCTTGAAATAAATTAGCACTTATGAAATTTTCATTTACCTTCTTCACTTGATCCATGCAATGTGAAGCCATGTGACCAAACCTGTGACATGTAAAACATTTGCCTTGAAATTTTCCTTTATTTGACCTCTTGGGTCCTAAAAACTTCTTGTTCTCATTCTAAATTCTGTTTTCTGTTTCTGCGCATCTATCATTCAAGGAATAATGATCTGTAATACTTTCCTCATCATTACTCTCTTCCTTTTGGAGTCTCTTACTAGACTCTCCAACTTGTTCTTTGTGTGGCTTAACAAAACCAAGGCCTGTTTTATCTGTTGTTTTTATTTGACCTTTGATGAGTGACTTAACCTTTTTGGAGCTATCTTGAAACTTGTAAAGCTTATCCTTGTACTCTTTAGTTTCCTCTTTCAAAGAAGCCATTTTCTGTTCCAACTCACTATACTCAAGAACCTTAGAATCTAACACATCCTTGAGTTCTTGTGTCTTAGCTATAGAGAAATCAAAATTTTCTATAAGATCATCTCTCTCCATACAACATTAATCTAACTTATCCTTGAGTCTAGCATTCTTCTTTCTTTCCTTTTTCAAAGCACTAAGAGCACTAATAAGTTCACTTTCAAGATCCTTTATTTGTTTGCTTTTTGAATCATCAAAGCCTTTTTCAGATTTCTTATCACTAGAGGTGCTACATTTTTCAAAAACCATACATGCATCTTCCTTATAGTTTTCTAAAGCATCCTCATACATACTTGAAACCAAATCATTATTTTTACAATCATCCTCAAGGTGACCAAAATTTCCACATCTAAGACATTTCATGATAATGAATCTATGTTTTGGTTCTTCCTCTTTTTATGATATGAACAACATCTCATTTTCATCATCACTTGAAAAACTTTCACTATCACTACTAGAACACTTACTTGCTTTGTCTAGGTAGAAACTCTTCTTGTGCTTGTGAGAATACCTCTTTCCTTGATTGCTGTGCTCATCTTTGTTCTTTCTGTGATGCTTGTGCTTTTCAAAATCCTTGCTCTTAGAATCTTGTTTATCTTCATCACTTTCATTCTTGGAAATAGTACAGTCAGTAGCATAATGACCAAACTTTCCACAATTGAAACATTTTATATTTTTCATGCTTTTGTGCTTTCTAGAGAACTTGCCTTGTTGTAATATGCCTCTTCTTCACTAGAAGACTCATCACTCTCTTGAAGCTTTTTACCCTTGGATTTCTTGGTAGCCTTGAAAGCTGTCTCTTTCTTGACATCAACCTTCACTTGAGTTCTCAACTCAAATGCTGCAAGTATACTATGGAGTTCATCCTTTTTCAACTTATCCAAATATTTAGCTTCCTCAATAGCAGACATATTTTCACTAAATCTATTAGGAAGAGATCTTAAAATCTTATCACAAACATCATTTTCAGCAAGCTCAAGACCTAAGTCTTTCATGGAGTTAACAACCTCATCCATACGAAGCATGTAGTCACTAATATTTTCATCATCATTCATCTTGAGTTGTTCAAACATACCTTTGAAGTGTTTCAACTTGGCCTTTCTGACATTTGTATCACCTGTATGAACCATCTGTGAATTGTTTCCACATTTCACTAGCTGTCTTGCAGTGAATCACTTTGGTGAGATCTGCTTTACGTAAGCCTTTCGAATTGCATTCATTGCTTTTGAATTGCTTGTGATGTAGGAGCCTTTCTTCTTTAGTATTTGGACAATGTACAGGAATAGTGTACTCATCTTCAATTACTTCCCATACATCATTACCAAGTGCCATTAGATGAACCTTCATCCTTGCACTCCAAAGACCAAAATCTGACCCATCAAGAATAGGTGCTGCATTGCCACTTGAATAATCCATTGTGTTATTTACTAGCTTTTCCTTCAAGCTGTTAAAATTTTTGAAGGCACCCGCTCTGATACCAACTGAAGAACACAAGATTATACTGAGAGGGGGGGTGAATAGTATAAGACCTCTTTTTACTTTTTCCTTTATATTTCAAAATAGTAAAGCAATATACCCAAAGCAATATCAAAGCAATGCACAAAATCATCCACACAGTGACATCAATTTTAACGTGGTTCACCCAGAAATGCTAGGCTACGTCCACAAAACTTTTCTCTAAAAGTTATCTCAAAGTTATTTGGGAATATTTCCCAATTACAATGTTTATGAGCCTCAGCTCAAAGGAGATACCTTCCACCAATCAAAATTTATGAGCCTTTGCTCAAAGGAGATACCTTCCCCTCTGATTTGGAAATGATCCCTCATAATATCAACTACCTCTACCTCTTGTCAGCATGTGGAACTCATTTCCATCGAAGAACTCCTATCCTTAATGCTTAGCCTAAGAGACCTCTGCCTTCTATGATCACGTTCACAGTAGCTCAGCAAACTTTACCAAACACAGTCAGTCGATCTAGTACAAGTCTTCCTCTATCTATCATATCTGTCCAACTCTTGAAAAAATCAATCCTCTACATACAAGCCTTCTCAATGACTTGCTAAATCTATCCTCAGGTTCTTCTCAAAGAACTAATGCACCTCTGTCCTCAAGCAGCAGCACTTCACATTCATCTTTGCCCTTTGTACTCTCTACGCCCTCTGCTTTCTTTGCGCAATCATAGCTGCACTTGGTCAAACTTCAACCTTTACACCTATGTTCAATCACAACGGCATCATCTTTGCACACTATGCTTCCTTTGCAATATTTCACACTTAGAATGATTTGATGAAACGCACTCTACACACTACGATCGAATTTTGCACTCTTCTCTCGACGATCAAACTTCTTGCTCTGTGCACTATCTACGAACGTCGCACTCCAACAACAACACATAAATTCACAATGGTCTGCATTTTATAATAACACTTTCAAGATCAAAACCCTAATATTAGTTAGCTGTAACCCTGATCATTAGTTGGCTGCACAAACCTAAACTTTGTTGGCTACAAACCCTAATCTTCGTCGGCTCACATTTAACTTTGTCGGCTTCAACTGCCTCTGTAACTCTTCTATAGCTTTTGTCGCGAAACTACAACATGTCGCGATATCACGACACCTTTGAAACCATACACTTTATTTTGGCTTTTGTCATGATATCGTGACACTTCAGCCTTTGTTGACTTCAACTAAGCACTTTTTGTGATATTGCGACACTTTTGTCTTTGTCAGCATCAACTTTGCTTTTGTCGCGATATCGCGACGCTTTTCCCTTCGTCGACCTCCTTTCTGCTTTTGTCACATAATCGTGACACTTCTCCTATAGAAGACTTGCTTTCAGTTTCTGTCGTGAAATCGTGACACTTTCGCTTCCTTGCACTCTTCTCTGCTTGCACTAGCGAAAACATGACATGTCACAAAATTGCGACACCTTTCACTTTCATACACTCTTCTCTGCAGTCACTAGCAAAAACAAAACATGTCGTGAAATTGTAACACTTTCACTACCTTCTAATTTTATTTTCCTTACGCCCGTGAAAATGAAACATGTCATGAAATCGTGACACTTTCTGCATCCGTACGCTTTTTCTTCAACATGTCACGAAATCGCGATGCTATCAACTTTTTGTATGCTTACTTTGCAACTTGTCATGAAATCATGATATTTCTTACTTCAAAACCTTTCCTTTGCTGCATGTCATGAAATCGTGACAGTTCTTACTTGGAATATTTTCATCTATAGCATGTCGTGAAATCATGACGGTTCTCACTTCGAACTCTGCAGCATGTCGCAAAATCACGACAATTCTCACTTCAAACTCTGCAGCATGTCGCAAAATTGTGATACTTTTCGTGTTACTTTCTCTCTCTTCGAACTTATCGTGAAATCATGACAATTCACACTATGGACTCTCTCTTCTGCATTATGTCATGAAATCGTGACACTTTTTCTTTTGAACTCTCTCTCTTGCAACATGTCTCGAAATCGCAACACTTTTTTGTTCGTACAACCTTCCTTGCAATATGTCGCGAAATCACAAAATTTATGACTCCATACATTCTCTCTCCTCTTTGAATCATGAAACTACGACATGTTGTGTTACCATGACACTTTTCTAACTTGCTTTCTCTCTCCTGCTTAAGTCGCGAAAATGTGACATGTCGCGATATCGTGACACTTTTCTAACTTGCTTTCTCTCTCCTGCTTAAGTCACGAAAATGCGACATGTCACGATATCGCGACACTTTTCCAACTTACTTTCTTTCGAACCTGTCATGCCATAACCTTCATCAAAACAAATTATTTGACATCAAATCAAATTCCTTCAAAAGCTTCTTGACATCAATGACAACTTATACACTTGAGCAAAGGCAATGTACCCAAAGTACCCAAAATTGCCAACACAAATATTAAGCGAACACCCTAAGTTGGTCTCCACACCACTTATATCCTCTACAACATCCTCACAAATTGCTGGTGTGTTCTCTGTTCCTTCAAATTCATCTAGTACTGCTACTAGTTTTCCACCTCTACAGCCATATGCACCAGTCCAAATGGCCCAACATCCTCCACCAAGGAAGTTATCGGCATGGAATGATTCAGGAGCCTTGAATTTATCGGCACAAAATCAAGTCCCTCAAGCTGCTTTGAAAGCTTTGCTGACCTATGATGGTACTGGTAAAACTTCTTATGAGCATATTAACGATGTAGCCTCTTTGGCGGCTATCCATGACATAACCAATGAAGACGTGATGGTAAAATTGTTGGTGTTATCACTGAGAGGGAAATTGTTGTATTGGTATTGAACGTTGCAACCAGGCACCATTGCATCATGGGATCAATTAGGAGAACTGTTAGTAAAAAAATTTCATGAACAAGATGATCCATACTCCTTGTTGCATCAATTTAATGCAATTAAAAGGCACCCACAAGGGGAGATAGCCGACTTCAATGTCAGATTTACCAAAAGTTGGCAGAGAATTCTTGATGGTCTTCGGCTCGCTCATGAGCTAGCTACATTTTATTATCTTAGAGCCTTTAACATAGACATCAGCTTGGATGTCCGACAATCCAACGTGACTACATTTCCAGAGCTGTTCGAACAAGTGCAAAAGGCGAAAGCTGACTTGATTGCCATAGGTGGGCTTCCTCCAAAGGTAACAATGCCCATATTACCTGATCTTCCCAAGAATTTGTATTTTGGTTCATTTTCATAGCCTATGCCTTCCATGTATCCTATTCCATCATGGATCTCAAGTGCACCTCAGATCGCACCCATTCCAGTTCCCTAGATCCCTGCTCCAACTATTCCACAGTTGCCTGCACCAATCATTCCATAATTACCAGCTCCCACTTCATTCCTAGCATTGCCTACACCGCCAGCACCTCTACCTCAATCGATACCTCCTACGCCTTCAAACCCTGATCCTTTCACAATCCTATTACAAGAGGTACAATCGGCTAATTTAGCTATAAGAGCGATGGGAAATAAAATCACGGTTCTCAAAAGAAAGTAGGTTGAGAGAGATTTCCAACCCAGGAGATTTCAATCTCTATAGATCACTAGAGAACAAGCGGATTCAACAAGTAAAGTGCTTGAAAAGAACCTGACTGTGTTGACGAATGAGGAAGCTGGCCCTGCAAAAAGAACATATTGGTGCTCTACATGTAATGATCCACACGACGAAGACACTTGTATGGTTCATCTAAACTATGTGCAAACATTGGTCGCAAGCTCTTCTGGAGGACAAGTTAATATGATTTTTGAGGTAGATCATAATTTTATGGTTCCATCTGAAGAACAAGTCTCAGTTCTCACGAGAACTGGGAAGAATCCAGTCACCGTAGATCCAACAGAGATGGAACCATTAAGGGTACCAGCTGATCCAAAGATGCAGAATGAGAAGAAACAAGTACAAGTGAAAGCTCCTATTTCAGTACCAAATCCAGATTCACTTGTTCTATTGAAAGATCTTTTGCCACCACGAGCAAAGGAAATATTACAAGAAAAAGCCTCGACTTCGCAGGCAAGAGCTGAAATAGAGGAACGAGCTAAACAAAAGTTGAAGTACCCATATTTGACTAAGATACTGAGGGTAGAAGCCACTCAGCAATATCGAAGCAAATATGAAGACATTAATGAAAAGAGGGAGTCTAGTGCATCTGCATACAATATTGTTGAAGAATTGAAGAAGGTTCCAGCCAAGGTTAGTCTCTATGATGCATTAAAATTACCTGGGCAAGTTGATCTGTTACCAGAATCATTGAAGTCTATGAAAGATAGTGAGAAGAATCCTACCTAGATGATTTTTGCTCAAACATTAACTACTTTAGCCACTAGAAAAAATAGACCACCCCCATTTTATTTGTCACTTAGGATGGAGGGTTGGATAGTGCACAACTACATAATTGATTCTGGTGCTGCGACAACTGTCATGCCAAAGGCAGTTTGTGAAGTCATGGGTATGGAGTATACATGAAGTATCCCTAGTGTCTTGCAGTTGGATGGGACTCCCGTGAAAACAGTGGGTGTAATCAAGGATGTTCCTATTGTTTTGCATAATATGCCTCAAATTACAGTAATTCAGGAGATAGTTGTGGTTGATTTGGAATCGTATTTTAGTATGTGTTTGTCAAGAGAATTCACTGCTAAGCTGGGAGGCTATATTTCTCTGGATTATTCTCACTTGGAGATTCCTTTCAAAGGAAGAAGAGTCTAGATCTACAATAAGAAGCCTTCTACTTTTCATGTAGAGAAGATGGGAGAAGAAAGATCCAAACATTCTGTTCATATGATAACTGAGGAATTGGAATGTTCTGATTTGATGGGTAAAGTCCTGGATGAGCTTTGCTTGGAGGATGAGTTTTCAATGCTCAATTTTAATGCCATGGTGTAAACTAAAATTGGTTGTCATTCTATTCTCAAGACTGAAAAGGCTCAAGAATAGAATGATGGAAGTCAAGATTAGCTCTATTTCGATGGAGCACAATGCAGAAATGGCATTGGCACTGGGACTGTTCTAGTATTACCTTCTTGTACTTTGACCTGGAGCTACACAAATAATACCATAGAGGATGAGGCTTTATTCTTAGGTTTCAAGACGGATGAGACACTTGGAATGCGACAATTGCAAATCTTTGGTGACTCTGAGCTGATTATCAATTAGGAGACCACTAAGTGTCTGTCCAAGGTCTAGGATCCAAGAGATCATAGAGCTATGTTTGGGTACGTGTCTCTCCCGAGAGTTCACAGCTAATTTAGGGGTTACCTTGTACATATCTAAAAAAAAAAAGAGAAAAAAAAAAAAAAATTCGGCTCTTTTTGCATGCAAGCCCGCAGGTATGTTTATTTTTCTTTCTTTTTTTTTCCTTCCCAGCAGATAGTGGCTTTCCTCTACTTCTTTCTTTCACTTCCTTACTTCATTCCCTTCCCATTTTACTCCTTGTTCCTCTGTACATAATCAAGCCACTGCTGTTGTTTCTACTCCCCTCTCTGATGTTCCCATTTCTACTTTCCCTTTCTTCTAGTCCTTTGTCTTGTGAGTACTTTGTCACAACCACAATTCCTACTACCATCTCCATTCCATCCACTTCCATTTCATTATCTGTTTCATAACATACCAGCAACTGATAGTACAATAACACCCTGTTGTTGTACCTACCAATTCTGCTCTGCCATTATCCACCATTCCATCATTCCCCATTCCCATTCCACGGCCTGCGCATCCGCTGGTCATCATTCCATTCATTTCCATTTTTGCAACTCAGGTGCTTTTCACTACTTCCATGGAGATCCTTGCACAACACCTAATGATTACCTAGCTCAACTGAGCTAGGAAAAATCTAGTAGTTCTAAAGAAATAAAGGAAGTAATGCTCTTCTATAAATTTTTACTGAAGGTCCTATTTTAAGTGTCGAGTACTAGCAAGAGCTTGTTGTAGCAGCCCGCAGAAATGTCTAGCATCAACCAAAACTCATTTTTTCTACCCCTTCAACTTCTTGAATCTCATGCCCAATGGATAAAGGCCAGAGATTCGTGCATACAACAGAACTGTATACCCCGCGAGCCACCAAGAATGTTGGTATTTTTGCTACATTGTTTTTGTTGTTGCTGTTCATGCAAAATAACCAAGTTTGTGCAAAAGTGAAACTGTCACGATATTATGACATGTCGCATTTTCATGACCTGTCGAGTTTTTGCAGTGTCCGTACTAGAAAAGAGCAAAGTAAAGAAGTCACGATATCACGACATGTCGCATTTTCGTGACTTGTCACATTTTCGTGGTCAAAACAGTCAACGACAGTGTATCGCTCCAAATTTTTCGCACCCTTACCTTCAGGCTATAGGATCCGTGCCCGGAAGGAGGATGGGAAAAGGATGGTGCGGTACCTCGGACTGAGAGGACTTTGCGAAGGTCCCGCCTCTCAAGGGAGGTGTATTTTGATGATTTTTCGATGGATGGTGGGTTCACCAGGAAACATTTAATGGCAGTTTCCACGCCTAGGTTTGGAATGTGTTTTGATGTGTTCATTTTTAACCTTAAGCATTCATATCCTAGGTTTGGCCGAATGAATCTAAATTAATCTAAATGACAGTGTAGATTAAATGAATACAGAAAGCAGATTTAAAAATAGAAACAGAGAAATTACAGAACATTAAAAGCAGAATACCTGATCCGGATGTTTGATGTAGATTCTGGTGTTTGAAGCAGTCAGGATCGTCTGGATTTCGACAGAATCATCTGAGATCAGACAAGATCGTCTGAGATCTGACGAATTCATCAGAGACCTACAAACAGAAAAACAAATGCAAAATACAAAGAATACAACAATGATAACAGAGGAAAATGACATAAAATGACAACGTAGTATTATCAAACTGAAACTTAAGCACAGAAACAGGAATGAATCATGCTAATTAGATGATAATTAGGATTTAATTATGCACTTAATCTAAATGGGTGAACTCCAAATGCAAAATAGTATAAAATACTGAATAAACTATCTAATTTGCAGAACAAAACAACAGAGAAAAGGTTGAGAAATGCAAACTTCAGGCACTGATTGCCTCAATGTGGACTGCAGTCGAGATCATCTCGCATCAGTATGAAATCGTCTCTGATTCGACAGGATCGCCTCCGATCTGAACAGGTTCGTCGAGGGCGATGTAAGCTTGCTCCGGCTGAAAAACAAGGTGGTACCTGCAACAAAATTGATATAGAACCAATGCAAAATAGAATTTGAAATGTTTTAACGTGTATACAGTCAGTTTATAGGGAATTTCAGCCAGGGGGGGTGCTAAGGGGATAGCTTAGGATTAAATAGGCTTAGGGGAGTAGTTAGGAGGTTGGAGATCATCCCTATTTGGGAGATCTCCAACGGGGGAGGGTCTCTAACGGCACAGACACGCTTCTCCCGGATTAGAGGCCCGTTGGAACAGAAGCTAACTTTGCAAAATCAGTTTTGCGACAAGATCGTCTGGACGTCCTAGCCCAAACGAAATCGTCAGATCTGGGGCGATATCGTCTGATCGGCGACGATATCGTCAAACGGTCAAAACAACCTCTAAAAATGGCACGAAAAAGGGGGAAACGGATTACCCGACGGTTAACGGGCGGTTTGGGAGGTTAAATTTGAATTTTAAATTATTTACTAAGGTGAATGTAATTATTATAATTTCATTGCGCCAATTTTAGGGTGCTACATTTTGCCCCCTCTTTAGCGAATTTTTTGAAGAAAATGCGTTAAAGATGAGTTCTTCTCGATCTACGAGAAAGCAAAAATTATTCCCATTTTTAGGCGACGATTCTTGGTCGAATCGTACGACAACTTACTATGGTGCCCCCTCCGTGTTTTTACCCAAATCGAACGTTTGAGGTAAAAACGCGAAAAAGCAAAAAAGTATTTTTGAATAAAATTAAGAAAAATAGGGTAAAACCCTAATTCATTTTTACTGTTCATTTTCTGGTTTTAGAGAGCTCTGAAGCAAAAATGGTGGAGACGACGCACAGATCGACAGAGGTCCGACGCGGTCTACGGGTAAGAGTCTAGACTTAACTAGAATGCTTTAATTTAATTTTACATGCTTTGTAGGTAATTTTTAGGTGAATTTTGAGCATCGCGGCCGTTTTTGGGCCGTCGACGTCGTCGGGACGAAATCGTCCCGATTTCGATGAAATCGTCTCAATTTCATCAATTTCGCCCAAGGGCGAAATCGGCGAAAGGGGGACGATTTCGTCAAATTAGAGACGATTTCGGCTTGCGAAATCGGAGACGATTCTGCTCAAATTTGGGACGATATCGTCCAATAGTGGGCGATATCATCAATTGCATAAAATTGAATTTTAATTTGCATTATTAATTACTTGAATTGTTTATTAATGATTGTTTGTTGTTTTGTTGTTTATGTTTGCAGAGAGGTTTGCTAAAGAGCAGGGAATGGAAGTATGGAGGGTTGAGGGATGACTTGGCCGCTCTCACACAAGCAGAGCGAGATCAGCTGGCACGAGCCGGCTTGCGACATGTGGCAGAGATGCCACAGGTGTCCACAGATATGGGGCTACTAACAGCCCTAGCAGAGAGATGGTATCCGGGTTCCTCATGTTTTTGGCTATCGACAGGGGAGATGACTCCCACTCTAGAGGATGTATGGAGGATTCTAAGAATCCCCATACAAGGATGGTTGATTACTCCTACGGCCAATCAGGGCCACGCTATGGGACGACTGTGTGGTGACCCGAGCTTCGCCCTGGAGAAGGGCAGAGTTAATATCGAGGCACTGCGCCAGATGCCTGGGGCATCTAGACTCACACGAGTGCTAGCTGGAGTGGTTGGTGGACTTTTGCTGTGCCACCAGAGTGGGTGCAGGGTGCCGTGGATGCTCGTAGATGTGATCTACGATATGCGGGACCACGGGTACAGGTTCTCTTGGGGCAATTTTGTACTATGCCGGTTGTACAGGATCCTGTATGGGGTCGTGTACAAGGGCGGCCGATGTCTGGTGATGACATCGCTCTTACAAGTTTGGTGCTGGGAGCACATTGCAGTGCGGAGGCCGATAGGGCTTCCTCTGATAGGGGTAGACGGGGAGAGGCCCCGAGTTTTCTACTGGTGGCTCCGGAGAGGGTCACAGCGGCGGATCGACCTTCCTATGTCCCGGAGGCTATTGGATGACTTAGTCCCGGATCAGATCACCTGGAGGCCATGGAGGGAGCATCCAGGGTGGGCCGAGGATGGACAGGAGTTGGCTCGCGTCAGGCGAGTCTGCTGGCTATGGATGGAGAGGGGAGAGGTGGAGCTCCACCGCTATGACCGAGTTTTGCGTCAGTTCGGTCTACAGCAGGGGATCCCATCTCTGAGGGATTATGAGTTTTCCTGGACTATCCGGGATAATACCATAGTTAGCGGGGCGCCAGACATGCAGCGATTCTGGAGCCAGGACGCAGACGATGCCCCCATCCAGCCAGTGGATGGTGACGACGCAGGGGTAGCCGATGGCTACGATGCCTGGTACGTAGGCATCCGCCCTCCTCGGATGACGAGGGCACAGGGTCCGATTCATGCGGTTGTGCATCGGATAGGGAGGCGGCTGCCAGGAAACGATGGAGGCGGCCCAGGGTCACGGCGGGAGAGAGCCGAGGAGGCCACAGGCACAGGAGAGGCCGCGATAGAGGGAGAGGAGGGAGGCGAGACCCCCATCTCCATAGAGGCCACCATCGCCCGATAAGGGCAAGGGCATAGACACAGGAGAGAGTAGCGAGATGGCTACTCTTCGGGCGGAGAGAGATCATCTCCAGGCACAGGTGCAGACTCTACAGGATGAGGCTGCACGCCATCGAGCTGAGGTGGCACAGCTATGGGACGAGATTGCACGCCTCAGGGCACGGGGCGGAGGGGCGAGCTCTGGGGAGCTGACACGGGCTATTGCCCAACTTACATTCTACCAGACATTGTATTATCAGCTGGTGCCAGAGGCGGATAGACTACCCCTGCCAGCCAACATTGCAGATCCGATCAGGATCGGGTCGTCGAGGACCACGTCCCGGTCGAGGACTAGGACTACTCAGACTACGATGGGGCCACCTCGTCCACCTCAGGGCGGGGGAGGAGATGAGGCGGAGAGCTCGAGGGGCTCTCGAGGCTAGAGGGCTGCACTGACATTGTACAGACTGACATTGTATTATATGATTATTATTTTGTTGATAGAGGATTGAGTATGCCGAGGTACAGATTGTGGCATACCAATCCAGTTTTGATGATGTATATATACTATGGATATATATATGATATGTTTTTGATCATATGACTTGTATTATGTGTATGCTTATGATGCTTTTATATTTGATTGATTGATTTGATAATTGGATTGAGGATTCATGTAATTATGTCGTTTTTATAATTTATAATTTTGATATCATGCTATAATATTTTAAATGAAATAATCTGATGTAACAAATTGATTGTTTGTGATGAAATGTGATAAAAAATAAAAAGAGACTTCTAACAATAATTTCAAAGGACATTGTCGCTATTATAGACCATTTCATGGAGTCGCTGCTCACTCGGTCGTCAAGCTAATCCCAGGATAGAAATATTGTTAAAAGTAAAAGAGTGCTTAAGAAACTGTCTTAAGGCTTTTGGTGCAATAGTGCAAATGAAGGTGATGATGGTTTGTTTTCAGATTTTCATGAAAATAGTATGCATGAAATAATGTTAAAATGATTTTTGCTAGGCATAAATTCCTAAGTGTGATAAAATTTTGGATAATTCGTTTAGGAATTATACCATCATTGCAAAATTGAAGGTTGACATAATGACATGAAAAATGGAGTATGTGTTTGTTTTGTTTTAAAGCATAATTTGTGTAACATAATGATTTAAGTCATATGGTTTTCATGATTTTAAAATAAATGGGGAATAAAAATTGTTACGATGATTTGCGCTAGGCATAGAATATGTAGGTATAGACTTATACCATCATCGCGAAAATCCAAAAAAGATAGTTTTATTGCATGGTTGATTTTTGATAAACAGAAAATATGAAAATGAGGACTTGCGCTAGGCATAAAATTCCAATTTTGGTTTTGGAACTATACCATCGTCGCGAAAGTCAACCAGATATATATGTTTTGATTGTATATTTTGAAAGAAATTTTTGATTTTTCTATTATATAGTTGTCTTTATGGTAAACAACTGTACTTGATTTATTCCAAACAAGTTGCAAAAAATAATATTTCAAAGTATTTTGAAGACAAAAGTTAGATTTATAAGGAATCCCATGTGCATATGTGAATTCATTTCCGATCTTGATTTATCATAATGATACACAAAATCTCTCAAATACAAATGTGTGTGCAATTGCTTTGTGCATTTACCAGTTTTGAGCAAGATAATATGATACAAGTGATTTGAAGAAACCAAATAAGTGTTCATTAACCATGATGTAGATGCATATAACCATATTAGACTACTATGTAGGTCGGATTATCAAGAGCTAGCTAATCCATAAGCAGACATAGGTCTGTACAAAAGAAGGTCGCTAATGTGACAGACATATCACCACGCTAGGAGTTACCCAAGGCCAAGCAGGTTGGGCACAAACCACCTGTTATGGGGCTTACCTCACAGTTTTTGAATAATTGAGAATTCCAGGGATTCAAGCTCATCAACCCTTCTTTTCTTTTCAAAGGGTAGGGAAAGGGATTTTATTGCTTTCTTTCTTTCTGCTTTCTTTTGCTTTTCTTTTCTTGTTCTTTTGTATTTTTTTGCTTGATAATTGAGATAATGCTTGAAATATTGTTGTAATGATATAAAATAACTTTTATTTTCTTTTTATTTTTTTTTTTCTTTGCTAGGGATACTTGCTCGGATTAGCTGTAGAGCAAGGGATTTTTATTCCGGGTAGGGGTGAGCTTGTCCTTTTGCCAATTCTCAAAGATTCTAGACCATGTGCATGATAGGATAGCAGGGGAAACTTTTCGCTCAAGAAATCACATCTACTATGTAGCAAAACATGGAAATTACAAATATAATCATTTTATTGTGAAAAGATGTGCTTGGTTTAAGTAAATAACAAGATCAATTCTCTATGCTCAAACTTTATTTAATTGAATTTTGTGGACTTTGATATAAGAGAGATTAGTAATCATGCCAGATAAAATCAAGATATTTATTTTTGTGAGTGTGCAAGTGAGGGATTCCAAATAAATGCTAATTTTATCAAAAATAATTTGAAACATATAACTGCAACATTTGTAAGAAAATATATATAAACACTTTTGAGAAGTTTTGAGAATACTGACTCTCTCTTTCTTCTTTATATTGTTTTGGTTTCGAAAGAGTCAAGCATATTGCTGTTTTTATATTTTTATCATTATTTTGATTTTTGGTTTTATTTTTGTTTTTGAGCAAAAAATTTAACAAGTGCCATAAATAAATGCAACAAATAGTTTTGAAGATTTTTGATGTTTATGAATGTTTTTGATGTTTTTGAATTTATAAATTTGAAAGAAATACAAGATAGTGATTTTGAACAAATATATACATGGATGAAATGACCAAATTTATGCATAGTAACGTTTAAGATGCAAAATATTCATGGGCTCTTTAAGTTCTTTACCATCTAAGGTAGATAATTTGTATGCTCCTGATTCAAATTTGGCAGTAATAATGTATGGTCCGAGCCAGTTGGGCTCAAATTTACCTTTAAGGTCCTTAGTTGCATTTGTATTTTTTTGATTTTCTTTTAAAACAAGGTCGCCGATCTCAAAGGATCGATGACGAACTTTCTTAGCATATGATCTTTTAAGCTTGTTTTGGTAAGCACGGAGATGCTCCAAAGCATTGATGCATTTTTCATCTAGGAGTTCCAGCTGACTGAGTCTGCCAGCACGATATTCATCTCCTACTTCGGTATCTTGAAGTAGCAGAGCCAAAGAAGGAACTTCCAATTCAAATGGAAAAACTGCTTCAGCACCATAAACCAAAACAAATGGTGAAGTTCCCGTGGGGGTTCGAACACTAGTTCGATAGGCCCACAAGGCTGGGTATAATTGAATGTGCCGATCACGGCCGTTTTATTGACCAATATTTTGAGAATTTTGATTAAGGTTTTGTTAGATGCTTCTGCTTGACCATTACCCTGAGGATAATAGGGAGTGGACCAGCGATGTTGAATCTTATATTTTTGGCATAATTTTTTAACATCTTTATTTTTGAAACAAGTTCCATTGTCGGAGATGAGATTTGCAGGAATTCCGAACCTACAAATGATTTGATTAAAAATAAATTTAGAGACTTGTGTGCCAGTGCAGGAAGCTAAAGGCATAGCTTCGACCCACTTCGTGAAATACTCAGTGGCGAGTTATGATGAACTTGTGTCCATCAGATGACACAGGATTGATTTTGCCAATAATGTCTAAACCCCATTTGGAAAAGGGCCATGGAGATGAAATAGCCTGTAGCTCTTGTGCAGGCGCATGGACAAGGTCAGCATGTTTTTGGCACTTGTCGCAATGGCGCACATACTCATGTGCATCCATTTCCATGGTAGGCCAAAAGTATCCTATCCGAAGGAGCTTTTTAGCAATGACACTACCACTAAAGTGTCCTCCACAAGATCCATCGTGGGCTTCACTCAAGGCTGATTTAGACTCTTCTAAGTTTAAACATCTTAATAGGATACCTTCAAAAGATCTCCTATATAAAGTATTGCCAATTATTACAAATCGACTTGCTCGTCGACGTAATAACCGATGTTGGTTTCTATTAGAATTGGCAGGGAAAGTCCCATTTTGGAGAAAATCAAATATGTCCGTATACCAAGGTTCAGGAGTAGTTTCATTGATTAGAAACACATCCAAAGGCTCTAAGCATGACTTATTTGAAGCGGGTTCCTGGAGTCGACGAATAATGATAGTGGCATATTCGTCATCTAACTCCAAGGGCGGGAGAGATGCAGCTGCGGCCATAGCATCACCTGCACGGTTGCTAGTTCGAGGAATAGCTTCCAAGGTAACTTGATCAAATAGAGACATTAATTGTAAAACATAGGCCTTATATGGGCGTAGTTTATCATCTCTGGTTTGATAAACTTCATTAATTTGGTTTATAACCGGTTGGGAATCACCAAAAACTAAAAGGTGTTTAATTTTTAGCGCTAGGGCAGCTCGTAATCCAAGGATTAGAGCTTCATACTCAACAGTATTGTTGGTGCAAGCAAATGTCAATTTGAAGGACAGAGGAATAAGATGTTTTTGTGGGGATATTAAAATAATACCCGCACCAGCCCCACTCATGCATCGGGCTCCATCAAAGTATAAGGACCATTGTTCAATATGGTCGGCCTCTAATTGAAGGCATTCATCTAGGAATTCGATGATGAGGGGATGGGTAGACTCTAAGGGTGCAGCAGCTAATTGATCTGCTATGATTTGACCCTTAACAGACTTTTGTCCTATGAATGTGAGATCAAACTCGCTTAGAGCAAGAACCCACTTGGCTATGCGACCCGATAAATAAGGTCGACTCATGAGATACCTCAAGGGATCGTATTTAGCAATGACATAAGTTTTTTGACTAAGCATATAGTGTCGTAATTTTTGCGTAGCAAACACGACTGCTAGACATAGTTTTTCTAATGCTGTGTAGCGGGTTTCATAACTGATGAAGGTTCGGCTAATGTAATAATTAGCACGTTCTCGCTTTTCATCATCAAGTTGAGCTAACATAGCTCCTAAGGCAGAATCTGAAGCTGAAATATATAGGAGAAATGGGCGATCAGGTTTAGGTGGTGAAAGCACAGGTGGATTAAGGAGGTATTGTTTGAGAAGGTCAAAAGCTTCTCTACATTCGGTGTCCCAATTAAAAGGGACATCCTTCTTAAGGAGTTTAAGAAAGGGACCAGCTTTTGTCCGCCAGCTTATCAATGAAGCGACGGATAGCTTGAAGTTTACCTTGTAAACTTCGTAACTCGAATATATTAGTAGGTGCGGGCATATCAGTGATAGCCGCAATCTTGAGAGGGTCGATTTCAATACCACGTAAAGAAACTAAAACCCCTAATAGCTTGCCGGATTTAACTCCGAATATGCATTTTTCTGGATTTAATCGAATAAGATATTCTCGTAAGCGATTAAAAACTTTTCTCAAATCATCTAAATGATTATCTTCAATAATAGAGCGAGCTATGATATCATCTACATAATCATGTAGGATATCATGCATCATATCATGAAAAATGTAGGTCATAGCTCGTTGATAAGTTGCACCTGCGTTCTTTAAGCCAAATGGCATCACTTTCCAACAAAAAGTACCCCAGGGGGTAATAAAGGCTGTTTTAGCCTGATCTTCAGGAGCTATCCTGATCTGATTATAACCGGAGAATCCATCCATTAAGGACATCATCCCACTCCCGGTAGTAAAGTCAATGATTTGATCCATGTTTGGAAGAGGAAAGTCATCTTTAGGGCATGCAGCGTTAATATCTCTAAAATCTGTGCAAACCCTAACTTTGGTAGCTTCTTTCTTGGTGACTGGAACTACATTTGAGATCCATTCAGCATAATCAATAGCTTGTATAAAGATAACATTCAGGAGTTTTTCTAACTCCCCTTTGACTAGCAGAGCCACTTTGGGATGCATTTTTCTAAGTTTTTGTTTAACCAGGTTTAGCATCCGGATGGACCACTAGATGATGCATGACTACGGAAGGGTCTAGACCTGGCATATCTTCATATGTCCAAGCGAAGACATCTTCATACTCTTTAAGGAATGCAATGTATTGTTCTTGTTTTTCTTGACTTAATTCTGATCCAATATTGATTATGTGAGGATTGTCCTCAGTTCCAATATTAATTTTAATGACGTTTTCTACCTCCATGTGTAGATCTCTTTCAAAATTAGGTGGGGCGGGTGAAACGCCCAATTCTTGTAATTCTTGTAAGGTTAATTTAGATAATTCATCTTGAGGATTAGTGGCCTCAAGTTGGGCTATAGTTGGTATAGAACCATCAAAATAAAATCCATTGTGTAACATCTCTTCAACAGAGACATCATGGAAGATATCTCCTTCCAACTCTTCATCGGGGTCGGCAATCATTTCGGGGTAAGCTATGGATAGCATGTTGCATGAAAACGACTGATTTTTAAGAGGCAAATCAACATGCCTATCCAAATAATCTTGATAACATATGAGATGATCATCATCCTCAAAAGGAAAGGGTTGACCCTTACTAGGAAATAGGCCCACACCACAGCGGGCAGGCCACGGTTCTACCTCGAAAGGTTCTTTCATGCCATTTTGGAAAGGTCCCAAGCCTTTCCCTTTATATCCCATTTTAAGCATCATGGGTTTAGCTTTAATATAATCATTGGTAAAATAACACCGAGCATATCCTTCATGATGAGTTTTGATATTCCGAGGGATTCTTCCCCAGTCATATCCTTTATAAATGAAGGCACAACTCCCGACTTGGTAAGTACTTCCCATAGGTTGTGGGAGGCCCAAAGTACGGGGAGATGGCGGTAAGTTATTTAAAAGAATTGAATCTTGCATGAAAGCATTTGTTTTTTCTGATATTAAGGTTGTGGATAAATCTGGTAAAAGTTCATCAGAAAGGGCATAAGATGTAGAAGGCTTATTACCTATATCTTGAGATGTGGGAGGAATGATAGATGTGTCTATAGGTTTTGAATTTATAGGGGTAGAACTTGAAGGATTGGTTGTAGATTTAAGATCTTTTTGAGGTTCTAAAATGATTTGTTTAGAGGGTTGTTGGTCTATATAGGAGGATGAAATTAATGGAGGGGAAATAGGTGAAGTTATGGGTGTATGTTTTTTAGATGAAAAATAAGAACTAGGATGTGTGGATGACAGAGCAGGGCAAAATTGCACTCCAACGGGTTCTGCCAAAGCACACATATCAAAAGGTCTAGGGTCACCATGGATAGTGACCAACTAATTTTTAAACTCAAATTTAACACATTGGTGTAAGGTTGATGGGACCGCTCGCATGGCGTTGATCCAAGGGCGACCCAAAAGTATATTGTACGATGCTGGGCAATGTACAATAAACACGGTTGTTTCTAGGGTTCTAGGACCAACTTGCAATGGGAGGGTAATAACTCCACATGTTTCTTGTGTTTCGTCATTAAAAGCTTTGATAATCATATCAGTTTTCTTCATTTCATCACTTCTAAAGCCAAATCGTTGGTAGAAGTCAAAAGTGCAAATGTTGAGAGATGAGCCATTATCAATCAAAACTCGTTTGATAGCTACATCTCCAATTAGAGCAGTAATGTATAAGGGATTATCCTTATGTAAACTATGTTGTGGGATATCTTTATCCCGAAAGTCAATACAATCAATCTCTCGAGTGATGATAGTATTGGCCATAGCTTCAGGTTGAATGTTTTGAGGTACCATCATTTGGCTCAATGTAAGCATCAACTCATCCCTATGGGTGGGAGAGGATCTTAATAAATCCAAAAGGGAAATTCTGGCCGTAGTGTTGGACAATTGCTCATTAATATTGTAAGGGGGTTTAGGTTGAACAGTAGGAGCATGATTCCCTTTATTGGGGTTTTTCAAAACGAATGGAGCCGATCCATCGTTCTGGTTTGGTTCTTGTTGGGAATTTTGAGCTTGTTGTCGAGTGACGACTCCAATGGTACCTACAATGTTATAATGAAGACGCTGAACTGGTCTCGGTTGAGCATTGATGGCTTGTTCATTAGAAAGGAATATATTAGAAGAAGGTCGAGTAGTAACTCGTCTAGGGAATGGTTCTTCTGGAACCATAGCATCTGTGATGGGTTGAATAGGATCTGATTCATTTTCAGAACTATTCGATTGGTTTGAAGTAATGTCTAATTCACTTTCACTATCTGATTCTATATCACTAGAATCAGAAGTTTGAAAATTATGTAAGGGCCTGGTCGTAACCAGGGATAAGGTTGTGTCAAATATTTGAGGATCCTGAACAGGTAATTGTCCGCTAATGGTTCCTACATATCGGGTAGGAGGGGGAACATTGTGATGTTCGATTTGATTGGCTACCTCTTTACCATGTCGTGGTAAAGGGTGTTGAAATATGTCTAGAGTTTGATTGGCATTTTGATTTTGATTTTGGGGAACGGTCTTTTGAGTATTATTAGGAGGGTTTTGTTTAGGTTGGAAGGCTTGCACTTCCATTTCATTATTGTCAATCAAATCTTGTATTTTATGTTTCAACCTTTTACAAGCGTTGGTAGAGTGTCCAGGTCCTCTATGGAAATCACAGTGTAAGTCAGCTCTATATCCGGGTATAGTTGGATCAGGTTCCCGGATAGTTGGTAATTGGATCAAACCTCTTTCGAGTAATTGAGGTAAAATAGTTGATAAGGGTTGGTTTAATCTAGTGAATTCTCGAGGAGGCTTATCAGGAGGTTTCAATATAAATTTTTCTGTTGTCTTCGTTGCATTGATATTAGCAACGTTTCTGCTGTCAATGACTCCGTCACCAACAACTTGTTTGTTTTTATATTGATTTCTGGATGTTTTCTCATCATCCTTCTTCCTAAGTTGGCCTCTCCTAATGAGGGCATCTTCTACTCTTCGAGCTAAATCTATAGCTTGATCGAAGGTAGTTAAGGTAGCAGTCGATAGCTCATAAGATATTTGCTCTTGTAAATTGTTGATGAAAATGTCCAACATTTCCCTATAAGGTAGCACAAAGTGCAGTTTTCCTGTCAATTGCCTCCATCTAGCTAAGAAATCGGCAAAACATTCATCTTTGTCTTGTTTTAAATTGTATAAATCTTTAATAGTTACATGCCTCTCGATGTAGGCACTAAATTGATGGACAAATGATTCCGTTGTTTCTTCGAAGTTTCTCAAAGAATGAGTGGGCAATTGATAATACCACTCTAATGCCATTCCACCTAAACTTTTTGGGAACATTTTTAATAATAGCAAGTCATCATGCGATATGTCATGACATGCTATCCTAAACATGCGAAGATGCTCTATGGGATCTTCGGTTCCTTTATATATAGGCAAGATGGGCATGGGAAAATGCTTAGGGTATGGTTGAGCTACAACTATGGGATCCAAAGGTTGACTACATATCTCTCGATAATTATACGAGGGACGGTAGGGATCTATCTGGTCCATACGCGAAGCTAACTGTTTCACCATGGCTTCCAGATTACTAGTTTGCCCCCCATATTGGTTCGGTAGGGCATTGACATGGGTTTTATGGGCATATGATGGAGGAACATGAAGATTAGATGCCATGTTACTATTGTGCAAATTATTGGTAGGAAAAGTATTATGAAGGAATTTTGAAGTTGTATTATGTTGTATTCCAGATTGTTGAAAATTTGTATTTGGCTTCGTTTTAGGTTTTTGTTTACTTGAAGCATATTGCTCAATAGTTTGGCGGAATAAAGTAGTGAAGGAAGGTTTCTTTTGTGTGGGAATGATTTTAGGTTGAATAACAGGTTCCTTAGGAGGTTGGATAGCCTGTTGTTTTGACATGTTTTGAATCATAGAGACCATATCCGTATTGGATGGTCCAGCCTTATCACTTTCTTGATCAATGAAAGATAAGGGATTAATGCGCACATCATACATATGTTCCAAAGCTGCCTGAGTGTCACTAATTTGCCCTTTATCAATACGAATTGCCACATTAAGGTCATCAATGTTATCACTGAGAAATTTCTTGAAATGATCTATGTTGTCAAAAGCAATAGTTCCATTTGGAGCTATTCTAGGGGATGAGGATCCATCCTCTTTAACACTTCCTTCTTGTTCCTTATCTTCACCTAGGTCATCTTCTGGTTGAACTAGAGTTTTTCCTTCCGAAGTTGGATCTTCAGGAAGGACATTTGGGTTTCCAGTTGTATCTTGTAACCAATCTTCTTCTTCTCCTAAAGTTTCTTTACCATTCCTAAGTTTAGGCATGGTGCTAAATTTTGATTTCAGCAAATATATATATATATATATATATATATATATATATATATATATATATGCAACAAATTAAGAGGTATATATTTACTATATACCTACTACAATATTTGAAATGAAATATTTAAGTTTTTGCTATGTTTTTTTTTTTTTTTAGTTTTTGAAATAATATTGTAAAGACAATCAACACAATAAATGCAAGAAATAAGACTGAAAGTAATAATCTAGTTTTCTATAAATAATTTATAAATATCATTAATAGGCTCGAGTTGTTCAGGAGTCATGAAGTGTTCTTCTTCAAATTGAAAGTTTTCTTTTAAAAATTTGATGAAAAGAGCTATAGTGATATTATCTGTCTCAGATGTTGGTTGATAAAAGTAAAGCTCATGGCAATACTCTCGATATAGCACAACTCGCGGAACTCTATTCCATATTTCCCTATCTGTAAGAACAACCTCTTGGTCTTCTACACAACCTAGGAACTGGTGCACAATGGCTGCGTTCTCGAGGTATTCCTCGAAGGTGAACAATTCTGAAGATACTAGAGCTCTCCTATAAGCTAACCATCTATGGCAGGCTCTCTGAAGTTCATGATAAAAAACTAGTTGATGAGGATCCAGGATTCTATCTAGGACTAGCCTCTTGATTTGCTTAAGTTGTGTGGACCTAGATGAGATGAGACTAAGTCTTCTATCAAGTTCGTTCCACAGGAATTGATTTCTACTTGTTTCAGGCACATTAAGCATAGAATTGATTTCTACGGCTGCCAATTGGTTTTCTACATTTATAGTAACTGCTAATATTTTCTTAGGAGCTACCATCTAAACATGATTTTAAACTTTAAATGTTTTAAAAATGCATCTATGTTTTAGTTGTTCTATTTTTTGTTTTGTTTTTGTTTTTGTTTTCAAAAGGTTATGATGCATTCACGTCGGGTTCACCAAAATGTATCGCTCCAAATTTTTCGCATCCTTACCTTCAGGCTATAGGATCCGTGCCCGGAAGGAGGATGGGAAAAGGATGGTGCGGTACCTCGGACCGAGAGGACTTTGCGAAGGTCCCGCCTCTCAAGGGAGGTGTATTTTGATGATTTTTCGATGGATGGTGGGTTCACCAGGAAACATTTAATGGCAATTTCCATGCCTAGGTTTGGAATGTGTTTTGATGTGTTCATTTTTAACCTTAAGCATTCATATCCTAGGTTTGGCCGAATGAATCTAAATTAATCTAAATGACAGTGCAGATTAAATGAATACAGAAAGCAGATTTAAAAATAGAAATAGAGAAATTACAGAAGATTAAAAGCAGAATACCTGATCCGGATGTCTGATGGAGATTCTGGTGTTTGAAGCAGTCAGGATCGTCTGGATTTCGATAGAATCATCTGAGATCAGACAAGATCATCTGAGATCTGACGAATTCATCAGACGAATTCGTCAGAGACCTGCAAACAAAAAAATAGATGCAAAATACAAAGAATACAACAATGATAACAGAGGAAAATGATATAAAATGACAATAGTGTTATCAAACTGAAACTTAGGCACAGAAACAGGAATGAATCATGCTAATTAGATGATAATTAGGATTTAATTATGCACTTAATCTAAATGGGTGAACTCCAAATGCAAAATAGTATAAAATACTAAATAAACTATCTAATTTGTAGAACAAAACAGCAGAGAAAAGGTTGAGAAATGCAAACTTCAGGCACTAATTGCCTCAATGTGGACTGCAATCGAGATCGTCTCGCATCAGTACGAAATCATCTCTGATTCGACAGGATCGCCTCCGATCTGAACAGGTTCATCGAGGGCGATGTAAGCTTGCTTCGACTGAAAACAAGGTGGTACCTGCAACAAAATTGATATAGAACCAATGCAAAATAGAATTTGAAATGTTTTAACGTGTATACAGTCAGTTTATAGGGAATTTCAGCCAGGGGGGTGCTAAGGGGATAGCTTAGGATTAAATAGGCTTAGGGGAGTAGTTAGGAGGTTGGAGATCATCCCTATTTGGGAGATCTCCAACGGGGAGGGTCTCTAACGACGCAGACACGCTTCTGCCCGGATTAGAGGCCCGTTGGAACAGAAGCTAACTTTGCAAAATTAGTTTTGCGACAAGATCGTCTGGACGTCCTAGCCCAGACGAAATCGTCAGATCTGGGGCGATATCGTCTGATCGGCGACGATATCGTCAAACGGTCAAAACAACCTCTAAAAATGGCACGAAAAAGGGGGAAACGGATTACCCGACGGTTAACGGGCGGTTTGGGAGGTTAAATTTGAATTTTAAATTATTTACTAAGGTGAATGTAATTATTATAATTTTACTGTGCCAATTTTAGGGTGCTACAGGCAGATAGGGACGTCAAACTATCGCGATATCGTGACATGTTGGAGTTTCATGACTTATTGCGGTGAGGGAGCAGTCAAGGCAAAATTGTCGCGATATAGCGACATGTCATGTTTTCGCGACTTGTAGTGGTCACAGAGTAGAGTAATGGAAAATGTTGCGATATCGCAATAGAAAAGCAAGCAAGCAACAGATGGTATGGAATGGCATGATATCGCGACATGTCACGTTTTTGTGGAAGTGCTGAAGGATAAACACAAGGTGGAGAAAGATGTCAAGATTTCATGACATTTTTGAGGATGAAGCTAAGCAGGAGAAACTAGTCGCGATATCGCGATAGGAAGCGACAACGACAGAGAAGGCAAGAAATTGTCACGATTTCGTGACATGCTTGACTGGAAGGACCAAGTGCGAAGAATTGTTGTGATTTCATGAAATATCACGTTTTCGTCAGGAGGAAGCAAGGAGGCAGCCGGATTGTATGGAATGTCACGATTTTGTGACATGTCAAATTTTTGCGGCCTAAAAGCAGCAAAGTACAAGGAGACAGAAAATGTTGTGATTTCACGACATATTGTGGAGATAAATCCAACTGGTGAAACATGTCACGATTTCATGACTTGTTGAAGGTGAAAGAACCAAATGGAAAAAATGTCGCATTGTCGCAGAACGAAAGTTGACAAGTACAAGGCAAACAAAAATTGTCGCGATATCGCAACATGTCGCATTTTCACGATGAAGGAGCTCCAAATACAATGCTAAGTACGGACTGTCACAATTTCATGACATGTCCCATTTTTGCTCCTTGCAGGAAGATGAAGGCCAAGGAAGAGAAGATGTCATGATTTCATGACATGTTGCAGTTTTGCGGGTATACAGAAGAAAAGGACACAATAGGAAGAAGATGTCACGATTTCACGACATGGTGAGTTTTTGTGACTTGGAGTAGCGAAGAAGGCAGGCGAAGGAAAATGTCATGATTTCATGACATGTCAGGAAGACAAAGCTAAACTATGAGAAGATGTCACAATTTCATGACATGTCGCATTTTCGCGACGGGTGGCAAAACAGAAGATAGTAAGGTAAAAGTGTCATGATTTTGCGACATGTCGCATTTTTGCGACCTATCACATTTTCATGACCAAAGCAATAATAAAGGCCCGATACAATTTTATTTGAATTTTTTATTCAAAATTGCATAGGAGAGCGTGAGGAGAAGATAAGGATCAAATAAAATCTCTCCAAATGATTTTGAGATCGTGGTCAAAGAGGCTCCTAGATTAAATGTTGCTGATTACCGATGTGCGCAAGATAGAAGAACCTGAGGCAGTTTTCGATGCCACCAAAATTAAAGACGCCTCTAGTATTGAAAGCTCCTATTCGTGATCTCCTGCATGCCCTAAGAACGGTCATTTAATGAAGAAATATGGTCCCTTGTTTTTGTTTGATTTTCAGTTTTGATCCATAAAACATGGACTGTCATTTCTTCGAGGCAAATTAAGGGTGATGGTTGTCTCTTTTCAAGTGCATATTTTGTGGACCTCTTCTTTGAAATATGTTGTATGTTTTAAATTCTGTGATGCAAAAGAGAGAGGGAAGACCTCTATAAATATTCATGTATATCTAAAGCAAAGGAGGTTAGACATTTTTACAAGGAAACTCTCTAAGTTCTCCGCATCAATAGAAGTGACTCGGATTCTAAAATTTGCAAGCATTCTTATGTGTGTGATGTCCCTCTATTTTAAAAGTCATTTCTATTTATGCTCATGCTCTTGCTATTAGGTTTTGAATTCTGCATTCTGAATTTGAACATTGCTGGTTAGTGAGTATATTTTGAAATGCGATCTAGAGGTTATCTCGACAAAGGTGTGAGTTCAATTATGCTGATTTCCTTTTATTAGATGTTGTCATAAAACTTGTTGGAATTCTTGATGTTAGTCTGCCCCAAATTATACACTTTGGCCTATGGCCATATTTCCATCTCTTTCTTGTTATTTTCCTTTCTTTCTGTTATTTCCCATTTCTTTCCTGCATCCTTATCTTCAAAACCAGTTTAGATTAGTTTGGGAGCCAGCCCTCTCTGGAGATTGTCCCGGGAGACTTCTCTTTCTCTCAGCCTTTCAATGTTGGCCAAGTCTAGGGCACGTATACGTATAAAATCCTTTCCTGTGGCAGATTTGTGACCAACATAAACATAAAGGGATTATTCCTTCAATTAGACCTCCAATGGAAATAAATTATATAACAATAGGTGGTTCTCCATTTATGGGTTGTTCATTGACTCTTGGTTCTATAGTAGTAATTACTTCGATAACAACAAGAATATTTGTATTAGTTGGCATCTTTATAACACTAGTTGATTTTATGATTAGATTTTTTTCTACAAAAAGGGTTAACTCTATAAAAATAGGTTCTTTTGTAGTGATAGGTCTTTTTGTTATAGCAGATGGACCTATTGCAGAGCTTTTCTTTCTACTCATTCAATCTAAGAAACAAGGTGGATTCACAATGGGGTTGTCCAATTGAACCTCTCTATCTATTTTTTTTCTAAGAATATAATAACCATTTACTAATACAATTTCTTCCCAATTCCCAAGCTTCACCCATGAATTTGAAGTTCTTAGGCCATAGAAGTCGGTAAGTGGGTGTTAATGCAGGGAAAAAAATAGAATACCAATCTATTTATTTCAAATAAACTGAATGCCAAGTCTAAAATAATCTATCTTGGACAAAGCTACTTTATGATTTGAGATAGATATTGACTTTCTCATCCATAATTCTAGAATGAGTTTGTACCAAAAAATACTACTTCCATAAAGTGCTATCTTGAAAAGCTTTTTAATTAGGATATTATAATGGGCTAGGCATACCTCCTAGACTTGTATTACCTTAGAAACAATCCTTGGGTTTATTATTGATCTATGATGGTTATAAAGGATGCTCTTCTAATCCTATCTTATAAGAAGATTCTCATATATTTATTATTCCTCTTAATGGTACCTTTCTTCTACCATTTTTACTTAATTTTTTAGTATGGATGCAGTGTTGTGAAAAACATGTCCACTTCATACTACTTAGGATTCCATGGATTCTCAAAGGGGAAAATACATCCAAACATATCAAATCCATAGAGTAGATCTTGGTTCTCTAGTGTAGAAGAAAAATAAATATTTATTAAATTTTTAAATAAAATAGACATCACAAGATAGTTCAAAGGCTAACCTATCAACCTCAAAATTTAGTCATTTATCTAGTGATTATTAGCATATATAATCATGGTGATAACCTATAGATCAACATTCAATATGCTAGGTTCTCAACACACTCGAATTTCTATCAACTCTCAATATCCATGTCTTCAATACACTTCTTATCCTTTGGCATGTTCTACAACATCCCTATTTTTTGTTGTTGAATAATCTCCTCTTGGGTTGACCCATGTATTTTGATGTACTATAAAATTAACCTATATCTTTCACACATGAGAATTTGTTCATGTTCCTTAAGGGATATGACCCCTATATATAATTTAGTAATGGAATTCCATGTATAAAACTTAGTGGCCCACATCAATTTACCCATCATGTTCTACATAGGTCTCATAGCTATGGGCTATAATTTGTCTTCTTTTGTTTCTAACTACCATTTTAACTTTAGAGTTTCTATGTACTCCTCTAGAATATAGGTTTGAGCTTGCTCCAATTAACCTTACAAATTCAATGGTGCCTAGGCTGATTTGAACTTCCATGACTTATTCTTCTATATTGTCTCCTCTTTTGGCCTAGGCATCACCATTGGTGGTACCATGGGCTCCTAATAATCATGTGATAATTATAGTTTTGGAAATGATAGAGACAATTATGAAAGAGACAATTATTAATGTAAAGCATGTTGCTTTGGTATTTGTTCTAGCATTAAACTTATCCTTGTAGATTTTTTATGAATTAATTATCTTTATTCTCCTAGGATATTATATAATTGGTGCTTCTTACAGTTTAGGGGAGGGTATTTTTACATGATATAAATTCTATGTTGTATATAATATCATTTTTCTCTTTTTTCGTTTTTCCCTTTCCCTACCATCTTCTTTGCATTGAACTTATACCTTTCTATGAGGGGCCTTTCCTAGAAAGGACGCTAGTAGGTATTGATGACTATGGAAATGCATCTTCTATAGCTTCCTTTGATTATTTTGATGAAGGTAGACCAACTATAATTTACTATTGAGGAACATAGGCATTGCTTATTTTAATGAATATACACAAACTATAATTCACTATTGAGGAACCTCATTAGAGGGGATTTATTCTATAGTGGTTTATTCATGAGTTGTGGTTGATTGGGTGGTGGCTTTAAGCTAATATCTAAATAAAAAATCCTCCTAACACCAAATAATTTTATTTCTAGTATATGTAGCACCAATAGTTTAATCACAACATGGTGGATCAATTCCCTAGATTATTCTTGTTGATACTCTATTGCCATTTCCTCTAGTAATTTTAGGAGGTAAATGGGAGATTCACCAATTTGTATCATCTAAGATGTACATGCAATTTGAGATGATGATAAGATAGTAAAGAGAACCTACCCTCACTTGTAAAACAATTATATGGGGCACCACTTATCCCCATAGATAAGGAATTGAATTATGCTCAACCCCTTTTCATATGTCTTTGAATGGTTCTATTGGATCCAAGAATTATTTTATAATACTAGAAATTGTGATCTTGTCATGGTAAAACCTTTGTATCTTAGTATGCAATCCAATTACCTTCATCAATATTTTCTCTAAAACTCAAACCTTCATACCTCTCCCTATGGAATTACCTTGAAGGTACTATTGTTGTATTTAAATGAATCTACCAATTTGGTTGAAAGGCCTGACAAGCTATATGCATCCATGCCTTGCATAGAGTGAAAAATAGGAAGCATTCTGGACAAAAGACCTCCTATAGGGAAAAATCCAAGGTTTTTAATAAAGGATGATTCCTCATCAAAATTAATCCTTAATGTATAGAGACATTTATGAGCTAAGTCCAGTGGGGATATAGGTAAAGGAATTGCAATCAAAGTAAAAATAGGAAAAACAAATACTTACAAAAAATAAAACCTAAGCTATGGAGGAAATGTGCCAAAGAATTAAGATCCCTACTATTAATTGCAACAAGTGGCCATAAATAAAAATAAAATCCACCATCCTATGACTAAATGAACACAAAGCAAACACATTACTAGGAACAAAAAATAAGTTAAAGAAAGGACAAAGCAAAATTGGTCATGAGTTTTATTAACATGACAGAGATAATTACAAGACACTAAAGCCTAAAGGGTTTGATGATCCTTAGGTAGTGGTCCAAGGTTCAAGGTCTACTTGTTACAATGAAAAATAAGAAGGATTAAAGTAAGAGCCTACGAGGCTAGGTAGTAGACATGAGAAAACAACTTCCAGTCCCTTTACAATAAAATTTAGGCCTATATATAAGCCAGGGGAGGGTTACTTCCTGTAAAAGTTCTATATAGAAGGCCTAAAAATTATCCTATATTATATAGATAGAATCCTTCAACATTGTCATTCAGTAGCTTTGAGGTCTGTAGATTCATGACCATTAATGCCTGAGATCTTTTTGACCTTCAAATGACAAATCATTGTTGACTCATCTCTTTATCACCATGTTGGGGTGGATGCATTATTAATTCTCTATTGCATTTCTCCTAGAATTCATCATCTAGTTGATGTAGTGAGTATGATCTGATGAGGCCTGGAAATGCCTCAATCATAACATGTTTTGAACACTAAAAATGCCTATAAACTCTTATGTTTTATCCTGATATGTTAGTTAAGTTGATTCAATATGTTGTATATTAACCATTTTGCATGATCAATGTATTTGAAATATTATATGCTGATTTTACAGCTTTTTGCATAGTTTTGTGTTCTTTTTGCTATGATTTGCTACAATGGGATATGCTTAGAATAATAGCAGCATTTCACTAATCATGTTTTGATTTGTCTCAAGCATTTATTTCACCTAAATCTGGCAACAATACAAGCAAGCTGTTCGTTGTGCGGCAAAAACTGGTCTTTCCCATGTAAATTCCAGCCACTTGTCCATAAATAGCAAGGCATGGAATTCACATGAGGAAAGGGATGAAGACCATTGGAATTTGATCTTAGGAGATAACCCACCTGAGAGATGCAGAAGGAATCACGGAAAAGCATACATTTGTTCATTCCGAAGTATCTTCGGAATGAACAGATATCTTCGGAATGAAAGAACACAGCATCTTCGAAATGAGCGGATCTTCGGAATGAAGAATGCAACGTCTTCGAAATGAGCGGATCTTCGGAATGAAGCATGCAGTATCTTCGGAATGAGCGATCTTCAGAATGAGAATGCAGTATCTTCGGAATGAGAATTGCATTGTCTTCGGAATGAAGCCACTTATCTTCGGAATGAAGAACAGAATGTGTTTTTGACCCGTTGACCGATTTTTGAAGCCAAAAAAATGGAAATAAAGGTTGGAAAAGGTAAAGGGAAAGATCTTCCATCTCGTCTTTGCCGTCATTGCCGACCAAAGTCATCATTAAGGGAAAGATCAAGTTTTAGTCCTCTTCTAGGATAAAACCAGAATTTGTTGCAACATTGTAGGATTAGATCTTTTGAGATATTCTTTGTTTGTAATCAGATCATAGGATAGCTATAAATATTGCTCCCATTCAGGTTGAGCCTAGTAGGTAGAAAAGGAGATAGAAAATAGTGAAAAGAGTAAGGAAGCTAGCAAAAAATACAGAGTATAGGTAGAAATTGATTGTTACAGTCCTGTAACAGTTTTTTAGCAGAATTCTTGTAATCATGTCTTTTGATCAATAAAGTGCACCAGTTCTATTTCATATTGCTTGTAAATGAGTGTAATTAAGATTTAGAGAGAGAGAGAGACTTACACCTTCTTCTGGACAAAGAGGCTGGCCACTTCCAGACCTAGGAGGAGGACTAATAAAGCAGGTTTTTATTCTGATTTTGCTGCAGCAGAATGAGTTGTAGAACTTGTTATTTCAATTGCTTGTAAACAGTTGACAATATTTGTAGTCTTAGTTTATTTATGCTTAGATTAACCTTGTGCTTAATGTTTTAGTTGCAATCTTACTTTCAGCAAAGCTTCCACTTTATTTTAGATTGTTATTTTTAGAATTTACTATTTTTCAGCAATTTCCTGCATTTTATGTTTTGCTGTTAAAACCTGAACAGAAGATTGACAACCTTCTGTTGCAGAACTTTGACAGTTTTTATTTCCACATTAGATCTAGACTTTCATTACTGCAAAAGTAATTAGATTTCCTTTCTGCAATTAGGATCAGACTTTCAATTCTGCAACTGTTATTTCTGCAATATAATTAGGTCTTATTCTGCAATTGTAATTAGGACTTCATTTCTGCAGTTAATGATTAGTTTCCAATTCTGCAACTTAGATTAAGGTTTATTTCATGCAATTTAGAGATAGGAATGTCCTAAAACCCCCCACACAACCGGTTTCACCAATAAGACCTGTTGCTCTAAATTGACCTAAGTTATAGTTGTTTCACTTCTTCTTCGTAGATAGCCTTGTACACTGCCCTGGATTGACAGATTCATTGAGAATTAATGATGGTATAATGACTACGCATCATTTTGGCACCGTTGTCGGGGAATAGTGTTGTCAGAAGAAAACAAACAGTCCAATAGCTGTAATCAGACTAAGCTGTGAGAATTCAGGTTAAAATCTGAATACAACAGTTGAGGAAGATAACAACTATTGACTTAATTTATGTCATTTAGGAGTAGACATGAATGAATAAGTCTAGGGATGAAAAAGGTAGAACTACCCCAAAGGATCCTTGGCTTGTTCCATTAAGGAGATCTTCACGCCTAAGGGGTGAATCACCTGTGTTTGAATTACCTGAAAGATTGATAGAAAAATCACCAGTCTCACCATCATTAGAACATTCTGAGATAGGAAAATCACCAATTTTATCATCATCAGAATATCCTAAGAAAGACAATTCATCAGACTCATCATCAACAGAGAGGCTTGGACCTCTTGAGAGAACAATTTGGGAAGCTTTAACTTCTCCCAACAAACAGGAAACTATGGCAGGAGGCAATATAGATGGCCAACATGGCTATGTTCATAATGAAGGAGATGATCAGGATATACTCCAACCGTCCAGAACATTTGAATATCCTATTCGTCTGAATCCAACACAAAACTCTCCCATGAAGACCATTTCACCTTCAGTACTCCCAACCTTTCGAGGTGTTGTATCTGAAGATCCTGACCAGTTTTTGTTTGAATTCAAGGTAGTGTGTCAGACCTATGATTATATAAATGACAATAAGAAACTTAAGGTTTTTCCCTCAACTCTCAAGGATTCAGCATTGCACTGGTTCATGAGTTTAGAGCCAAATTCCATAAGAACCTGGGATCAAATGGAGACTGTCTTTTTAGACAAATATCAGGAATATTGTCGTGTAAGGAATAGAAAAGATGAGTTATTCAGAATCAAGCAGGAAGATGATGAGACATTGGAAGATTATCTTGATAGGTTCTCCTTTGTTCAAAGGAGATGTGGACTTGTAGAACCAGAATTATGTAAAACCATATTTTTGAGAGGATTGCAAGATGAATCCAGAGAAGTTCTAGATTTGATGGGAAAAGGGGATGTAACCACTCTCAGTAATGAGGAAATTATGGATCTCTATAGGAATTACTCTCGCACTAAGCAGAGAAGAAGAAAAAGCCGCACAAATGGCACTGATGTAAAGGACCTGATAGAGGAACTTGCAAATTTCAAAACTGATATCCTAGTGCATCTAAACACTACTTTGGGGGAAATGTCTGCAAAAGCAAAAAACATAGAACCTTTGGCAATTTATTGCCCAAGATGTAGAAATAAACATGCTTTGCAGGAATGTCCTTTGAATAAAACATCTATCTCAGCCATTTGTAGTATCTGTTCAAAAAGGCATTCAACTGATCAATGCCACCTGCTACCACAACTCAAAACTGTGTTAGAAAACCAGACTGAGGAACTCAACTATATTGGACCAAAACAAGGGGGAAATTTCTCTCAATATCAAAATCCCCCTCGTTTTCCTACAAATTGGGGGCATAATCCTAGTACTATGCCTTGGGGACAATCAGAACCACCCCAACGTCCTTGGAATTATCCTCAATGGACAAATTCCCAAGAATGGCCACAATCAAATTGGAGTAACCCAGCCTGGAATCAAAATCAAAACAACCCCTCATGGAATCAAAACAACCCATCTTGGAATCAAAACAATCCAGCTTGGAATCAAAATCAGGCTAATCCACATTGGATGCAAAACCAACCACAGTGGAATCAGCAATACCAGTCCTATCCAAGGCAGCAAAGGAATCAAGGTCAAAATCAGCATTTGTTGCCTGCACCTAATCAAAATTTTCAAGAAAAACAACAGCAAACACAGCAAGTGAAACAACCTCAATTGCCAGCTCAGCCAATCACTAATCCAAACAGTGTGAGACAGACACCTCCTGTCTATGTGGCTGAAGCTGAAGAAAATGTTGAAATTAATGTTCTTGATTGTAGTGACATCCAACTTCGTTCAGGAAAAATTGTACCTGAACCAGTTTCAATTGAAATCAAAGAAAATGAAGAGCAAGAATCATCAGAACCAGAGAGAATCCAACCAACAATAGAAACAGAAAAATTGGAACCAACAATAGAGAAAGAGACACAAGCAGAACAATTACCAAGGATAATTCCATATCCTGAAAGACTTAATGCAATACCAAAAAATTTGAGTCAGAATTGGTCAAAGAACTCAAAAAGTTGACTATCTCATTGCCCTTATTGCAAGCTATTAAGGAAATACCAGAGATTAACAGTACTGTCCAAAATTTGTGCATTAAAAGAGCAGGAAGAAAGAAGAAAGCATTTCCCAAGACTGTGCAGGTTGAAGGAAAGATAGCTGATCTCTTATCTGGAAAACTACTACCTCCAAAGTATAGTGATCCAGGAAGCCCAGTTATCACAGTCACCATAGGTTCAGTACCAATATCAAATGTTTTAGTGGATCTAGGAGCTGCAATAAATGTCATGACCAAGGATACAATGGAACAATTACAGCTCAAACATCTCAGCCCCACATTTACAGTTTTAGAAATGGCTGATAGGTCAGTTGCAAAACCTGAAGGAATCATTGAAGATGTCCCTATAGAAGTTTCTTCTTGGGAATTCCCTACAGATTTTCTGGTTTTACAGCCAAGAAATTTAGCACATGGATATCCCATTATTTTGGGAAGACCTTGGCTTGCAACTGCAGCAGCCTTCATAGACTACAGATCTGGAAATATGACTATTTCAAATGGTATTGATCTGAAACAGATTTCTTTATATCCTCCTGCAAAACCATCTAGCAAATTTTTAGGTCAGTTATGGTTTTCTGACTCAGAGGAAGAACCAGAAGAGGTCATTTCTACACTAGCTACCTTAGTAGTAAGAGAACACACAGAAGACCTCAGTGACACAGAAAACTTGGAAAATGAAACAATCTTGATGAATGTTCTGCATGAACAAGGTTTAGAAGGGGAAGCAACAAATATCCAACAGTTGATAAGTAATGAGGAGAATCAAAAATCTGAAGATGAACCATCTGTGCTATCACAGGGAAACTCTGTTTCACTACCACATGGATGGCACCATCATCTGATTTTTCCTTCTCACTGTTCCATACAAGATATGCTTCCCTCAAGCAACAATAAAATAGAAACTGCTTCTTTTCTCCCATCTCAGCAATGTCCTCTTAATCCCTTAATTACCAGGTATGAAGGAGTGAATTCAGTCCTTCTAAATACAAAACAAATAGAAGTCCAGCCAGGCAAATTTTTGAACATCTACAACCGACTTACTAGGGAAGAGGAAGAAAAACTGATAGTTGTCTTGCAGAAGCATGTTCATGCTTTTGCTTGGAACTACAAAGATATGTCAGGAGTTCATCCTGATATATGTACCCATAGAATCTATACTGAAGAAGTCAAGCCAGTCAGACAACCTCAAAGAAGATTGAATCCTGCCTTAAGAGATATTGTGAAAGAAGAAATTGAAAAACTCCTGGAAGTAGGATTCATTTACCCAATTTCTGATAGCCAATGGGTTTCTCCATTGGTAATAGTTCCTAAGAAAAATGGAAAAATGAGAGTATGTGTAGACTATAGAGAATTGAATAAGGTGACATACAAAGACCATTTTCCATTACCTTTCATAGATCAAGTGTTAGATACTCTTGCTGGAAAAAGATACTTTTGTTTTCTTGATGGATTTAGTGGATATAATCAAATTCAGATTGCACCTGAAGATCAAGAAAAAACAACTTTTACATGTCCATGGGGAACATTTGCCTATAGGGTTTTACCTTTTGGTTTGTGTAATGCCCCAGCAACTTTTCAATGAGCAGTCCTAGCAATTTTTGCTGATCTGACCACCAAAAGTGTTGAAATTTACATGGATGATTTCACAGTATGTGGACAAACTTTTGATTTTACATTGGAAAATCTTGATAAAGTCTTAACTCACTGTGAAACATACCACTTATCCTTAAATCTAGATAAATGCTTCATGATGATGAAGGAAGGGATAGTTCTTGGTCATCACATCTCTCCTGAAGGGATCCAAGTTGACCCAAAGAAGGTTGAAATCATCAAGAATCTCCTTCCTCCTAAAACTCAGACTAATGTCAGAAGCTTCCTAGGACACATTGGTTTTTACCGCAGGTTTATTCCCAACTTTAGTACAATAGCCGATCCTATGTTTGCCCTATTGACTAAAGATTCTGAATTCTCCTGGACTGCAAAGTGTCAGGAAGCATTTGAAGCTCTGAAAGAGAAATTGATAACTCCACCTGTGCTCAGAGGACCTAATTGGACATTACCATTTCACATACAAACTGATGCCTCCAATACAACAATTGGAGCAGCATTAGGACAAATTGATAATGGTGAACATTATACCATATACAACATTAGCAAGAACTTGACAGGAGCCGAGAAAAATTATACAACAACTGAGAAGGAATTCCTAGCAGTAATTTATGCCATCAACAAATTCAGGCATTATATCACAGGTTATCAAATATTTATTCACACAGATCATACAACCATTAAGTATTTGATGAATAAACCTATGGTAAGTGCAAGAATTATTCGTTGGTTGTTGTTGTTGCAAGAATTTGATATCACTATAATCAACAAACCAGGAAAAGCTAATGTTGTGGCAGATTTCTTGTCCAGGTTGCAGAACACAGATGAAGGGGAATTAGTTGATGACACTTTTCCTGATGAAAAACTATTTGCTATATCAGTTCAATCACCTTGGTTTGCAGATATAGCCAATTATTTGGTCACAGGGAAAGTTCCTCCACATTTCACCTCAAAACAAAAAAAACAATTGATCAAACAGAGTTCTTCTTTTGAATGGATTAAGGGTATGCTTTTTAAGTGCAGTCCTGACCATGTGTTACGTAGGTGCATCCGAAAGGATGAAGTGTATGATATCCTTAGAGCTTGTCATGATGAACCCTCAGGTGGACACTATTCTGTAAAAAGCATAGTTAGGAAAATCTTGGGGACAGGATATTATTGGCCATCTCTTCACAAGGATGTGAAAAAGTACATCGGGCATTGTGATGCATGCCAAAGAATGGGGAAACCCACTCATACAAATGAGATGCCACTGCAGCCTCAAATGGTTTTAGAACCATTTGAGAGGTGGGGGCTTGATTTTGTAGGACCTATTGATCCACCTTCTCAAGGAAAGGTGCATATTCTAGTATGCACTGATTACCTGACAAAGTGGGTAGAGGTGCGTGCTTTTAAACATGCTCGTGAAGAGAAGGTCGCTGATTTCTTGTATACTCAGATTTTTCAGAGATTTGGAGCTCCACGGTCTATCACCACAGACCAAGGACCCCAATTTGCATCCAAAGTCATAAAAGCATTTACAGAATTGTATGAAATCAAACATAGGAAATCATCACCTTACCACCCACAAGCAAATGGCCAGGTTGAAGTAACAAACAGGGAACTAGAACGCATCTTGACAAAAATAGTAGCTTTTCATAGGAAAAATTGGCTAGATAAATTACCTGAAGCAGTTTGGGCCTACAATACTACTTGGAAGTCCACTACTGGATTCACACCTTATGAACTAGTCTTTGGTAAAAAGCCTCTCTTACCTATTGAATTTGAGCTACTAACATTGCGCACAACACTGGAAATTGGAATTGACTTGTCGCAGGCATAGACAGACAGGATTCTACAGCTGAATGCATTGGATGAACTTAGATTGGATGCTCTGCACCAAACTGAGGTAATTCAGGAGCAGAGGAAGTTGTGGCATGACAGTCACATTCAACAGAGGAAACTTCAACAAGGAGATTGGGCTTTACTATTTGATTCTCAATATGAAGACTTCCCTAGAAAACTGAGAACTAGATGGTTGGGACCTTACTGGATTGAGGAGGTATTTAACAATGGAGCAGCTCGTTTATCCCCTATTGATGGGTCACGAAGAAAGTTGGTAGTGAATGGACATCGCCTCAGGGTATACCATACACCTCTGACTAAAGAAGAATTCTTGCAGCAACTTGATAGTTTGGATACACAGCAGGTGGAAGAGATTCCCTCTTCCACTTCAAAACAATCAACATGATCAGTGGATTTCAAGAAAAAATAGAAAATACAAAAAAATCAAAAAATAGAAAACAAAAAGATGAATAAATTCTGAGTATGAATTCCTTCACGGGCATGGTTTCAGGGGAAATCATGAAATTCCTTCATGGGCATAGTCAGGATCAAGAAAAAAAAAAAAAAAAAAGAGAGAAAAGGAGAGGTAAAAAAAAAAAAATAAAAAAAGGGGAAAATCAAGAAAAAAGAAGAGAGAAAAATGAATAACTCAGCAGTGAAAACCTTTTCTTAAGGCACTACTGAGTTGGTGTGCATGAAAACCAGTTTTTTGGCATGCATAACCTTGAGAAATTTCTGAACCATCATTGTACAAATTCACCAAGTGCACTTGTTTTGAAATGTTGCAGAAAATCTCAGCAGAATATCAACAAAGGCAGTCATTCTTCAAAACTGGCATTAACTATTTTTATCAGGTATATATTTCTTACATTTCTTCATTGTAAAATGATTAGTATATAGTATGTGACAATTGACCATTAGCATAAAAGGTATTCATAAGAGTTGGCATACTTAAAAACATGTTTTGAGAATGAAAATATTGATTTCTGCCTAATCTTCGGAACAAGAATGCCAAAAATAGTGCCTATTGTATTATCTTCAGATTGAAATTGTCTTCAGAATGACAACAAAATGAATGTTGCACTTTGTCTTCAGAAAGAAACTTTGTCTTCAGAATGACAATTTGTCTTTAGAATGAAACTTGGTCTTCGGAATGACGACTTGCTGCATCATCTTCGGAATGAAGATCTGTCTTCGAAATGAAGATCTATCTTCGAAATGAAGATCTATCTTCGGAATGAGGATCTATCTTCGAAATGAGGGTCTATCTTCGGAATGACGATTTACCTTCGCAATACAGATTGATCTTCGAAATGAGGATTAATCTTCGGAATAAAAATTTTGCAAAGAAGATTTGTCTTCGGAATGAAGACCTGTCTTCGGAATGAAGTCATAATCTTCGGAATGAGGATTTGTCTTCGAAATGAAGACTTGTCTTCGAAATGAGGTCATAATCTTCGAAATGAAATTTTGTCTGCGTAATTAGTTATAATCTTCGGAAAGAGCATTTCCACGTGGCATCCAAGAAGACAAGGTACGACAAAATCAAAATTTTTAGTTGCATGCGAGGAAGGAACACGTGTCAGTCAGCACATGGTTTGTTTTTGCACTCATTGGAAATACGGAGAACGTGACCAACCATATGCCACCAGTTTTTAATGCCAATTAACATGCACGTGAGAATCTGCAAAACTAATGAGGTGGATCTGACGGCAAGGACATCCATGCAATTATCAACGAACAGGTGTACAGTGCAAAAGTAGAAATGTGTGCCATCTTTCTTTTCGAAGACGTGTTGCGAAGTACAGTGCACAGGTTACGGTTCATTTCGAAGAAGCAGACGAGAAACAGGGCAACGAAGGTTTCAAACTAAAACTCTGCAAATCTGCAACAGAAAATAGCCAGAGATCCAACAGAAGAACAATAGCCATAGTATACAATTTTTAAACAAAAAAAATGGGGCGAAAGATCAGAACAGAGCCTACAGATACCACTTACCTCCGAGAAAATCCGATAGTTGTGCAGATTTTTGAAGATGGAGGGTTTATGCCATTTCTGGATAAATTCAATGGGTCTTCTGAAGATTTGGCTGGCATGTTTGCCCATACGTTCAGAAACAACCGAGCACATGTTAACGGCATGACTATTGAGGTAAGCCCTAAAATTTTAAGTCAGATTACAGAGCTGCCATTAGAAGGGATTTCAATTTCTAGATCTGGCAAGAACACATTGGCAAATGTAGTTAATCAGTTTGTAGAAGAAAATGATAGAGAACCTGAGTACTTAACCCATAACAACACATGCAAAGGGTTAAAAAGGGCCAGCCTGTAGGAACCCTGGGATGAAGTAGCCACCTGGGTAATTAAATTCCTAACCTGTGAAGGGCAGTATGTGCTGTTATCAGGGCATCATTTATGAATTTTGAACCATCTCAGACATGGTGGGCAACAACCAGAAGTTAGGGTAAATCTTCCCCTGTATCTGTATCAAGAGTTAAAGAACATGGCAAAGAGATATCAGGAGGGTAAAGGAAGCCTTCGCCATCATGGCCTCATCAAATTAGTTTGCCAACACCATTTCAGAGGAAACCCTAGGAGTTTTGACAGGTTTTACTCTACCCTAAATGATGTCATTTTTGGGGATGAAAGTGAGGAAGAAGAAGAACCAAATGCTACTGATGTTGCTGTAGAAGAGGAAACAACTGCTACAGAAAATGTTGCAGAAGATGCTGTAGAAGAAACTGCAGAAGGTGCCCCTGAAGCTGTTACAGAACTACACCCCACAACAGCAGCAGAAAACCTTGCTCCTGAACCCTCAACTTCACGAGCTAAGAAACAAAAGAGAAGAGGATCTGGAACTGGCAGCAGAGCAGAAAAACAAAAGAAGGTTCATTTTGCTGAAGCTGCAACTGATTTGTCAGAACAGAGAAGTGAAGCACTTAACCAAACAGAGGCAGAAACAACAAGGGAAACAGAGGCATCTGAAACTGACCCCATGACCCCTGTTGTCACCAAAAAATAGAGCAAAAAGAAGAAGTTTGCATCTGGAACTAGGAGGTCTACAAGAATCCATTTGAAAGAAACTGCAGAATAGGTCATGGAGGAAGAAGATAGACCAAGCAGCCCAGATGTCACAGAGATACAACCAGCATCTGAAAACTTTCCAGAATTCCTTGAACAGATAGCTGAGGCAGAAATTGAGCAGGATGGTTTGGAGGAGGCTACAGTTCAACAGGCTACAGATATGGTAGATACCCTTATAGACAGTCTCACAGAGCCTCCTGAACAAGAACAAACTATTGCAGAAGAAGAGGAAAATTTGGTTGAACAGCCAACTGCAACTGATTTGTCTGCATCAGCTTCTGAAGTAGAAACAGAAGTAGAAGACATCACAGAGCAGCTGAGGGCAGCAAGGAGTGTTGTCAAAACATAGACCAGGTGGATTTCAGAGAAAGAAAGCATCATTGAGATGCAAGAAAGAAAAATTGTAGAGCTTCAGCAAGAAGTGGCAGAACTGAGAAAATTGTTGTCACAATCTGAAAAATAGCCAGCTATATCCCATGATGAAGATAATTTGGCTCAATTGCTTCTGGGTCTATCAAGGACAGATGACTCTGTTGAGGCAGACATAGGAGTCCATCCTAAAACAACACTCCTTCATTCTGAAGAAGTGCCTATTCATTCTGAAGCAGCACCATCTTATTCTGAAGCATTACCTTCTTGTTCTGAAGATGCTTCAGAAATGATAAAGAATATTGTAGAGGATGTTGCAGATGAGCCACCAACACAGGAACAGTCCCAGCAGCAAGAAAATGTTCAAGTAAGTACTCCTATTGAGGTCCCTGCATTTCAACTTGTTACACTTTCAGTAGAAACAACAGATAAGGGGGTACAAGTAGAAATACTATCTGATGACAATCCCATAGAAATAGCAAATAAGGGGGTGCAAGTAGAGTTATTGATAGATGAACAGCCAGTGGAAGTGGCAGAAAAAGGAGTTCAGATAAATCTGTTGCCTAGGATCCCCCCTGTAGTCAGACCACCTAATACTGTGTCTCTAGAGCAGTACAATGCAGACATAGCTAGCTGGATGATTAGATATGAGCAGCTTGCCACTAAAACTGAAAAGTTCAAATTGGAAGCAAAACAGCTAGAAGCCAAGGACACAGAAATTCAGGCATTGAAAGAAAAGGTGTCTGACTTATGCCAAATTGCTGAATTTTTAGTCCAATTTAGATGACCAGCCAGATTTTACAGCCTTATTTTGAAGGAAAAATACCTCAGATGGCAGGTCATGAGGATTACTTCAAACCTTCCATATAAATTGGACACTATTGAAGATTTTTTGGAGGCATATTTTGACAGTCCTTTTGAGCAGAAAAATCTCCTGTGTGAACTATTTTTACACAGTTTCTTCATTCCAGAGGAAGTTGACTCTCATCCTCAAATCTACATTGGAGATGTTCAGTTGAGAGCATTTATGTCTACTTTGCAGAATCAGCTTTACTGGGATCAAGAGAAAAGGCAGAATAAAGTGATTGAAACAAGGGCTGAGTTGTTAGTCAGAGCAATCCAGCCAAATCACCTAGTTATCACCAGGCAACACTTCTCAATGATGAACAGGGATGATATTAAGAGAATGTACTTGAACAATTTGAGGGACTGTGTGGCCAGATTTAACAATTTCTGTGATCACAATTTCTTCCCAGCATTGTCAGTATGCAGAGACAGATGGAATGAACTTTCCATGTCTTTGAGGAAAAGAGAACCTATCTCCCCCATCAACTTAGAATGGTCCAGAAGAAGAGCAGAAGGTGTAGTCCAGCTGATTCAGATCATGCAACATAACTGGATAGGTCTCAGGTTCAGGCCTCCGACCATCATTACTCCAGTTCCATTCTACTTTGAGGAAGATGCCCAGCCTGATGAACAATTTGAAGATTGGCTCAGAAACATTCAAGAAAATAGGGGGTATTACATAGGCAAGAAATTATTCTATAGGTCATGGAATCTAAACATGGACATATGTGATTCCATAGCCCAACAGAATGCATGAGGGCATGCATTAATATAAGTTGGGGGAAAATGATGAGGCCTGGAAATGCCTCAATCATAACATGTTTTGAACACTAAAAATGCCTATAAACTCTTATGTTTTATCTGATATGTTAGTTAAGTTGATTCAATATGTTGTATATTAACCATTTTGCATGATCAATGTATTTGAAATATTATATGCTGATTTTACAGCTTTTTGCATAGTTTTGTGTTCTTTTTGCTATGATTTGCTACAATGGGATATGCTTAGAATAATAGCAGCATTTCACTAATTATGTTTTGATTTGTCTCAAGCATTTATTTCACCTAAATCTGGCAACAGTACAAGCAAACTGTTGTTGTGCAGCAAAAACTGGTCTTTCCCATGTAAATTCCAGCCAGCTGTCCATAAATAGCAAGGCATGGAATTCACATGAGGAAAGGGATGAAGACCATTGGAATTTGATCTTAGGAGATAACCCACCTGAGAGATGCAGAAGGAATCACGGAAAAGCATACATTTGTTCATTTCGAAGTATCTTCGGAATGAACAGATATCTTCGAAATGAAAGAACACAACATCTTCGGAATGAGCGGATCTTCGAAATGAAGAATGCAACATCTTCAGAATGAGCGGATCTTCGGAATGAAGCATGCAGTATCTTCGGAATGAGCGATCTTCGAAATGAGAATGCAGTATCTTCAGAATGAGCGATCTTCGGAATGAGAATTGCATTGTCTTCGGAATGAAGCCACTTATCTTCGGAATGAAGAACAGAATGTGTTTTTGACCTGTTGACCGATTTTTGAAGCCGAAAAAAGGGAAATAAAGGTTGGAAAAGGTAAAGGGAAAGATCTTCCATCTGTCTTTGCCGTCATTGCCGACCAAAGTCATCATTAAGGGAAAGATCAAGTTTTAGTCCTCTTCTAGGATAAAACCAGAATTTGTTGCAGCATTGTAGGATTAGATCTTTTGAGATATTCTTTGTTTGTAATCAGATCATAGGATAGCTATAAATATTGCTCCCATTCAGGTTGAGCCTAGTAGGTAGAAAAGGAGATAGAAAATAGTGAAAAGAGTAAGGAAGCTAGCAGAAAATACAGAGTATAGGTAGAAATTGACTGTTACAGTCCTGTAATAGTTTTTCAGTAGAATTCTTGTAATCATGTCTTTTGATCAATAAAGTGCACCAGTTCTATTTCATATTGCTTGTAAATGAGTGTAATTAAGATTTAGAGAGAGAGAGAGACTTACACCTTCTTCTGGACAAAGAGGTTGGCCACTTCCAGACCTAGGAGGAGGACTAATAAAGCAGGTTTTTATTCTGATTTTGCTACAGTAGAATGAGTTGTAGAACTTGTTATTTCAATTGCTTGTAAACAGTTGACAATATTTGCAGTCTTAGTTTATTTATGCTTAGATTAACCTTGTGCTTAATGTTTTAGTTGCAATCTTACTTTCAGCAAAGCTTCCACTTTATTTCAGATTGTTATTTTTAGAATTTACTATTTTTCAGCAATTTCCTGCATTTTATGTTTTGCTGTTAAAACCTGAACAGAAGATTGACAACCTTCTGTTGCAGAACTTTGACAGTTTTTATTTCCACATTAGATCTAGACTTTCATTACTGCAAAAGTAATTAGATTTCCTTTCTGCAATTAGGATCAGACTTTCAATTCTGCAATTGTTATTTCTGCAATATAATTAGGTCTTATTCTGCAATTGTAATTAGGACTTCATTTCTGTAGTTAATGATTAGTTTCCAATTCTGCAACTTAGATTAAGGTTTATTTCATGCAATTTAGAGATAGGAATGTCCTAAAACCCCCCACACAACCGGTTTCACCAATAAGACCTGTTGCTCTAAATTGACCTAAGTTATAGTTGTTTCACTTCTTCTTCCGTAGATAGCCTTGTACACTGCCCTGGATTGATAGATTCATTGAGAATTAATGATGGTATAACGACTACGCATCAATGACCTCCTTGAATAGTTTATATTGATAGTGCAGGCTCACATGTATAGTGGATAATTATTGTAGCTAACACATGGTTGGTTTTGATAGGCTAGGTCATAAAATCAATACTTGTATCCAATAATATATGGTTCTTTTAAATGCTCCTTCGCCTACCTCCTTCCTTGCATGCATGTCAATAAAATATCATTAGCTAAGGTGGAACTTCTTTTAGTTGATGGTAGGCCTTTATTGTTTAGGTGTTAGCACTTTCCTTCTTGGGTTCCCAACTGGTCTCCATATTTTCATCTTTGGGCTTCAATAGGGATTACTCTTTTTTCCTAACCTCTTATCCATCAAAAGGACCACATGAGTCATTAGATTAAAAATCAACGAATTGCAAGACTTAGCACCCTTGATGTGGTTAGATCTGGGTAGAATATTAGTTATAACCATAGATGGGATATCTAATGGTTAACATAGCTTTTAGGATTATCTACCTTTCATTCAAAACTATTTTTGTCTAACCAAAGGTGGGAAGTTCTTTTTGACTATACTCTTTGGCTTATCTCGCTTTCAACTAAGTTTCTTTGGAGTGAAGTGGGGATATAGGAGAAACTTCCCTATGACTTTGGTGGCTCATAGGGCATTTCACCCTACTAAAAGAAATAAACCCAAACTTCTTACGTTGTTCTTAGGTGTAGAGTCAAAATTAGAAGCTAAAAATAAGTAAAATTTAGAGATGAATGAGGTATAATAATTATTTTAGCTAAATATATTTTTAACATTGTTGTTATCAATATGATATATGAAAGTTAAATATGATATATTTTTAAAATTGTTGTTAAAATTCAAAGGAGTAGAAGCAAAAATCATGGCTTACTTCGTTAGAACTTGGTCAAACGGGCATGTTATAGTGCGACACATCCATTTCAAAGTTCCTCCTGCTCTTATAGCAGAGGTGCCTAGCCTTTCCCTCTCTAGGCTCCTAGTTCAGCATGACAAATACAATTGGGACCCAGAGCTGGAGGGGTTCCCAAATTATCAAGATTTTAAATGGTCAAGAGTTTCTCTAGATTGAGAATTCCTTCCTTCACCTTGGCCAATTGTTTCTATCCCATTGATACAATACCTATCCTATGATGATCCTTTGAAACCTATGTCAAGCTTCCATCTTGCTCTGGTTAACCAAATTCAAGGTTGCAATCCCATGAACATACCTGCATTCCTCCACCAATCCATTTGCCTCTTTATGTTTGGTGCTCACAAGAAGCACTCAACTCCCACTCATTAGGGGCTTTTACTGTCCTTTTTCATCATATTTCCGCCTCCCAACCACCTTTCATTTTAGCCAACCCCATCCAATCCAACCCTCCCCATTCATCCCCTACTCATAGTCCAACTCATTACCTTTCCAGTGAACCCTTGGTGAGTGAGGAATCCCCTGATTTCCATACCCCTATTTCCAAGAAAGGCTCCCCATATGTAGCCACTCCCTCAAAACCCCTTCCTGTGAGTGGCAAGAAACTATCTTTGGCTAAGCACAAGCCCAAATATGAAGAGGCTCCCACCTAGGTCTGAAGGTCCTCTAGAGAAAAGAAGGTTAAAGTAAAATCGAGCCAAAACTCCCCTATCCACATCTTTGAGGACATCAGTAGGAATTCAAACCCCGACACTAGGATTTCCAACAAGATCTCCAGGATGTTCTTCAGGAATTTCATTTCCATATTTGAGAGTGCTAGCTTGGCCATGAAATAGTACCTACAACATAACACACCTAACACTAAGGAGGATAACCCAAAATCTAAGACTCTCTAAGCTCGCTACCAGGGTCAGGTTTCTGCTATTGCTATTTTTTGGTCTTAATTGGGTTTTGTTTCTAATAGAATTGCTTCATATTTCTCCATATTTATGTTTGTTAATGTTTTGCTTCTAAGGGGACCCCTGCGTGGGTACTGGCTTGCTTCATAGAATTTTAGTTTCTATGGTCAATTACCCCTGCATGGGCAAGTTTTATTTTGGTACCGGTGCTACTATCCCCTACATGGGAATTTTAAATCTATCTTCCCCTACGTAGGAATGTTTAAGTGCTCTTGTATCTACCCTCCTTGGAATGGGATTTTGCAACAGTATTTTTCCTATATCTATTAAGGTCTCATATATATCTGGGATTGGGACCCAACCAAAACCCATATAATAGAACCACCAAAATTACCAAAATAAAATATGATATATGAAATATAAGTCTTTAGGTGATCATAACCTTGAGTGTTTAGCTCAAGGTCATGATTTCCTATGAAACCATGATAAAATTCCTTGAGATACGATAAATATGATTTTGGAGCATGGCTACAAGACTTTATTTGTAAAAAAAACGGTCAAGGGAAAAGCAAAGAGATGCTTGAAACCATGAATTGTCATGAATCAATGGTCAAAATTGGCTAAAATTGATTTCAGAGCACGATTGCAAGATTTTATTTGTAAATGGTGTGGTGAGAGGAGAATCCTTATGGTTACTTGAGGCCATGACTACCTTAAATATTGAAGCACGTTTCCTAAAGGGTCTAAAACCATGAGCAATCCCTGTGTCATGGTCAAAATGGTCAAATGAAGCTTGTTAGCAAAATTCAGTGTGTTCTAGAACCTCCTTGAGATTACAACCAATATTTCAACTTAGCAAGAGATGAAGAGGTGACCCTCAACCATGAGCTAAGATGTCCAAAGAAGACATGAAATATCAAAACCACAAATTTCCTCCAAATTATGGATAAACTAGTCAAATGACCCCAAATTTGAAAAGTAAACGTGATTTTGAGGAAAGTAAAGATATAAAAGGAGTTTTCTCACAACCACATGCCAATTCATTCAAAACATGAAAAGTAAAATTAAAGGCATGGTTTTGAGCAAAATCCACATTCATATCAATGGAGGATATTAAATCTATCAAGAATTCAAAATTTAATATAGTTCTTGCATGATCACATGACAAAGTGATCAACAAAGATGAAACCCAAGACCATGGAAGGTGAATCACCTAGTAATATAAATCATTTCAATATGGAAGCTTCTATAATGGTTGATCAATAAGATTTAGTTTAAGGATCTATAATGTTGAGCAACTGCAAGAATAGAGGATGAATGAGATCAATTCTTTATCTAATTGAATTCAACTATTTCAAGAAACACAACTAGAGGCCACCAAGCTTAGAATAAGTTTCAAATAATCATACATAGTTTAAAACATCCTTGTAATTCTCATAATCATAAACAATGTAAAATATATAAATAGAGGTTGAACCCTCACTTTTAAGGGTCGAATCTAAAGTGTTTGCTTGCAATACTGTAATTTATTTTACAAATTAAATAAAGGAGCATTGCTTGGAATGTTTGCCTCCAAATTTTTTATCTTCTTTATTATTTGGTAATAAATTGTAAATTCATTTAAGTTAATGTTCCTAGGATAGTCTATTTTGATGATATTGGATTTCTATCTTAGAATAATTGGAATGATTCATAATATTAATGCATGCTTTTGAGAATCCATTTCTATTATTCTAAGTATTGGTTTATTCTATTAATATTGGATTGCTAGTACTTCAAATGTTTGGAATGGTTCTTGTAGTATGCTATGAGCTTTATTTGTGAAGATAGTAGAAATATGAATGTTGTTAGTTCTAGTGATTTCTTTATATTTGTTCTTTGAAGATATTTGTGTAGAAACCTAAGTTTTTAGCTTCATCCATCCACCTTACATTTTTCATCTCTTAACCCTTTCTTATAACTATCTTTAACATTTTTCCATTTCATTAAAAGAGTCAACATTCATTAATTTGATAAGAAACTAACCTACTTTGGAGGTTGAGTCAAAGCAATTTGATTCATCTAATGTTAGGTTTGGGATGCAACTAGTGGGTGCCTACCTTTAGGAATAATCATTAGATGACAGTTATAGTACATTTCCATTTTTATGTGAATATGAGCCACAATAGTTTCTAGCGTGCCCAATGGTACATTTCATAAAAGTATTATGTCCCATTAATTAAATATTAGTCCCACTGATTCTTTAATTTCTCAGAGGAATCAAGGTTTAGTGAATTGTATTGACCTTACCAAGTGGATAAAGTAAACTCACTTAGTGACTCCCTAAGTTTAGAAACATAGGAGCCCTTTTTCATTACCATTAAATTTCATGTCCATCAAGTGACTTTGTTTTGAGAAAGAATTCAAAATTATAAAGTCATTCTCCCCTTTTAAGCATTAGGTTGTGAAGTTTCTTAGGTCAAAGTTCATATGTTACAAAATACTTCATAAGGTTAGGTTATGGATTAATAGTATTATCCCTCTTAGTATGATTTAGGTCCTCTTTCCATTCCAATCCTTCATGAAATACCTAAAATTATCCTAAGAAACTTACCTAGCTTTGAAAGAAAAGAGAAAGTTGTATTTGAGAATTGTCAAGATATAGCTTCTTTGTCCTCTATTTATAAATTTTATTTGAGGATGTCATGATTAGATTGCTTGTTCTGTACTTCAAGGGTAAGGTTTTTTTTTTGTATAAGTCTTTAGAGGACAAAAGTATCCATACTTGGGTATATCTATATGGAGCTTTTCTTAATGAATTTGATGACTCTAGATATTTTTTCTTGCTACTTACTAAATTTGCATTCATCAAGAAAACTGATCATGAAATCCTATTTTACTTCAATATATATTTCAAGAGAACGTGGAAAATAATTACTCAAGAATATCAACCTTCCTCGCCCAAGAATATCTCTATTATATTCATGCATTTCATCCTAACCTAATTATTCTCATCTTGTAGTCCAAAGAAAAAAGGTTTCTCCATATCTTCCAATAAGCCATCCATGCTAAATATATGCTAATCATAGCAGGTAATATCCCTCCCATAGAGAACACTCCTTTTATCAACCCTCCTCCTAGCCCTCCCCACATAAACCCCCCTAAGGAAGTGGAGTAATGGCCATATCAAAATCTGGGAAACAATGTTATTATTACTACTCAAGATAATAAATTTTAGGAAGAAAATGAATTGAGAATGATGATCCAAACATCAATGCAAACTAAATAAAAATGGAGGAAAATTTATCACACGCTTGAGTGGATGAATTCAATAGCACTAGGCACAGGTGGCAACAATTACATCCTAGCAATGAATCACAATGCATTGGTTCCAACTTTGATAGAGAAGGGAAAAAAGTAGAATTCTAAATACAATAGAGAGAAGAACAATAATATGATGGTCCCACATGATTTCTTCCCATATAATCACATCTAGGAAAAATATGTTTGCTAAATAAGTTTGATGGTATCATAATTGAAGACCAATATGATGGTTTTTAATACACCAGTTAGACAACAATCTCGAGAAGAGATAGAGGTCACAAATAGTTAATGATTGGAAAAAAATTATGAGCATAATCTATGTCCTAAGTTACAAAAGGAGGCACCCAATTATTGTAGGTGAGTTGAAGAGGATAGGAAAATCCTCCAAGGAAGGTCCCAGGTTTGAATCTCCACCCTACCAAAAATTTGAATTGGGTACCCAAAATCCAATTGATAATGTTGGTGCGGGCAGGGCCGGGCATGACTCCCAGGTGACTTTGATGGTGTAGAACCCCTGAGCCAAATTGGGCTATAATATGAAAAATAATATTTATTAAACTCAAAAAATTTCATTACAAACCTCATGTAGTTCTTAGTATTTATAGGGAGTAGGTAATTATGGAGGAAGAGGAGGTGGAGGGATAAGGAAGGAGGTGGTGGGTAATGTCAACGAGGGGAGATGAGGAGGAATAAGGGATGAGGAGGAAGTGAGGAAAGTGGTGAAGAAATAGGAAGGAAGGAGATGAGAGAATATAGGTGAGAATGTAGGTGAGGGAATTTTGAAAGACCAAAAAATCATGCCGACAAATTCTTGATGTGTTCACACTTGGGCCTAGAAATATCTAGATATTTTTGGGCCTAAACCCTTTTCACACTTGCAACATTCTCCCCCTTAAAGTTGAGATAACTGACTACACAGTCTCTCAAATTTAAAAATTGAGCTTTAGCCATCACTTTGGTGAATATGTCAGCAATGTTCTCCAAAGTGTTGCAATATTGACGCTCAACAATTTCATTTTCCACCATATCTCAGATGAAGTGGTACTTCATATCAAAATATTTTGTTCTGCTATGGTGGATTAGATTATATGCCAACTGAATGGCATTGATGTTGTTCCAATAGACTCTGGTTGGACAACTTTGCTGCTCTCCAATCTCTTCTAACATTTTTCTTAGCCATAAGGCTTGAGTACTAGCATAGGTGACTGCTATATACTCAGCTTATGTAGAAGACAAAGCTACTACAATCTAATTTTTGGAACTCCATGTTATTAGTCCTAACCCTAGACTAAAATAGTTCCCTAAAGTTGATTTTATGTCATCAATGTTGCTACCCTAATCACTATCACTGAAGCCTACAAGTTTGATAGTGTTAAATTTATGGTACTGGATTGCAAAATCCAATGTACCCTTCACATATCTGAGAATTCTTTTAGCTACCTAAAATTGCAGCTTAGATGGGCTAGCCATGAATCGAGAGACAAGAGAAACAACATACTGAATATCTGGTCTGGTGTTGGCAAGAAACATCAAACTCCCAACCATGCTTCTAAAAGTGGTCATGTCAACTTTTGGTGCTCCATATTCTTTGCTTAGTTGGATCCCATGTCCAACTAGAGTTGTAACTGGTTTGCATTGCTCCATAGAAAACTTCTTAATCATATCCCCAACATAATTTAGATGACAGATGAAGATATCAGACTCTATCTAATGAAATTCCATTCCAAGGAAGTAGTGCATTAAACCAAGATCCTTCATCTCAAACTGCTTCATCATGGAGTGCTTGAACTCCATATTCACTTTTTCATTACTACCCATGAATATGAGATCATCCACATACAAGCAAACTATGAGGATGTCATTACCTTGCTTCATGTAGTAAAGGGTGGGTTCATTTATGCTTATGGTGAACCCAAAATATTTGAAGTACCCATCAATATGTGAATACCAAGCTCGTGGTGCCTGCTTGAGGCCATAGAGTGCCTTTTTCAGACTGTAAACAAGGTTCTCCTTACCTTGCTCTTGAAATCCTTGAGGTTGCTCAACATACACTTCCTCTGTCAAGTACCCATTGAGAAAGGTACTTTTCACATCCATGTGTTGGAATTTCCATCCCTTGTGTACAACTAAAGCAAGAACTGTTCTGATGGTCTCCTGTCAAGCTACAGAAGCAGATGTCTCTTCATAATCAATATCGTACTTTTGTGTAAATACTTTTGCAACCAATATTGCTTTGTACCTTTAAATGCTTCCATCAGCATTGAATTTGGTCTTGAAGACCCATTTACATCCAACACACTTATTTCATTTAGGAAGCTCTACCAAATCCCAAGTATCATTGTTTTTTATAGAGGTTATCTCTTCTTTCATGGCATCTTGCCATATATTTTGAGTACAAGCCTTCTCATAACTAGAAGGTTAAAGCTGTGCACTAGTTAACAAGGCATAGTTAACTACATCTCCTTGAGGTTCTTGGGAGTAATCATCTCCATACAAATGCATATTTTCAAGTATTTGTAAAATTGAACCCATTTCACTTGCTTGACTTCTAGTATATCATCTTTGAAAATTTGTATCCAACATCTGATAAGATGGATGATGCTGGAGAGTTCTCTTACCTCTTGTTGTGGCTGATCCACAACACACCCCAAAATTGGGGACCCACCTTTTTTGCATGCTTTCAAAGAAGACCGTAGTGGCCCAGATGCTAAAAAATCAAAGGAAGAGCAAAATATAGCAAGAAAAAGAAAGTGTCGCGATATCGCGACATGTTGCTCCGTCGCGACCAGAAATGAAAAGTTGTCGCGATATCGCGACATGTTGCTCCGTCGCGACCAGAAATGAAAAGTTGTCGCGATATCGCGACATGTTGCTCCGTCGCGACCGAAAATGAAAAGTTGTCGCGATATCGCGACATGTTGCTCCGTCGCGACCGAAAATGAAAAGTTGTCGCGATATCGCGACATGTTGCTCCGTCGCGGCCGAAAATGAAAAGTTGTCGTGATATCGCGACATGTTGCTCCGTCGCGGCTAGAAATGAAAAGTTGTCGTGATTTCGTGACATGTTGCTCCGTCGCGGCTAGAAATGGAAAATTGTCGCGATTTCGCGACATGTCGCTCCGTCGCGGCTAGAAATGGAAAATTGTCGCGATTTCGTGACATGTCGCGTTTTCGCGGCCAAGAGCAGCAGAATGCATCATGAAGAGAAAATGTCGCGATATCGCGACGTGTTGTGAAATCGCGGGTCATAGAAGAGAGAGAAAGACAGAATGGAAAATTGTCGCGAAATCGCGACATGTCACAAAATCGTGGTCAAACCAGTCAAACAGGGCAAGGCACTAAAGATGTCACGATTTCACGACAGGAAGCAGCCAAGGGGTACGAAGATGAAAAGCATCGTGATTTCATGACAGGAAGCAGCCAAGGGGTACGAAGATGAAAAGCGTCGCGATTTCGTGATAGAAAGCAGCCAAGTGGTACGAAAAGAGAAAACATCACGATTTCACGACAGGTAGCATCTGCACAACCCAAAAGAGAAAAACATCACGATTTCATGACAGGTAGCATCTGCACAACTCGAAAGAGAAAAATGTCACGATTTTGCTACAGGTTGCATTTGCTTGGCTGCTGACAGAAAAATGTCATGATTTCGTGACATGTCTCATTTTCGTGATGCATGATGACAAACAAGGCTGCTGACAGGAAAATGTCGCGATATCGTGACATGTCTCATTTTCATGATGAAAGAAGAAAAGCTAAGCTGCATACATAAAAACGTCGTGATATCGCGACATGCTATTTTTGGTCACGATTTACAGGGGGCAGTTATGAAACATGCAAAAAAGTGTGGAACACGTGGCATAAAGGTGTAAGGGTTATAGAGGCGTTACAGTTCACAGAAAATATTAAACGTTTCGATGTAGAACAGAAAGTCAAAGACAATGAAGAGGCATGGAAGATGAAGCGATGCAGTTTGGGAAATGAAATGAAGCGTCATGGAGTGAAACAGAGAACATTGCTAGAAAGTATAAAAGCAGAAGCATAGATTGGTACAGGGGTCGAAAACCGCTGCGAGTAGAGTTGCAGTGCCGAAGGCGAGAAGCCATTATGGGCCTGCTTAGGAGTGTTTTTCTTCCCCTTTTTCTGGTTTTGAGAAAACTAGAGATTCTATTATTGTAAAATGACCAATTTTTAATACAAAAAATTCAGAGAGTTGCACCTCATTGGCAAGAAAGAAGGAGTTGTTTTACTGCATGCGAGGATTTAATGTTTATCTTTCCCCTTTTCAGATTTCTAGGCTTATAGGTGAAGTTTAATGCAAGTTCTCTTGGTTGCTTCATGCGAATGTCTAAATCTGAAATCACGATTAAAACCCCCAGAGACCAGCACTTAACTTATCTGGATTGTGCATGTTTTGCAGGTTCAATAAGTTAGGTTGCATGCATGGAAACCTCATTAGCTTCGGTTTTGTCAGAATAGGATTGCATCACCCTGAATGCATTTCATTTTACTTTTGCATTTTATTTTCATTTTTTTCTGCACTTTATTTTATTTACAGGCATTAAAAAAAAATAAAAAAAAATAAAAAACTAAAAAATCTCAAAGTCAAAAAATAGAAAATTTCCATTTCTAGGCCAGAATTTCATTTTACGAGTTTTGTTTTTCATTCATGAGCTAGATGATGATATTCCCTTCATAAAATTCCAATTTCATTGAAGGGGTTATGTTTCAAGGCATTTCATCAGTTTCCATTTTGAAATTACAACTTGGTCATATAGAGATCAAATCATATTTGCTTTATTAGGGTTCAAAGAACAATCATTAAAGTTTCACGGTAAAATAAACCAGCATTGCCCCTTGTTTTCAGTTACTTGCAACCACTAAGGTGTTCCAAGCATTTTAATCGAATATCTTCATTTGAGATCATTAATACATAGATGTAAAATGCTAACATAGCGGAACCTTGGAGAAATTGTTTATTAAATTTCTTTGCAAGAGAGGATTTAGAACCCAAATCCTATCGGAGAGTGTGTTTTCACAATCGGGTGAAAATACCACTCAACAGATTGGCGCTAGAAGGAGGGCTGGATGGGTTTATTTTAGTGAGATTTAAAATTTTTGTATATTTCATGCCCTACTGATTGTTATCTTTAGCCTTCTAACACCACTCAATAGATTGGTGCTAGAAGGAGGGCATGAAAAGGTTTATTTTATCGTGATTTTAGATGCTACGGGTTTATAATTGTTTAAGAGCTTTACATTGCTAAATATTTCAAGTCCATTTGATTAGCATCTTCGGCCTCCTCTAACACCACTCAATAGATTGGCGTTAAAAGGAGGGCCTGAACTGGTTTATTTCATGGTGATTTAAGTGCTACAGGGATTTAAATTTTGAATATTTCATGCCCTATTAATTGTTATCTTTACTCCTCTAACACTCGGCAGATTGTTAAAAGGACGGCCTGAATTGGTTTACTTTATTCTATTTTAAGCAATTCAGGTATGTTGTATATTTTTCTGATTGTTCATACAGAAACAATGTGATTTGATTTAATTTTGAAAATTTTGGTTTTGACTAACAAAGTGTTGTTTTCATGCAATTACTTTTCATTTGATTTTAATGAATACATCTCTTAGTTGATGCTAACTTGATTTTTTATACATTGCAGGTTGAGTATTCAACAGATTTGGTTCTAAAAATACATTTTAAGTTTCACCAATGGCAACACTTGAGGAGCAAATGGTATCCCTAAGAGCTCAAATAGCATCTCTAAGAGAAAGAATGGTATCTACAATGGAGGATCATTATAAGGGTTTGTCTATACATGTGATACCCTATCATATTCCTAAAATGTTATTGGATTTTTTACGGTGTTTTAATCAAGAGGTGCCACTAGAATACTTGCAAAGACTGCATGTCTACAAGAATACATTGTGTCAATTCCAGATTTTCTATGAGGAGGTGGCTTGTAAGTTATTTGCATACATTTTGGATGATAAGCCATTCTTTTGGTATAGCCAACTACCCATGGAGGTTAGGACTTCTTGGATACAACTAGAAGCAGCCTATCTTTATCATTTTGGTAATCAGGTTGACTTAGAAATCTTGAAAAATCAGTTTACCTCCATATGTAAAGAGCCTAATGAATCCTTGAGTCAATTCAATGGAAGATTTCGTGAGTTGCACTCCCAAATGTGGGAAAATTTTAACACATTAGAAGAGGAAGCCATGGAAGTATACCTAGGAGCCATACACCCCACACTTGCTTCACACATTGAGAAAAAAATGAGTGGTTTGTCTCTAGAGAAAATCCATGAGATCTTGGAAGAGATAGAACGGCAAGGTCTTGAAGAAGAAAAGGCACAACATGTTCATATGAGAGATTGTTCTTTTGATGCCAACCTACACCAACCATCAAATATAGCACCCTCCACTCCAATGATATCTAAGGTAAATGATCAAGGGGATGAATTTGAATATCCAAATTTTACAACCACCTTAGATGTAGTCCACGAGGAGGTGCAAATGGCTAAGCCAACATCCGCTAGTGAGGATTATGCAGAAATGATCTCATTCATAGAGATACACGATTATCCGGATGAAGGGGTTCTAAATTCAACAATGTTTGATATATGTGATAGGATGGAACCCACCATAGAATTGAATGAAGTGGTTGAAAGTGAAATGGAAAGAAAATCAATAAATAAATTTGAAGATATGATAGAATTTCACCACTTGTTCTTGGAAGATACTATTGATGAGATGTGTAAAATTAACAATCAAGAAATTCTTCACCCTCCAAATTATGATAAAATTGAATCATGGGTTACTAATTTGGACGATGATAGCCTTACAAATTTGAATTCAAGAAACGACCCACTTTTGGAAATAATTGAATCATCTAAGGAAGGTGAAGATGAATTTGATGAGAAACACATTGATGAAATGGAAGATGTTGAAGAAGTAGTTGAACGTCACCACTTGATTTTGAAAGAGGATTATTATGATGCTTGGAAGAAGTGGGAAGACTACACTCAATCCAAAACTACTAATGAAACTTGTGTGCCAATTGATATACTGGACAACATAATCGCCTACTTGAAGGAAGATATTACAACTCCTGTACAATTTGAGGATGTTTTGGAAGAGGGTTTCAAATCTCATCAAATTTTGGAAGATTATAATGATTCTATTACCAAGGACAAAGAAGAAAATGAATTGATGAATGAATCAAAAGATCATGTCACAAATACCATGGAGTTTCATCTCACAGATCTGGATGACGATTTTCACAATGGTTGGGGGAGATATGATAATGCATTCTTTTCTCACATCCCTATAGATGAAACTCATATTTCACTTGATATGCAGGATGTTGAACCTTCTACATCATACGAAGATCTCATATTCACAAGATTTGAAAAGGTGACAAAATTCGATCATGTTGAATATAAATTCATTGAAGGTGCGGATGCAAGTTTGCATGATGATTTGGAGGATTCAAATGAAGAGATACCATGGATAGTGAACAAAGAATTGGAACCAAATGACAAAGAGATTGATCAATTGGAAGCAACTCAAATGAAGGATCATCAAGATGAGTCATGGGACATACACTTTGACCAAGAATGTTTGAGGATTGAAAAGGATGACCATATTTTGAATTTAAATAATGTTTATGGTGAAATGTCATTAAAGGTAAATGAAAAACAAGGTATAATTTTTAATCACACCTTTAATAACATTGTTTTAATGAATGGAAAAGAAGTTGATGCACTTGAATTGTTAAATCAAATTCATCAACAATTGCTAATCGAATCTAGGGTAAAAACTGTTAATGATCCTAATTTAGTAAATATCCTAGATGCTTGCAAACTGTTACACAAATTTGATTGGCCTACAAATTTGGAAAATAATTTGGCTTTAAAATTTGTAGAAATAGGCTCCTACTTACAAAATTGCATATTGGAAGAAGATAGCCTAATTCTAAATCAAAGATTGAGTTTTGAAATGGAAGTTTTAGAGAATAGACAAGATAAAATTGAATATCAATCATTGTCTAATCAATTTGAAAATTTGAAGCTCACCTATGGGAATACTAATGGAACTAAATTTAATTGGTGGGGTGAGAGAGGAAAGTTGAAGTGGGTTGCATTGTTTGGTCTTGTCTTGTTTTTGTTGGATTCCCACAACATTTGGCATGCATATCATGTTATATTTTTGTTAAAATGTTCTAATCATGTTTGGGATCCAGGAAAGTGATAGTCCAAGCTTTGCATCATCTTGTATTATAGTGTACATTTGTATATAGATTTTGGTTTTTGGTTTTGGGTTTGTGTTTTCAAGTTTCATTTTGGGATTGCTATTTGGATTTGGATTTAAGTTGTGTGTTGGTCCTTTGGACATTTTTGGTTTGTTTATGAAAAAAAAAAAAAATTGGTTTTGAGATGTCAACTTATGCCTAAAATCAGGAGAATATGAAACATTGGAATTGTGTTGTAGAAAGCTCCACAAGTAACACAAACATTTAAATGATATCGTTTGAATCTTGTGATGCATGAAGTTGTCAGTTTTGCACATTATGGTAAAGTAGATGATATATTCCAAAAGAAGCTATGCATTCACATCGCATGTCACATTCCACATGGCATATATACATGTCATCTCAAGTTACATTTTCATTTCATGTGCAATCATTGAGAAGGTGTCGAATCCTCTTAGGGTTATTCTATAACATAAAACATAAAAAAATCCTAAGGTTGGGAACTGATGTCCGAACTATCTTGAACCAAGCACATTCCATGCACATTAAAAGAATCTTGAGCAAAATGGTCAAAACCATACTTGGATGAAAAGGTGAGGTGAAAAGAATATTTCATGTTTGTCCTATCATGCAACATAATCCTTGAAAAAGTGGTTTTTACCACTCCCATAAAAGCTTAAAGCCTAAAACCAGAGTAGTAAGGATAGGGTTAAATCCTCATCGAACTTAGGTTGAGGATCCAACTCCCCAAAGCTCTGATTTGACCTACATGGAGTAGTAAGGATAGGACATAATTCTCATCTCGCTTAGGTTGAGAATCCGATTCCCCAAAGCTTCCATTTTTCCCACTTCATCATAAAGCTTGGATTGGAAGGATAGTACTACATGTCCTCTGCAAAGGATGGGTAGTCATCCCAAAGGTCCAAGTAATAAAATTAACTAATATTTCCCATTTTGTCTTAATATTGGATTGGAAGGATCGTACTACATGTCCCTAGCAAGGATGGGTAGTCATCCCCAAGGTCCAAAGTAAAAAATTAATATTTCCCATTTCATCTCAATATTGGATTGGAAGGATCGTACTACATGTCCCTAGCAAGGATGGGTAGTCATCCCAAAGGTCCAAGAAATAAAAGAAAAAGAATGAATGAAGCCAAACCAGGGATTATGGGGTTAAGTATGCTCATGCGTGGCAACATGTCTTGTCTAAAAGCAAGACCACTGATTGCTCATATGGATAGACTAGCTTGACCATTTCATCCATAATGGTTAAATCATTTTGTTTAAGATGAGGTAATGAACTCTAAATCAGAATAGTAAGGATAGGGTTAAATTCCCATCTCGCTTAGGTTGGGAATCCTATTCCCCAAAGTTCTGATTTCACTTACACTTGCACATGGGTTCAAGATGGTAGTGACACATAACCAACTTTGGGATCTAATAAATTAATTTAGTATACATATATTTATTTGGCCTTAAGAGGGTTTGACAGCTTTAATATGTTTGTTCATGATATTAGAAGGTTTGAGCCTTTGCAATGCAGGTTGTCATATCTTTAGCATCTTCATCATGCATCAAATCCTGCACAAATTATTCATAGCCTTGCATACAAATCATAAGTGAAACTGACAATGGAATGTTGATCAAGTTCAAGCGATAGGGAATGAAAACACATTGCACACACCGAGCTGATACTTAATGATTCTGATGTTTCATGTATTTTTGATCTATCGGTATTAGTTTATCCTTTATGTGCTGACGCTTGTATCTAAGCTTCTATATTTCAAGTTGGGTTCTCACCAAAATGCTCAGGAGCATTTGACAGTAGAGTCGCCATTTGTTGTGGCTGATCCACAACACACCCCAAAATTGGGGACCCACCTTTTTTGCATGCTTTCAAAGAAGACCGCAGTGGCCCGGATGCTAAAAAATCAAAGGAAGAGCAAAATATAGCAAGAAAAAGAAAGTGTCGCGATATCGCGACATGTTGCTCCAAAAAAACAATACAGAAAATGAAAAGTTGTCCGATATCACACATCCCGTCGACCAAAATGAGAAAAGTTGTCGCGATATCGCGACATGTTGCTCCGTCGCGGCCAAAAATGAAAAGTTGTCACGATATCGCGACATGTTGCTCCGTCGCGGCCAAAAATGAAAAGTTGTCACGATTTTGCGACATGTTGCTCTCTCGTGGCTAGAAATGGAAAATTGTCACGATTTCGTGACATGTCGCTCCGTCGCGGCTAGAAATGGAAAATTATCGCGATTTCGTGACATGTCACATTTTTGCGGCCAAGAGCAGCAGAATGCATCATGAAGAGAAAATGTCGCGATATCACGACGTGTTGTGAAATCATGGGTCATAGAAGAGAGAGAAAGACAGAATGGAAAATTGTCGTGAAATCGTGACATGTCACAAAATCATGGTCAAACCAGTCAAACAGGGCAAGGCACTAAAGATGTCACGATTTTGCGACAGGAAGCAGCCAAGGGGTACGAAGATGAAAAGCGTCACGATTTCGCGATAGGAAGCAGCCAAGGGGTACGAAGATGAAAACGTCATGATTTCACGATAGGTAGCATCTGCACAACCGAAAGAGAAAACGTCATGATTTCACGATAGGTAGCATCTGCACAACCCGAAAGAGAAAAACGTCACGATTTCGCTATAGGTTGCATTTGCTCGGCTGCTGATAGAAAAATGTCATGATTTCGTGACATGTCTCATTTTCGCGATGCATGATGACAAACAAGGCTGCTGAGAAAATGTCGCGATATCGCGACATGTCTCATTTTCGCGGTGAAAGAAGAAAAGCTAAGCTGCATACATAAAAACGTCGCGATATCGCGACATGCTATTTTTGGTCGCGATTTACAGGGGGCAGTTACGAAACATGCAGAAAAGCATGGAACACGTGGCATAAAGGTGTAAGGGTTACAGAGGCGTTACAGTTCACAGAAAATATTAAATGTTTCGACGTAGAACAGAAAGTCAAAGACAACGAAGAGGCATGGAAGATGAAGCGATGCAGTTTGGGAAATGAAATGAAGCGTCACGGAGCGAAACAGAGAACTGCATTGCCAGAAAGTATAAAAGCAGAGGCACAGATTGGTACAGGGGTCAGAAACCGCTGCGAGCAGAGTTGCAGTGCCGAAGGCGAGAAGCCATTCTGGGCCTGCTTAGGAGTGTTTTTCTTCCCCTTTTTTTGGTTTTGAGAAAACTAGAGATTCTGTTATTGTAAAATGACCAATTTTTAATACAGAAAATTCAGAGAGTTGCACCTCATTGGCAAGAAAGAAGGAGTTGTTTTTTGCATGCAGGATTAAATGTTTATCTTTCCCCTTTTTAGATTTCTAGGCTTATAGGTGAAGTTTAATGCAAGTTCTCTTGGTTGCTTCATGCGAATGTCTAAATCTGAAATCACAGTTAAAACCCTAGAGACCAGCACTTAACTTATCTGGATTGTGCATGTTTTGCAGGTTCAATAAGTTAGGTTGCATGCATGGAAACCTCATTAGCTTCGGTTTTGTCAGAATAGGATTGCATCACCCTGAATGCATTTCATTTTACTTTTGCATTTTATTTTCATTTTTTTTCTGCACTTTATTTTATTTACAGGCATTAAAATAAATAAAAAAATAAAAAACTAAAAAATCTCAAAGTCAGAAAATAGAAAATTTCCATTTCTAGGCCAGAATTTCATTTTACAGTTTTGTTTTTCATTCATGAGCGAATGATGATATTCCCTTCATAAAATTCCAATTTCATTGAAGGGGTTATGTTTCAAGGCATTTCATCAGTTTCCATTTTGAAATTACAACTTGGTCATATAGAGATCAAATCATATTTGCTTTATTAGGGTTCAAAGAACAATCATTAAAGTTTCACAGTAAAATAAACCAGCATTGCCCCTTGTTTTCAATTACTTGCAACCACTAAGGTGTTCCAAGCATTTTAATCGAATATCTTCATTTGAGATCATTAATACACAGATGTAAAATGCTAACATAGCGGAACCTTGGAGAAATTGTTTATTAAATTTCTTTGCAAGAGAGGATTTAGAACCCAAATCCTATCGGAGAGTGTGTTTTCACAATCGGGTGAAAATACCACTCAACACCTCTATATGGAGAATTAATATCCATTGGTGAGGAACCAAATGATCTTTGTGGATAAGAACTTGGTGATGATGATGATGAACTTGAAGTCGAATGTCTTCTTGGGCTTGGAGGAGGAGGAGGTTTCTTGATTTTTTGTGTTGCCTATTGATTTTGTGAAGAATCTACATCATGAGATTCAACATCGCTATAAATTAGGGGATTTCCCCATTCTCCACCTTCATAAAAAATCACATCCCTAGAAAGTATTATCTTTCGAATCCTAGGATTGTAGAGTTTGTAAGCTTTTGTGTTCTCATAGTACTCTATAAAAATGCATGCTTGACTCTTAGGATCGAGCTTCTTCCTCTGTTCATCAGGAATGTGTGAGTAAGCCAGTGAACCAAACACTCTAAAATGTTTGACATTCGGTTTCTTACCATACCATGCTTGGTAAGGAGTTTTCCATTTCAAAGTTGAAGTAGGGCTCCTATTCAAAATATACACACTGGTCCTGGCTGCATCTACCCAATACATATTGCTCAAATGTCTCGTCTAAAGCATAGATCTTGCCATCTCTACAATGGTGTGGTTTTTTCTTTCAGCTACACCATTCTGCTGTGGAGTATAGGTAGTAGTGAACTGCCTCTTTATTCCATGTTTTTTACAAAAATTCAAAAATTTATTAGAGGAGTATTCTCCTCCTTTATCTGATATAAGACACTTAACATAATATCCACTCTCATTTTTAACTCTTGCTTTAAAATCTATGAAGCAATGAAATGCTTCATCTTTATGTTTCAAAAAATATATCCAACACATTCTTGAAAAATCATCAATGAAAAGAAGAAAGTAAGAGTTGTTACCAATGCTCTTGGTCTGCATCGAACCACAGATGTCTGAATGCACTAGTTGGAGTGGATAACTAGCCCACCATGCTTTTCCATGAGGAAATTTGGTTCTAGCATGCTTGCCCAAGGCACAACCTTCACAGACTTCCTTATTGTCTTGTACTTTAGGAAGTCCGATCACCATTGCTTGAGAAGTTAACAACTTCAAACTGGCTAAATTCAAATGACCGTATCTCAAGTGCCATAGCACACTTGGATTTGCAATAGCAACATTTACTAATTGATCTCCTCATGGATTGCCAAAATTTAAAGGAAATAACTTCTTCCTTGTCATTGGTACTTGAGTAATGACTCTATCACTATTACTCTTATAAAAAATAGTACATTTATCCTCATAAAATAGCAACTTATAGTTCTTCTCTAACATTTGACCAACACTTAAAATATTGTATTGGAAATGAGGTGTGTAATAGATATCACTTACTTGTTTCATGCATTCTTTTGTTGGAACCTCCATGGACCCAATACCTTCAACTGCCAATGACTTGTTGTCTCCCAATTTGATGTTGGATTTGTAGAAAGAATCCAGATTAGCAAAGATTTATTCTTTGCCACTCATATGATTTGAACACCCAGTGTCCAAGATATAGGTATCATTCAGGTTCTGATCTGACTTGCCATATGAGAGAGAGATTTGAGGTCCCTTCCTCTTCTCCAAAATTTCCATACTAACTGCTCTGGCTCCTGATCCCTTGTGAAGATTTTGACCAAGAGTCATAAGCAAAGTGTCCAAGTTTGCAACAATTGTAGCAAGCTTGTTTTGACTTGTCACTTCCTTTTCCTCATCCAGGATGCTTCCCTCTGTTCTGTTGTCCACCTCTATTATGAGCTCCACCTCTGTTTGAAGATCCTCCTCTATAAGGAGTGCCACCTCATGGACTATTCATACCTCTACCTCTGTGCTGAACTCTACCTCAACTTTTGCCTTGTCATTTTCCTTCTTGTGAAGCAAAGGCTTTGTCATCACCTCTATGGCTAGTGGAAGGAGATTCTTGCAATCTCTCTTCATGTGAAAGAAGAGAACCAATTAGTGCATCAAAGGAAAGTGCAGTCAAATATTTTGACTCTTCAATAATGATTGCTACATGATTCCACTTAGGAAGAAGTGTTCGCAACACTTTCTTCACCACAACATTTGGTTTAACTTCTTCACCTAGAGTGACCATTTTATCTACTATGACTTTGACTCACATGCAGTAGTCTCCTACTTTTCATTCTCCTGCATTATGAGATTTTCAAAATCTCTTTTCAGAGTTTGAAGCCTGACTTGCTTTACTTGATCACTCCCTTGAAAACTTTCCTTTAAATCCTTCCAACCATCTTGAGTTGTTATACAGGATGCTATTCTAGGAAATATGCTTTTATCTAGGGCCACTTGTAAATGATATAGGGCAAAGGAATTGTCTTTTTGGGCTTCTTTCTTGGCTTTTCTATCAGTAGCACTTAAGGTAGACCAGTCAGTAGGAGAGGGTTTTGTGTAACCCTCTTCAACAATTTCCCATAAACCTTTACCAATCAACATAGTTTTCATTTTAATTGACTAGTATTCATAATCACTACCATTAAATTCAAGAATTGGGAGATTTGAATTTGAATCCATTTATACTACTTGAAAGCAAACTTTCATTTGACTAAAAATAGGAAGTACAAAGCAATTACTAGTTCAAATCAAATCTAGATTTCTTAACTCTCTAACTGATTTCTTGTTCTTCTTCTTATGGATTGCCCAGTACTTGAGGCCCAAAAGTGTCTACAATGGAATCCTCATCGTCACTGATGAAAATAATTTTAGGAGCTACCACAGGCTCGACTTGTGCTAGCTCAGCCTCTGCTAGCTCAGGTTTCGCTGGATCAGGCTCTATTGGCTCAGGCTCTGGAGAGCATGGGGAATAGCTTTCAATGGATTGTTTCTTATATTCAAATGCCACTAAATTGGACTCCTCCACTTGTTTTCCAAAAATATTTTCCTCTGAGTCAGCATCGTATCCAGAATCAAGCTTCCTCTAGTGAGCTATCACTAAATTTTGCAGTTGATTGAATACGGTTTGTATTTTGTCTCGCTGGACCCTCTCATCAAAAGACTTAGAAAATTATCTCCTAAATAGAGAGCACAAATCATGGTAACATCCAGTAGATCTGATCATCTACTCATCAAGGCAAAAAGAAAAATTCATTAGAGCTTCTGAGGTTACAATTTTTGCTCTTTTACAGCCACTGAGGCTATTACACAAAATTTTTAGCCTTGAACGGGGTTCCAAGGGGTAGCTAAACGGGTGCTCTGGAAGGCTTCCCATCACTTTTATGTTACCCCTTTTTACAAGGATTGCCCTTTTAAAGTTTTCAAAAAATCAAGCTTTTCAAGCCCCTTGGGAGATTTACAATTTTCCATAGTCTCTAAAGTTTTCAATTAAATTTTTATAAAGCATTTTTTAAAACAAACTTTAATTTAATAATAAATTATGCTTTAAAAAATTATAAAAACAATTTTTAAATAATTTAAAAAGCAAAAATTTAATTATTAAATTAAATTAAACATTAATAAAAGGCTTTTAATAAAAATTAAATGAAAAACTTAATAGAAAACCTTAAAAAACAAAAACCTTTTGTTTTTTTTTGTGGAGGAGGAGGATCGAACACTCGATCCCGTGCTACCAAGCAGGATGACCTAGCCACTACACCACGTGACCCCTTTGGAACAAATAGTGCTTGAACCTTTATTTATGCTGCAATTGAAGATATTTTAATAAAATAAAATAAAAACTTTTTGTCGCGTCCCGACGAGTTTCGAACCTAGGACCTCTTGTTTGCAATGAAGAACTTTTGTCGACCATGCTACACCGTCCGACGGGTAGCAAAGGAGACAAATAAAATATTAAACGTGCTTTAGAATTTTGTTTTTTTTCTAAAATAGGGACTATTATCCTACATGCGACAGAGTATTGAAAAGTAGATGGTTTATAAGTGCAAGAACAAATAATGTAAAATGATTGCCTCTGGGTAATCGTGTCACCTTGATTTTATTGCGTTTGGCCACTCCCACAATGCCATGTGTCACCTTTGCTTCCTCAATGCCACATCACACCTCTGTGCCACGTCCACACATCTGGATGCCAGCGCAGTGCCACCTTAGCACCACGTATCCTTCTCTCTGCCTCCCACATCAATGCTCAAACTGTGTACCACCAGTCATCATCCATGCCAGCTCATCTCCCTATGACTACCTCAAGATCCATGCCCTCAGATCTACCTCAGAGTCTATGCCCAAATCTTAGATCAACACCTCAGACCTTGGTTTCTATGCCCTCTTGGCACTCCTCGAACCCTACGCACACTGGCTCTGGTACTAGTGAGCCAAATCGGGCTATAATATAAAAAATAATATTTATTAAACTCCAAAAATTTCATTACAAACCTCATGTAGTTCTTAGTATTTATAGGGAGTAGGGAATTATGGAGGAAGAGGAGGTGGAGGGATAAGGAAGGAGGTATGGGGTAATGTCAGCGAGGGGAGACGAGGAGGAATAAGGGATGAGGAGGAAGTGATGAAGGTGGTGAAGAAATAGGAAGGAAGAAGACTGGTAAAAAGGTAGGCATATTGAGAAATTTTATGATGATGGTACTCAATCACCCACATTGGATCATCATGCAAGACCTAATGGTTATTGATATTCCTTTATTAGTTGGCATATGTTTATCTAAAGATATCCTTAGGTAGGCTGGGGGATATCTCAATAAAGAGTTGAACTAGGTAGAGATATCTTGAATTAATAAGGCAATTAATATACCCATACAAGGGCTTCATCCTTTTCATTGAAAGATATGAACAACAAGAAGTGATCCCGCTAAAGAAAACTATTTGTGGGATGAGGTCAAAATAGATAGTTTTCCACATGAAAAAATAAGTCGATCAGAGTACTACAAAATATATTTGAATTAGAGGCCATAGAAGGAATATAAAGTCATATCTATCCCCTAATAGAGCATAAGGAACCCCAACTTCCTTTTTTATTGTTCATATATGGAACAATAATTATCAAAAGGAAGCAATAAGGTTGAACATTTTATCAAAAGCAATCATGGATGGTGTATTTAGAAAAATCTTTAGAAGAGGTAATACTTAGTTTGGTAATAATCAATAGATATTTGTATGATATAAGAGCTACACTTGGCTAGGACATAAAATATCTAAGAAGAAAGAAATAATTAGAATGGTTTCACAAGGTTGAAAATATTTGTGAACTATCATATAAGGAATATGAAGAAAAATATAAATTTGGTACCATTTGATCTGGGCATTGCAGATTCACCAAATAAATAAAATTAAAAATCTTTGGAGCTAGGTATGGGTACAAACACCATATTTTTATGTACATAATTGATAAGTAAATAAAAATTATAACTATAACTATGATGAAATAAGTAGAGAAAGCTCACGTGAGAACATGTGCCTTACATCACCCTATATATATACTTAAAAGGAATAAGAGGATAATATTGTGGTAGCAAGCTAAGTAAATCAAAACACTCCATAGCCTAATGGAAAAAGGCATATGCACTCAATAATGGTAGAAGATATACCGAAATATCTAATATGACATTGATAGAACTACCATAACTCATGCAAAGTGAGGGAACATGTCATACCAGGCATAAGATGATGCAAAAAAAATATAGAGTGTGATTAGGAAAGGAATCAATTCATGTATGAAGGGATAGCTCAAGGAAGGCCAAATATTTTGAAAGGGTGCTCAATCATGAAAATATAGCTCCATGGCCATCAACTGATGAAATGATATCTCAAAGACTGAACTCTATATAATATTTGGTATGCATTTCAAACCAAATTATAATATCACCATGAGGATGAGCCTAAGAGTGTAGAAAAATATTTATATGGTCGATTACAAGTAGCTAAAGAAGTTCCTACTAACCTACACAAGAAAATGAGAGAACCACAATAAAAATAGATGATGACATACAAATGGAAAGAATATGAGTCCATGGTAATATATTTGTTCTTGAAGCAACTCCGAGTAGCAATGGAGTATACTCATGGAGGTATATTTTTGTTGGTTCTATCCATAACTTCGATATCCCCATTTCCCATTTTTTTATTTTCTCTTTTGTCTATCTCCAACGCCATAGTTTGGTTTCTTTACATTCACTTGTAAAATTTACCAAAAACACCTTAGTTTGTTGATACATCCATTTCCTCTTCCTATCATTTCCTATAAATTTAGTGTTATATTTTGTCCATATCCTTTTATTTTTTCTATTAGTTGCACATATACCCCATATCCCTTCCATCCAACATTATCCTTCATTCTATAGCCATTAGTAGATTCATTTATTCTCTTGTAGTTTCCTCTTCTCCCCAATTTTTTTCCCCAGTTCTTTTTGTTCCTTCTTCCATGAGAAAGTGTTGATTTTAAGATAAGGCTATCTGAGTTCTATGACTTTTTAAGTAAAATCCCCTGAAAGGTGACAAATATATGGTCAATTTTCTACCACATTGTAAAGAGATAAGAGAAAGAACATGTAGAGTAGGCTACATTACTAAGAAGATAGCCAACTTTTTCAAAAAATGGATGTGTTCAGGAAGAGGCTAAAAGCCATGAGTTTTCTCAAATTCATGTCAAAAAATATTCAAATCCACTCAAAGAGAAAGGATCATGGCTGTGAGATAACAATTCCTCAAAACTATGCTTATATTGGCTAAAAGATAAGTCTTTAGATGATCGCAACCGTGAATGTTTGGCTCAATGCCATGATTTTCTATAAAATTATGGTCAAATTATTTGAGATGATCCTTGAGCATGGACACAAGACTATATTAAAAACAAAGTGACCAAGTAAAATCAAGGAGATGCTCAAAATCATGAATTTTTGTGAATCTACGATGAAAATGGTCAATATTAGCTAAAATTGATTTTAGAGCACGCCTGTGATATTTTATTTGTAAATGGAATGGAAAGAGGAGAATCCTTATGGTTACCCAAGGATATGAATACCTTAAATATTGAATCATATTTCCTAAAGGGCCCATGACCATGAGCAATCTCTACATAATGGTAAAAATGGTCAAATGAAGCTTGTTAACAGAATTTAGTGTGGCCTAGAATCTCCTTGAGAACATGACCAATATTTCAACTTAGTAGGAGATGAAGAGGTGGATTGTGACCACATGCTAAGATTTCCAAAGAAGATATGAAGTCTTGAAATCATGGATTTCCTCCAAATCATGGTCAAACTAGTCAAATGGTCCCAAATCTAAAATTCAAGCACAATTTTGAGGAAATTAAAGAGAGAAAAGGAATTTTCTCATGGTTGCATGCCAAGTCATTCAAAACATGAAAAGTAAAAGTCAAGGTATAGTTTCAAGGAAAAGTTATGTGTCAATTATCGTTGATGCAAACTCAATCATGGTCATCCACATTCATATCAATAGAGGATATTGAATCTGCTCAAGAATTCAAAATTTAATGGGGTTCTCATATGGTCATGCGATAGAGTGATTAACAAAGATGAAACCCAAGGCCATGGAAGGTGAATTGCCTAGGAATATGAAGTGTTTTAATCTAAAAGCTTCTATAATAGTTGATCAACATGATTCTATTTCAAGATCTACGATTTTGAGTAGCTGCAAGAAAAGAGGATGATAGAGACCAATTCTTTATCTGATTAAATTTAACTATTTCAAGAAACATAGCTAGAGACCACCAAGCTCAAAAAAAATTGTAAATAATTAGACACAATTTTAAACATCCTTGTAATGCTCATAATCATAAACAATGTAAAATCTATAAATAGAGGTCAAACCCTCACTTTAAAGGGTTAGCTTTGAAGTGTTTTCTTGCACTACTATAATTTCTTCTACAAATCAAATAAAGGAGCATTGCTTGGAATTTTTACCTTAAATTTATTTATCTTCTTCATTATCTGGTAACAACTTGTGAAGTCATTTCTATTAATGTTTCTAGGATAGTATATTTTGATGATATTGAATTGCTACCTTAGAATAGTTGGAATGATTTATATATGAATGTATTCTTCTGAGAATTCATTTATGTTAGTCTAAGTATTCGTTTATTCTACTGATATTGGATTACAAAACTTCAAATGTTCATAATGGTTCTTGTAGTATGCTATGAGCTTTATTTGTGAAGATAGTAGAAAGATGAATGTTGTTAGTTCTAGTGATTTCTTTATATTTGTTTTGTGAAGAGTTTTGGGTAGAAGCCTATGTTGTTAGCTTCATCCATCCACCTTACATTTCACATCTCTTAACCCTTTCTCATCCCTATATATAATATTTTTCTATTTAATTTGAGCTTAAAAGAGTCAACATTTATTGTTGACAAGGACCCAACCTACTATGGAGGTTGGGTTAAAGCAATTTATTTCATCCAATGTTGGGTTTAGGATGTAACTAGCAGGTGCTCACCTTTAGGACTATCATTAGATGATAGTTACAGTGCATTGCCATCTTGGTGTTAATCCAAGCCATAACAGTACCAGTAGCTTTGCTATAACTACCTTGATCTATTTGAATTATTTCCTCCTTTCCTCAATCCATATGATTGGTTGATCCTTTTTAGCATGAGGGTCATAGGCTTGATGATATTAGTAAATTTTGGGATAAATTTTAGATACAATTTATCTATCTAAAAAAGTATATGAAGGATTTCTTATGATGTGGTAAGGAGAGGTTAACAATGGCCTAAACCCTTTCTAGATAAATAGCTACCCCCTTATTTAGAAACAATATGGCCTAGTAACTTTACTTAAGGGACACAAAATCTGCACTTTTTGGGATTTAGACATACCCCAAATTATTGGAACTATATGAAGACCTTCTCTAAGTGTGCCATGTGGTTCTCTTTCTTTTTAGAGAAGACAATCAAATAATAAATATAAATAAAAATAATTTTATCAATCAATCCTTTAAAATTGATGCCTACGGACCTTTGAAACTTTTCTCACATTTTTGATAAACTAAAAGGTATCCTCTAGTAGAAAAATATCCCCCATTTAGTGTAAATATTATATTATGTTGGTCTTCATATTTTACCCATACTTGATTATAATATTAAATCCATCTAGGAGGAAAAACATCTCTACACTAATGAGTATCTAGAGGATATGGTCCATCAAAGGAAAGGGGTAATGATCCTTTAATGAAGCTTTATTTAAATCTTGAAAGTCAACATATAACCTAATTTCCACATTCTTCTTCCTTATTTTCATCAAATTAGAGATCCATATATTATTCTTGATAGGGTATATGATATTTGATTAAATTAGCTTATCTAGCTCCTTCTACATGAGAGGATCTATCTTTGGATTAGCTAGTCTCTATTTCTATATTACCAATCTAGATTCTAGAGCTAGCTCAATGGTGTATTGGATAATATCCTTTTTGTACCCTTTCAAACCCTTGAAACATGTAGATGAGGGTCTATTTCTCCTCCATGGTTGATACTTTTCCTATCTTTAGAGTTCATCCTGGAGTGAACTCAATATCCTGGTAATCTCCTTCATCGACCATTATTCTCCATTTTCCCCCAAAATGGTTGTTAGGATTAAATAAATATCCTAGTGTGATAAGCTCTTTTGATAATTTGTTGGAGCTGAAATGGATGATCTAATTGTCATATGCTTCCTTGATTTGGAGGCCCATATTTTTTAAGAATTTGGCCTCATAAAAAATAAATTAGACAATGTGTTAATCACTTTCAAATACTTTCCAATGGGTCTTATTATTGAGAATAACTAGTGCAATTATCACCTTCACATGCTACTGATTTTGGGCAAGGTCATTCATAGGGTTGATTTAGGATTTGATAATAGCTATACAATCTGCATCCACATTCTAATTTCTAGGGAAGGTTTGAATATTAATAATTTCAAAGGCTTCTATCATATCCCATACTCAATGTTTGTAAGCATCAAATTTTTCTTAGCTAGGCATTACAATCTTACTTTCTTGACTACTAGTTCTATTTTTATCAAAGACTTGTAACATTTTAATTCCTTTTTTCTAAACCAACTAGAGGCTAAGCAGCATGGCATCATATTTGGCTATGTTATTTTTGTATTTTAACTATAGCATGTATGACTGCAAGACTTAAGTAACTTCTTGTGATAGCAGGTAAACTCTAGCATTAGATTTTTTTTTGCTTTTGGCCCCATTGAAATATAATTTCCATAAAACATTCTTAACTTCTCCATTATTGAATATTTTAGGCAATGGAGGGCTCTCCTATTAAATCAAGTACATCCCTATTTTGGTTTTATCAAAAACTTCCTCTAAAGAAAGGTCTCCTCCTTTGATCACACCTTGGTAGGTGGGATTTTTTGCCCTAGGTCACCCTTTTCTAGCATGAGGTGCATTGCTTTATCTAACCTAGGGAAAGTTGTAGCCATTTTGTATAAGGAAGATATTTGAAATACCATGGTTTGCTTCTATACCTTTGGTTCTCCATGTCTTTGGAGGGCCTCTTCCAATCACTTTCTTTATTTGGATATTTCAAAAACATTCCAAAAGAGTATTATTATTGTGGAATTCTTTAGATGTATTACTTTATTAAAGGATTCAATAGGTGGGAGTTATGAAATGCCATCAAATATATATGGGGTCCTATTCCTTTCCCTTGCCAAAAATAGTATTGATTCTTTTGTAGTTATTGGATTCATCTTAGTAGCTATCAAAGTGGTTTAGATCTAATTATTTAGAGAGGCTTACCTCGAGGTTTTCCATTGTCCCCTAGCTACTCTTTCCTAAATCGAGGAGTAGGTAGGATAAAACCTCTCTTATTATTTGATTACTTTCCTCTTGGCTCTAGTGATATATTCTATTTGAGCTCATGGACTTCCTAAATTTGAAAGGCCTACTTCATCCACTATAGTTTACATCTCCTCTTCATCCTATATTATGAATGCATAGTATAAGACTAAGGATTTGGTTGTTGATAACATAGTTGGAAGCTATGAATTAAGCCTTTAGGTATTTAAATAGGCATAGTACTTGATTTTTTTAGTGGTAAAAATTAACTTGGCCACATAAGGCTTGTTTCTATTGAAAGAGTAAAAAAGATAATGCTTAGGAGGTAGTCAGAAACCTTGGTCTTTTTATCCAAAAGGATGTTTTTGGTTTACCTGGTGAGGATATACTCAAATAATTTGTTACCTTTGTAGAGACATGAGGCTATTAAATAATTTTTCATTACATCCCATATTTGGCTAAAATGGGCCTCATAGATTTTAGGAGTTTGAATGTTGCTAGTGGTAGGATGAGTCAGACTAGTGGTAGGTTGTATGGTCAAAGGATAATGATACGAGGGCTAAATGAAAGGAAATAATAGTAGATGTGATCTAGGGGATATATTTCCTATTTGCATTATATCATTATCAATTTGAATGACTATCTCATAGGCCTATGATAGTGAATTCCCACCGTTAGACTTGACCATCATGGCAATATTAGAATTGAAATATTTTAGATAGTAAATAAATGCCATACCCAAAGGTGGTCAAATCTTGTCCGGAATCTTTTGCCAGATCTCATGGAATTGGACATTGAAATTATCCATTATCTCTACAAGTACCCTCTTGATGGTCGTGATACTAATGATATGCAATGATTATATGATGGATGTAAGATTAGATTATGTAACCTAATTGCATGGATGCACCATTATGTATGTGTATATAGATGTATTATTTAATATTAAATATATGGTTTTAGATTTGTTTAATTGATTAAGCATTTAATTCCTGTTACATGATATGGCAGATGTAATGTGTATGTAATGCATTAATTTTATGTGGATGTTATAATATAAATTGTACATATATGCTTTAATTATTTAAAAAATAATGAATGAATATAATTTATGTTTAACAGACTAATGGCAGACACCAAAAAATGTATAAAAATCATGAAGTAAAAAATAACCCTTATCATAAGAGCTAATTTTTTTTAAATGCATATGTGAGATGAAATATGTGAAATGTAGGGGCTTTACCTATAAGATTTTGCAAACTAAAATGTGTACAAAAAATAGTCAGTATCTGTCTAAATATCATTGTGGATATTCATTCAGTATCTATCCTATCTTATGAGGCTTAATAAACAAAATATCATAAGGAAAACTGGGATTATTTGATGAGATGACTTGTTGCCATGAGAGGATTTTTGTAGTTTTTTGTGAGACTGAAAGACCTTGTTTGATTGATCAAAAGTTGTATGCTCACTACACAAGACTCATGAAAGATACAAACCTATTAATAAGGCCCATATATTCATTATCCTTGTGTATGCAAAGTGAATATATTAGATGGGACATAAGACTAACTCATTTTCAGGCAGATTTCATGCGACCCATTATTGTAATGAGGATCACCTTATGGTCATCCTATCATGAGTTTGAAAGTAGATAGAATAGACTACTAGGAAATACAAGCCACCAAAAGATAGCTCAACTATAAGTTGACATTCATCTATACAAAAGAAGGTCGCTAATGTGATAGACATATCAATATGCATAAGGCTACTCCATTGTTAGACGAGTTTCATTCAACCCATTGCTATAATGGAGATTACCCAATGGCTTTTGAAAATTGATGATTCTAGGGATTCAATCTTGTTACCTCATTTTTTTATTTGATTGATTGAGATACTTGCTCATGCTTAGTGGTGAAAACCACTATTGTTTTTTTTAGCAAGGGATTTTCTTAGTGAAATTTTGGAGGAAATTGTTTCTTTTGTATTATTTTGGAAATTTTCTTATTTTATGAAAGAGCAAGGGATTGTTTGGATAGGAGGGAGCTTGTTCATTTGTTAACTCTCAGAATTCTAGACCATGCACATAATAATATGAGTAAGAAAAACCTTTCACCTAAGGTGACAAGGACCACTTTGTAGTGTCATATTTCCTTGTTCAGACTCAGATTGTTAATGTTCAAAATTGTGTTGGGTATTTTGACATATGCAAGGTAATATCAAAACTAGACCTTACCTTCTAAAATCCATGATAGATTTCTAAAAAATCTGAAAATATAACTAGGGATGGCTAAATAACTAGAAATCCTAGTATACATCCTATAACAACTCATCAATTGTGTTGAAAAATATAGTTACTCACAAGGAAAATATGGATGATGATGATATGTAGGATTCACGATTGGCATACAAACATGGTGTCATTTGTAATAATGTAAACATGAATTTTCATAATGAAAGTGTAATAGATGAATATACCTAATGCAATGCAACTAATTAGTGGATAAAATTAAATGCATGATAATGAAATGTAAATGTTTTTGTATTTTGATGTTTTGTATTGTTTTTGTGTTTTTATGTTTTATGTTTTTTTTGGTATTTTTGATAATTTTGATAATTTTAATTGTTTTATGATTTTTTTGAGGGAAGGTATGATACCTTAAGAACCCCCAACATGTGTGGTGATAGAAAAATGTGAGGAAGGTGTGATACATTTAGAATCCCCAATTTGCTTTATCGATTATGATGTGGATGGCGGGGAAGGTGTGACACCTTGAAGACCCCTAGTGTGCATTTTATCTATTGCAATGTGATTGGATTAGCTATGATGGGTGATAGAAATTAATCCCCCCATTGTGAAATAGAATTTTGTGAAATGCCATTGTCTTGATGGGATAAAATGAGTGAACTATCTATGCGGAGCTCATTTTATTCTATCATCTCTTGAACTAGATTCTTGAATGAGTAGCAATTGTGGATGTCATGCCCATTTATATGGTGGTAGGTGCAGTAGAATTTTTCATTATTTAACCTCGGTTTAGGTTTTCTTGGTTTGATTTTTTGTAATGTGATTGCATGTGCCTCGTACAGTTTTTGAAATAGGGTTGAAGTAGTCATCAAAAATCTAACATATTGGCAAGGTATCTTGTTAGACTTATGAGGTTATGGTTGACCTTGGGATCATAGATGGGATGATGTGGCCTAAATTGTGGTAGGCTGAGGTGAAGTGGGTGAACCATCTATGGGAAAATCCTCTTTATCAATAAGGTCTTGGACCATGTTTTTATAATCATAACAATTGTTAACATCATGGCCCTCTATTTGATGATAAAGACATAAGTGATCTTCCCTATAATCCTTAGACTTAGTTCTTGTTGGGCCAAGAGTTCATATGTTAGGTAATATGACTACCTTAGCTTCTTGTAGCTTTTGAATAATTATTGAAATGGGATCAGATGATGAAATCCAGGTACAAAGTTGAAATTTTAAATGAGGTGAACGTGATCAACCTATTTGATAAGGTGGTTGGGTTGTATGTGTCTCAGTCATCTACTTAGTTTGCTCACTATTTTTTTGGTGTAGGTAATGAACCATTAATTATGCCTACTTTTTGATCCTCATTAGTGAGATGATTGTCTATTTGAAGTTGATTCTTATCGATCATGTATTGAAACGTTTTTGAAAGCATAGAATGCTTGTATATCATGACCGTTTTGTCTATGATATGAAAAATATAACTCCACTTTATATCCCTTAGGTTTTGGGTGATTTGATTATACCGGATGATACTCAAGAAATGTAATGGTATTCACATCACATAATTGAGTGAATATCAATGGAGCTATCGATTGTGTTGATTGATTTAGAGAAACTTGATTCATCATCTTGACATTGACCATTCCCACAAACTTGTGGGAAGATGTATTGGTACTTGGAAAAGTCATGGATGCCTCATCAACTTGTCTAATGTGATATACTTGTCCCCCATATTTAGGTGAAGAATCAAGAATGGAATAAATGGGTGGCAACTTGATAGGGGATTGACCTAATTACTTAATTGACTTGATAATAGGCATAAATGTAACATTTTCCACTATGCACTCTTTGAGTTTAGTACTGGTTAAGTGAACTATAACTTGTGATGTGGTGGATGAAGATGGTATGATATGATTTAATTCATTCATAACCATTGTGCCTTTTTCCTTTTTTTTAGGAGTAAGAAGGTTCTCTACTGACATGTTTGAGATGACTGTGGAAATCTCTGAAGTTGGCTTTGTCGACTTATCCTTGCTTGGAGAAACCAAATATGAAGGAGGAGTAGCAAGTGAAACTTATGGTAATGGCAGTGGTGGAGATAATTGCACAATGAAATGTAGGGTTGCATCTAGACTTTGGATAAAATTGTTAGGTTTAGTGTAAGAGTGCATGGGTGACAGAGTAGGTTCCTATAGATGATCCACCTATTTATAATACTTAAAATGGTCTAGGTCATCATGAATCACATGGACCTTACCTTCATGAATGTATTTAATGTGTTGATGCACTATGGATTGTATGCACTCCATGGATCTCATCCATGACCTTCTAAGTAGTATGTTGTACTATCTTGAACCCTCTAAGTCGTAGCACAATGTAGGCATGGTCTTCTATCAAACATAAGTGGGGAGGACTATTATGCCAACCATGGAAGATACATCATTGTTAAATGCTTGCAAGGTAAACATGGATGCTGCAATGTGTGAAGGTGGGATGTTGATATGCTTTAATGTAGTCGTGGTAATAATGTTTATCATGGAGCCCATGTCAATCAATACCCATTTATAAGAGATCTTGTTGATGCATGCGATGATGTGTAAATGAGGGTCTAGTATATTTATAAATATAGTGTTGATCTCATGGTCCTAAAAAGTGATAACAAGATCTTTGTACAATTGTATATGTCCCACAAATTTAGTTAAAGCATCAAGGTCATTTGGTTGTAACTCGATCAAGCTCAAAATATTCATGAGGGCTTCTTGATACTTGGAGGACTATTGTATTAACTTGCTCATGGTCATATTGGCTGATGGCATATGTGAACTTCATGTAGGCCCACTTTTGATTGTGACCACCGGTTGAGTTGGTGGGTTTTGGATGGAATTTTAGGGTGGTGAAGGCCACGATGTAGAGGGAACATACATTTCCCTACTAGACATCTCGATAGACCAACTATGATTGGTAGTAGTCCAGGATTGACATTGACTGATAGAATTATCCACTTGATCATGTGAATAACCCATTGGTGCTCTCCTAGTAGAGGTATTTTGGTGGTCTGATCCTCTATATGATAAGGTAGCTTTGTAAAGACTATCAGGGTAATGTGTGGGAATGAGGATATCCTTAGGACTATAGTGGAGGTGTTCAAGGCCTCTTCATAAGTTTTTTTGCTTTACCAGCCCATGGTCGAACTTGACTATGCATATTTATCATGTTGTCTTGATTAAGCAAGACAAAAAGGAAATAGAAAAATATACAAAATGATTATATCATGTAAATATTTCTTTGTGATTCCTAAAATTTCTTGTGTGTTTTGATTTATTAATAGTGTTGCTTACTTATTCATGTTTTGCTTTTGTTGATGAAATACTTATTTAAATGGATTTCACCTATATCCTCTCACACATAGGCCTGGTGATGAAGTCCAGGTCATGAAACCCATCGAGATTTGGTGATGAAGTCCAAATCCAATGAGGGAGTCTAGGTCCTACCAGTCCTCACCCAGTTCACCTTGGTCAGTGATATAACTCTCCAAAAAGAGATACATGCTATATTCCTCATCTATGATGGTTCTTATACTAGCCTTGGTTAAAATGGGGTGTGAATTACTCACAAACAAGCCAACAAGGTGGTGATGAAGGCCACTGTAATTAGTATTGATTAATGGTTGGGTGTGAATTCCAAATTGTTGATGTTTAATATGATTTATGGTGTGTGTGAGTTTGTTTTATTTCATGTGAAAAGAAATATGTAACATAGAACAATCAATTATTTTTTTCTAATTCATGAAATAAAATTTTAAAATTTAAAATTCCTAGGTAAGAATGTTTTAATTTCAAAACTATAAACCCTAGAATGATATCGGCCTTTGTACATGCAACAAGCATGCAATCCCTAAAATTAGAAAACAAAGGTTATCTCTGTGTAAGATGGTTTGTAGAAGAGGCCATATGACATAGAAGCAGTAAAAAATAAGGGCCGCTTAACTCAACAATGGCCAACAACATATGTCATTGGACCTAAGAGTGATCACAAGCATACTACTTCAAATGTGAAAATTCTTCTATATTTTTTGATTAAAGTATTATGCAATTATAACTTTCACTATGAAAAGCAAGAAAATTAATGATAGAAGAACTCAAAAGGGAAGCCCACATCTTATGAAGTTGCTATTTGTGTGATTTTTATGATTCTGCTCCAAGGCCATCAAGGGTTAGAGTGGTGGGGTCTGCTAGTCCTCACATGGAAGGATGACAACTTCTGTAAGTCGTTCCTACCTAGAGCAGTAGTACTTGTAACTCAATAAAATAAGAAAATATGTAATTAGCAATAGATTATGAAATTTTAGCCGAGGTTTTTCTATGATCACCACTATAGATATACAAAAACTATACACCTAAAAAATTATGAAATCAAATTAACAATGCAAATCATATAACCATCAAATGAAAAAATATAGAAAATTGTGTCCTCATTAATATTGCAATATTCCTTCATAAGGTGGTTACAAAGATATCCATCTTAGTAATTATACAAATTTGATACAAATTACAATATATATCCTAAAAGTAGGTGTATCCTACAGAGTATTTGCACACTAAAAAATGATTATAGGGAGGGTTTATTTGTGACCTCCGCATGGTGAGATAAAGATTTATGAATTTTTGTGTTGAGTAGATCCTAATGAGATCTAAAAATTTTACACAAGAAAACTTACAAGATGTCAATAGAAAATGAAGAATATCTCATGATGAGGTCCTTGTCCATGATAAGAAACTGAAATAAAGATGCTAAAAATGATAAACAAATGCATGAAAACCGAGTAAAAACTATGCTAGAACATAAATTAAATGATGCTAAAGCTACTGTAACTAGAAAATATAGAAAAAAGTAAATATCATAGAGATGTCATCTTAGGGTAAAGTGGTCAGGTCTGCTGGCCATCACAAGGTAGAGCATATGCACCTATGGGCCACTTCGAGGTGAAGAGGTCACTGAACAACAAATTGTTTCTTCATGATTGATGCAGGAAATGCCTAGATTGGTCTACTAAATTGATGTTCAATGATTGTGCTCTTTGAAGCATAGTTAAATCATAGAAATTGGCTCAAATTTTGGATGATTGATGGTGAACGATGGTTGAATTTGGTCTTCAAACTCCAAGGGACTCCATTGATGCAATTGCAAGCTCCATGGCTATATTTGGGTAGAACTTAATTACTTATGAGAGGATTTTATCTCTAGTATACAAAATGACAACACTTCATTATGGATAATTGGGATCTGTTTAATGAAGGTCAAGGGGTCTTCTTATAGAGTTTTCCAATGAGAATCTCATCTTCCTTGAGAAGCCAAGAAGTGGTTAGGATAAATAAGGAAAATAGACCATTCTAGAAGCTTCCTACAACTATTTACAAATGCTATTGAGCTTGGTTGGCCATTGAAATAGTTTTTTCTTATAGCACTAGTTTTGAGTTTGTTGTATATGTGGTCATCCTAGGGCAGATTTATTGTTATTGTTGGTCATCACAAGGTAAATTAGCCTATGGAAGCCATCCTTGGGTATTACAGTCTAGGATGTAAAGGAGTAATCCTTCTTGTTAAAGTGATAGAAATCACTGTTAAGCCCTGAGGCTACCCTAGGTGGGTTATATGGCCTAAAAATATGTCCATATAGGAAGTATTCTCAAAATGACATGTTTTTGGTGTCTACAGGTGGATAGGCCTTAGTAAAATGTAAAATGGGAATAAAAAATGCATGTAGGTAGAAGCTATAGTTAAATATAAAAATTTCTATGCCTATAGGAGATGCAAAAATATTGGAGGTAAAGGGAGATCAATCTTAGCCTTCCTAGTGTTAGCTAAGGTAGACATTTTAATTGATGGCAACCCAATAAAAATCCTAGTGTTAGATAAAATTATCCTAGAATTTTTTATAGGTGCTCCTCCATTAGCAATGTTTGTACACCTCTTGACATGAGAAGAAGCCTAGAAGAAAAAACGATAATCTTTTCATAGTTGGAATTTACCTTTTCTCAAGAACACTAAAATTATGTCAAAAGAGAGAAGTATAAATACAAAATAAATAGAAAAGAAGGGACATAATATAAGAGATCAATAAGCTTGGAAATCCTACAAGTATCAAATTATCAGTAAGTTTGTCAAGCAAAAATGACTATTTGAAGGCCCTTCCCTAGTCTATGGGACTTGGCAAGATAGAATAGGGGAAGAAAGAGAAAAACTCTAGAAGAAATCCCTTAGTCAAGAGGGAAGATGCTTCATATTTTTGTCTTCTTGATTATTTGAGATCAATAATAAATAATCAAAAGGTAAAGAGGTAAAGAAAATGCTAAAGTGTAATGATGGGTGACACTAGGAGAAACCAAAGGTATTCACTATACAGGTGTTACTTTGCTCATATTTTATTTTTCTCTCTCCACATTATTTGTCCACCCTTCACGTTCTATTATTATCCTTACTACTCACCCCAAAATCTCTAATAGTCCTTTTTCATTGCATTTGTCCTTTTCTCCTATTCATCAATTATTTCTTCAAATTTCAATCTTTCATTACCATTACTCGAGTCCATAGTCCAATGGATAAGACCAATAGATATGATAGGTATTGGAAAGGTACTTGGATGAAATATTCATTTAGGTAATCCTTAAGTATAATTTCTAAGCACACCATGCCCATTGTACAATAAGATGCTAGAATCATATTCACCCCATCCATTCATGATGAAGTCTATTTCCACCACACCTATATCATAATCCTAGATAGCACAAGAGTTAAAGGCCATAATTCACCAACTAACTAAAAAACATAATAGATTTTAAGGACAATAAGATGAAGAAGAGATAAAAATAAAACATTAAAGCAAGTATATCCTAGAGGATAAGCTAATGTGCAGTAATTGCATTAATAGATAAGAGAAATTTCATATTTTTGCTATGTGCAACTCTCCACTATTCAACATGAGTCATGGAGATAAGGGTTACCAACTATATTTTCAATCAAATATGACTCTATTTTTGCTTAGCATTGTGCTTTCACACAACACATCCCAAATGAGGTATTTATAGACACCTAAAATGCATCATGTGTAGGGGACTACTCATATGGGCATCGCAACAGACCATATGAATGATATTGGATAGTTCCAAGACAAAGTAGTGATTTTAACCACTCAATTTAGGTAATTTTGACCTACTACTGCTGCTACGGATGGCATCCACAAATAAGGTCTCAACCATAGTTGACACCCATGGCTAAGGATTCTAGCTATGCTTAGGAGCCATGGCTAACTCTACAATTATCATAGACTCCCGAGCCAATCCAAAATTAGTTAAAACTACTTTTGTAGTGGATTTTGGGTGGTTTCAAGTGAGGAAGCTTCTAGATTCTTTCTCCCATCTGCTTCAACCTTCCATTTATTGATATTGGCTTCTCCATGAAGCTAAAAAAAGGACTTGGAAAGGCTATAAGACGCCCATACAAATTGGGGATACAGGGGAATTGAGTGCTAATTTTCATGCAGTGAAGCCCTACTGGATTGGAGAGCCATTTGAAACCCTTGAGGAGTGCCTACATGTTGCCAATATGGAAATCATTACTGTGTGTGAAGCCATGGAGGTTCCAAGAGCTTGAAGAGATCATTCATCCTAAATTGAACCACTTCCACTATTTATATAGGTGACCCTTGATCATGAATTCCTTAGAGGAATTTCAATATTCAAGCCTTTGTTACAAGAGAAAGAACACTTTCACCTCAGTCGCAGCTAACAGAGCCAAATGCACTTAAAACCTACGGCTAGGGTTTGAATCTTGTTTCCCTTCATTTTATTCATAGAAATTTCATTTCATAGGTGTAATTAGTTATATCTACCATAGATTAACTCTCATTTATGTTTTTTTATGGTTAATTATAGAAATTAAAGGTATATTTGCTCTATTTTCTTCTATTTTATCAATTACACTAGTTTCATTAGATTTTATCCATTTCAAATTTTAATTGTAAATTACGCATTAGAATAGCTATATTTACTATTTTATTAGATTATTTACAATAATTTAGAGAGTTTGTGCACATATTTATAAGTTTTCATGATTTCTTGCTATATTTGTCCTAATTCATGCAAATTCCTATCAAGAGCCTCATCATGAGAGGCCTCCTTTGCTTCTAATTGTGTTATGTTGTTTCTTGAATGTAGATTTATAGGATCTGGTCATATTCAAAGTATTATTGGTAGCATATTCCTCCGATCAAGTGATAATAAGGCTTCCTTGAGCCTTAAGTAGTTTGTGTCTATATTAAGAGCCTGTGTATTACACCACCCCCTTTGAGGGGCTCAAAATATTGTATCAATTGTATCAAAGAATTTGGTATCCCTAAGAGGGACATATTTGTAAAAGATATTTGCAATGATAATATAAATAAGTTTGTTATTTCTTGTTCAATTCATTGTTATTCATATTTTTATGCTTTAATGCTTGATATATTTGATTCAATAATCTAGGTGCATGCTTTTAGTATGATACAGATTGTAATCATGACAAAAATCCCACAAATTGCACTGTATATTACTAATTTTTTTGTGTTTGTGTATTGCAACCTTAGCCACATTTAAAAACCATATCCCATAGTCTCATATGTGCTTAACAGCCATGTGTAGACACCTAAAACGTGTCATGTTTAGGAAACCACTCATATGAGCACATCTGAAGACCATATGTCCAATTTTGGACCTTTACAAGAGCAATCAGTGGTCCTAACCACTCAAAATGGCAGTTTTAACCCATCCAAGCTTAGCCGCTGTAAACCAGAGTGGCTGGATCCTGGCCGCTCAAGCTGAGAGCGGCCAGACCTTAGCCACTGTAGATGATAGCGGCCAAATCTTAGTCACTACATACGACAACGGCTAAGTCATAAAAAGCATTTTGCCGACAAACAAGCCTAATCAGGGGCGGAAGTGGTAGTTTACATACAATAAAGTGAGCGGGGACAACTTTGCATTCCCCCTCACAACCAGTTTACATGGGAGACTCAAGTCCAAAGTTAGACTTCAGTTAACTGGCCTTCAAACATAGACAAAGGACAAAAGCTTCTCATGCTAACAACCAGTTTGCATAGGAGACTCAAGTGGGAAGTTAGACTTCAGTTAACTGGCCTCCAAACATAGACAAATGACAAAATCTTCTCATGCTAACAACCAGTTTGCATGGGAGACTCAAGTGCGAAGTTAGACTTCAGTTAACTGGCCTCCAAACATAGACAAAGGACAAAAGCTTCTCATGCTAACAACCAGTTTGCATAGGAGACTCAAGTGGGCAGTTAGACTTCAGTTAACTGGCCTCCAAACATAGACAAAGGACAAAAGCTTCTCATGCTAACAACCAGTTTGCATAGGGGACTCAAGTGGGTAGTTATATTTCAGTTAACTGGCCTCCAAACATAGACAAAAGACAAAAATCTTCTCATGCTAACTCTCACTACGCATGAGAAATTCAATCCTAGGGTTTTGAACATAGACTTTAGGGTTTCACACATCTATAAAAGGTGCAAGCCTGAGAGCACCAAAGGACAGAAGAGGATCATATATCAATTCTAAGACCAAAGGTGATTTTATCACATCAGGGAGAGAGACATTCTTTTGAGGAGAGCTTTTCTTGAGACTTGGAGAGTTATCGTTTGAGATCATGTGTATGATGGAGCTTTGACGAATCAAAAAGCATAATCACATACATTTCAATATCAATCATAGATCTTAAGATCCATAGCTTTGGAGCAAGAGAGAAAGGTTTCACTCTAGTGGTTGCAATCTTGGACAATGGCACGTAGGCCTAGTCTTAGGGGTATAGATATTAGCATCTTTTATTCTATTTTCTTATTCATCATTAGCATAAGATCCTTTTAGCATGAGTTTCATGGCATACTTTTATCATATTTTTTTTACATTATTTGATTACTAACAAGCCTCATCCGAGGAGGCAATCTCGGACAACTAAACATGTATTGTTGTTTCAATTGCATACAGGGCCATAGGTTCACGAGACATAATCCATGACATACGAGAGCAAGAGGATCCATCCGAGAGACATACCTAGAGAAGGAGGCATCTGTAAGCCCTCATACATTTTTGTGTGCAAAACCGAGAAGCATTTTAGAGCGCACCACCCCTTTTCAAAAGGGGACATCTCTTCATCCACTTGTAAATCATTGTATCAAGATGGGTATCCCTAAGAGGGACCGACATGTAACCGGGTTTCAATATTAATGAAAGATCCATTCTTTGTCATTTCCATGTTATATGCTTCTCATAATATTTTAGCTTCATTTTGGGTATAATAATATCGCAAGTAGAGTAAAGAGTGGTGCGTGCATCTCGAGGTCGCTACAGATGGTGATCACGATGGGACCTCCACTGATTTTTCATTTTTTTCCTAGATACTAACTTATTTTTATGTGCAAGTTTAGCCGCTCTGGTCTATAGTGGCCAGAAATCAGCCACTCTGGTCTACAATGGCCAACAATCTTAGCCGCTCTTGCTAACAACGGCCGGAATTCAGTCGCTCTGATCAACAATGACCAGCAGAGAAGTGCAGCAGAGGGCAGAATTTCTATCATCTGAGTGGGATTCAAGGTTGGTACCCCTTCCCTGTATTTCTCTGATTTTCTATCTGCATTTGATTTCCAGAAATAGCAAGCATAAACATAGATTAATTAGGAAAAATGAAAGAAAAAAGAAATAAAAACTGCATTTTGCATTTCCTAGGTTTCTTTTAGATTTCCTCTAGGTGCTGCTAGGAACAACGGACCTCTACCTATAAGGTCCGCCCTAGTCTCTAGCGTGCTAGGCCATTGTGTTTTGGTTTGCTTGCATGTGGCCCAATCAGTGGCTATTTTCATCACAAAATAGGAGAGTGCATTAAAATCATATAGACTAGTTATAGATGCATTTGTCTTAAAATGAAATGTTCTTTTTAGGCATTGTAGGAAAATAGTCATGAATGTTGGTTGATGCATCACTTTCTATTTCAAAATCTAAAAATAATCACACACATTCACACGTATCATTTTAAACATTGGGGAGTTGGATTTCATCACCAACCCCCAATTCAGTCCGGTGACGTTGGAATTCACCTCCTTCCACCGGCTTGCCCCCTAGATATCCTAGAACGGAGTAAGGCACTTACTCATAGTGGTACTAGTTACTTATGTTCAAACTATCTCCCACTATTGGAACAATCATTGGTTCAGAGTGGAAGAGCTAGGCGAACCCCCCACTGGGATTTAAGCGGTGTACCCTAGTCTCTTTTTGAGAAAATCATGTTTGGCATGGGTGTTCTTGGTTCCCACTATGGATGAGTCCCCTCATTCTAAATCCAAAGCAAGAGCAAGAAAGCAAAAGCAACAACACATCTGAAACACACTAAAACAAGTTCTTAGGATACACATTTAATCCTTAAAAGAGATAATCATATTGTTTGCTTGGTGTGTTTCTTCATTACTGGGGTAATCAACCTAACCCTAATTTTTCAAAGAAATATATGACACCCACAACCTTTTTTGGAAGTCAAAAAACTTTATAACAAAAATTATGGTTGGGAGACCTCCCATGGTGAGCAAGACCTCCAATCTAGAGAGGGAATCAGGTTCCATACCCACCACATCTCATTACACTGAGAGTTCAAATCAGCCCAATGAGGGGCAAGATAGAGGGAAGAGAGTTGCCGACCTTGTTGCACAATTTGAAGTAGGCAAGAACCCTCACATGGAGTTGCAGAGGCATAGACCCAACACAACAAACTGATCAAATCAGTCACATGGGTCACATGCAATTTAGAGAGAACAAATGCTCCAAGATCAATTGGATGAGTGGGATCAAATTTATTCAAGACCGACTTCCAGAACCATAGCCATAGAATATTCTGCATCTGGAAGCTCACAAAGCATGACTGCTAAACGCACCACTCAACCTAGGGATGCTTCAAAGTGACCCCATAAATCTCATACAAAGTCTGACCATAGAGACCCTTATCACCATATAGAGCACACTGAACAAGTTACCTTAGCTAGCCAGAGCAGAGAAATAGCAGAAACCTCTTCGAGGAATCTATGAATCAGAACTACAAGAACGAAGTCAGATAAGCATGAGTCTTCTATGACCATGCAAGTTAACCGCATGCGATGGTTAGAAAATGCATTGCGCAAAGAGCGAGAGCTAGTAGAAGCTCTCAAACAAGATAAACAAAGAGAAAGGCTGTTGCGCCAACATGAGCAACGTTTAAGAGAGCAAGCTGAGCGGCTAGCTCATAGCAATCTACAAGCAAATAGAAATGATCATCAAAGAGATAAACGCACTGACTCACCAAGAGAGGGAAGCACACTAGACAAGAAGAAAGCCCACAATGAAACCACTCACTCAAATCATGAGCAAAATCCAACTAGTGGTGAAAGGGTAAACATGATAAATCAGGATCAGACACATCTTGAATCCCCTCATAGGAGGGAGGAGCATAGAACAAGACAAATGGATAGAGGGTTACCTCCATTACCACCATGAGTGGGCCTACAAGAGGAGGAAATCCATGCATCAAAGGCATTTCAAGAGCTTGCTGAAAAGATGAAAGCCTTTGAGAAACAAGAGGCAGTTGGGAACCAACCAACATTAAGCAAAATACACAACCAACCATTGTGTCCATCAGTTCCTAGCCCTGCATATCCTAAGCATTTTGAGATGCCTAGGTTGGATAAGTTTAAGGGTGAAGAGGATGCACAAGAACATGTCACCAACTTTATCAATGCATGCTTTCATCTAGAAGATAGTGATGCCCTTATGTTGAGAACCTTCATTATGACATTTTTGGGGGCTGCCACCCAATGGTTCAACCAACTTCCCAAGCACAACATATCTAGTTTTGAACAACTAGTGAATGCATTCTTAAAATGTTTCTCTTTTGGTGCTAAGAAGAAGGTGAACCTCTCAGACCTGGCCAACCTAAAGTAGTATGATGATGAGCCAGTCATGGATTATGGGGATAGATGGAGAAAAATCATGGCAAAGTTGTCATTTTCCATCCCGATCGAAGAGTTAATCCGAATGTTCACAAAAAGTTGTGCCAAGCATATCTCGTTACTATTGCAACTATAGAAGTATGATACATTGAAGAAGCCTGGCCAAGCCAAGAGAAAAAAAAAAAAGAAGGAGACCTAAAGCTCTATAGCAAGAAAGAATGGAATGAGAGTACGCAACATCAATCACAACAGGCCCAACCTATAGATGTCAACCAGATCATGTTAAGCATTCCAAAAATAGCACAGAGCCAACAACAAGAAAACTACCAGGCTCAGCCTCCTACTATGTATTACAACCAGTGCAACAAGAATCAAGGTAGGGGCAAATAGAAACAACCCCCTCGCAACTATACACCATTGCCTGAATCCTTGGCATCAATTTTCAATCGCCTTTGCGAGGCCAAGGTTTTAAACTTGCCTAAGGAGCGCATCCTGGATCCTAATTGCCCCAAACCTAAGGGGTATAGGGAAGATCTCTATTGTGTTTACCATCGGCAAAATGGCCATGATATCCAGGATTGTGTTGCATTCAAGAATATAGTGCAGGATATGTTGGATAAGAATGAATTGCAAGACATCAACATATTCAAAAATATTCTCCCCAATCATGGGGCCAACAAAAATCAAGTTGAGCATGTCAATGAGGTGCACATAGCCCCACCTGAGGAGGGTTTTATAGGTATGATCAATACTACAATAAGAAGCAAAATATGCCTTGATCAGCCCAACATACCGAAAAAGTCAACTAAAGCTGATAATCTATCACAGTCCATACCAACAATAAGTTCAATGCACTTACAAAAAGACCATGTGATTGCCTTTCATAGGCAGGAGATTAAGACAATCTCTCAGGATGAACCTGATCCTCCGCTCCACATCATAGTAAGAATCAATCAAATTTCGTACAAGAGAGTCTTGATTGACACTGGGTCATCCATCAACATCATCACAACTATAGCTTTGAAGTATTTAAATCTGCCACCTTCACGCATTAAGGACACAACATTTACATTAAGGGCCTTCAATGATGCTACTTCCCCAACAATTGGCACAATAATCCTACCTATATAGGTTGGGATAAATATGATACCTACATTGTGCCATATCTTGGAGGGTGAGAGGCAGTACAACATATTGCTAGGCAGACCATGGATAAGGGATATGGAATGCATACCTTCCATAGTGCACCAAAACCTAAAATTCATACATCAAGGACAAGTGTATGTGGTCCCCCATGATCCTGAGCCATTCAAGTATTACAAGAAAGTTGATGAGACACAAGAAAAAGTGCCTTCTCAAGAGTTTGTGGCAATGGTCAATAGCGAGATAGAGGACCAAGTGACTCTAAAGCAGATAAAACAAGATGTGGTGCAATCAGATGTTGCTTTCCCATTGAAGGGATCAAAACCATTGGCATTAGTCACCCCTAACTCACTTCTCATGGTGCCTCCTCAAGAACAAGAACAATTGTTCCCCCCACATCAGATAGGGGGTATCAAAGCTAGTACAATGCAACACTACGAAGTGAAACAGAAACATGAACTAAGTCATAAACATGAGCATGTGGATACCACTAACAAAGTGGATCATCATGAAGCCTCCACATCAACTCAAAGGAAGGAAATGGGTGAGTTACAGTTACCTAGTGGATCTTTAGCATCTCCTTCAATAGATAGTGTTATTTCGAACCAATCACTAGAAATACACAGGGGAGCCTTATCAATATTGGAGCATATGCAAAATCACCTCTACAATATAGAGGTCCAAATGGATAAGCAAAATGAGGCATTGCATTTTATCATGAACCAGCTTGAGAGACAGAAGCACCCTTTATCTAAGGTCAAAGTGTCTCCTGGGCAGCCACAAGAGAAGCCTCAACAAGAGCCCCCTGAGCCAACAAGTGACATACCTAGGGCTCAACCTGGTCCTCATACCAGGCCAAAGCATGCTAAACAATCAAAGCAACGACAACGCATTTGGACTCCTTTAAATGAGTCTATGTCAAATATTTTTCAAAAGCTACAGGAAGCTAGGGTCATCACCTTACCTAACATAAAGCCTCTATACCCAAATAGAGCTAAACCCAAGGGTTATAGGGAGGACCATTACTGCATCTACCACCGAATAAAGGGCCATGACATTTGCGATTGTCATGGATTCAAGAATGTGGTCCAAGACCTATTAGAGTGAAATGAGCTCCATCCAGATGGTTCACTCATTCCTCCCTACCCAGATAGGGGCACCTCACAAGGATCTGTGCCCCAATCAGGAGAGTTGATTTTTGTCACTCTTCCTAAGAAGGTTGATTACATTGTAGTGGACAACATGTGCACTGGGGATCTTAAAGGTCAAATACCTTCCCCATCATCCACATCAAGTTCAATGAGACAAAGTGAGGGTTCTGAAGGTATCACACCTTCCTCACTTTCATTAAGTGGCGCACACATTGGGGGTATTTAAGGTGTCACACCTTCCCCCCATAATATATAAAAAATTCAAAAACATTCAAATATATCAAAAATACAAACAAATCATAAAACATAAAAAATAAAAAATGAAAGGCACCAGGGGCATCTCTAAGCTGCTTGGTCAAATCTCATAAAAAAAAATGCTCCAAGGGTATCTTTATGCCGCTTGGTCAAATTCAAATTAATCAAAAATGCTCCAAGGGTATCTTTATGTCGCTTGGTCAAATTCAAATTAATCAAAATGCTCCAAGGGTATCTTTATGCCGCTTGGTCAAATTCAAATTAATCAAAAATGCTCCAAGGGTATCTTTATGCCGCTTGGTCAAATAATTAATCAAAATGATCCAAGGGTATATCCCTGGTCAAATTAATCAAAATGCTCCAAGGGTATCTTTATTCGCTAAAATTTTCAAATTAATCAAAATGCTCCAAGGGTATCTTTATACCGCTTGGTCAAATTAATCAAAATGCTCCAAGGACATCTTCATGCCACTTGGTCAACCCACAAAAAGCCCCAAAGGCACAATAAGCCCTTTGGTCAAGACATCAAAATAAGTTCAAAAACATTCATTAAATTTCAAAATCACAAAAACAATAGAAAACCAAAAAATCACAAAAGGCCCCAAAGGCATCTTAAAGCCCTTTGGTCAAATTAAATCATGAAAAGCCCCAAAGGCATCTTAAAGCCCTTTGGTCAAATCAAATCACAAAAGGCTCCAAAGGCATCTTAAAGTCCTTTGGTCAAAAGCAAAACATAAAAGCATAAAAACAATTTAAAATCAAAAGTTCAAAACATTCAAAATAATCAAAAGATCAAAAAATTGAAAGCATCCAAAAATACAAAAACATTTGCATCTCACATTTGCATCCACATAGTTGCATTGAATTAAACATTCATATCCATTACATTTGCATATGTTATGATCACAATCTAGCAAACGATGCCACAGTTTGTATCACAAATACTCAAATCCATCTACATCCACTCATACATGTGTGTAATTGTGTTTTTCAACACAACCATTACTTGTTGCTATACATAATATACTATGGTTTTCTGGTTATTCAACCATACCTAGTGATCCTATCAACTTTTGTGGAAAGCCATATTGGTTAGTAGAGAGTAAGGTCTAGTGGTGACAAAGCTTAGCATATTTCAGGATCCCATCACTAATTACAAACACTAAATTCTAGTTGGTACAAGGGAAAGATGAAAGTTGTAAAAGTGGTTAGGTTACCTAAAGCAAAAAGGGTCTTCCTTGCTTATCCCCCTATGCAACCGGTTCAAAAGTGCTAAGAATTGACAAAAGGACAAGCTCCGCCCTACCCAAAAATCCCTTGCTTTAATCAAAACAAGCAAAAATCCCAGAGTCAAAGCAAAGTTCAAAATCCTCAAAAGTCATACATCGACATCCAAAGTCATAGTTCAAAGTATCAAAAGGAAAAAAACAAAATAAATAGTGATTATCATCACTAAAAGAATCCCTTGCTCAAAAGAAAAAAAAAAAAAAAAAATCAGTCAAAAATAAACAGTGATTTTTATCACTAGCAAGTATCCCAAGTCAAAAGGAAGAAAAGAAGGGAATGGAGCTTGAATCCCTGGAATTCTCAACATTATACAAAATTGGAAGGCGATCTCCATTACAGGTTTGGTGCATAGCCAGCCTAGAAATGGTGATATCCTTACGCATGATGATATGTCTAACACAATAGCTATGCATTTGTGTAGACCAATGTTTGAATGTGGATGAGCTAGCTTTAGGTAACCCAATACTGCCTAGTGGTATAGTCCAACTAAGTCCAACATAAGAATCAGATGAACACTTGAAGATCCCTGATCTTAGCAATGGGCTGAAAGAATCCTGCCTGACATCGGAGGAAATATTTGAGTTCTATCTAAATATATTCATTTGCACACACAGGGATAATGAGTATCTAGGTCCATGATGAAAACCTTACTGTTCAAAAGCCTTGATTGGTCAATACACAATTTTTGATAGGGTAACTAGAGTGGTTGAATCTCAAGAACAAACCTCAAAAATTCTTATATAGCAACAATCATATCATCCATTTTATTTATAAGATTCTATAAATTAGGGGGTATCAACAGAGTAGGCTAGATACCGCATATATATTAGAAATAATATATAGACGACCACTGACTATTTTGTATCTTTTAATTTACAGAAACTTATCAAGAAAATACATACATTTCACACCATTACATCTCATATATGAATACTTAATCAATTCTTATGATAAGAGTGATTATTTAAATTCATGATTATTTTTTTACTTTCTGTGGTATCGCCCATTAAGATTGTCAAACTCATATCATATGCATTCCTTATGTTTTAAGTGATTAAAGCATACAGGTTCATTTACATCAAATCAAAACCATGTAGATAAACATTAACACAACATACCATATCATAACAACATGAGTTAGATGCATACAATACACCAAAATTAAACATACATTCACATGTGCATCCATCATCATCATCTAGATCATACTATCTAATCATATATCTATCATCTAGCTAGTACATGTCATCAATACACTGCATACATATAGCATAATCAAATCATTATCTAGGCATTGCATTCATCATTGCATCCATAACATAAAATCAAAACAAAAATATTTTCAAGCATCGACTGGGGCAATATTGGTATCATACCTCCCCTAGTCAAAAAAATCAAATAGTTAAGCAATCAATTTGCAAAGGCCCCAAAGGTATCACAAGCCCTTTGGTCAAAAACAAAAGGCCCCAAAGGGGATAAGCCCTTTGGTCAAACCAAAATTCCCCAAAGGGGATAAGCCCTTTGGTCAAACTTAAAAAATGCCCCAAAGGACATAAGCCCTTTGGTCAACTTAACAAATGCCCCAAAGGACGCAAGCCCTTTGGTCAACTTAACAAATGCCCCAAAGGATGCAAGCCATTTGGTCAACTTAACAAATGCCCCAAAGGACATAAGCCCTTTGGTCAACTTAACAAATGCCCCAAAGGACATAAGCCCTTTGGTCAACTTAACAAATTCCCCAAAGGACATAAGCCCTTTGGTCAACTTAACAAATGCCCCAAAGGATGCAAGCCCTTTGGTCAACTTAACAAATGCCCCAAAGGACACAAGCCCTTTGGTCAACTTAACAAATGCCCCAAAGGACACAAGCCCTTTGGTCAACTTAACAAATGCCCCAAAGGACACAAGCCCTTTGGTCAACTTAACAAAATGCCCCAAAGGACATAAGCCCTTTGGTCAACTTAACAAAAGCCCTAGAGAGCATATGTTGAGCAAGGTGCAACAACAGTATTGTCATTGTTGTCAACATAGTCAGTTAGATCTAATGATGTAGTGGATAGGAAGTTTAAAAGCCTTTCAAATGCAGAAGATTGGAGTTCAAAGGTTACTCAGAGTATGTACAGTGATTGTTCAAGAAAACCGAAGTGGCCCATATGCAAAAGATCAAAGAAAAAGACAAGTAAGAAAAGTGTCGTGATATCACGACATATACAGTAGGCAAGAAAAACTGTCACGATTTCACGACATGTTGGAAGAGAGAGAAAAAGTAGGAAAAACTGTCACAATTTCGTGACATGTTGGAAGAGAGAGAAAAAGCAGGATAAACTATCGTGATTTCATGACATGCTAGAAAATAAAAAGGCAAGTGGAAAAATTGTTGCGATTTCGTGACATGGTGGAAGAGAAAAAGGCAAGTGGAAAAACTGTCGTGATTTCGTGACATGTTGGAAGAAAAAAAGGCAAGTGGAAAAACTGTCGCGATTTCACAACATGTTAGAAGAGAAAGGCAAGTGGAAAAACTATTGTGATTTCGTGACATGTTGGAGAAATAAAGGCAAGTGGAAAAACGGTCACGATTTCACGACATGTTGGAAGAAAAAAAGAAAGCAAGAAGAAGTGTCATGATTTCGTGACAAGTCCGAAAAAAAAGAACAAGTAAGAAAAGTTTCACGATTTTGCGACAAAAGCAAAAAGCAAGACTTCAAAGGCAGAAGTGTCATGATTTTGTGACAATTGCAAAGAAGTGAAGTACGAAAGCAGAAGTTTCGTGATTTCACGACAAAATCAGAAAGCAAGACTTCGAAAGCGAAAGTGTCACGATTTCGTGACATGTCGCATTTTCACGACTCGAAGAGGATAGGAAGGTAGAAAAGTAAAAGTGTCATGATTTCATGACATGTCGCATTTTTGTGACTCGAAGGCAAGAGAAAGAGCAAAGGAGAGAAAGTGTCACGATATCGTGACATGTCGCATTTTCACGACTAAATGAGGAGAGATAAAGTATAGAGGTGAAAGTGTCACGATTTCGTGACATGCTATGTTTTCATGGGTACAAGCCAAGAAAAGAGGCAAGGAGGTGAAAGTGTTGTGATATCGCGACATGCTATGTTTTCACGGGTACAAGCCAAGAAAAGAGGCAAGGAGGTGAAAGTGTCGCGATATCGTGACATGTGTTTTCATGGGTACAAGCCAAGAAAAGAAGTATGGAGGTGAAAGTGTTGCGATATCGTGACATGCTAAGTTTTTGTGGGTACAAGCCAAGAAAAGAAGCAAGGAGGCAAAAGTGTGACGATATCGCGAAATGTATTTTTGCGGTCCAAAGCAAGGAGAAAGAGAGAGAAAACAAAAGTGTCATGATATCGTGACATGTATTTTCGGGGACCAAAGCAAGGAGAAAGATAGAGTAAGCAAAAGTGTCACGATATCACGACATATTGCTTTTTCATGGTTGAGTTGAAGCCAATGAACCTATGACAACCGACTAAAATTAGGATTTATAGGTGTCATGAAAGCCGACTAAGGTTAGGGTTTACAACCGACTAAGATTAGGGTTTTCATCACAAGAATTCTGTTATAAAAGGAGGGTTGTTTTGATAATTTGGTGGGGTCAAAGTGTGCGAAGTTCGGTCATAGTGCGTAGAGAGCAAGGTGTATCGAAATATGCTAAGTGCAAAATTCGAAGAGAGAGTAGAGTGCACAAAAGGGAGAAGATGATTATGAAGTTTGACTGTAACGAAGCAGAGTGAGTGAAGCAATTGCGTAGAGAAAGCAGATTGTGCAGAGAAAGCAAAGTGTGCAGAGAACACGAAGGGTTTGGTGCTCCTTCCAGTTGGTGTTGGTAAATTAAGGGTTGGTGCTCCTTTTTGTTGGTGCAGATAAATCAAGGGTTGGTGCTCCTTTCTGTTGGTGCAGATAAATCAGGGGTTGGTGCTCCTTCTAGTAGGTGCTGGTAAATTGTTTGTAAAGTTATTTCTTTCCAAAGACTGGATTTGGATGGTAGTCCAAGCAGTCATTTTTGAGGAGTAGCCACATTGGTGAACCTCATTAAATATTGCATTGTGTGATGTTCTCTTGTGATACTTGCTTTATCTGGTTTTAAGGTTTTATTATTTTAGTTTTAAGTGCTCTGAATTTAAGCTTAAAGTTCCACACTGATTCACCCCCCATCTCAGTGTCATTGTAAGACTAAAAATTTGTATCATAGCTAAGTTCCTGTACAAGCCTAATCGGCTAGGGTGATCTTGGAAGTAACACAATGGTAGGTGGTGAAGGTTTCTCATCAAACAAAGCACCATTTTTTGACAAATCTAATTACGCATTCTAGAGAATTAGGATGTAAACATATCTCTGTGCTTTGGGATATGACATCTGGGATTCAGTAGTTAGTGGATACACAATACCCATCACTCCTCCAAAAGAGGCTGATGAAAAGAAACTATTTGAGAGTAACTCAAAAGCAAAGAATGCTATCATGTGCGGATTAGCATATAGTGAACTAGTAAAGATCATGAGCTGTAATATAGCAAAAGAGATATGGGACAAACTGAGGAGTATTCATGAAGGAGATGATAAGATCAAGGAGGCCAAATTATAGACACATCGAGCTCAGTTCGAAGCATTGAAAATGAACGACGATGAAAACATTGAGGCATATATGTTGAGAGTTAATGGAATCATTAATGCGATCAGAGGGATCAACAAGGATATTGGAGACTCTGCCATCTTGAAAAAGGTACTAAGATCTCTTCCTCAAAGGTTTGATTCAAAATTCTCAGTGATAGAAGAAGCTAAAAATATAAATTATTTCAGTATAGATGAGATGTATGGTTCTTTGACTGCATATGAGATGAGGATAGGAATATCTAAACCCACAGATAGAGAAGTGGCTTTTAAAGCCCTTAAAAATAAAAACACAAAACAAGATTCCGAGGAAGAAGAGACATCAGATGAAATGGAAGCAAACTTTGTTAGAAAATTGAAAAAGGGAAAAGGAAAATACAGAGGGAAGCTACCATTTAAATGTTTCAATTGTGGAGGAGTTGGGAATTTTATGACTAAATGTCCACTTAAAGAGAAGAACAAAAATGATGAAGGATCACACCAAGAAAGAAGTGACTGGAAGATGAAAACTAATTTTAGAAAAGACAACTTCAAGAAGAAAAGTTTCATCTCCAAGAATGTCAGTTCTTCAGAAAATAGCTTCGGTGAAGAGTCAGAAGAATAAAAATATGAAGCTCTTTTCATGGCATTTGAAGAAGTTAAATCAGAAAAGGAAGAAGGAGTGACCTCTAAAGTTTGTGGTGAAAACCTTGAGGCTGAAGTAGATCTAGAAGGTGAGTTGATCTCTGCACTTGAAGAGTGGAATATAGAAAAGAAAAAGAATAAAAAACTTTCAAGAATGTTGAGGATGCAAATGGAATCATAACCAGTTTGAAAGTACAGATAGAAGAATCTAAGAAAATATCTGAAGATCTCGAAGTGCAAATAACAATGAAAATAGATTATTGCAACAAGCTAGAAGAAGAGATTATTGGTTTAAGAATGCAACTAGAAGAGATGAATAAGAAAATTAGTTGTTATCACAAACATGAAGAAATTTCTATGAAGTTGGATAAGATCATAAATGACCAAAGGCCTGCATGCATCAAATTTGGTCTGGGTTTCATTGAAGGAGAATCATCAAGTGGATCAAAGGCCAGAAATGTAGAATCCATAAAGAATGAAGTTAAGAGACAGGTTGATCAAGGAAAAACATCTCATGCAAAAAAAAGCATTAATGCCAGGCACGGAAGGAGAATTGACAATGATGGATTCACCAATGTCACACATCAAAGAAGAAGAAGACCTATGGCTCCTATGGCAACATGGCAAAGACCATCACCCAGGTTCAATTATCTTTTTTCTGGTTTCTATTTTAAATGCAATGGCTTTGGACATAAAATCTCAGACTCCAAATATAATGTAAGACCAAGGAATTTCACTAGTAGAAATGTTTTTTCTCCACTGATGAATTATACAGTAGAATGTTATAGCTGTCATAATTTTGGGCACATTGCAAGAAACTGTAGAAATACATTTACATCAAATCAGTTTCAGGGAAGAAAATTTCAACCATACAGGATGAGACAAAATAGAAAGTTTCTCGAAAAACATGCTCAAACTACTGATAAGGGAAAGGCAAAAAAAGAGCCCAAAACTACTATCAAAACAGAGTGGAAAGGAAAAGAGTGATTGAAGGAAGAAAATGAATCCTTAATAGTACAAAATGCATTCAAAGCATAGAATAAATATGTACCAGGGATACTTGATAGTGGATGCTCCAGTCATATGACAGGTGACAAACAAAAATTTGAGAAGTTACAGAAATATGAAGGAGGTTCAGTAAAATTTGGAAATAATGATGGAGCTAAGATAGTTGGCAAAGGTTTTGTTAAAATTAGTGACAGAAAAATTAAGTCAGAAGTCTTGTTTTTGGATGGTTTGAAACATAACTTGTTGAGCGTAAGTCAGATTTGTGATAAAGGTCATGAAGTAGTTTTTATGAAGCAGGGTTGTGAAGTCAAAAAAATAAACAGTGGAAAATTGATAGCAACTGGATCAAGGACATTTGGAAACCTGTACACGCTCTTAGAGAATTCAAAAGGAGCTTGTTTTATTAGACAGGAAGAAGAAAAATGGCTGTGGCACAAGAGACTAGGGCATATCAATTTTGATAATCTGGTAAAAATCATCTCAAAAAGGGCAGTGAGAGATATTCCCACCATCAGCAAACCTGCAAACAACATTTGTGCTTCATGCCAAAAGGGGAAACAAACTAGAGTCACATTCAAAACAAAAGAATACTACACAAGAAAAACCTTTGGAACTCATACACACTAATTTATGTGCTCCCATGAGAACTCAAAGCATAAATGGTGACAAATATTTTATGTTGTGCATTGATGACTATTCCAAAATGACATGGATATTTTTCTTGAAGCATAAATTAGAAGCTTTTGATATGTTCAAGATTTTCAAAAACCAGGTTGAGAATGAAACAAAAAAAATGATCAAATGTTTAAGATCAGATAGAGGAGGAGAATTCATTTTAGAGGAGTTTGTAGAGTACTGTGAAAATTACGGTATTAGGAGACAATTATCAGCAGCCTGGACACCCCAGCAAAATGGAGTGATAGAAAGAAAGAACAGGACAGTGCAAGAAATGGCACAGACTATGTTGGCTGAAAGCAGAGTAGCAGACAGATTTTGGAAAGAAGCAGTCCATACTACGATGTATATCAAAAATAGGTACATGCTCAGAAAACATGAAATCAAAACTCCTTATGAATTTTGGTTCGGTAAAATGGCAACAACAAAATACCTCAAAGTCTTTGGCAGCAAGTGCTATATCAAAAGAACTGAAGATAATATTTGTAAGTTTGAAGATAGAGCAGATGAAGGTATTTTTGTTGGTTATTCATCAAAAAGCAAAGCTTACAAATGCTACAACAAGAGGCTAAAGAATATTTTTGACATTGCCGATGTTAAATTTGATGAAGGTAAAGAACGAGTAATTAGCTATGAAACGAACTACCCAATTTATGAAGAGGTTATTGAAGGAGATGAGGAAAATGAAATGGAAAAGATACAAAAAATTGACTCAGATGATGTAAGTTGTGATTTAGAAGTGGAATAAAATAAGAAATTCAAAATAGGCAGTTGGCAAAAAAATCATCCTAGAGAGCAAATAATTGGAGACCCCAAAGTTGGTGTTCAGACAAGAAGAAGAGCAGTAAGTAACTACTCTCTATTATCCAGCATTGAGCCCAAAAATGTTACTGATGCAAGCAAAGATGAAATTTGAATGAAGGCAATAAATGAAGAATTAGATCAGATCGAGAAAAACAAAACTTGGTAGTACCTAGACCTGCTAATAAAAATATAATCGAAACTAAATGGATTTTTTGAAACAAATTGAATGAAGACGGACAGGTAGTTAAAAATAAAGCAAGATTGGTATGTCAGTGTTATGCACAAGTTGAAGGCATTGACTTTGAGGAAATGTTTGCACCAGTAGCTAGACTAGAGGCAATTAGAATGTTTCTGGCTTTAGCAGTCTACAAGAATTTCAAAGTTTATCAAATGGATGTGAAATCAGCGTTTTTGAATGGGAAACTTGAAGAAGAGATTTATATTGAGCAACTAGATGGTTTCCAACTTGGTGATGATCCAAAATTGGTTTGCAAGTTGAAGAAATCATTATATGGCTTAAAACAGGCACCCCGAGCATGGTATGCAAGGCTAGACAACTATCTCACTCAACAAAGGTTTAAGAAAGGTATGGTGGATAGTAATTTGTATGTCAAAATAGAAAATGGGCATCTTATTGTTCTTGTTGTATACGTTGATGATATCATATTTGGCAGCAGCAAAGATGAGTCTTGCAAAGATTTAGCAAATAAGATGCAAAAAGAATTTGAAATGTCAATGATTGGAGAACTATCGTATTTCCTTAGGTTGCAAGTTAATCAAAGTAAGAAGGGCATATTTATTTCTCAAGTTAAATATGTAAAAGAGATGTTAAAAAAGTTCACAACGGAGGATTGTAAGCTAGTTAGCACTCCCATGATGATAGGATGCAACTTGAGCAAGGATGATAAATTTCCACCTGTTGATCAAACCATGTACAAATCTATGATTGGAAGCTTACTATACCTGACAGCTACCAGACCAAATATTTTACAGGCAGTATGCATGGTAGCACGATTTCAGGCTAATTCCAAGGAGACTCATGTGACAGCAGTAAGGAGGATTCTTTGATACCTCAAGGGTACTATGGAGTATGGGTTATGGTATCCACAAGGTAAATACTTCACCCTTATTTCGTATTCAGATGCAGATTGGGCAAGATGTGTAGATGATAGAAAGAGTACAAGTGGAGGTGCATTCTATCTTGGAGACAGATTGGTCGCATGGCACAGTAAGAAAAAAGAGTCATTTTGTCTATCGACAGCATAGGAAAAATATATTGTAGCAACAACATGTTGTATGTAGGTATTATGGATGAAACAAACCCTAAAATATCTTGGTATTAGCTTCAGTGAGCCGATTTAGTTAAGTGTGATAACACCAGTGCCATTAACATCTCCAAGAATCTGGTTATGCATTCATGCACAAAACACATTGCTATCAGGTATCACTTTTTGAAGGAGAAAGTGGTGGAAGGTGAGGTTAAATTGGATTTTGTTCCAACTACAGAGCAAGTAGCAGATATCTTCACAAAACCATTGCCCAAGGAAGTTTTTGAGTACCTTCGCAACGAATTGGGAGTGGTCACACTTCCCAAGAATTGACTAGCTACAGGGATCACATTCTCAGGGGGAGCATTTAAGTATTTGATTATCTTTGTGCTCATGTTCATGACTTTTGCTAAGTGTAATAAATTGTGTCTGAGAATGTTGTGCATAGACTCAGGGGGAGTCTACAGTAGCCCTTTGCTATTATTGTCAAATGGGGAGAAGAGTTACAGGAAATTGCACATTTGTTGCCAACAATTCCAAAGGGGGTGATTGTTGAGCAAGGTGTAGCAACAATATTGTCATTGTTGTCAACACAGTCAGTTAGATCTAATGATGTAGTGGACAGGAAGTTCAAAAGCCTTTTAGAGTAGAAGACAAGAGTTCAAAGGTTACTCAGAGTTTGTACAGTGATTTTTCAAGAAAACCGAAGTGGCCCATATGCAAAAGATCAAATAAAAAGACAAGTAAGAAAAGTGTCACGATATCGCGACATATACAACAGGCAAGAAAACTATTGCGATTTCACGACATGTTGGAAGAGAGAGAAAAAATAGGAAAAACTGTCATGATTTCGCGACATGTTGGAAGAGAGAGAAAGAGTAGGATAAACTGTCGTGATTTCGCGACATGCTGGAAAAGAAAAAGGCAAGTGGAAAAACTGTCACGATTTCATGACATGTTGGAAGAGAAAAAGGCAAGTGGAAAAACTATCGCAATTTTGTGACATGCTAGAAGAGAAAAAGGCAAGTGGAAAAATTGTCACGATTTCGTGACATGTTGGAAGAAAAAAGGCAAGTGGAAAAACTGTCGCGATTTCACGACATGTTGGAAGAGAAAAATGCAAGTGGAAAAACTGTCACGATTTCGTGACATGTTGGAAGAAATAAAGGCAAGTGGAAAAACGGTCACAATTTTGCGACATGTTGGAAGCAAAAAAGAAATAAGGAAGAAGTGTCGCGATTTCACGACAAGTTCGAAAAAAAAGAACAAGTAAGAAAAGTGTCACGATTTCGTGACATGTTGCATTTTTGCGACTAAAAACATGAGAGAGAAAGCAAGTTGGTAAAGTGTCATGATTTCGCGACAAAAGCAGAAAGCAAGACTTTGAAGGCAAAAGTGTCACGATTTCATGAAAATTGCAAAGAAGTGAAGTACGAAAGCAGAAGTGTCGCGATTTCATGACAAAAGCAGAAAGCAAGACTTCGAAAGTGAAAGTGTGGCGATTTCGTAACATGTCGCATTTTTGTGACTCGAAGAGGACAGGAAGGCAGAAAAGCAAAAGTGTCACGATTTCGTGACATGTCGCATTTTCACGACCCGAAGGCAAGAGAAAGAGCAAAGGAGAGAAAGTGTTGTGATATCGTGACATGTCGCATTTTTGCAACTAAATGAGGAGAGAGAAAGTATGGAGGCGAAAGTGTCGCGATTTCGCGACATGCTGTGTTTTCATGGGTACAAGCCAAGAAAAGAGGCAAGGAGGCGAAAGTGTTGCGATATCATGACATGCTATGTTTTTGTGGGTACACATAAAGAAAAGAGGCAAGGAGGCGAAAGTGTCGCGATATCACGACATGTTGTGTTTTTGCAGGTACAAGCCAAGAAAAGAAGTACAGAGGTGAAAGTGTCATGATATCACGACATGCTGAGTTTTTACGGGTACAAGCCAAGGAAAGAAGCAAGGAGGCGAAAGTGTCGCGATATCGTGACATGTATTTTTGAGGTCCAAAGCAAGGAGAAAGAGAGAGAAAACAAGTGTCGTGATATCGCGACATGATGTATTTTCGGGGACCAAAGCAAGGAGAAAGAGAGAGTAAGCAAAAGTGTCGTGATATCGTGACATGTTGATTTTTTGCGGTTGAGTTGAAGCTGACGAACCTATGACAACTGAATAAAATTAGGGTTTATAGGTGTCATGAAATCTGACTAAGATTAGGGTTTACAGTCGACTAATATTAGGGTTTTCATCACAAGAATTCTGTTATAAAAGGAGGGCTATTTTGAGAATTTTGTTGGGTCGAAGTGTGCGAAGTTTGATCGTAGTGCGTAGAGAGCAAGTTGTATCGAAAGATGCTAAGTGCAAAATTTGAAGAGAGAGTAGAGTGTGCAAAATGGAGAAGATGATCATGAAGTTTGAGTGTAGTGAAGCAGATTCAGCGAAGCAATTGCACAGAGAAAGCAGATTGCGCAGAGAAAGTAAAGTGCACAGAGAACACAAAGGGGTTAGTGCTCCTTCCAGTTGGTGCTAGTAAATCAAGGGTTGGTGCCCCTTTCTGTTGGTGCAGATAAATCAGGGGTTGGTGCTCCTTTCTGTTGGTGCAGATAAATCAGGGGTAGGTGCTCCTTCTAGTAGGTGCTGGTAAATTATTTGTAAAGTTATTTCTTTCCAAAGACTGGATTTGGATGGTAGTCCAAGCAGTCATTTTTGAGGAGTATCCACATTGGTGAACCTCATTAAATCTTGCGTTGTGTGATGTTCTCTTGTGATACTTACTTTATCTGGTTTTAAGGTTTTATTATTTTAGTTTTAAGTGCTCTGAATTTAAGCTTAAAGTGCCACACTGATTCACCTCCCCCTCTCAGTGTCATTGTAAGACTAACAACATAAGCCCTTTGGTCAACTTAACAAATACCCCAAAGAGCACAAGCCCTTTGGTCAACTTAACAAATACCCCAAGGAGCACAAGCCCTTTGGTCAACTTAACAAATGCCCCAAAGGATGCAAGCCCTTTGGTCAACTTAACAAATGCCCCAAAGGACACAAGCCCTTTGGTCAACTTAAAAATTCCCCAAAGGACACAAGCCCTTTGGTCAACTTAACAAATTCCCTAAAGGACACAAGTCCTTTGGTCAACTTAATCAAAATGCCCCAAAGGACATAAGCCCTTTGGTCAACTTAACAAAATCCCTAGAGAGCATAAGCCCTTTTTTCAACTTAACAAATGCCCTAAAGGACACAATCCCTTTGGTCAACTTAACAAATGCCCCAAAGGACACAATCCCTTTGGTCAACTTAACAAATGACCCAAAGGACATAAGCCCTTTGGTCAACTCAACAAATGCCCCAAAGGACACAATCCCTTTGGTCAACTTAATCAAAATTCCCCAAAGGACATAAGCCCTTTGGTCAACTTAACAAAATCCCTAGAGAGCATAAGCCCTTTGGTCAACTTAACAAATGCCCCAAAGGACACAAGCCTTTGGTCAACTTAAAAAATTCCCCAAGGAGCACAAGCCCTTTGGTCAGCCCGAGAGAGTATAAGCCCTTTGGTCAACTTAACAAATGCCCTAAAGGACATAAGCCCTTTGGTCAGCTTAAAAAATACCCCAAAGAACATAAAACCTTTGGTCAACTTAACAAATGCCTCAAATAACACAAGCCCTTTGGTCAAATTAACAAATGCCCCAAAGGACACAAGCCTTTGATCAACTTAAAAAATGCCCCAAGGAGCACAAGCCCTTTGGTCAAAAACAAAAAAAAATCTCCAAAGAGTATAAGCCCTTTGGTCAACTTAACAAATGCCCTAAAGGATGCAAGTCCTTTGGTCAAAAACAAAGGTACCAAAGGTATCACAAGCCCTTTGGTGAAAAACAAAAGGCCCCAAAGAGGATAAACCCTTTGGTCAAACCAAAATGTCCCAAAGAGGATAAGCCCTTTGGTCAAATCAAAACGCTGCAAAGAACATAAGCACTTTGGTCAACTTAACAAATGCCCCAGAGAGCATAAGTCCTTTGGTCAACTTAAAAAATGCCCCAAAGGACATAAGCCCTTTGGTCAACTTAACAAATGCCCCAAAGGACATAAGCCCTTTGGTCAACTTAACAAAATCCCCAAGGAGCATAAGTCCTTTGGTCAAAAACAAAAATCCCCAAAGAGCATAAGCCCTTTGGTCAACTAAAAAATCCCCAAGGAGTACAAGCTCTTTGGTCAAAAAAAATACCCCAAAGGGGATAAGTCCTTTGGTCAAACCAAAGAGCCCCAAGGAGCAAAAGCCCTTGGTCAACTTAACAAATGCCCCAAAGAACGTAAGACCTTTGGTCAAATTAACAAAATGCCCCAAAGGACATAAGCCCTTTGGTCGACTTAACAAATGCCCCAAAATATGCAAGTCCTTTGGTAAAAAATAAATGCCCCAAAGGATGCAAGTCCATTGGTCAACTTAACAAATGCCCCAAAGGACACAAGCCCTTTGGTCAAAAATAAATGCCCCAAAGGATGCAAGTCCTTTGGTAAAAAATAAATGCCCCAAAGAACATAATACCTACAGTCAAACTTAACAAATGCCCCAAATAATGTAAGCCCTTTGGTCAACCTAACAAAATTCCCCAAAGGAATCACAAACCCTTTGGTCAAATCACCCCACAAACATAGCAGTCTACGTTTTTGCTCAGCGTTGTGTTTTTCCACACAACGCATCACAAAAAGGGGCATCTGTAGACACCTAAAATGTGTCATGTTTAGGAAACCACTCATATGAGCACATATAAAGACCATATGTCTAATTTTGGACCTTTACAAGAGCAATCAATGGTCCTAACCACTCAAAATGGCAGTTTTAACCCATCCAATCTTAGCCGTTGTAAACTAGAGTGGTTGGATCCTAGTCACTCAAGCTGAGAGTGGTCGAACCTTAGCCATTGCATATGATAGCAGCCAAATCTTAGTCACTACATACGATAGTGGCTAAGTCATAAAAAAAAATTTGCCGATAAACAAGCCTAATCAGAGGTGAAAGTGGTAGTTTGCATACAATAAAGTGAGTGGGGATAACATTGCATTCCCCCTCACAACTAGTTTACATGGGAGACTCAAGTCTAAAGTTATACTTCAGTTAACTGGCCTTCAAACATAGACAAAGACAAAACTTCTCATGCTAACGACCAGTTCACATGGGAGACTCAAGTCCAAAGTTAGACTTTAGTTAACTAGCCTTCAAACATAGACAAAGACAAAACTTCTCATGCTAACGACCAGTTCACATGGGAGACTCAAGTCCAAAGTTAGACTTCAGTTAACTGGCCTCCAAACATAGACAAATGAAAAAATATTCTCATGCTAAAAACTAGTTTGCATAGGAGACTCAAGTGGGCAGTTAGACTTTAGTTATCTAGCCTCCAAACATAGACAAAGGACAAAAGCTTTTCATGCTAACAACCAGTTTGCATAGGAGTCTCAAATGGGCAGTTAGACTTCAGTTAACTGGCCTCCAAACATAGAAAAAATACAAAAAGCTTCTCATGCTAACTCTCACTATGCATGAGAAATTCAATCCTAGGGTTTTGAACATAGACTTTAGGGTTTCACACATCTATAAAAGGTGTAAGCCTGAGAGCACCAAAGGATAGAAGAGGATCAGATATCAATTCTGAGACCAAAGAGATATTTTATCACATCAGGGAGAGAGACATTCTTTTGAGGAGAGCTTTCGATACTTGGAGAGTTCTCTTTGAGATCACGTGTACGATGGAGCTTTGATGAATCGAAGAGCATAATACCTACTTCAATATCATATCATAGTCTTTGACCCATAGCTTTGGGGAAAAGAGGTCAATGTTTACTTTAGCGGTCATTGTCTTGGAAAATAGCCCACAGGCTTAGCTTAGATAGACATAGCATATTTTATTCCATTTTCTTATATCATTAGCATAGATTTACATGATTTCATGGTATACTTTTATCATATTTCTGTTACATTCTTTGATTACTAACAACTTCATCTAGGGAGGCAATCTCAAACACCTAAATGTGTGTTGTTGTTTCATTGCTTGCAGGGCCACAGGTACATCGAATGAATATTACAACATACGAGAGCAAAAGGGATCCCTCTAGGAAAAGCCTCATCCGAGGAGGCAATATCGAACAACTAAATGTGTATTTTTGTTTCAATTACATACAGGGCCATAGGTTCACGAGACATAATCCACGACATACGAGAGCAAAAGGATATGTCCAGGAGACATACCTGGAGAAGGAGGCATCTGTAAGCCCTTAGACATTTCCGTGTATGGAACTAGGAAGTATTTTAGAGCGCGTCACCCCTTTTGCAAAAGGGGATATCTCTTCATCCACTTGTAAATCATTGTATCAAGATGGGTATCCCTAAGAGGGACCGACATGTAACCGAGTTTCAATATTAATGAAATATCCATTCTTTGTCATTTCCATGTTATATGCTTCTCATAATATTTTAGCTTCATTTTGGGTATAATAATAACATCGCAAGTAGAGTAAAGAGTGGTGCATGCATCTCGGGGTTGCTACACCATGACTAGCAACATACCATAAAGATAGACAGTAAGCAACCTGTCTCTCCATCAAATGAGGATTTCTAGGTAATACTTGGTTCTGATCTTCTTAGTTTGTTGTTTCTTCCCATTAGTAGATAAGTAGATCACATAGCATAATTGGAAGGGAAGAATTTAATTCATAAATTTATGTTTCTTGTCAACCGTGACTGAAAATAGTAGCTGGCACTATTAGCTACTACTATCAACAATAGCTAAGATTTTGGGCTACAACTCTATCGAGCGACTAGCATTATTGCCTGCTGCATAGAACAACATCTAGCAGATAAAGTTGTTTGTAGAGTTTTCTTGCTTGGGTCCCAATTAGAGGCCAATTTATCATGTAAAATGTATTCTCTGAATCCCATATAGCTAGATACATGCATCTTTCTAATTTAAGACATATTTATTTTAGGAATATAGGAAAGATCATGTTTGCTTGGTGATGCATTTTATTTTACATGCAAGTTAAAATGAAGACACACACAACACGCAACAATTAAATGCTAGTGAGTTGGAATTCACACCCAACCACTAGTAGAGTTCAATGACGGTGGAAGTCATTTCCATCTGTTGTCTCAATCCCATGAACCCTATTCTTTTGGCCAATACCAACTCCAAGATCCGTCCTATCCATACGAAAAGCCTGTATTCCTCTTCGAAGGGGTGTATCACTATGCATGGTGTACTGGGTGAGGATTGGTAGGACCTGTGCTCCTTGCCCGAGTGTGGGTTTCATCTCCACACTTTGGGGGGTTTTTGTTATTGTGAATTTCATTGTCGATTGTCAAGCTATGAACATGCAGGTAAAAACCTTAAAATATTTGAGCATTACATCAAAAATTTCAAACACTATGAGAATAGTTTAGATTTTCAACAAATTTCAAACATAGCAAATTAGTTTAGGGTTCACAAGAAATATTTAAAAGAGATAACCATAATTGTATACTTTGTTTACTTTAAAATCTACACACGATATAATACACATTATGGTTCATACATGGAGTGATCAACATCAGTGTCTAACCAAGGTCAAGGACGAAGCTCCAACCAACACACAAAATAATATGTTGCAACCTCAACCACAGGAGACTATCGAACGACATTCGGCTAGCCTCAAAGGTGACAACTCTATGCATGGGGGTTCTCATAAAAATACCTCGGTTAGAGGAGAAAATGCACACTCCTCGAGGGATAGAGTAGAGGGTGGCTCAAGGCCCCCAACATACTAGATAAGTAAGAAGAAAATCCACCCAATCAAGGGTAGGAATATGGGTCCGCTTCAAAGCATAGGCCCGTACAAACTCTAAACAATAATGAACTTGGAAAGTTCATGATTAACATGTGCAAAGTTGGAGTAAATGGTACACCACCACATGAGCTATGGTGAACTAGGTAGCTTGATGGACTTGACTAATTTCTAGGATGATTACGATATAAATCCTTGGCTGTGCATTCTTACTTTGTGAGTTCATGTAGCAAGACCACATATAGGTCTATCTGAGAGCTAGGAGAATGCTCTCGTAGTATATGCGCTCCTTCAACCCAGAGAGCACAACTAATAGGTTAGTGCTCAACACAAATGTCATCCACATAGACAAAGGCAAAAATGTAGCAGATAAATCTATTGGGGCTTACACAAATAAGACCCCTAGAATAGAGATACAAAGCCAGAGGCCTCACACTGTTGATCTCATTGATCACTCACAAAGGCCGGCTTCACAACAAAAAGAGTGCATATTTCAAGACCAATTGGAAGATGTATGTGCAGAGTGTGAGTGCCTCAAAAGGGAGGATACTCAATGACAAACATTACTAAGGTAACACTTGTATGAGCAGCACATACACAAGTAAAACATCCTTGATTAAAAGGAGCATGTGGAGAGAGAGATAAAATTGGCTCATGCTGATTTTCCTCCACAAAGTGAATACAAAGAGCATCATCAAAGAAGTGTTGCATCGTAGTCAGGAATGTGCCCTAAACATCCTAAAAATTGTGCACATTACATAGTCCAAAACACATTATAGAACCTAGAACTTGAACAATAGGGGCATAAGAAATGCGTGGAGGTGATCAATGATGATCAAGAGAAACAATATTCTAAAATCTCCTTGGTAGAGGAGGAGGACGAGCCATTACCTCCACCTTGATCCAGGAGAAATTTGCCTCCAAAAGGTCCCTAAATACCTCTAAGAGAAGAAGATATTCTATCCTTGCATGCCTACAAAGCCTTAGAAAAAAATTTGAGGGCAATTGAAAAGCAAGGAATAGCTTATAAAAATTCAAACTTGAATAGAATACATAATGCACCTTTATATACATTAGTGCCAAGTCTAGAATATCTTGATCACTTCAAGATGCCAAAGCTAGAAAAATTTCAAGGTGACAAAGATGCACAAGAACATGTGACGTATTTTATGAACATGTGCTTTCATATACAAAGTAATGATGCTTTGTTATTAAGGACATTCATTATGAACATTTCAGGCCCTACCCTAGAATGGTTCAACCAATTAAAAAGGCACAACATAACCAACTTTGAGCAGCTGGCCAATGCATTTCTTGAACGCTTCTCCTTCGACATCAAGAAGAAGATAAAATTGTCTAATATGGCTACTCTAATGCAATACGACAATGAGCCTATCATGGAATATGGAAATATATGGAGAAAATTAATGGCCATGTTGCCATTTTCCATTATGACCATAGAAATTACTCAAATTTTCATGAAGAGTTGTGCAAAGCACATCTCACTATTGTTGCAGTTGCAGCAATACTATATATTTGAGGAGGCCTTGGCACAAGCCAAGGTAATTAAGGACATCAAGTTACAGAAGGGTAACTTGAATCTCTAGAATAAAAAGGATTGGACTAAGAAGAAAACTCAAAATCAAAATCACTAGGCCAAGCCGGCCCATGTGAAGCAAGTAGTGTTAAACCTCCAAAAGGGTATAAGGGGAAACAACAATAGAATTATTAGGCCCAACCTCCTTCTACACAATACAACTAGTGCAACAATAAGAAACTATGTAAGAATAAAGAGCAATGCCCTCATTGCTAGTTCACACCATTTTTAGAGATGATGACATCAATTTTCCATCAACTATGCGAGGTTAAGTCCTTTAACTTACTTAAGATCAAGTTACAAGAAACTAACCAACCCAAACCAAAAGGATATAGGGGGGATCTGTATTACGTGTACCATAGAATGGAAGGACATGACATTGAAGGATGTTATAGTTTTAAACACATGGTGCAAAACATGATCGATAAAGACAAGATAATTATCGATAAACCTCAGGCTTCGAACAACCAAAACATGGGGATTTTAAAAAATCCTCTTTCGAACCATGAGCCTCTGAGGAATAATTCTAGGTAGGTGAACCAAGTGCATATCGAACCACCTACATAATGTTTCATAAAAATGGTAAATATTATCATAAGAATTGGGAGGTACAAGCGATCAGATCCACCTCCAGCTTCGATCAGGGTTCAAGCTACGCCCTTGCAAAGACCAACATAAAATAATATGCCAGGCCCACCAACTAGATCAGTGGTGACCATTAGGAATAGGCTTGTTTAAATCCTATAGAAAAATCTAGCAAAGTTGTTAATATATAAACTGATACAACAATATCCTAAGCATAGGGAGACAATCATGGACATCTTGAGGTCTATTGAAGTTTAGTCCTAGAATCCCAAAGTATTTACACATTTTTTGGGACATGTGCAGTAGTGTCGATAGCCGGTGATTCAATTTCATGACCATGAGATTAAAATGGTCTCTACTGCTATAGTGGACCTACTATTACATATAATTATACATATTATCCACACACCATTTAAATGGATGTTGATCAACACGGGGTTGTCGATCAATATTATTACTACCAAGGTTTTCGCATACTTGAAGTTGCCCAAATCACACATTGTACCTTCAACCTTCACTTTGAGAGTATTCAGCAATGCACTATGCTCAATAGTCGATTGTTACACTCCAAACATAGTATACGTCGGCTATGATTTCCAAGTGTGTAAAATTTAGTATATATGGATTCACAATAGTTTAATTGAAATCATCATCTTATATTTTTAAAATATTCATCTGCGTTTTCGCATTAGCCTATACGACGAGGGTGTGCCCACCTCAAGTGGCAATTGAGTTATTTTATTCTTCCGCTATTAAATTCTTCTTCGGCATAATTAATTCGTCATTCTATTTTTGAAATCTCTGTGTGTAAATTTAAATTGTGCAGAAGGATAGTTAAATCCTTCCAAGTGGTATCAGTTGTCATTCGGTTCTGAAGCACGGTTCTGAAGCATCTCGAAGCACGGTTCTGAAGCATCGTCGTAGGCGTCTCGTAGCACCGCCACAGGCATTTTTTACAGGGCGTTACAGCCACTCGCCGTGGCATTTCCACTATAGCCAGTGCCATTGCCTTCAACCGCACTCCGCAGTCCTCTCAAGATGCATTCAGCCGCAGGTGGTTACTGTGACTCTTCCCAGTCACCAATCCTTCAAAAACTCGGCGTTTATGCCTGCCAATCCTCTCGCAACCATTAAACCAATCAGAGTTCGTGATATTATTTAATTTTTGCCGCAAACCTAAGGTTTTTTTTGTTATTATTGGCGCTGACGTCAGTTCCAAATTTTTTAATTCATTTCGACAGTGTTAATTATCCCACATATGCAGTGTTTCGGTTGTGGAAGCCTTTAAAAATCCGTTATCACTCCTTCTTCAACGTGACTGTGGTCACACGTCCGGCTCCTTCACGTGTAGAAGTTCTGTCGCATCATCGTCCTTTTGTCATTCGTCGTCGCGTTTCGCGTTGGTCCGTTAGTCGTTGCTCGAGTCTTCGTGTCCCTCGTGTATTGTCGTTACCTTTCATCACGTCTTTTGTCGGTCTTCTATCATTGGGTTGTGTTGTGTCTTCTATCGATTTTCCGTTTCGTTCATTCTCGATCTAGCATCTGTCTCGGGGGTCGTGCGTCGCTTTGTCATTAGTTGCATCGCATCTTTTGTCAGTCTTTCGTTCAGTTCTGTCTCGGTCTCACGTGTCGGTTTTGGGTGTCGTGTCATCACATGTGTCTAGTGTCTCGCGTGTCAAAGCTGTCCCGTCGTGTCACGTCGTGTATTGCTAAAAGTCGTCAAAAGTTGCTCGTGTCGCGTCGTGTATTGCTAAAAGTCATCAAAAGTTGCTAAAAGTTGTCAATAGTCGCTGAAAGCCATCAAAGTCATTGAAAGTCATCAAAATTTGTGGTTAAGGAGTTGAAGCGAAATCCCAAGCAGGTTATGTTAACAAGTGCATGAGCAAACAGTGGACAAAAGGTGCTGACGATCGATTATCAAGCTCGAAAAAGACCAATAACAACACAAGAAGACCTAATCGTAGCCCAGGTACAAAAAATTCTCTTTCTCCTTTTAAAATTGGTAGTTATAATCCACATCATCCACTAGTAGATCCTATGGCTACTAATCCTCCCCCAACTCATGAAAACATCACACAAGGAAACTCAAGTAACTCAGCCGTTTCCAACGATGATTCTCTTCGACTCTTACTAGAGGGTATGAACGAAATTGGTCTTCTCCTAAAAAACCTAGTCCAAGCACAAAACCAGCCTAATCCCAATACTAATCCCCAAAATCACTCCCATGCCCAAAGGAATGAAGAAAATGTCGATCCTAATGATGATTGGGAACAACAACGAGGTGATTCGGATAATTATAGGGATCGCTATCAGAGACAGCGGTATAACCAAAATCAAGAAAGGGACATGGGTTATCACCAACCGAGAGGCCCTAATAATAATTTTCCACGAATTGATATGCCCACTTTTGAAGGTCATGATCCTCGTGGTTGGATAGCCAAAATGGAAGGCATCCTTGACTTATATCAAATTAAGGAAATTGATAAAGTCCCTTTCGCTACATCAAAACTAGGCACTGAGGCCTACCAATGGTTTGTATGGCTTAAACGAGAGAAAGGAGCTACTATTAATTGGAGAAAATTCACTACCTCTTTTTTAGAAAGATTTGATGAAGGAGCTACATCATCATACACAGTAAGACTATTATCTCTTAAACAAGAAGGGTCAGTTAGCGAATTCGTTTCGGAGTTTACTAGTTTACTACCATACACTTTAGACCTTAGTCCCGACACAGTGGTAGGAGCCTTTCGCAATGGTTTGAAAGAAAGTATTCGAGTGGAGGTAGACATGCACAATCCAACCTTGCTAAATGATTGTATAAGAATAGCCAAGCTGGCCGAGAAGAGACATCAGTTGTCTGCACGACGTGAAACTTATAGTCGTCCTTCATATCGCCATAATTCCTTTCATAGAAATGATCAACCATCAAGATATTTTTGCTATAAATGTCGCACTCATCACCCCAAGGAACAAGCATGTGCCCAAAAACAAAACTTTCATATTGAAGGTGATCAATGTGAAGGAGAAGAGGAAGAACCTTACCAACCAGAAGAACCTATGCCAGAAGACCTACCATGTACTATAGAAGAAAAATAAGAGGATACAATGGCGATCTCCGTGCATGCTCTCATGGGTTTAACACCCCACCATACCATCAAGGTACCAGGATTTCTTCGCCAGAAAAATGTGAATGTGCTAATTGATTCTGGTAGTACCCACAATTTTATCGACATCAAAACTACAAAATCTTTGAATTTATTCATTTAACTCTTCCAACAAAGACAAATTCTAGGTTCTAGTGGCCAACGGGGTGAACGCACAATGTGTTGGTCTCACATCTCAAGTTTCCATAAAAATGGGAACTTATACTTGGTTTGGATCCCTTTTCGTCATGAATTTTGGGAACTCGGATGTCATTTTGGGAGTTGAATGGTTGGAAACATTAGACACGGTTAGCTTCAACTTCAAAAAATTATTTGTGGAATGGAAGGAAAACGGACGAGTCATTCGCTTAGAAGGCATTACTACTCCTCCATCACAAATGGTGAGCTCTCATAGTATGGAGAAGATGTTAAAAAAGGGTGGATATGGGTTTATAGCTCAAATTAATTGTTTGAAAAAAAAATCTCCAGCAAATTCGGATATTATTGCTCTAGAGTTACAAGACATCATAACACATTACGAAGAGGTTTTCCAAGAACCTCAAGGATTACCACCTAAACGATCTCATGACCATGCCATCCATTTGATTCCAGGGAGTGTTCCTCCTAACAATCGTCCTTATCGCTATCCTCAACCACAAAAGACAGAAATCGAACATATCATTCAGGATTTGTTGGATCATGGAGTCATTCGTCACAGCACTAGTCCTTATTCCTCACTTGTAGTCCTGGCTAGACGAAAAGATAACTCTTGGCGTATGTGTCCTGACTTTCGTTCTCTCAATAAACTCACTATCAAGGAAAAATTTCCTATCCCTGTCATAGATGACCTATTAGATGAGTTGCATGGTGCAAATTTTTTTACAAAATTAGACCTTCGCTCTGGCTTTCACCAAATCCGTGTTAGAGAAGAAGATATTCCCAAAACAACCTTTCGTACTCATGAAGGTCATTACGAATTTTTGGTCATGCCTTTTGGTCTCACTAATGCACCATCCACATTCCAAAGTCTCATGAACCAAGTGTTTCGTCCACTCCTCTGTAAGTTTGTGTTAGTTTTTTTTGATGATATTCTCATATACAGCAAAACATGGACGGACCATTTACATCATGTGGATAAAGCCCTTCACATTTTACACAAAGAAAATTTATTTGTTAAACGTTCAAAATGTTCATTTGGTGTTCAAGAAGTCGAGTATCTTGGTCATATAGTTTCACATGAAGGCGTCAAAGTGGATCCCAATAAGATTAAGGCAATTCAAGAGTGGCCTTTACCTAAAACCACCAAGAAACTTTGTGGTTTTCTGGGTCTCACGGGCTACTATCACAAGTTTGTGCACAACTATGGTAAGATTGCAGCACCTCTCACCGCACTCACAAAGAAGGATGCTTTTCATTGGTCGACAGAGGCCTCTCAAGCCTTCGAAGCTCTTAGTACAACTCCAGTATTAGCAACTCCCAATTTTCACAAACCATTTATTATCGAATTTGATGCATCAGGAACAGGAATTGGGGCTATACTAATGCAAGAAGGTCATCCATTGGCATTTGAAAATAAATAGATTTCCGAGAAAATTTTTGGAAGATCAACATAGGAAAAAGAAATGTTAGCTATTCTTCACGCAGTAGAAAAATGGAGACACTACCTAATCAGTAGCCACTTCATTATAAAAACAGATCATAGTAGCCTTAAGCATTTTTTGGAGCAAAGGTTTTCTTATCCGGAACAAAATAAGTGGTTAACCAAACTTTTGGGCTATGATTTCATTATCGAATACAAGAAAGGGAAGGAAAATATAGCCGCCGATGCGTTGTCCAGGAAATATGAATATGAAGTAGTCATTAACACTATTTCATGTCCTTGCTCCCAATGGGTGAATCAATTACAAGATGAATGGTTGTCCAATAGCGAAACTGCTCAGATAATTCAAGAATTATCTATTGGGTCCTCTAAACACCCTTTTTTCTCTTATGAAGATAAAATCCTCCGGAAGAAGAACCGCATTTACATTCCACACAATTCAGAACTCAAATCAAAGATCCTCGACGAATCACACGCTTCTCCATCAGTAGGACATTCAGGATTTTTGAAGACATATTTAAGGGTCTGTTGGTCACGAATCTGCCACAGGAAAGGATTTTTACAAGTGTGCCCTAGACCCGGCCAACATTGAAAGGCTGGAAGCAAGAGATGGCTCCCAGACCAATCTCCAGAGTGGGTTGGTTCCCTTTACTACTCTAAATTTGTTTGAAGATAAGGGTTTCTGGAAAGAAATTAAGAAATTACGAAAAGAAATGGGAAATATGGCCATAGCCGAAGTTATAAGATCGGGAGAACAATAGCAGAAACTCAAAGTGCAACAACAGCAAGCAACAAAAGATAATGACTCAACTCTCACACAACTGTATGCAAAAAATCTCTCCAAGATTACACTCCAGGAATCATATCCTTACAAGCAAGATTCAAATCCAATATATAGAATTTGAATGTAACAACACTTAAGGAATATAAATTCTATTAGAAATGCAAAAGGAACAGAAAAGATAATCACCCAAACAATTGCTTGAAAAATCTGAAGCCAATACTTTATTCTCGCAAATGCACTTCCAGTTTTTAGCAAAACTTCCAACCACTGCAAATGAGGTTTACATTGGTTTTTATAGAGGGCCGTCCTCTTTGCAGCATTTAATATTTGCCACCGTCCTCTTCAACCTTGACCGCATGGGAAATCCGCAAAACATTAAATTCGGGCAAGCATTTAATCCTTGGAAATCAAAAAAACCTTCTCGGCCGTTCATACTGCGTTTTGGCGGGAAACTGTTGCAGGTCGTGAAAATGCGACGGGTCGCAAAATCGTGACATCTTTTGATGCTGTACACTTTTGCTACCTTGGACCCACAAAAATCCTCCCTGTCGCGATATCGCTGCATCTTCGGCTTCTGTGTCTCCATCGCTAAATTGGTTTGCGAAAATAGCACATGTAGCGATATCGCTACACATTTTATCTCCCAACTCTGTCCTCCGCTTTAACTCGCGAAAACGAAACATGCAGCGCATCGCTGCCATTTTTCGAAACTTAAGCCCTTGCCCCTTTTTTGTAGCGATTTCGCTACTTTTTAACTCCTTGGCCTTCTTCTCAACGAACTCCCCGTGGCTTCGAAACTTGCAGCGCATCGCTGCAACTTCGTCTTTAGACCTCCTTCTCGACCAATATGCAGCGAATCGCTGCACTTTTCAACTTTGGACTTCCCTTTCGCAAATGTGCAGCGAATCGCTGCAACTTTGAGCTTAAACTCTTTTGTCAACCAAACCCCCGTGACTTTGAGACATGCAGCGAATCACTGCACTTTTTTCCTTGGTTTGCTTTGTTTGATAGGTGTAGCGATATCGCTACACATTCGAGCACTTAGGTCTTTGAAGCTACCCGCGTCGTGAAAATGGAACATGCAGCGCATCGCTGCACTTTTTTCTTTCGACTCCCTTTTGCAACCACTGCCCGCAATTTTGAGACATGCAGCGCATCGCTGCAACTTTTACCTTAGACCTTTTGAAGCCATGAAAATAGAACCGTCGCGATATCGCGATAGTTCTTCTTAGCTGCATGCGTTGACCGAGTTGACCGCGATTTCGCAACACGTCATGAAATCGCGACAATTTTTGGACTTAGTCTTTTTGCTCCTTTTTTCATCAAAACCACATCCAAGCCAGTATAGAAGTTAAATATGCAACAACTTTAAACATTAATACTTCAATCAATGAAAATCAATGTGGCAAAAATGCCAACATTCTTGGCAGCTCGCGGGGTATACAGCTTGCTGTATGCAAGGATCCAGGCCTGAATCCATTGGGCACAGAGTCATACGAGAATAGGAGGTCGGCTGCTATGATACATTTCAGGGGACTGCTGCAATACTTTTGCTGAAAAGCTGAAAGAACCTGCATATAACCGATTATGGAAGGAAAGAAATGAAATGAGATAATGGAGTGAGCTCCTGTGATTGCGCAGGCGGTGAATGCAAATGGAATGAAACGATATAGAGACAAAGCGATGTGGTGGACACAGCAACAGAATGCTGCTATACTACCGGCTGCAATGGAAATGGAATGAGAGTAAATGAACTAATGGAATGGAAATGGAAATATGAATGTTGTGGAATGAGAATGAACTAAACTATAAATAAATGCGTAAAATGACAGAACTTAGAAGAAAGGGATAAGAAGGAACAGGAATAATAGGAAAGGGGAAAAGAAACAACAGCCGTGGCTTTTTTTTTTTGACTGCAGAAGAAAAATAAGGAGGAAGATGAAGAAAGGAAGAAAAGAAAAAGGGAAGGGAAAGGAAGAATTTTATAGAAAGCCACCAACTGCTGGGAAAAGAAAAACAAAAGAAAAACAAGCATCTACGGCTCGCATGCAAAAAGAGCCGAGATGAATAAATAAAAACAATACCTCTTTTTTTTTTTCTTCTCTTTTCTATTTTTTTTTGTTTTTGTTTTTATACTATATACAATAGTTCACGACATGATTGGCATGTCACCACCAGACACCCAGTCTCAGAAAGTTATCCGGTAAATCTACAGTGTCCTGACCAGATCCGATCATACTTAAGTCGGTCCTTGAAATTGGGCTGGCTTCTTCTTGAAGTTCTCCATGTTGCAGACATGGGCAAGGTATCCTGCATGCCAGTACCCACACAATTGACAAATAATGCAACAAATAAATTTACCATATGACGGGCTCCCGTAGATACCCATTGTAGTAATGACTGAAGCCAATCCCACCATCTTGAAGGGTTCTCTGAGTGTGGACTGAGAACAGGTTCCTCCAACTCTTGGATCTGATCACAAAAATTGTCCAGCAACAGTCCTTTCTCCAGGGTCTCTTCAGACTCTACTTGTTGATCTGACATATTTAACAGGTTCTGACTAAATACTTGCATGTCGTGCACAGCTATGCCTTCTTGGTGCTCAGGTTCTTGAACTTGAATCTCTTCTTCTTCTTCGCTTATATCCTCTGGATCCATCTCCTTATGAAAACTGCAAGCAACCATATTGTTCATTGCCAGGAAATTTCTTGCATATTCCAATCCTTGGCTTTGGATGAGATCTGTCCCTTGAGCTCCACACAATTGCATCTCAAGTTTCTTCTCAGTATAAGGGATCTGGCATGAAAAAGACTGCACGGGATAGATAGGAGCAGCAACTACCGGAGAAAGGAATGGAGTTTCTCCCCACGGTAATTTTCTTGATAAGAGCAAAAGTTGTTCCGCTCGCACTGCTTCTTCAAAGATTTGTGGGAACCTTTGTTCACCTGATTGTAGCAAGAGGAGGCCTATGTCAGAATGGAAATCTCGAACATAGAAGATGTGGGCTTGGGTGGGTGATGGTCGGATCTTCTTTGGAATTCTCTTCCAGCTTCTCAAGAATCGGACATTGAAGTCCGTGATGCTCTCTAGAGGTGCTCGCTTGATGTACATTAAAAACTGATAGAGATCCAAAGAACTGTAAAAGGGATCTTTGTCAAATCTTCTGATTAGTGCTCTTGCTAGATCATCCCATGAGCTGATGCTTTGATGCCTAAGTAGTCTGTACCACTGCAATGCCCTTCCTTCCAAAGACTGAACCAAAAGTCTGATCATGATATCTTCATGATTTATGACATGGATCATTGAAAAAGTAGCAATATCTTCAACATGCGCCAGAGCCATGCCTTCGGTACCATCATATTTTGCTAGGGCCTTCAGGGCACCTTTGGGAATTTCATGCCGGATTTGGAGATTCAGAGGGCCAGGATCATCCCATCTAGGAAAAACCCTCGCCTTTGTGGCAGTGGTCTACGGGATCATGGCTATCGCCATTAAGTCAGAGTCGCCAGATGAACATTATTTTAACTTGAAAAAGGTAGGCTCCACGATCAAGAAATTCGGATCTTCAACTCAGCAAAGTCTCCAGATGAACTTACAAATCTCCGCTATGAGGCCAAGACAGCTCATCGAAATCTTGAGACCTCCGGGTGTTAAACAATAAAACTTATGGATATTTTGAGACAGAAGAAGTCTGTCCCATCGGGCGTGCCAAAAACTGTTGGTCATGAATCTGCCACAGGAAAGGATTTTTACAAGTGCGCCCTAGACCCGACCAACATTGAAAGGCTGGAAGCAAGAGATGGCTCCCAGACCAATCTCCAGAGTGGGCTGGTTCCCTTTACTACTCTAAATTTGTTTGAAGATAAGGGTTTCTGGAAAGAAATTAAGCAATTGCAGAAAGAAATGGGAAATATGGCCGTAGCCGAAGTTATAAGATCGGGAGAACAACAGAAAACTCGAAGCGCAACAACAGCAAGCAACAAAAGATAATGACTCAACTCTCACACAACTGTATGCAGAAAATCTCTCCAAGATTACACTCCAGGAATCATATCCTTACAAGCAAGATTCAAATCCAATATGTATAATTTGAATGTAACAGCACTTAAGGAATATAAATTCTATTAGAAATGCAAAAGGAACAGAAAATACAATCACCCAAACAACTGCTTGAAAAATCTGAAGCCAATACTTTATTCTCGCAAATGCACTTCCAGTTTTTAGCAAAACTTCCAACCACTGCAAATGAGGTTTACATTGGTTTTTATAGAGGGTCATCCTCTTTGCAGCATTTAATATTTGCCACCGACCTTCTTGAGATCTACAATTATGCCACCGAAAATAAGCACATGATCCCCTTAATCGTAGCCTTGAAGCACCACAAAATTGAATGCAATTAGACGTCAGCGGTCACCTTCATTAAATTTGTTTTTGAACATGTGCATGAAACCGTTGAAACAACCGATGAACAGCAGCCTCAAACAAATAAAATCTTCAATTTTGGTGGCCTAGACGCTTCTTCAACCTTGACCGCATGGGAAATCCGCAAAACATTAAATTCGGGCAAGCATTTAATCCTTGGAAATCGAAAAAACCTTCTCGGCCGTTCATACTGCGTTTTGGCGGGAAACTGTCGCAGGTCGCGAAAATGCGACGGGTCACGAAATCGCGACATATTTTGATGCCGTACACTTTTGCTACCTTGGACCCGTGAAAATCCTCCCTGTCGCGATATCGCTGCATCTTCGGCTTCAGTGTCTCCATCGCTAGCTTGGTTTGCGAAAATAGCACATGTAGCAATATCGCTACACATTTTATACCCCAACTCTGTCCTCCGCTTTAACTCACGAAAACGAAACATGCAGCGCATCACTGCCATTTTTTGAAACTTAAGCCCTTGCCCATTTTTTGTAGCGATTTCGCTACTTTTTAACTCCTTGGCCTTCTTCTCAACGAACTCCCCGTGGCTTCGAAACTTGCAGCGCATCGCTGCAACTTCGTCTTTAGACCTCCTTCTCGACCAATATGCAGCGAATCGCTGCACTTTTCAACTTTGGACTTCCCTTTCACAAATGTGCAACAAATCACTGCAACTTTGAGCTTAAACTCTTTTGTCAACCAAACCCCCGCGACTTTGAGACATGTAGCGAATCGCTGCACTTTTTTCCTTGGTCTGCTTTGTTTGATACGTGTAGTGATATCGCTACACATTCAAGCACTTAGGTCTTTGAAGCTACCCGCATCGTGAAAATGGAACATGCAGCGCATCGCTGCACTTTTTGCTTTAGACTCCCTCTTGCAACCACTGCCCGCGATTTTGAGACATGCAGCGCATCGCTGCAACTTTTACCTTAGACCTTTTGAAGCTGCAAAAATAGAACCATCGCGATATCGTGACAGTTCTTCTTAGCTGCATGCGTTGACCGCGTTGACCGTGATTTCGTGACACGTCACGAAATCGTGACAATTTCTGGACTTAGTCTTTTTGCTCCTTTTTTCATCAAAACCACATCCAAGCCAGTATAGAAGTTAAATATGCAACAACTTTAAACATTAATACTTCAATCAATGAAAATCAATGTGGCAAAAATGCCAACAGGGTCAAACAATCATTTTGTTGGAAAGGATTAAAAGCAGAAGTCAAACAATGGGTAGCAGAATGTGAGGTTTTCCAGCGCAATAAAGGAGAAACAGTCAAATCACCAATATTGTTACAACCATTACCCATCCCTGAGCAGCCGGTGGGAACATATACCCATGGATTTTATTGAAGGTCTTCTAAAGTCAAAAGGCAGGACAGTAATCTTCGTCGTCGTAGACCGGTTATCCAAATATGCTCACTTTCAGGCTTTACAACATCCATTTTCTGCAAGCAAGGTGGCAAAGGTATTTATGGATTCCATTTTCAAATTACATGGTATGCCAAAAAATATTGTAAGTGATAGAGATCCCATCTTCACTAGTAATTTTTGGCGGGAGTTATTTTGACTTAGTGGTACCAAATTGAACATGTCTTCAGCCTACCATCCACAGACATATGGTCAAACAGAAGTAGTTGACAAATGTTTGGGTACATACTTAAGATGTTTTGCTCAAGATAAACAATACCAATGGAGCCATTGGTTAGCATTGCCAGAATGGTGGTACAACACTTCTTACCATTATTCAATTAAGATGTCTCCATTTGAAGCATTGTATGGCACCAAACCTCCAGCAATCACAGATTACATACATGGATCATCCAAAGTAGCCAAAGTGGATGATTGGTTCCAAAAAAGGTAGTCTACACTCACCATCCTCAAAGAGAATTTAGTCCAAGCACAGAATCGTATGAAACAACAACAAAACTTGCACCGATCAGAGAGAACTTTTAATATAGGTGATTGGGTGTTCCTAAAGTTGCAACCTTACAAAAAATCCTTGTTAAGGATAAATTCCAGCCAAAAGTTGGCTCCACGATTCTATGGTCCCTACAAAATTGTGCGCCACATTGGAGAAGCAGCCTATCAATTAGAGCTACCTACATCATCACGAATACACCCGGTATTTCATGTTTCATGTCTCAAAAAAGTAATTGGTCAGAAAGTACAAAGTCAATTAGACTTACCAATGCTCGATGAGGAAGGACACATACATCTCCAACTTGAAGATATACTACAACATAGAATCCGAAGAGCGAGATCACGTCAGATTCAAGAATTTCTCATTAAATGGCAAGATTTACCAGAGGAGGATGCCACATGGGAACCTGACAGTATCTTCTAGACATTTCCAGATTTGAGGACAAAGCTTTCCAAGGAGGGGAGTCATGTTACACTCCAAACATAGTATACGTCGGCTATGATTTCCAAGTGTGTAAAATTTAGTATATATGGATTCACAATAGTTTAATTGAAATCATCATCTTATATTTTTAAAATCTTCATCTGCATTTTCGCATTAGCCTATACGGTGAGGGTGTGCCCACCTCAAGTGGCAATTGAGTTATTTTATTCTTCCGCTATTAAATTCTTCTTCGGCATAATTAATTCGTCATTCTGTTTTCGAAATCTTTGTGTGTAAATTTAAATTGTGCAGAAGGATAGTTAAATCCTTCCATCGATACTATAGTATTGTAAATTTAGGTTGGACTGAATACCATCCCTATGATGTGTCACATACTCAAAGGTGCAATGAAATATAACATCCTCTTAAGGAGGCCTTGGATTAGAGAGATGCATTGCGTTCCCTCAATTTTACATCAATGTATTAAATATATACATGAAGGGCAAGTTCACGTGGTTACTTTCGATGAGGAACCGTTTCAATATGTAAATCAAGTAGATTTTCTTGGAGATTTCATTCTCCCTTCAACGTACCTAGATATATGGCCAACGTTGCCCATAAAACATCCAGAAGGTAAAAAAAGGAAGCATATGCAGGACCTTCAATGTCAGCACCACAACTATCTGAGCATGCAACAACTGCTTCAACAAAACCTATGACATCTATGATGCTTAGGAATGACAAGAAGCTTAAGGTAATTATGGACAAAAAGGTGCTAAATCAAGCACCCAAAGTAGCAACTATCGAGGTTCCTATTACCATGGATGAAGGGGATGCTCAGAAAAAAATTGATAAGGCACCTCATCTTGCCTCGCCTACTTCTTTAGCAGGATCATTTACACCGCAGGTGACCATCCATTTGTTTAATCTTGGGCTAGAAGATTATATAGTGCAGAATGTGATATTCATGTTGTTTATTGATACTGCACAAGACATGGGTAGACCTTATGCCCATCAATTTCTTATAAGGATTGTGATACCATTGGGGGTGCCATCCAACCAAATAAATTTCATCTATAGAGACCTTGAGCAATTTGCTAATCGCATGCCCATACATGAGGATGATGATGAACCATTCTCGATGAATGTTCATTACTTTTCCAACCCTGAGTTTACCTTACACTATTTCAAATGTCACCATTGGTATGGTTATAGTCTAGGCTTATTTGAGCAAGGGTAATGGACTCCCATTGAACCACAATATTAGTTACCAACTGATAGGTTTAGGTTGGGCTACCATATAAGAGGATAGGATGAGCTTTTAGCAACATATCTCGATCGTATGAACCTCAATTTAGGGGATAATATGGATTGGAATCCTTATCACCCTAACCCTTCCTACATATGAAGGGGTAACTGGCTAGTAGCTATGGTTGCTATTGAACCACCCAAAATTTATCATGATGACATCTCGGTGGAGGCCTATATAGAAGACATGCAAAGAGATAACTTGGACATTGAAAGCCGTGAAGCTATCAACAACACGAGTATGCAAATATAGAATACTAATATAATGATAAATTTCGAATCATAAGTTATTTTTGAGGACAAATTAGAGTCTATTTTTGAAAGAGATGGACAAGAATATGATTCTGGAAGTGATTATGATAGATAATCCTCAAACAATGAAGAATACAAGGATAAAATAGAAATGGTCTACCTTGGGCCTAGAAATTTACATCATCATACAGAGCCAGTGGTTATGGAAAATAGGAAATTCATAGATGATAGCGACTATGAATATGAGACCGAGATGGTCTAGCTTGGGCTTCGATATCTACATCATCAAAATGAGCTTGTTGACATGGATGAGATATACCACAAGGTATATCTTGGACCTCACCTTAGGGGGAGACCTACAAATGCTATTGAGATCTAACAAATAGTCTTCCATCCATCGCCTACATATAGATAGCTCCTTGAGCTAAATTATACCATCTTCTAATCTATCCATAGACTGGATCCTGATATCCCCATACCCCTAGAGCCACACCTCAGGTATGGAAGTTACATCAATGAATAGTCACACACACGTGGTCCTGGAGATCTCATTCATTCCTTAAATATGATCTCCATTGATTTGACCACTCCAGTACACAACCTAGATGACCTGTCTAAACCATTGTATCTTAATATAGATGCTATTGATTGGGATTGCATTGATTCACCACTAGAGCCTTAATATTTCTTCCCTAATGAAGAAATATTACAACCTTTGTATTTTGCATCAGACTGTATACATGATGTTTATCACACTGAGGATAATTCCAATGTGGAACCATTAAACCCAGTGGATGACATCCATTTAATTCTTACACCTCACCAGCTTGAGGAGGTATCACACATGTCAATATATGAGACCTTTTATGTGGATATCAGTGATGATCCCACTAATACTAAGAAGGTTAAATTTGGAGAGAGTCTATCTCTTGAGGAATGTGCCAACCTCATCCCTCTACTAAAATAGAGACCTGATCTCTTTACTTGGACTTATAAGGACATGCTGGGTCTAGATCCAAAATTGGTTACACATAGCCTTTCGTTAGATCCTTATAAAAAGTCAGTCAAGAAGAAACTTAGGAAAATGAATCCAATAGTCACTTTAATGGTTAAATATGAATTGCAATTTTTTTTGGATGTGGAGTTTATTATTTTCATTGACTATCTAGAATGTGTATCAAACATGGTACCTGTAGGAAAACCAGATAGAAGAATCTATATCTGTATGGATTTTAGAGACCTCAAAAATTCAACACCAAAAGATTCATTTATGTTGCCCAACATATATGCTCTCGTAGATGCAACTGTGGGTCATGAGATGCTTTTCCTAATGGATGATTTTTTTGGTTACAATCAAATTTAGATTAAACTCGAAGACCAACACAAAACCACATTTACAATACCATGGGGAACATTTTGTTATAAGGTTATGCCATTTGGTCTTAAAAACATTGGTGCCACATATCAGCGAGACATGACATACATCTTTCATGACTACATGCACAAGATCCTAGATGATTATATTAATGAATTATTGGTGAAGTCATTGTTGCATGAAGAGCATGCTGAGGTCTTGAGAAAGGTCTTCAATTGCCTGATAGAGCATAATGTCAAGTTGAATCCCAAGAAATGCATCTTTGGTGTAACTTCAGGAAAAATCTTGGGATTCATCATTTCAAAATGAGGGATCAAAGTCGACCCAACAAAGTTCAAGGCCATTCTTGAAATATGTTCTCCCACCAATATAAAATAGCTAAGAAGCCTGCAAGAAAAAGTAGCAACCATATAGTGATTTATCACACAATTATAGGATAAATGCCAACCCATGAATTGGCTACTACACAAGGGAGTCTCATTCAATTGAGATGAGGACTATCAAAAGGCCTTTGCTAAAATAAAGCAATACCTAGCAATGCCCCCAGTACTAGCTCCACCAAGACTAGATGTGCCTTTCCTGCCATATATATCGGCTATCGAATTTGCATTGGGAACCATTTTAGCCCAAAAGAATGTGCAAGATAAAGATCAAGCCATATATTATATTAGCTGCACCTTGGTGAGTCATGAGCTAGGGTACGCATATGTAAAAAAGTGCTTGGTAGTGGTGTTCACAATGAAGAAGTTGCATCATTACATGCTAAGTTATACGATGTATATGATATCCAAATAAAATCCTTTGTAGTACATGATGAGCAAGACTTATCACAATACACGTACTACAAAGTGGATCATGCTATTGACATAATTCGATTTGGAATTCATCAACCAAAATTCCATCAAGGGACAAGTCATAGCTGATCAACTGGTAGAGGCACCTCTTGAAGATAGTAAGCCTCTTATCATAGAGCTTCCTGATGATGTAGTCTTTGCATTATCAAAGTTACCCAAACTTGAAGAACTAGACAACAAAGATGATATGATGTTTTTATTTTCCATTTGAAAGTGTGGCAAGGGGGTGGTGCAGGAATTGTCTTTTTCATGCCACAAGGAACTTTAATGCCCTTGTAATTTAAGCTATACTTTCCTTGTACTAATAAAAATGTTGAATATGAGACCCTAATATTGGGTCTCCAAACAATAATCACCATGAATATTAAATGGTTAAACATCTTTGGTGACTCCCTTCTCATTGTCAACCAAGTTAAGAAACTATTTCAATGTAGGTGTCCTATTATGAAATCTTACAAAGATCTTGCTAACACTTATCTAATCCAACTAGAATTGTATGACATCAAGGTAATCCCTTGTACATCAAATAGATTTGTAGATATTGTGGAATATTTAGGAACTTTAGTCCCTCATAATACATCTATCAATTTTACTACCATTCATGTAAATATGCTCTCACACTCTGCAATGCAGCGTGAGGCTTTCGATAACAAAGAATCAGTCAACATGATACACATAGAAAAAAACCATGAATAGTTCTATAAAGCTATAGAATTTCTCAAGAAGGCACCCTGGGGGTCTTCAATTTTGTAGTGTCCTATAGGGAATGGCACCACCATTCACCACAAGGTTGTTTCCCAATCTGCATTCATGCATAGAAAACCGCAAGGGAAACAAGTCATCTTGTCAGTCGAGGCAGAAGCTTATCAGAATTGGATATCACAATTACATGAATTTCTTAAACTTGGTATAATCCCTCATGGATTTTTGTATGTTTCAAAACACACATTCAAGTAAAAATGATAAAGTATGTCTTGCTAGGAGACATCTTGTACCATCAAAGCTACAATGAAGTCCTCCTTCATTTCCTTGAGCCTTAAGAATAAACTTGGATAATTTCATAGGCTCATGATGGTACATGTGGTGGCCATTTCAAGAGCATGGCCATTGTCAAGCACATACTTTGAATGAGTTATTATTGACCCACCATGGAGAAGTATTGCACCACGTATGTCAAGAAATACTTTAAATATCAACATCATGCTAATATTATGCACTTGCCATCATAGGCCTTACAACCCATTCAAGCGACTTGGCCATTTTCTCAATGGAGCCTATGTATAATTAGAAATATCTCTTCCCCATCATCGAGTTGACATAAAAATATTATAACAACTACTGAGTATTTTACTAAATAGGTGGAAGCAATCCCACTAACAACAACAATTAGAGCACATATTGTGAAGTTCATACTTCATATTATCATTAGTCATTTTGGGATACCGTCCAAAATAATTTTGGATAATGGAATATCATTCAAGAACAAAACTGTGAAGAATTTAATGTCCAAGTATAATATACAACACAATTTTGCAACTCCATATTATCTGCAGGCAACCAGGTAAGATGAGGCTTCAAGCAAGACAATGGCAGCCATATTGAAAAATATGGTACAAGAAAACCACAAATATTGGCACATATAGCTGCCCTTTGCATTATGAGATTACAAGACTAGCATACAGATGCCCACTAGGGCAACACCATTTTTGTTGATATATGGCATTAAGGCCATTATGCCCTTAGATTTGGAAATCCCAACCCTACACGTTGCATTGAAAGAGTTCATCGATGATGACATCGCATGACAAGCTCACCTTGATCAACTGATGCTTCTTGATGAACTTCACATAAATTCCCTTGAGCAATGAGCTTATAACAATAAATTCCATTTGAGGGACTTTAAATTTGGTGATCTTGTACTAAAAGAGAACCAATAGAACTCAAACATACCACCACACTTACGATATAAATTTACGGCCAACTGGTTAGGTCCTTATATCATCTCTAAGAATAATGGACTTGGAACATATCACTTAACATTGCTTGAAGGTTTTTAAGAGCCTGAGCCTCTCAAAATTCTTCATCTGAAGGCATTCCATACATAATAATTCAAAAAATTCAAAAAACAAATATGGAAGACATCAAAATCCATAAAAATAAAAAATCAATAGAAGTCAAAAATATTGCAAAACATCAAAACTTCAAAAACATTTACATTATGCAATTCATTTTGCACTTGCATTTGGGCATTTCCATCCATCACACTTGCATTATGATAGGTTGTGTTTGCAATATTATAAAAAATACCATGTTTGTATTTCAATCATGCATGTATGCATTATCATCTTCTATCACCCATGTGAGTAATTGTGTTTTTCAACACAACCCCCCTGTTGCTATGAGGAATATACTAGGGTTTTATGGTCATTCAACCATACATATTGGTATTCTTAGATTTTGTAGAAATATATATTTAATTTTGTATATTAGGTCTAGTTTTGATAGCACTTAGCATATCAGATCCCATCACTAATCAACATATTAACAATCATAATTAGGACAAGGAAGGATGAACACTACGAAGTGGTCCTGGTCACCTTAAGTAAAAGGTTTATACTTGATAATCTTGTGATGTGCATTGTCTAGGGTGTTTATCATTGGGAAAAATATGAGATCCCCCCTACCCAAGAAATCCCTTGCTTACAAAAAAGGAGCAAAATCCAAAAATCAAATCAAATCCCTTGCTCAAAACAAAAGAAAAACAAAAATATAAAATAAACAATGATTTTCATCACTATATATATGAGCAAGTATCCCAATAAAATTGAAGAAAATAAGGGGGTGAAGAGCTTGAATCCCTGGAATGTTCAATACTCAAAGCCATTGAGTGATCCCCAATACAAAAATGGGCTGAATGAATCCCACCTAGCATTGGGGTAGGTCAAAGCAATTCACAAGTGATCTAGCTTTAGGGAGCCTGTATTACCTAGTAGTCTAGTCCAACTGAGTCCAAACCTAGGATCGAGGTGAACATTTGATGATCCTCATTACAACAATGGGTTGATTGAATCCCACCTAGAAATGAGGTAGTCTTATGTTGCATCTAATATATTCATTTGCACACACAGTGATAATAAATAGCTTGGTATTCATAACAAAAAACAATTCAGGAGTAGTGTAGTGATTATATAACTTTTGATAAGTCAACTAGGGTGTTTGAGTCTTATGGAAAACCTCCAAAATTCCCAAATAGCAACAAATTGCATTAATCAATCAATCATCAAATTATTTTTATGAGGTTGTTTATTAAGGGGTGTTCACAACATAGGTTAGATACTGAATGGATATAAACAATGATATTTAAATGACCACTGACTATTTTGTGCATATATTTTAACTTAAAAAGCTTATAAAGAGAAATAATACATCATATTGCATCTCACATATGGATGCCTAATTGGTTAATTCTTATGATAAGATTTACCAGTTACATTCATGATTTTTATACATTCTGTGGTGTCATCCATTATATTTTTAAACTCATAGTGCATTCATTCCTTATGCTTTAAGTGATTAAAGCATATTGGTTCATTTATATTAGATCATCATCATGTAAATAGTGCATTACATACATTGCATTCATCATATCATAACATCATAAATTAAATGCATACAATTAAATCAAATTAAACATGCATTTAACATTCCATATTGCATCCATATGCATACATCATAGTAGTCCATCTACACATCTAGAGATCGTATCTAGCCATACATACATCATCTATCTAGTGCATGTCATAAATACATCACATCATATAGCATCAAATAAACATAACATATAAGCATTGCATCCATGTGCATCTCATAAACATAAAACAAAAAATATATACACATGTAATGATTCATAATAAAATCATATAATATATATATATATATATATATATATATATATATATGTGTGTGTGTGTGTGTGTGTGTGTGTGTGTGTGTGTGTGTGTGTTTGTGTGTATGTCAATAAGTACATAGAGGGGTACATAAAAAATAACCACAGGCTACAACTATGTAGGTCCTCAAACATTACATCTAAAAATGGTACATATCTAAAAAATTTGTACTAAATAGGGTCTGTGCCACCTGATTCACCTCCACTCTCAACCCCATCCCTAGGAGTCTTCTTGGAACCTGTACCTACTGATCTCTCGGATTGGGTATCTTTGTTGTGACTAGGATGTGTGGGTGACTACCCAGTTTCCCATATCTTGGTCCTATGTGACCATAAAATTATTGATCTCTCAAGCACTATGCCATCCCATAGTCTGACCTTACCCTCCAAGAGAGCGATGTATGTTGCATTTGAAGTATACTATTTGGTACCATCAGATACTAAAGCCTGTAGTATCCTAATATCTGCAGCCATGTCTAACCCTGCTGGTCCCTGTACAACTGGAGCAGTAGGAGAAACCTAAGAATTTGAGGGCTCTCCCCTCACTATATTTAGTATATCTCTCTCTACGGTCCTAAAATCTAGCTAGGATTTGAGAAGATATCGCTCAAGTGTGATCTTCTCTATAGCTATAGTGGTGGATTTGATTTGTTCCAGATGAGTTGTCCTCTCCTCTTGATACCCCCACCATTATGACTATCCCAGTGCAAGCTGAGCCTAGAACACTCCCATATGCACCTATAAAGTAGTAATGAAGGTATCCCTCTCCAAAATTTGCATATGATCAATCTAAAACTGAGACTACAAACTAGCTACTTGGGCTTTAAGCTAAGACACCTCATCATCAACCTCCTCATTGCCCTCATTATCATCTTGGGACTCCTCTACTTCTATAAATTATCCCCATATGCCCTCATTCCTTTAGAAAATGCATCACCCCTTAAGATTTGCACCTACTATCTCTACAGTTACCCCATCCCTAGATCTTCTTAGAGGACCACCCACCCTGCTATAACTTGGTAGTCCACCAGCCATTATACTCTACTATAGTCCCTATGTCTACCAATCTTGAATCCTCATAGACATCATCCTCATATCCTAGTGAGGTCACTCAAGGCCATACTAAGTGTATCTCCACATTAATATGGTGGTAGATAACTACCTCCTCTAGGATGTCCTAACAAATCCCAAAATATCTAGTGATGCACGAGAATTAGAAGAACTCATGCACCTCGAGCTTACACCCGAGGAACCATCTATCATGTCATGTCTACCTCAGGTAGTGGTCTACCTCCTTCCATGCTAGGCAATCCATGTAGGGCTACCATATAACCTTCCTTGCCTGCAATCCTGTGAAACGATCCATATAATACTGTAGATCCCCTATGCAGGACCTACTCCTAAAGCCCTCGGTCTCTCTAGGGCAGCATGTTACATAGCACTATGACTCCTTCGTGATGTCACTGATATGTAGGGGTAATATACCAAGGTTATCAATGGTGATGTGTTCCCACACCCATATATGGAGTAGTAGACTGCACCTGACTCCCACTCGTCCTGTTGGGTGATGCAATATAACTCATAATAGAGCTACATGAGGAGAGAACTCCCACAAGAGAGAATCAGTAGCTGCACCATCGTGCTGGCTAGCAAGTCTTACATCCTGACCAAGAGGTTCCAAGGGAACCTCACACCAGATGTTTCTGGAAGAAGAACATGTACAATAATGTACATCAACATGGCTTGCCATCATGAGAAGACTCATGCCCTATACCAGTGCTCAATAGGCATACCCCCATGCTCTGTGTTTTCTAGTGCCTCATCGCTTTAGGCACCATATATACTCTAAAATACTGCTAGCTTTGCATTAGTAGGCGAAGAGGTGATGACATCGCCATCAATGGGGATGTGGAATATGCGGTAGACATCCTCCAAAGTAACTATAATCTCACAAGTGGGCAAGTGGAAGGTGTTGGTCTATGCATCCCAACAATGGGCCAAGGCAGTAATGTAGGCCTGATTGGCCCAGATAGATGGAAGTCAGAGCACGTAGCCAAGGCCTATGGTCGTGAACCAATCCTAGTCAACGTCATCCATCCCACGTAAAATTTCATGGAAGAGCTTGGAATCCCACACTCTAGCAGTCAAAGACTAAAGGATAATAATAACAAAAATAATTACAATCACAAAAAAATAATAAATGCACTTAAAAATGCAAATAAATTTAAAAAACCTTCAAAAAGGCAAGAACAATCACAAATGCATCCAAAATGTTCAAAAAAAATTAAAATTTCACTTGAAAAATTTTAAAAAAATTAATTAATTAAATTCAAACAACAAAAAAATCAAAAAAATAATTTTTTTCATAAAGTTGCTCAACTACGGTTGTCACCAACGACCCGCAAAAATGGTCAAATTTTTGACCGTTGGGATTTGAATTCAGCCATGAATGACAACCGTGGCCCTCAATTTATCAATTAGGAGTCGTGGCTACGGGAAAAACCTCTTTTGAGGTCATTTCTTGCCCCAAATCACCCCCAAAAATTAAACCCCCCTCTAACTAGACTAGTCTAAATCCTAACTAGGGTGTGGTTTGTTGCCAATAGATTAATTTGTTCATTAAGCCCATTAACTAATGTGGTTTTTTTTTAGAGGTTGGTAATTCAAATAGCAAGGCTCACAATGCTACCTTCATAGCATCAACTCTGCCACTAGTGGAAACCTCTAGTTGGTCAGCCATGGGTGTGGGTGGAAGATTTGGCAACGTTCTGTGTCAAGTTTTCACCTTCTCCCTTCAGAGCTCTCTCTCTCTCAATAATTTGTAAATGGAAATAATGAAATTGAAAATGACATAATTTTATTTTATATTTCCAAGTTGGCCCTTCACCATGGTTGTCATCCGTGGGCATAGAATTAGGGTTTTCCAATCATGGTTGTGAGATGCGGCTAAGGAATTTGCCAAAACTAGCTACGACTAACAACTGTGGCTAGTAGCTAGCAATAAATTATCTCAAAATCCAACCATGAGGAGATTTAAAATACAAAATTAAAATTATTCAACCATCCAAAAATAAAAAAAAAATCAAAAATAATAAAAACATTCACATAATTCCAAATCCAAATGCACCTCGTATCCAATTATTTACTCTATACACTTGGTGGTTGCAGTGACTTGCATTCCATGCAATCCAACAAGATGAGTAAATCACCATAAGGCCATTTGGGGTAAATTAGTCATCATTGAATTGTAATGCTTCACTTCAATCTCGAATAAGGCCATAGCAGTTGGATTGGACCACATGAATGAAGTTTTCATTGCATTTCTTCTATGACATCTTCAATAGATCATCGAACAATGTGATTCAACACAAGCATAATTGGAATTGCCATCATCCTTGATTCCCTAAGAAGGCCATTTTGGATGGACTACTCCATGGGATAAAGATGTACAACTACTATTAATAGTTGAACTCATGGTTGATTTAGGCCTTGCCAAATAACAACATGCAAATGTCTTCAATCGTTCAAATTATTCATTTGGGTCAAGTGACTCGTCACTTTATAAAATGTCCTACCCTCATCGAATCATTGCTTTAGGGGGTAGTCATAATATCAACAATCATAATTAAATTCAAAAAAATATCACTTGATCTTGTCAAATTACATTTGTATTACAAATCATTACCAACAACTATCATAAGCTTACCCTTTGTTGGGGCAAAAATAAAATATGATAGTTATGTTAGTAGCTCTCCACCTATCAAAATGATTGTAGCTTGACTCTATGATCATCATGGATATGTGAAAGCTTTGCAAATTCAAGCCTTCCCTCATTTGAAAACAATGATTATAAGATGTGTGTCCTTTTGTAGGACTGGGCATCTAATGTTGATCAGATCAATGATCATCATTCAACTTACAACATGGCTTTAGGTAGTCTATTTTTGCTCAATGTTGTGCTTTCGCATAGTGCATCCCAAAAGGGGCATCTGTAGAAACCTAAAATATATCATGTGTAGGGGACTACTCATATGGGCATCCTAAAAGACCATATGAATGATCTTGGACCATTCCAAGACAAAGCAGTGGTTTTAACCACTCAATTTAGGTAATTTTGGCCTACTCAGTTTTAGCCATGAATGGCATATGTAGTTAAGGTCTCAATTATGGCTGACACCTATGACTAAGGATTCTATCTATGCTTAGGAGCTGTGGCTAGCTCTGCAACTATTATGGACTCCCGAGAAAATCCAAAATTAGTTACATATTTTGCAATGGATTTCGGGTGATTTCAAGCAAGGAAGCTTCTAGAATCTTCCTCCCAACTGCTCACACCTTCCATTTCTTGATCTTGGCTTCTCTATGAAGTTAGACCAAGGAATTGGGAAGGCTATAATATTCCCATACAAATTAGGGAGATACATGAATTGAGTACTAATTTGCATGCAACAAAGCCCTACTATATTGGAGAGTCATTTGCAACCCTTAAGAAGTGCCTACATGCTGCCAATTTAGAAATCATGATTGTGTGTGAAGCTATGGAGGTTCCAAGGGCTTGAATATATCATTCATCCTCAATTGAACCACTTCCATCACAAATTTTAAGAATATACACTGCCAATTTGTTCTAGAACACAAAAGTGACCTTTGTTCATCAATTCCTCAAAGGAATTTCAAGATTCAAGCCCTAGTTACAAGAGAAAGAGCACTTTCACCTCAGATACGACTGTAAACCATGGTTAACAAAGCCAACTGTGCTTAAAACCTGTGACTAGGTTTTGAAGCTTGTTTTCCTTAATTTTAGCCATAGCAATTTCATTTCATAAGTGTAATTAGTTAGTGCCATAGATTAAATCTCATTTATGATTTTGTACGATTAATTGTAGAAATTAGAGGTAGCTTTGCTCTATTTTCTTCTATTTTGTAAATTACACTAGTTTCATTAGATTTGATCTATTTCAAGTTTTAATTACAAATTATGTATTAGGAGAGCTAGATTTACTATTTTCTTAGCATTCTTTACAGTAATTTAGAGAGTTTATGTACATCTTTACAAGTTTTCATGTTTTCTTGCTATATTTTTTCTAATTCATGCAAATTCTTATCAAGAGCCTCATCATGAGAGGTCTCCTTTGCTTCTAATTGTGTTATGTTGTTTCTTGAATGTAGATTTATCGGATCTGGTCATATTAAAAGTATTCTTGGTATCATATTCCTCCGATCAAGTGAGAAGAAGGCTTCCTTGAGCCTTAAACATTTTGTGTCTACATTAAGAGCCTGTGTATTGCACCACTACCTTTGAGGGGCTCGAAATATTGTATCAATTATATCAAAGAATTTGGTATCCCTAGAGGGATGCATTTGTAAAATATATTTGCAATGATAATATAAATAAGTTTGTTCTTTCTTGTTCAATTCATTGTTATTAGTCTTTTTATGCTTTAATGATTGATATATTTGATTCAATAATCTAGGTGCATGCTTTTAGTATGATACAATGTGATAGCTCTTACAAAAAATCTATGACAGTTCTTCCTTGAAGAAAACATTCTTGCAAATTACATAATGAATAAGCATGAGGGAAACATCACTATCCCCACAACAACTCATGATCATGACACCAAGAAATGGGAAAATAAAGAACAAGATGAAGGGAAATATTTGGAACAAGCATCATATTCACAAAAAATTAAATAAGAAGAGGCAAACCTAGAGCTATATGCTAAAAAATCAGGCCCAGGTTTGTGGTGATTAAATCAACAAAGGGTTAAAACCTACCAGAAGTTGTATTTTTTACCATAACCCATACACAAAGAGAGGAACTAGCTGAACAATACTAGGGTCTATTTAAGTTGTCAACCCTCGAACCAAAATATTTAGAAAACTCTACAAGAAAGGTAGAAGGGTTGAAAAAATATTTTTTGGTATTTCATCAAGTGAGTTTGGTTGAGCTAGCATTGAAAGAGCCAGAGGAAAAGGACCACCCCTAGAATTTGGAAAATAAGCAACCATTATTAAGTACAAAATATTGTTAAATATTTTATTCTATCTACCTGTTTGCTTGGAGGGATGGATATTGCATAATTATATTATAGATTTGAAAGCTAACATTAAAGTTATACCCTAAGAAATATGCAATAATATGGGATTATATTACATCCAATGGGAACCCAGGCCACTGTCTTGTAATGGAACACAAATCAGAGCAGTTGATATCATAAAAAGAGCTTTGATATTCCTATATGAGTGTCCAGATATTACAATACTTCAATATATAGTAATTATAGCTATACCACCCTTGTTAAAGATGTGTTTATCCAAGGAATTTATGAATAAATTAGGAGTATACCTACTCACATATCATATCCATATGATCATTCCTTGCATTCAAAAATTGGTCTAAATATTCAAAAAATGGCTCAAATATTATCACATAAAATAAATAAGAGGAGAAAAAGGTAAGCTCAAGAGGAAAGGATTATGCAAATATACTTATTAAAATAGTTTATTGGATAGAAGAAAGGAAAAACATGATGTAGAAAAAACTTGTATAAAATAATCACAATGTCAAAAGAAAATTATCAATTCTAGAAACACAATCAATTTTGAAATAAGATAATGAGATTTGGCTAAATGTGGAAGATCATAGGTTGCAATAGGTTTGGTTAAAGAATCAAGAGAAGTGGATGGAGGGATGATTTTTGTAGGACTGCCCAAACTACCAAACTTGTTTCAGCCATATTTCATTCATCCAAAATTGGATTGAGCTAAAATTTTGAGGGCAGATGCCTGACAAACCCTAGAAAGTTTCCACAAAATTTAAAATTATTTGGAGTAACACCAATCCTATCATATGCCTATGTGTGAATGAGATTTTTGGTAAGTAACTGTGTGAGGGTTTCATATGGATTAAGTGCAAGCAGCTCCAAAGGTTTGTTTTTGGGGCCTTCGGGCCCTAGTGACCAATATTTTTGTGGTTTATACTCAATATTTTAGTAGGATATGTTGCAAGAGATCCAAATGGGTTAGAAATATATATTTTAATAGATATTCATGCTATTAACTTGAGTTAAAATGGCTTCTAATTTGTTGCATAAAAGAAAACTGAAAATCATACCTTTCCATGATGTCTATGGCATAGATTAAAGAGATCATGGAATAAATTTCAAGCAGTTTTTCAAAAAATATCTCAGATCTCAAGTGAATCTAGTGCTAAGGTGCATCCACAAAATAAATCTATTGTGGAAACCCCTATCAAGGGTTAATCTTTTGAAGAATAAACCCCAAAAATGAATTTTGGGGATGCCCTCCATGGTGGAAAGCCTCAGCCTAATGCTAATTTTAATCTTAGGGATTCCCGTAAACCTCTAAGAATGTCTAAGATTGATCCTAGGAAAATAAAGTCAAGATGTCTTAAATTAGTTGATGGAACTCCTATTGTTAAGCTTGATATGGGTAACATTCAGACTAGCATTGAAGATTTGGAAAAAAGAGGACTAATTTATCATTTTGTGGGTTTTCGTTCGAGCCTATATACTTTCAAATTATAGGCTACAAAAATTTGGAAAACTAGGGGTGGGTTACAAATATCTATTTATCAAACGATTATTTTCTTGTTTTATTTGCTAATAATGAAGATAAAGAGAAAAATTTTCAAGGGGGTCCTTGGTTCTTTGGAAGGGCAGGGATTTTTATGAAGCCCTAGCATACTAAATTTAAAGTCAAAGAAGAGATGCCTTCTACAGGTCCCATGTGGGTTAGAATATTTGGCCTCCTAATTGAATTCTGGAATCCAAATATTTTTTCTTCAATAGAAAACTCTTTAGGAACATTTATTATGAATGTTGATTGTACTAAAACATTTGAATATATTATTTATGCTTGAATTTGTGTTTTAATGGATTTTGAAAAACCCCTTCCTAAAAATATCACATTACAATTTGGGGAGAACACTTGGGAGCAAGTAGTGGACTATGAGAACATTCCTTTTCATTGTAGAATTTGCCATGAATATGGTCATTTGGCTAGTGTTTTCCTAAATAAAATTCCAAATAAAAAGAAATAATATATAAACTCAACAAGTTTCCAAATTCCTAAGAAGAAGAACACTCAGAAAAAACTAGTTATGAAGGATCAATCAAATTTATCTGCTAATATGTTTGAAATTCTTTCCACAAATGATGTCCCAAGTGAGGAAGAGGAAATAATGGAAACATAAATCTTAGAAACATAATTTAAAGATAAAGGGAAGAACTTAGAGATGAGCCAACAAATCAAATGTTTTCAATAGAAAAAAGGGAGAAAATATACACAAGAAAAACAATATTTTAAATGTTAAAACTTCAAATAATATAGGTCCCAATATAGAATTTTTTGAACCTTATGTTAACATTTTTACTGTGTTCAACCATTCTTCAAGGTAAGAAGCCATATCAGATTCAATTGGAGTAAGTCAAGAAACATGAAAAAAAACTGAATATGGATTCTAATCAAAAGGCAGGTTGCAAGGCTAATCAATATCATATGATAAAATAAGGTGAAAATCGTGTAGAGGAAGGTAATATTAATGCCCTTCCCAATTTTTTTAGCCTTGGTATTAATGAATATCATCAGTTAGAATATTAGAGGACTCAAAGGGAGTCTGTCAAAACAAAATTAAATTAGAAGAATGATTTAGATAAATCATCCACATCTTGTTTTCCTTCAAGAAATAAATATGTCAATAGAGGATATGGAATCAATTTCTAGTAAAAGTTGGACAACTGGAAAAGTGGTTTCCCTCAATTACTAGGGGACTTATGGTGGCATTTCTTACCTTTGGGACCCAAAATAGGTAGTTATTCATCTTATGATTGGTATTTGGGGTCTTTTGGCTATAGCTATTCAAAGCAAACATTCCAACAAAATTATATTTTGCATTATTATTTATGATCTGACTAATTTTGAGGAAAAAAGAAGATAGTGGAATAATATAACTTATATTATCTCTCATTTTATTGAAGCTTGGATATTGATCAGAGGATATTTCAATACCATCCTCTCTCTACATGAGAAAATGGGAGGAAATAGAAATTTGGACAGGAGCACTGACCTCATGAGCAAATATATTGTAAAACTCCATCTTGTGGACATCCAACCAAATAATGGCCTTATGACATGGTCTAATAGAAGGTATGACTTAGCTTGTATAATGGAGATATTGGATAGGTTCTTACTCTCTAATAATTTCTTAATCCATTGTCACATTCCTAAAATGAAGACTCTTAAAAATTTTGGTTCGGGTCATTGGCCACTTATGGTGGAAATATGGAAAACCAATGTGAGTTTCTCTCCTTTTCAATTTCAGTTAATGTGGCTTAGAGACAATTCCTTTAAACCTCGAGTGCAACAATGGTGGAAGGAAGGTAAACCTAGGTATAGGACTAAGATGTTATGTTTTACCAAAATATTGCAATACATTAAATCCAAAATCAAGACTTGGAACTGAAAGGAGTTTGGGGATGTTCATAAAAAAACATGAATTTATAGCTCATATTGAAAATTTGAATAAGAAAATATGTTTATATGGCCTCACAGAGAGTACAAGTGTAGATGAAATTAAACTCATAACTCAGTTAGAGGAATGGGAAAAAAGAGAACTCTTATGGAAACAAAAAATTAGAATTCAATGGCTCAAAGAAGGTGATCGAAACAAAAATATCTTCTATCTCAAAGATCTCACAACTTTATTTCTTCCCTAAAATCAGATTCTGGAGATATTATCTACACTTGGGATGGCATGAATTCTATTGTTGTTAATTACTTTTCCAATATTTTTGCTACTACTCCTCTTGACTCAACTTCTCAACAAAATGTTCTTCAAGCAATCCCTTCTCTTATCACTTCTGAGAAGAACTCTATTTTGATTGCTTCTATTACTATCAATAAACTTCAATAGGTACTTTTTAAAATGCAAAAAGGGAAAACCCCAAGTCTTGATGGTTTTCCCATTGAGTTCTAACAAGAGTTATGGGATATACTTCATGTCGATTTATTAGAGGTGGTGGAAGAAGCCAAGAAAGCCAAAGAAATTTTTAAGGTTATCAATAAAAATTATATTACTATTGTTATGAAAGCTCAAGAGGTTGATCATATCTCAGCTTTTAGACCTATTGATTTATGTAATGTTATTCTCAAAATCATTACTAAGATCATGGCAAAAAGGTTGAAGCCTATTTTGCATAGGATTATTTTCCCTGAGAAAAAGGATTATGTGGAAAGGCTTCAACTAGTAGATAATATAATTCTTGCTCAGGAAGCCATCCATTCCATGGATATGTAAAAATCTCCTTCCATGTTCATTCGGTTTGACTTATCCAAAGATTATGACAAAGTGGATTGGCACTACCTTATAAAAGTTTTGAGGCAATTTGGTTTCTCTCAGGATTGGATGGATTGGATTATGGGATGTATGTCTTCAGTTTTCTATTCAATTCTTATCAATGACATGCCTTCTCAGTTGTTCCTATCTTCTAGAGGTATTAGGCAAGGTGACCTCATTTTCCCTGATTTATTCATTATTATTGCTGAATGCTTAGGTAGGACTATATAAAAAAAAGAGAAAACAAAACCCTTAAGGGAGTTACCATTTCTCATGGAGCTAGACCTATCTCTCATTGTTAGGATTCTACTCCTAACCACCATACTAATCATATTATTAGTTAATTATTTAATCACTCTCTCTTTCACAAAGGTTGTGCCCTTTGATCACACCTTCACACTCGTAGAAATAGGCATTTCATTTTGTATAGTTGATGCATCGAAGAATATAATTATTAATTAATTTTTGGGTTCCCCATACAATACAACAACGATTCCTTAATAAAAGCCTATTGCGATTCCTTTTTATTATTCTAGCATTATAATCAATCTTTCTCTATTGGGTTCACTACATCTGGTATCAGAGCCAAGTTTGAAAGGAATTTTTTTTTCCTTTTTCTCATTCTCTGAATACAAGCCTGGGGACGCTGCCAAATGATTACAACCAATTCAAAATTAGCAAAACACGTCCAAGGAGCAACCAGCCAGAGTGACTTCCAAATAAGGCTCTTCATATCCGATGTAGTGCTCACCACCGATAGTGAGACGAGGACGTATAGAAGCCAGCAGGTTATAAAATCTCCAAAACCTAACCACAATGGCCGAAGGATGACTTTTATGCAATTTTTTTATGATAATTTTTCAAGAATTTTTTTGACGAATTTCAACACTTTTTGCGACACATTTTGGCCAAACGACTATGCAAATGGTCGATGGAATAATATCTCACGACCCTAACCTACTTTTGCTTCTTAATATTGCCCACCTACATCAAATCACATCAGTGAGTGTATATAAAATTTAGTTCCAGGATATCGCCAATCGCATCACAGGGTTAGACGAATTAGTCCTCATAAGTGGGTTCATCAATGGATTGAAAGAAGAAATTAGAGTGAAGATCATGATGTACACTCCTCGCACCCTATAGGAAGCCATTGGATTAGCCTTGTTAGCTGATGATACATTCAATGTTCAACGTCAACATGGGGAGCAACCTATTGATACATCGACATTCATGCACACTATTCCAAAACACAAACCCTTGCCAGTTAAGTACCTTAGCCTACAAGAAATGGAGCAACGAGCGAATGACCTTTGCTATACTTGTGATGAGCATTTTGGGCCCCTTCATTATTGTGCTACACAAACATTGTATTTATTGAATATAGTTGATCCCTGTCACTCCATAGAGGACGAAGGTGAGGAAGATGTGCACAACATGACCAAAGCACCTGATCATAATAATGAAGGAAATGAGGTCGATGTGCAAGAAGTGCTCGATGCACCACGAAAATATGAGGTAGACATCCATGCAGTAAACAATGAAGGCAAGACATACACTCTCAAATAACTACACATAATTTCATTGCCAATAGTGAGTTCTCATCGTATAGGCAACCTAATTCAGAAAAGAGGCAAAAGAGTGAGTGCACCTTTATTTTCCCTTCATTCTACATAGGAAGAATCGGCTAAAGCGAAAGCCTACCATCATCACAATTCTCCTAAGGAATATTCTACTATTCTTTCTAGCAAACCCCCGCTAATGCTTCAACCTTCAATATATCCTTACCTTCGAAAAAGTGACATTAAAATAGTACAAGAACTTGCACAAATTCAACTGGGAAAACAAACAATGAAGCTCCTTACTTTGAGCTTTGAGGACAAAGCTCTTTTTAAGGAAGGTGGCATGTTAGGATTCTACTCCTAACCACCATACTAATCACATTATTAGTTAATTATTTAATCACTCTCTCTTTCACAAAGGTTGTGCCCTTTGATCACACCTTCACACTCGTAGAAATAGTCATTTCATTTGGTATAGTTGAAGCATTGAAGAATATAATTATTAATTAATTTTTGGGTTCCCCATACAATACAACAATGATTCCTTAATAAAAGTGATTCCTTTTTATTATTATAGCATTATAATTAATCTTTCTCTATTGGGTTCACTACACTCATCTTCAATTTGTTGATGACTCTACTCTTTTAGGTAAATCTACAGTTAAGGAAGCTTCTAATATTAAGCAAATTATTAGCTGTTTTTCTAAGGCTATTAGGCAATTGATCAATGAAGACAAATCTAAAGTCATTTTATTTCATTGCTCTACTATATAGGAATTCATGGTCTTGGATAAATTAAGATATAAGAATACCTCCATTCCAATCACTTATTTAGGTATTCCCATAAATATTCAAAGACAAAAAAAAATATTGGAATTGGTTGTTGGACAAAGTCAAGAAGAAAATTAGAAATTGGACCAATAGATGGCTTTATTTTGGGGGTAGAATCACGTTGGTTAAATCAGTCCTTCAGGCTATTCCTCTTTATATTTCTACCTTTTTGAATATCCCAAAGGTTGTTCTTCAATAACTAGATCAAATCATTCATCGGTTCATTTGGAGTGGTACTAAGGAGAAAAGAAAATGGGCCTTGGAGAAATGGGACACTTTATGTCTTCCTAATAATGAAGGGGGGTTAGGATTCTAGTCTGTTATTAATAACAACAAAGCTTTAGCTGCTAAATTATATTAGAGGATTTTACATAACCCCAATGCTCTTTGGGCCAAAAATTTACGTTCTAAATATGCTGAGAATAAATGTCTTGAAGACCTGTTGGACATAAATCTGCCTAAGTACAAGATTTCATCACTTGTGCGCCCTAGACTCGGCCAACATTGAAAGGCCGAGAGAAAGAGAAGTCTCCCGGGCCAATCTCCAGAGAGGGCTGGCTCCCAAACTAATCTAAACTGGTTTCAAGATAAGGATGCAGGAAAGAAATGGGAAAATGCGGAAAGAAATGGGAAATAACAGAAAGAGATGTAAATATGGCCGAAGTCGATCGTTGATGGGGAGAACAACCTCGAACAGCAAATAACCTCAACTAGATCCTGAAGCTAAGCAGCAACTGACTCTTAGAATATGTATACAGAAATTGGATCACGCATTAGCCATAAGTTCGCTTCCAATTGTACTCCAAACGCTCAAATGCAAATACAACCAAATTTAGAACAATAGAATTTAACTTATATTAACACTGGACTAACATAAGTGACTCAGATAGAAAGCAAAACATGCACAACAATTTGGATCACCAACTTCAAAAGACACTAAGAATAGAGCAAAATGCATCTAGGATTTCTGTCTTAATTTCTGCAAAAAGATCCTCCTCCCTTTGCTTGAGATTTTACATTGGTATTTATAGAGGCCTTCCCTCTTTCTTTCGTATTACAACATTTAATACATGAAACATATTTTGAAGAAACGATCCCCTTAATCTGCCTCAGAGAAATGACAGTCCCTATTTTAATGGATCAAAACTAAAAATTAAACAGAAACAAGGGACCATATTTCTTCATTAAATGACCGTTATCGGGGCAGGCCGAAAGTTGTTAAGAGACCACGAACAGGAGCTTTTAATACTGGAGGCGTCTTTAATTTTGGTGGCATCAAAAACTGCCTCAGGTTCTTCCATCTAGCGCACATCGGTAATCAACAACATTTAATCTTTGAGCTTCTTCGACCACGATCTCAAAATCAGTTGGAGAGCTTTCATTTGATCCTTATCTTCTCCTCACGTTCTCCTATGCAATTTTGAAGGAAAAATGCAAACAAAACTGTATCGGGCCTTTGTTGTTGCTTCTGTCATGAAAATGAGACAGGTCATGAAAATGCGACATGTCACGAAATCGTGACACTTTTACCTTACTGCTTTCTCTTCCGCCACCAATCGTGAAAATGTGACATGTCACGAAATCGTGACATCTTCTCTCGTTCAGCTTCGTCTCCATGACATGTCACGAAATCATGACATTCTCCTCTATCTGGCTTTGTTCGCTGCTCCTTATCATGAAAATGAAACATGTCACGAAATCGTGACATCTTTCACTCAGTGTTGTCTTGGCCGCTTTATACCCGCGAAAATGCGACAGGTCACGAAAATGCGACATGTCGCGATATCGCGACGTTTTCTCCGTTTTGTCTTTTCATCTTCAACATGTCGCGAAATCGTGACATGTTTCTGTCTTCTTCTACTTTGATGTTGTTCGGCCACGAAAATTTGTCATGTCACGAAATCGTGACATTTCGTACAATCTGGCTGCCTCCGTACTTCCTCCTCGTGAAAACGTGACATGTCACGAAATCATGACATTTCTCTGCGCTTTGCCCTTCTTGTCCAATATGTCATGAAATCATGACAATTTCTTGCCTTCTCTGTCGTTGCCGCTTCCTGTCGTGATATCGCGACAAGTTTCTCTTTCTTGGCTTTGTTTTCAAAAATGTCACGATATCGCGACATCTTTCATCCGCCTTGTGTTTATCTTCAGCCCTTCCATGATAACGTGACATGTCACGATATCGCGCCATTCCGTACCATCTACTCCTTTTCTATTTTTCTATCATGATATCATGACAAGTTTCATTGGCGCTCCCCTTGGCTGTTGTATGTCGCGATATCGCGACAATTTTCTATTACTCTGCTCTGTGGCCACCGCAAGTCATGAAAACGTGACATGTCGCGATATCGCGACAACTTTTCAATTTAGTGCTCCCTCATCGCAATAAGTCATGAAACTCCAACATGTCACGATATCGTGACAGTTTTACTCCCTTGCTTCCGTTGGCTGTTTTTAACCGCGAAAATGCGATAGGTCACGAAAATGTGACATGTCGCGATATCGCGACATTTTTTGTACTTAGCTGATTTTTGCATTTGGACGCCGTGAAACTGCAACATGTCGCGATATCGCGACATGTTACAGTTACTTTGCTCTAACACAAAACTTATAGAGATTTTTGCATTTTCCCTTTCAAAATGCTTGGAGGGACAAACAGAGGAGTTAGTATCTCTACAACTTGTGCATTCTTTTGCATGAACAGTAACAACAAAAACAATGTGGCAAAAATGCCAACATTCTTGGTGGCTCATGGGGTATACAGTTCTGTTGTATGCACGAACCTCAGGCCTTTATCCATTGGGCAACAGAGTCAAGAAGCTAGAGAGGTAGAAGAAGTGAAGTGTTGGTTGATGTTGGACGTCTCTGTGGACTGCTGCAACAAGCTCTTGCTAGCACTCGACACTCAAAAATAGGACCTTCAACAAAAATTTATGGAAGAGCAGAACTTCCTTTATTTCTTTAGAACTACTGCATTTTTCCTAGCTCGGTTGAGCTGGGTAATCACCAGGTGGTATGCAAGGATCTCCATGGCAGTAGTGAAAAGCACCTGAATTGAAAAACAAAAATGAATGGAATGATGGCCAGCAGATGTGTAGGTCATGGAATGGAAATGGGGAATGATGAAATGGTGGAAAATGGAGGAGTAGAAGTGGTAACTATAGCAACAGGGTGCTACTGTGCTACCAGCTACTGGGTTTTTATGAAAATAGAGAATGAAATGGAAATGGATGGAATGGAGGAGGTGGTAGGAACTATGGAGAAGTGCTCAAAAGACAAAAAATTAGAAGAAAGGGGAAGTGAAGAAAAGGGAACATCAGAGAGGGGAGTAGAAACAACAGTAGTGGCTTGATTATTTGTAGAAGAAGAAGGAGTAGGAGAGGAAGGGAATGAAGTAAGGAAGTGGAAGAAAGAAGTAGAGGAAAGCCACTATCTGTTGGGAAGGAAAAGAAAAAGAAAGAGAAATAAACATACCTGCGGGCTCGTGTGCAAAAAGAGCCGAAGTTGACGATTTTTTTTTTTTGAAAGCAAACATGGACCTTTTCAAATTACCCCGAACTTGTGATGTTCGCCAGGATCCCAAACTTGGTTGCAGTACACCTTGAGATACTGTTGCTTGGAGATGCAGGTGTTCAGTACTTGATTCACAATCAATTCAGAGTCACCAAAAATCTGCAATTGTGCAATCCCCAATTTTTTTGCCTTCTTCAAACCTAGGCACAACGCTTCATACTCAGCAGCATTGTTAGTACAACTCCAGGTCGGTCGATATGAATATGTTTTCTATAGGCTAGAGGGAGAAATAAGAACAATCCCTACTCCCGCACCATTTTTGCATCGTGCCCCATCAAAATACAACTTCCATAATTGATCGGGCATAGAGTCTTGACCAACTTGATCAGGAGGCATCTTTATTTCAACCTCTTCAGGCTTTGTAATGGAGTAACAACCAATCTTAGTTTCCACCATGGCATTAAAATCGAGCATTGAAAACTCATCCTCTAAGCGAAGCTCATCCAGGACTTCATCCATCAAATCAGGATCTTCCAATTCTTCAGTTATCATGTGAACAGAATGTGTGGACTTTTCTTCTTCTCCCATCTTCTCTATATGAAAAGTAGAAGGCTTCTTATTGTAGATCCGGATTCTTCTTCCTTTGAAAGGAATCTCCAAGTGAGAATAATCTAGAGAAAGGTAGCCTCCCAGCTTGGCAGTGAATTCTCTTGACAAACACATACTGAAATATGGTTCCAAATCGACCACAACTATCTCTTGAATTACTGTAATTTGAGGCATACTATGCAGAGCAATAGGAACATCCTTGATCACACCCACTATTTTCATGGGGGTCCCATCCAACTGCAAGACACCAGGGCTACTTCTTGTATACTCCATACCCATGACTTCACAAACTGCCTTTGGCATGACAGTTGTCGCAGCACCAGAATCAATCATGCAGTTGTGCACTATCCAACCCTCCATCCTGAGTGACAAATAAAATGGGGGTGGTCTATTTTTTCCAGTGGCTGAAGTAGTTAATGTTTGAGCAAAAATCATCTGGGTAGGATTCTTCTCATTATCTTTCATAGACTTCAATGATTCTTGTAACAAATCAACTTGCCCAAGTAATTGTAATGCATCATAGAGACTAACCTTGGCTGGAATCTTCTTCAATTCTTCAACAATATTGTATGTAGATGCACCAGACTCCCTCTTTTCACTAGTGTCTTCATATTTGCTCCGATATTGCTGAGTGGCTTCTACCCTCAGTATTTTAGTCAAATATGGGTACTTGAGCTTTTCTCTGGACCGTTCCTCTATTTCAGCTCTTGCCTGTGAAGCTGAGGCTTTTTCTTGCAATATTTCCTTTGCTCATGGTGGCAAAAGATATTTTAATAGAACAGGTGAATCTGGCTTTGGTACTGAAATAGGAGCTTTCACTTGTACTTGTTTCTTCTCATTTTGCATCTTTGGATCAGTCGATACCCTTAATGGTTCCATCTCTGCTGGATCTACAGTGACTGGCTTCTTCCTAGTTCTCATGAGAACTAAGACTTGTTCTTCAGATGGCACCATAAAATTATGATCTACCTCAGTAATCATATTAACTTGTCCTCCAGAAGAGCTTGCGGCCAATGTTTGTACATAGTTCAAATGAACCATACAAGTCTCCTCACCGTGTGGATCATTACATGTAGAGCACCAATATGTTCTTTCTGTAGGGCCAACTTCCTCATTCGTCAACACAGTCGGGTTCTATTCAGGCACTTTGCTTGTTGAAGCCGCTTGTTCTCTCATGATCGACGGAGGTTGAAATCTCCTGGGTTGGAAATCTCTCTCGGCCTGCTTTCTTTCAATGATTGTGATTTTATTTCCCATCGCTCTTATAGCTGAATTAGCAGATCTTACCTCTTGTAATAGCATTGTGTAAGGATCAGGATTTGAGGGCGCAGGAGGTGCCGATATAGGTAGAGGTGTTGGCGGTGCAGGCAATGTTGGGAATGAAGTGGGAGCTGGTAATTGTGGAATGCTTGGTGCAGGCAATTGTGGAATAGTTGGAGCAGGGAGGCTGGGAACTGGAATGGGTGCGATCTGAGGCACACTTGAGCTCCATGATGGAATAGGATACATGGAAGGCATAGGCTATGAAAATGAACCAGAATACAAATGCTTAGGAAGATCAGGTAAGATAGGCATTGTTACCTTTTGGGGAAGCCTACCTATGGCAATCAAGTCAGCTTTCACCTTTTGCGCTTGTTCGAATAGCTCTAGGAATGTATTCATGTTGGACTGTCGGATCGCCAAGCCAATGTCTATGTTGAAAGCTCTGAGATAATAGAATGCAGCTTGCTCATGAGTGGCTCGAAGACCTTCAGGAACTCTCTGCCAGCTTCTAGTAAATCTGACATTGAAGTTCGCTATCTCCTCCTATGGGTGCCTTTGAATTGCATTAAATTGATGCAACAAGGAGTATGGATCAGCGTGTTCATGAAATTTTTTGATTAACAACTCTCCTAATTGATCCCATGATGCAATAGTGCCTGGTTGCAATGATCGGTACCAATACAACAATTTCCCTCTCAATGACAACACCAACAATTTTATCATTACGTCTTCGTTCGTTATGTCATGGATAGCCACCAAAGAGGCTACATCATTAATATGCTCATAAGCAGTTTTACCAGTACCATCATAGGTCGGCAAAGCTTTCAAAGCAGCTTGAGGGACTGGATTTTGTGCCAGTAAATTCAAGGCTCCCGAACTATTCCATGTCGAGAACTTCCTTGGTGGAGGATCTTTGGGCCATTTGGACTGTTGGATCTAGATGTAGCAAGCTCGTAGCAGTATTGGGAGGAGTCAGAGATGGCACAAACTGACCTACAACCTATGATGAGATAACAAATGATGGGTTCATAGGACTTACCAATCTTGAGCGCTCCCTCCAGTTTTGAACATCAATCTCGAAGAATTCGACTGGATCTTTCGATTCTTTGGCACTTGATCTCGTGATCATGAAGCAAATATTTTCACCAGATTCACGATTAGAAATTTCTAGGTACTATACAGTCACCTTCAAAAGAGTCACCAGATGAACTTACAATCTCCGCTTTGAGGTCAAGACAGTTCATCAAAATCTTGATTCCTCTGGGTGTCAACAAATGGAACTTGTGAGTCCCACCGGGCATGCCAAAAACTATTGGACACAAATCTGCCTAAGTACAAGATTTCATCACTTGTGCGCCCTAGACTCGGCCAACATTGAAAGGCCGAGAGAAAGAGAAGTCTCCCGGGCCAATCTCCAGAGAGGGCTGGCTCCCAAACTAATCTAAACTGGTTTCAAGATAAGGATGCAGGAAAGAAATGGGAAAATGCGAAAAGAAATGGGAAATAACAGAAAGAGATGTAAATATGGCCGAAGCCGATCGTTGATGGGGAGAACAACCTCGAACAACAAATAACCTCAACTAGATCCTGAAGCTAAGCAGCAACTGACTCTTAGAATGCATATATAGAAATTGGATCAAGCATTAGCCATAAGTTCACTTCCAATTGTACTCCAAACGCTCAAATGCAAATACAGCCAAATTCAGAACAACATAATTTAACTTATATTAACACTGGACTAATAGAAGTGACTCAGACAGAAAGCAAAACATGCACAACAATTTGGATCACCAACTCCAGAAGACACTAAGAATAGAGCAAAATGCATCTAGGATTTCTGTCTTAATTTCTGCAAAAAGATCCTCCTCCCTTTGCTTGAGATTTTACATTGGTATTTATAGAGGCCTTCCCTCTTCCTTTCGTATTACAACATTTAATACATGAAACAATATTTTGAAGAAACGATCCCCTTAATCTGCCTCGGAGAAATGACAGTCCCTGTTTTAATGGATCAAAACTAAAAATTAAACAGAAACAAGGGACCATATTTCTTCATTAAATGACCGTTATCGGGGCAGGCCGAAAGTTGTTAAGAGACCACGAACAAGAGCTTTTAATACTGGAGGCATCTTTAATTTTGGTGGCATCAAAAACTGCCTCAGGTTCTTCCATCTAGCGCACATCGGTAATCAACAACATTTAATCTTTGAGCTTCTTCGACCACGATCTCAAAATCAGTTGGAGAGCTTTCATTTGATCCTTATCTTCTCCTCACATTCTCCTATGCAATTTTGAAGGAAAAATGTGAACAGAACTATATCGGGCCTTTGTTGTTGCTTCTATCATGAAAATGAGACAGGTCACGAAAATGCGACATGTCGCAAAATCATGACACTTTTACCTTACTGCTTTCTCTTCCGCCACCAGTCATGAAAATGTGACATGTCACGAAATCGTGACATCTTCTCTTGTTCAGCTTCATCTCCATGACATGTCATGAAATCGTGACATTCTCCTCTGTCTGGCTTTGTTCGTTGCTCCTTATCGTGAAAATGAAACATGTCATGAAATCGTGACATCTTTCACTCAACATTGTCTTGTCTGCTTTATACCCACGAAAATGTGACAGGTCACGAAAATGCGACATGTCGTGATATCGCGATGTTTTCTCCATTTTGTCTTTTCATCTTCAACATGTCACGAAATCGTGACATGTTTCTGTCTTGGGTGTGTCACGAAATTCTTGGGATGGTCACAAGCCTTTGATAACTCAGTTTCTCTATTGGAGGTCTTGTATGGAAGCGCTTCACTGAGCTAACTGGATAAAGGTGGCTAATTACTATCAGTACCATACTGGTAATTCAGAGGTTAATAGATATTGGATCCCTATTGAGGACTGACATATTCAAATCCCAGAAAGGCAAAGACAAGATATCCAATACATCCTTCATATGAGATGTCTCTCTTGGTCCCATGATAAAGATTGTTTTGTATGGAAAAACAATACTAAGGGTGAGTATTCAGTTGCTCAAGGTTATTTGGCATTATGCCATAATAATCCCAACCAATCATATGACATATTTTCTTAGTTGTGGGCTCAAAAGCTCTGGCCTAAGGTGAGGTTCTTTACTTGGCTTTTATTGCATCATAGGATGCTTACTGGAGAGCATCTTATGAAGCATGGTTTTCATGGCCCTTTTAGATGTGAAATGTGTGGAGAGAATGTGGAAAATCTCAACCATATTTTTATTGAGTGTACTTTATCCTCTGAATAATGGATGAGAATGGCCACTTTACTTGGCTTACAATGGTCCAATATTTTTACTTTTGATCAACTTTGGAGGGATTGACCTAATCAAAAGAGTGTTGATCATTTTATTAGGTAGTTAGTTTTGATGGGTTCTACCATTCTTCTTTGGAATATTTGGAATTAAAGGAACAACTGAATTTTTAATCAAGAAAGTAATAATATTCACTATATCTAGAATAAGACCATTGCCAACTTAGTTGAATCAGTCCATCAACTCCTTAATCACCCCCAAAACTCACACCAAATATGGGATCAAGTGATGCAAATATTGAATGTTAACTCTTCTAAGAGCAACCAACTTAAAGGTAATGTGAGTAATTAAAATATGGATAGAAAAAATAATTGGCAATATCTTCCTAAGGATTTTGGAAAAGTCAATACTGATGGTGCCTCTAGAGGGAACCCTAGAAAAGCTAGTACAGGAGGAATTGGTAGACTTTTAGATGGCTCCCTAGTTTTTACTTTTGTTGAGAATTTGGGTATTCTATCCAATAACCTTGTTGAGGGGTATGGTATCCTTAGAGGCCTTCAAGAGGCTACTAAGGTTGTATGGGAAAAGGTGCTAGTTGAGTATAACTCTCAACTCATGATTAATATTTTGAAGACTCCTTATAAGAATCATAAGGTTGATTAGAGAATAAAAAGAATTATTGAGAAGATTCATTTAATCCAGATGGGATTTTTAAAATTTGATTACAATCATAGGGTTAGATATCACAAAAAATGTGTTGATGCTTTAGCTAATTGGGCTTTGGACAAAGGTGATCTTACTTGCTATGGCCACCCTCCTAGATGGTGGGCTTCACAAATAAGGGAAGCTCTTCTTTCTATCATTTCTTTGGATGGCTCCAGTTCTTGAGTCTTTTGGTCTAGAAAGGTCATTGTTGTGTTCTATTTTTTATTTTTTTCCTTTGTTTTTGTGTTCATTTTTTTTTGTTTTGTTTTGTTTTTGTGTTTTTTGTGTTGTTTTTTGTTGTTCTTGTTGTTTTGTGTTTTTTGTTGTTTTTCTTGTGTTTTTTTTGTGCTTATGCTTGTGTTTTTGTATGTTTGTGTTAATCGGAGTTTTTGTGTTTTGGTGTGTGAGTGTTTTCTATGTTTTTATTTTTATTTGTTGTCTATTGTTGGTTGTTTATTTTATTTTATTATTTTTTAGGTTTTGGTTTTGTTTTTCATGTTTTTTGTTGTGTTTTTGTAGTGTTCTATTGTGTTTTGTTATGTTTGTGTTTTGTTATGTTGTTCTTGTATTATTTCTATGTGGTTTGTGTTGTGTTTTTTTTTATATTATTGTGTGCATGTTTGATTGTGCTTTATCTTTTTGACACACTAAAGGAGCATGATTTTTTTTTGTTTTTTTTTTTTAATCTTTTTGTGTGTTCTTGTTTTTTTTTGTTTCAGGTTTGCTCCTTGAGTATGTCGAAGGTCGTAGGCCAGATGCGATCCCTGGGTGATTTTGGTAGAAGAGACACCCCTGCCTCCTTCTAGGATGTTTTTTATAAAAAAAAAAATAATCAAGAGAAGTAGATAAAGTTAGAATTGATGATAAACATGCTTATTGAAACTCTATGAATAACTACTATTGGTGTGATGCATGGGAAATGGAAACCTCATAATTTCTTAAAAATATTATTTCTTGAAATTAAAATATGATCAAGTTGAGGAAAAAGAGGATTGACAAGGTAAATCAAAGATGACTTCTATAGAGAGAAAATCCTATATAAGAGGGATTCCCCTTCTGAGCATCAAGTTTCCCTTGAGGAAAAATCTTGTCTTGAGGGTGTATGGTGGATAGGATTTAGTAACATATGAATGGGAATAAAAAATGCACCTAGGTAGAAGTTATAGTTAAATCTAAAAATTACTACACCTAAAGGAGATGCAAAAATGTTGGAGGTAAAGGGCGATCAATATTAGCCTTCCCAATGTTAGCTAAGGTAGACATTTTAATCGATGGAAACCCAATAGCAATCCTAGTGTTAGATAAAATTAAACTAGGATTTTCTAGATATGCTTCTCCATTGATAATTTTTGCACACCTCTTAGCTTACGAAGAAGCCTAGAAAAAATAACCACAATATTTTGGTTATTGGGATTTACATTTTCTCAAGAATACCAAAAATTTGCCAAAGGCATGAATTCCAAAGAAAAAATAAAGAGAAAATAAACAACATAATATAAGAGGTTAGTAATATTGGAAAATCTAAAATGTTGAATTTACAGTAAGCTTGTCAATCAAAAATGACTATTTGAAGATCCTTCCCCAGTTTATGGGACTTGGCAAGATAGAGCAGGGGGAAGAAAGAGCAAAAGTCTAGAAGAAATCCCTTGATCAAGAGGGGAGATGCTTCATATTTTTTTTCTTCTTGATTATTTTAGGTCAATACAATAAATAATTAGAAGATAAAGAGGTAAAACAAATTCTAAAGTGTAATGTTGGGTGACACCAAGAGAATCATGAGGCATTTATTATATAGGTATTGCTTTGCTCATATTTATTTTTCCTCTCTCCACATTCTTTGGCCACCCTTCATGTTCCATTATTATCCTTACTACTCACCCCACCATCTATGACAGTATTAGTTCATTGCATTTGTCTTTCACTCCTTTTCCTCAATTATTTCTTAAAATCTCAATCTTCCATTACCATTTGATGACTCCACAGTCCACTGGATAAGACCAATAGAGATGGTAGGTATTGGAAAGGTATTTGGATGTCATAATGAGGCATGTATTGGATCACATGTAGTGTTCCACATGACATTTCATCTTATCAATAATTAAGAGAGACATAAAATGACTAAGTTAGAAGGGTCTGGTTGACAGTGAACCATTAATGTGCGAAAGGAGAAGGATTCAAGCAAACTTTTCACACAAGCTATTATTTTTTTGAAAACATTAACAAATCAAAAGATGTTGTCATGCAATTATTGTGGTCCTTAGATGGTATGACTATCATCAAATTTATATAAGATAAAATAGGGTTGTAATAAAATATTAATCCAAGAACATAGTTTGTAGTCGGAGCCATGTGTATCATCAAAACCTTGAGACACTATGCCAATGATCATAACAGAGAAGAAAAATTCTTGTGCAACTTCATAAATAAAATAAAGGTGCAAAGCAATAGAAGGCTCTAGACCATGAGCACCTAGAATATTTACCTAAGGCAATTTACCTAAATCCAAAACAACCCTTAGCTATGTCAAACTATGCTCATGTAAGTACCATTTTTGTAAGGGATATTTATCTATAGGTATCTCCAATACTTATTAATTATTTTCCCCTTATCATATTATCCTTTGTGCCACTTGTACATACTCTATATACCTACCTCTGGCTATTCCATATTCCAATACCATTACTTTTCTCACCCCTTGTAGTCTTCTTCCTCCAATTCCTTATTTCATAATCCTTTTATTTGCACATGCTATAAAACACTCCATACCCTAAGTCCTCATTTATTTTTGGCTTATATTCTATATCCTTCTCTTCCTTGCAAATCTGTACCTAATAAATAAGGCTATCTAGGTTCATATTTTTTTCAAACAAAAAACCCAAGAGGTGCCAAGAATATAGGTAAAAAATATCCTCATGACCAATCCTCAAAATTCAAGCCTAGATATTTGGATACATAAAAAGAATGGCTATACTCAAAGGCATTCAAATAATTTTAGCAAGTACAAATATTTGAAGTAGTAAAAAGTGTGAATATGGCTAAGTCTCAAAGATTTATGGCATCACACAAGCATGGTACTGTTAAAAACTAGACCTAACTCTAGCTTATAGCTCCAAGTACGTAAATCTAGAATTGAACAACTCCAAACCTTTGTAATGAGAGACATCAACAGGAATACAAAAAATTCAAAATAAATCAACCAATTGCACATGAAACCAAAAATATCCCAAGGTCCCAAATTTAATCCCTAAAGTCCAAGAATGTGCAAACATGTATAATATGGAATTGTTGGAGTATATTACATTACTTGGTACATGATAATGTACCCCCATGGTACCTTCATGGTACATATCTAAATATTAGATTAGGTTTGAATTTTATTTTAAAGTGTAAGTATTATTTTCCCTTTCTATGTAAGTGTGTATGTGTAGATGTGTACAAGTGTCTTATATTAGAGTGTGCAAAGTGAAGGTCAAGAGTCATGTTTAGGTGTGCATACAATATAGATTAATGTGTTCATCAAGTATGCAAGTGTCATATAGAGAATATAAGAGTCATGAGACTTGGCATATGGAAAGGAATAGTCAAGTATCCAAAGAGTCATTCTACTATGGCTATATAGTACTCCATAAAAAATCATCAAGTATTCCAAGTATCTGATTATCCAATTATCAAGTATCATATTTGTAAGAGAAAGAGGAGTAATAAATATTGCATACATTTTGAGCAATTAATATTGTAAGTTGTGCTACATGCTTTGTACATGTATGATTCAGGCTATTTACATTCATATTTTTGTTTATTAATGAATATTATTTGATATATTATAAGTGTTGATTTACATATTAAATTATTTGTATTATTCTATTTACATCATTATCTTGATATTATTGTATTAAGGCTATATTATATTTGATCCTATGCATTTTATGTTAGTATTAAGACCTAAAAATCCATTAATGTTATCACAACTATTGCAAATAGTTTCTTGCACAAGTTGAGAATTTATTTACCTACATATAAAAATTGATTTTGTTTAGTTTGATAAAATTATTTTTGAGTTTGTCTACTTTAAAGGCAGTTAGACTTAGACTCTATTATAATATCAAAGTGAGTAGAAAGGGTAGACTCTTTTCACAGTTGAAGAATAACCAATGAAGATTGGGACTTAGCTATAGAGTCTTTCCACGATTGAAAAATAACTAGTGAAGACTAGGCTCAAATATAGAGTCTTTACATGGTTGAAGAATAACTAGTGAAGACTAAGACTCATCTACATTGGAAGGTGTATCAACTTTGATATAGTCATTGCAGGGAAATAATAAACCCTTGATATTGATAGAAGTATCAGGGACTGAGATCATCTTGGCATTACAGGTTTGAGATCTTAGGTGCGACCTAAGACATTTGCAACAAAGATTGATTTTCAAAAGTGTGGGAAGATTCCTATAATAAATAGAGAATAATTTCATCTTCTAAATGCAAGAGTAAGCAAAAAATAAGAAAGGATATATCAAGGAATGTGTTGAGTGATAATTTTGCCCAGTTGCAAAATCACCATCACATTCAAGGTTTATCAGAAAACCCTCTCTTACAAATAAATTTAAAACTTCTCTAAGGTTCTTGTTTTCTTAATTACATAAAATGTGTTTGATTGCTTTTGAAAATATAAAAATACATTGAATACCTCAGAGGTGTCGTTGTGATGTCCTTCACAATAACCCCAAAATTTGGGGACCCACTTGAAGTTGATGCCAAAATATTGCCTACAATTGAAATTTGGAAGTTGATGCCAATGCATTGCCTGCATTTATAGTTCATATTGTCACCATTGGAATGTCAAGAATATTCATATTTATGTGTTTTGTCTTATAGCAAGTGCATTGTCAAATTTCACCTTGAGATCTAAAAGATTTTGAGTTATGTTTACAAGGTCATGTTGTAATTTAGTGATTAAAGCCTTAGTTTATCATTTTTACCATTTGAAATATCACAAAATTGGTGTTCCTTAGGAAGGTCGTCTAGCAAGGTTTAATTCACCAAAAGGTGTGAGTTTGGATTTGTGCTTTAATTCTAGCACATTGTGGTTCCACCAATTTGGCATGAAGTTGATGTGTTTTGTAGATTTAATTATTTTTATATTATTTTGTTAGTGTGTGGTGTTATGTATATGTTTGTTCGTGTGTTATGTTTAGTTATGTTATGTTTTAAATTAATTAAATTATAAATTTTTATAACTTTATAATTTAATTATATTTAATAAGGTTATTTTATAAATGTTTTATATTCTAATTAATATTTGTCTTGTTGGCAGGATTATTAAAGTATGTTGAAAATGTGTTGGTGACATAAGGTTTCATGGACATGTCTTAATTTTAATTTTTGAATGTCAATGAGGAGAAATAATAAATCCTTTGAAAAGGCTTTATTAATATTAGGGTTTCAAGAATTCATTTTTTAAAAACTGACGAAATGGAGTAAACTAATCAAGAGGAACAAATTTCTCAAGTTATAAATGGAGAATTAGAAACCAAAGAGGGGGTTGAACATTTTTGCAAAGAAGGAGAGAAGGAAAGTTGAAGGAGCAAAATAAAGGAAAAAGGAGCTATAGAGAGTTGGAAATTACAGAGAAACAGATTCTATTGTAAGATTTTTGATTATATCAAAATATTTTAGGGATTCAAATAAGCATCATTTTGGTATTTGAATTATAATTAAAATGTTTGGTATAGTTTTCAATAATTAAAAATTCCATTGAAGATTGCATCATATCATTGTTCTATTGTGTGAATACTGGTGGGAAATGATTTGGTTTAAGTCTTTGTGATTATTTCTATCTGTAGCATTTGTTCGAGATAGAATAATATTTCTTATTTATAAAACTTTTGATTATTTATTTGATATTCAATTATGTTTGCATAGCCTAGTTCAATGTTCATGAAAAATAAAATTTCATACTAGGTTATTATTACTTTATTATTTAAATATTAAATTATTTTAATATTTAAATAAATAAATATATAAAAGATAAATGAGTACTCTAGTTTCAACTTTTATTTAATAAATTTGAGAATTAGGGTTGATATCTCTTATTGAAATTTGTTTGGATTTCATACTTCAAATACCGTTTTATTTATTTACCGATCCAAACCCTACATTGAGAGGATTATATTTGTTATTAAATATTTTATTCCTTGATTTTCAAAGTATAAAATTCACAGTTCATAGATCAATTTTATATTAAAACCCTATGGATTATAATTATAAGATTTAAAAATATTACAATTTTAGGGTTAAACATTATTACTTTATTTCATTTCCAAATATTTTAATGTTGATTTTATATTTAGGATGAATAAAATGTTTTATAAATAAGTATTCTGGTTCTAACTTTGATTTAATAAGGTTGAGAATTAGAAGTGATTTATTTTATTAAAGTTTTTTTGGATTTCATGTTTTAAGTATAATTTATTTATGCACAAATCCAAACATTACATTGGAAGATTATGTTGGTTATTAAATATTTTATTTCATAAATATTTAATAAACAAATATAATAAGGAAGTACATTTATGAACTTGATTTTAAATCATAGAACTCATAGTTCATAAATAATTTTTATAGCAAACCCTATGAATTTATGATTAATAAGGTTTTTAAAACCATATGATTTAGGGTTAAACATTTTTATTTTTATTCATTATCTCAAATAGTTCAATGTTAATTTTATATTGGAGATGAATAAAATCTATTCATTTATTAAACCGTAGGTTTTAAAGGTGAATATTTATAATCGGGGTTTATATCATCATTTTGAAATTTCACATACTTTAATTTTTATTAAGGTAATTGAAATTTCACATTAATTAAAATGCTAAGGCAAATTGTTATTTCAAATTAGTTTTGAAAGTATTTTAATCAATGGTATTGTTAAGTTTGCATCAATAGATCTTAATCATAAGGCATATTTACTTTATCATTTGGATAATAGAATTTGGTGAAAAGCATGTTATACATGATAAAATTGAAATCATTTGCCTAATTCCAGGCCCCTTGTAAACAGTAGTTCACAAATCCAAGAGTTATTAAAGTACTCATTGATGTATATATACATGACATCTTAGATATTAAAATAAGAACCTTGGAGATATAGAATTTATTTGCAAGAGAGAATCATAATTCTGAGTTTGTCGAGTGGTTTTGTGACTGGACAAAATCACACCTCAACAAATTGGCGCTAGAAGGAGGGCATGAAAGGTAAATATTCAATTTTCATTCATAGTCATTCAAATCATAGTTTAAAAAATTACAAATTGAAGGATGTTATTTAATGCCAAGGTTTAATTGATGCATATCTTTTGATTAATTATTAGTCATTTTATGCTTATTTGCAAAATATATTGCTTTGACTAATAATATTGGCATTAAAATTATGTTCTTTAAAGTTCACTAATGGCATCACCTACTTCAGTAAAGGAAATGATGGCTTCTTGGATAGGTGATTATTATAGCAGTTTAAACATGCCTATTCATCAAATTCCTGAAGGTGTAGAAGTTTGTTTACCTAGATTTAGGCATGATGTGGATCAAGCCAAGGACCATATTCAGAGATACAAGAGTGCGTTAAGTTATTTGCAGCTCATGCATGGAGATGTTCCTTGTGTATTATTTTCATATCAATTGGACAAGGTTGCGCTTAAGTGGTACATACAATTACCTGTAAGGTATGCTACTTCTTGGGTTAAACTAGAAAAAGCATTTCTTAAACATTTTGGAAAGTTGGATGACCTAGTTATGATGTTAAATCAATTTGTCTCCATTCGTAAAAAAATTAACGAACCCATGAGATCATTTAATGATAAATTCCATAGGTTGTATACCGAGGTGGGAACACATTATATCATTTTAGAAGATAGAGCTACTCAAATATACATGGGGACCTTAGATCATGTTATTGCTATGTTTTTGAAAGATCTTAAAATTACATCATTGCTTAGAGCTTACAATGAGGAAGTAATATTTGAACAATAATTGATATCTCAAGGTGTTAATATGGAACAAATATATAGACTTAGTAATCAAAGATCACAAATGAGTCAGGTTGAGATTGATAGTTTAGATGTCACAACTACCTTAGATGTTGAGAATGAGGTGTAGGTTTTAGAGTCAATACCCATCAATGAACATTGTGATGATCAAGTTGATCAAAATGTAGAAACTGACTTAGAGCCATTATTCACAAAAGAGGATTGGGATGATCTTATAAAACAAAATACATAAATTGATCCCATTGAAGAAACTCTTGTCTTACCAAAGGATGAATCTGAGGAAGATGAATTCTTTGAAATTGAGGAGGATGAATCTAAAAAAGATGAATTTTTTAAAATTAAAGAAAATGAATTTGAAAGTGAATATGAAGAATATATAGAATAAATGATAGATTTTCATCATTTGTTTTAGGAGGATAATGAGTGTGATGTTCAAACAGGTAAATTTAAAGAATTGAATGATCATAGATGTGATTTCATTGAATATTGCAAGGGATTACAAAAAAATAATACCTCGACGATGATGGTTCAAATGACTGATCCTAAAAGCTTATTGCTTGAGGAAGATGAATTGTTTGAAATTGAAGATGAATTCTTTATTGAAGAAGGTGAATCTAAAAATGAATCTAAATATGGTATGAAAGAAAATATGGAATGTCACCAAGTTCTTTAGAAATATAATGATTTTGTTATTTCAGATCATGAAGAAGAATTATTCACTTTATTCACAATTTCCAAAGAAGTTCTTATCTCAAATGATGTGCAAGAAATTGAAAGCCTTGTGTCACTTAAGGATTCTACAATGCTCATACAACAAGAAATCAGTAGGTCTTCATCTCAGGTGATTGATAAAGGTGAATTTGAAAAGGAAATTATAGACCTATCCAAAGTTTGCACGAAATATATGGTTGAACCTCACCCTTTAACTATAGAAGATAATTTTTATAATGGTTGGGGAAGATATGATGAATGTTTTTCTTTTATACCTATTGATAAGAATTTTTCTTCATATGATATGCAAGATGCTAAAATTGATATCTTACATGAAGAGTCTACAACTCCTGTATAATCAAAGAATCACATGTTTTCTAAAGCCACGATAAAATATTATCCCTTAGCTTTAGAAGATAATTATTATAATGGATGGGGTATGTATGGTGAATCATTGTTTTCTCATACTTCTACTAATAAAATTTTTGTTTCACTTGATATGCAGGATGTTGAAACTTCTATTTCAAAAGAAGATTTCGCAATTCCTACACAATCAAAAAATGACATGCCAATTGTAGAAATAGAGAAGGTTCCAAAATTGAATCACTTTGAAGATGAATTTATTGAACACCTTGTTGAAATTGAAAATGAAGAAATGGTAAATGTTTCTTATGACTCATTTGTTAATAATGAGGACGAGGTAAAGTCATCTCTTTTACCCGTGACTAATAAAAATTTGAGTACAAATTCACATGAATGGTTTGGATTTAATGTTGGTGATGACCTAAAGGAAAATTCTGATCTATCTGAAGTAACTCAGGTGGTTGATCAAGAAAATTTATTATTTAACACATCTTGTGATCAGTTAGATTTATGGTTTGAAAAGGATAGGCATACGTTTAATTGGGTGCCTAATTTTGGTGTCTTTAATAAATAGGTATTTGATGAAGATGAAGAACTACAAGGTGATCATGATGGAGATCATGAAGAAAAGGAAAAAGTGACAAATGCTCATAAAATGCTGGTAAATGCTAATAATGATGTGTTGAGTATAGATGATAAGGTAATATCTTCACCTTTCTCATTGGTTACAAAATTTTCAGGTAATGGGATGCATGATAAGTTTTTGGACGCTAAGGCTATCAATGATGAAATGTCAAATGTCGTTAACAAAAAGTTGGAGACAATTTTTAAATTTTTTGCCATAAATGAAATGAAGGAAAATATATTTGAAATGCTTAATCAAATTCATGAGCAATCAACTAGTGAATCTAGGACGCAAAATTTTAATGATCTTCTTATATCAAATATCCTAGATGTTTGTCAATTCTACAATGATTGTGATTACTTTAAAAACTTCGAAAGTGACTTGAATTTGAAATTTTTAGAAATAGGTTCTTATTTACAAGATCTCCTTTTTGAAAAATGGAACCTAGTTCTAAATTATGAATCAAAGTGTGAAATTTACACCTTTTTGAATAAGCAAAGGATAATTGAAGATCATGTATTTTCCTACAAGGTTAATGAATCAAATCTTGAACATATAATTGCTTATAATTTTGAATCAAATCAGTGGGGTGTGAAAGAAAAAATGAAGGTTGCATGGTTCAACTTAATATTTTTTTGGTTGGATCTGTGTAAAGCTTGGAATGCAAATAATGAGATATGTCTTTTAAGATGTGCTTATCATGTTTGGGATCCAGGGAAAGGATGGTAGAAATTTTGCAGTATCTTGTACATAATGTATATTTTTGTAAATAGTTTTTGGATTGTGTGTTTGTTGTGTTGTCAATGTTGTTCATGATTTTGTTGATGTTTTGTTGTTTTGTTTTTGTAAAAGTTTTGTCACATTTTTGTTGTGTCTTGTTGAGTACAACGATGGATTGACTTTTCCAATTTTTGTTAGAATTTCAAGACTTTGGTATGTTGCAAATTGATATAATTTTAGGCGAGTCTTCCAAAAGTAAGGTATTTATGAATGAGATACTGGTCATGTGTCGGCTATGTTTGGTCTTTTATCTTGGATTGAATATGATGAGGTTACCTATTTGAAAACCTATGAAACTTGGAGAAAAGGGAAAGTGAGATATTGGTTTATGTCCTCATGAATGTGAACTAAGATAAGGCGGATATGAAAAGTTGGAATTGTATTGCAAAAGCTCCACGAGTACCACAATATACATTAAAGTATATTGTTTGAAATTGGGATGCATGAAGTTGTCGATCTTGCAAATTAGGGTGAAATATCTCATATACTTTTTGTAGCCTTACCTCATTTCTAACCCAGGTGGCAGGTGGATTTGTTGTGAAGTACCATTCTATCATATGCAAAGGAAAGTGAGGTATAAAAAATAAGAGAGTTGAAAATAGAATCAAATCTATTCCCTAAAAAAATAAAAAAAATAAAGAAATATAGTCTTCACCGTAGCTATAGACACTCGACTGGTAGTGAAGGAAGGTCTAGAGAGTTAGGAAAGAGCTACAATGATAAATCTATCATCTAGAACTAAGTAACTTCACTGGAGCTATAGACGCTCGGCTAACAGTGAAGAAAAACTTAGAGTAAATGAAACATAACATCCACCTAATATCTGGGTATTTCAGATAATCTCTATTGGAGCTATAGACGCCTGACTGACAGTAGAGAAAGATCTAAAGAGAATCGGGTGTAGGTTTTATCTTCAAAGAGGAGTTATTCATAGCTTGAAATGTGGAACTGATGATGGAATTTTGAATGGTTTTAGGTGATAAGTAATGAATCACTACGCACACATTGAGCTGATGCTGAATGATTCTGGTGGATTATGTCAAATTGGTCTATTCTCATTCTCTAGATACTTATTGATGCTTGTAATTCTAATATTTGGGTTTTGTGTATTTTCAGAGTTTGGTTTTTAAATCCAAAATGTCCAGGGATATTTACAAGTAGAGTCGCCATTGTTGTGATGTCCTTCACAACGACCCCAAAATTTGGGGACCCACTTGAAATTTGAAAGTTGATGCTAAAATATTACCTACAATTGAAATTTGGAAGTTGATGCCAATGTATTGCCTACGTTTATAGTTCATATTGTCAGCATTGGAATGTCAAGAATATTCATATTTATGTGTTTTATATTATAGCAAGTGCATTGTCAAATTTCACCTTGAGATATAAAATATTTTGAGTTATGTTTGCAGGTCGTGTTGTAATTTAGTGATTAAAGCCTTAGTTTTGTTAGAGTAATATTCCATTCTTTGGGATATTTACCTTTTTACTCCACTAGGTAAAATAGGTAGTATATTGCATTATACTACATAGGTAGATTATTACATTTACTTTTCTACTTTCTACCATGTAGATATTTACTGTCTTAAATATCTAATGGTCATTTCCTAAATATCCTAGGTGAAGTGTTCTAAATCAAACTCTCTACCTCTTGGCACGTTGGTTGGCGTGACAATAGTATTTTCAGTTTGATTAGCTATTTTGTAACCTATATAAACTATAGCTCCATAGCTATATGGTTAATGCAAATATTTCATTTATCAATCATTCACGATTTCCTGGTCACATTGGCATCAGAGCCAGAGGGAGGAAGCGCAACGAGTCAACTTCGTTCCACTGGACAAGGCGAAGGATTGTGCAACGAGTCAACTTCGTTCCACTGGACAAGGCGAAGGATTTCTCGCGCTTCGAGGAGGAAGCACCAATTTTTTTTGGTGACTTTAATTTTTCCCTACTTCCTAAGTTTTGAATTCGATTTGATAATTTCTATTTAGTATTTGTTTCCTAAGGTGGCGGAGGAAGCGGATCTAAAGATTTTTTCTCCTAGACCCACCCCACCCCTCTAAGGAATTGGGCCCGCAGGCGATCGACACGGCAGGACACAGTCCGTCGACGACCGCGATAGTAGGAGAGGACTCAGACGGGGCCATCTCGAGGCTCCCGCCCAGTGGGAGTGCGACCCCCGTGGCTAAGCCAACCGGGAGTGCATCGAGGGTAGGAGCGCCCTCACGCTCCCCCGTGGCCAAGCCAACCGGGAGTGCATCGAGGGCAGGAGCGCCCTCACACTCCCGACACAACACTCAAGGCGTTGCCTGTCGAGGGCAGGAGAGCCCTCACGTGCCTGGCGCAACGCTCAATGCGCTGGCCAGACACTCGACCACGCAGGACACCTAAACCTACCTCGACACAAACATATCGACAATTTTGACTCGAACGGACCCTGAGAGGTGACACGTGGCGAGGGCAGAGAGGCCACACGTGGCGAGGGCAGGGAAGTGACAAGTGGTTACCTGACTCGACATGCTGACTCAGATCTCGAGGGGAGAGCAGGGGACACATGGCATCTGGACAGAGTCCACACCTGGCGACTAAAGGTTGGGCGCAACAGTGACAAGTGGCACCAAGCGATTGGGCGAAGGGGCGACACGTGTCAGTGGGCAAAAGGCTTCGTTGGCTACGTGATTGCCCGAAGGCAATCACGCGCTTTATTGCGCGTCAAGGCTTTTAAAGCCTTGATTCATCCCTCACGGGATGAATGTGGGACAAAAGTCCCAACATTTAAAAATAAAAAATAAAACGTGCTGCCCGCGTCTTCAATAACCTGCACGTTGGGCTAGCTTCCAAAGCCGCCCCAACAGTGCAGTGGTCAAGTTGGTTCCTTGACGCGCGAGAGGTCTTCGGATCGACCCCCGTGCGCTCCATTTTTTACACAAAGGTGCATATTTCTTAATTATTTGGCTAACTTATCAAAAATTTTCATTTTTTTTGCTTAACATTATTAATTTTTAGAGTATTTTTTATAATTTTACACTATTTTTTATAAGAATTATCATTTTTTTCCCTAACTAAGTGATTATTCTTGCCAAAAAGGTGTTTTATTATACAAAATAGAGTCTTAAAAGTTAATATTTTTTGCATTCAAATTGGAAAACTTTTAAAGCCAATTTTTTTTTGCAACTACAACAATTCCATTTCTTATGTTTTCTCCACACTTGGGGATAAAGAGACAAAGAAACAAACAATTTTGTTGCAAAACATAAAAACTCTTCAATTTTTTTTTGAAAGAACAAAAATTAAGGGTTGGACAGAAGCTATGGTCCCATGAGGATTCGAGAACCTTTTGATCCTAATGCACCACCCATATTTGAGTGTTGAAGACAAAACCAAGTCGTGTGTCGACTGGTCTGGAAGCCTTTCAAACGCGGGTCGTGTGTCGACTTGTCTTGGAAGGAGTGCTCGATTTGTTAATTTTGCAAAATAAAGGGGGGAAGACAACATTGTACTTCTTTTGCAAAATTGTAAGACAAGGAGGAGACATAACATATCAATTTTTTTTGCACAACACACATTCATATTTTGTTGCAAAAATTAAAAGGTGCATTTTCGATTTTACTCGACACCTTCATTGGCAAATTAGGTGCATTTTCGGTTGCATCCGACACCTAGGTGATAAGAATTTTGTGGGCATTCTTGTTTGATTATTGCATTATTTCTTTGCAATTATAAGTCATAGAATCAAGAACACTCCATACCCCAAAATTTCACTAATAAATTTGTGTTAACCATTGCACAGATTTAAAGCCAATTTCACTTGATATTCTCTCCTAAAAACAACAAAACCCCTAATTCACTCTTATTTGTTTGGCTTAAATTCCTCAAACTGATTATTCCTCTTCAAGAGGATTTTCAGGCAGGTGCCATTAAATATCTTTTTTTGAGTGAATTATCTTTCATCTCTTATTTGTTTGGCTTAATTTCCTCCAACTGATTATCTCTCTTCAAGAGAATTTTCAGGCAGGTGCCATTAAATATCACTTAAGAGTGAAAGAAAGATCATCTTAGTACAAATTGTAGGACCTTCATCATGGCAACTATCAATAAATACTTAAGTGATACACAATTGCTAAAGGGTCCTAACTATTCAACATGGAAAACTAAGATGAAAGCCATCTTGATTGTAGAGGACATGTGGGATTTAGTTGATGGCACTGAATCAAGACCCGCATCACCAGGAGTAGATCAAAAAGCATGGGACAAAAAGAACAATCGTCTTCTCATGTTGATACTCCTTGCAACTATTGATGAGATCCAACCTCACATAAGTGAAGCTAAAACTGGTAAAGCTGCATGGGATGCACTTAGTACCATTTTTGAAGGCAAGAATCAATCAACTGTTCTAAACCTTCAAACACAACTTCATACACTCCATATGAAGTCAGGTGAATCAGTAGAACTATTCCTCTATAGAGTGGCAGATCTGAAGTCTAAGCTTAATGCTTTAGGGGCCAAAGTTGAAGACACCATTTTGACTTCAGTAATCTTGAGAGCTCTTCCCGAATCCTACAAAATGTTGATTACATCCCTTAATGTTTCACAAAGAGTTGTCACCTTTGTGGAGTTAGTCAATTTGCTTCAAACTGAGGAAGCAAATCAACTCCAAAATGATGAAGTGTCGAACAATGCACTTTATTCAAACTATAAGGGTGATAAGGAGAAAGGAAACTTTCAAAAGGGAGGATCATCCTCAAAAGGTAAGGGAAAGCAATCTCAAAAGAGGTTTTGCTTGCATTGTAAAAAGGACAACCATGACACCAATCGGTGTTGGTTCAAAAACAAGCAAAACAAGAAAGATAAAGGCACAACACAGAAGCAAAACAAAGGCAATATTGCTGGTGAAGTGTCTAATTCCGATTCTGATTCTGGTTCAGAGAGAGCACACAAAGTGCTCCTTGCTAAGACAATATTGTAGAGGGAAAACACATTTTGTCACCTTAAGCAAGCACCATTTCCTCTCTCTCTTTTTTAGGCTTCATAAATAGCATAAGTTTTTGTTTGAAGTACTTGTAATAAAGGGGTGTTTGTACCTCTTTTAGGCTTCATAAATAGCAAACTCTCATTGTTTGAAGTTCTTGTAACAAAAGGAGGGAATTTTCTGGTGTAAAATTGCCTAGGAGGCAATATTTGTAAAATCCTTCACAAAGCTTCTTGAGTTGTACATATTTTGCAATTAAGGGGGGATATACGTTGCTTTTCTTCACAAATTTTTTGTAAAAAGAGAAGAAGACTTATAAGGGTGCATTTTCGGCAGCGACCGACACCTTAGTCAAACTTCTTTCAAAAATTACAACATGTTTTGCAACAAGGGGGGAACTTATAAGGGTGCATTTTCGGCAATGACCGACACCTTAGCTACCTTATCTTTTGCAAACTCATATTGTAACTGAATGAACCTCGTATGAAGTGATCTACTCTACTACACCTAGCGATTGCAGCGGCTGGTTACCCATGCAATTCGGTTGGATGACAAGATTACAATAAGGACATTCGTTGGTGTGAAGACAAAGTGAGGAATGACCCACTTTTTGCTTAGGAGTAGCCAGAGCACTGTGACAGAGCAAGAACCAGCAATTCAACATCTTTTTCACTGTATTGGGGCAGTTATATACATTTACCCAAATAATGTAATAAGGGGGGATGTTAGAGTAATATTCCATTCTTTGGGATATTTACCTTTTTACTCCACTAGGTAAAATAGGTAGTATATTGCATTATACTACATAGGTAGATTATTACATTTACTTTTCTACTTTCTACCATGTAGATATTTACTGTCTTAAATATCTAATGGTCATTTCCTAAATATCCTAGGTGAAGTGTTCTAAATCAAACTCTCTACCTCTTGGCACGTTGGTTGGCGTGACAATAGTATTTTCAGTTTGATTAGCTATTTTGTAACCTATATAAACTATAGCTCCATAGCTATATGGTTAATGCAAATATTTCATTTATCAATCATTCACGATTTCCTGGTCACAAGTTTATTATTGTTACCATTTGAAATATCATAAAATTGGTGTTCCTTAGGAAGGTCGTATAGCAAGGTTTAATTCACCAAAAGGTGTGAGAGTTTGTATTTGTGCTTTAATTCTAGCACATTGTGGTTCCATCAATTTGGCATGAAGTTAATGTGTTTTGTAGATTTAATTTTTTTTAGATTATTTTGTTAGTGTGTGGTGTTATGTATATGTTTGTTCATATGTTATGTTTTAAATTAATTAAATTATAAAGTTTTATAACTTTATAATTTAATTATATTTAATAAGGTTATTTTATAAATGTTTTATATTCTAATTAATATTTGTCTTGTTGGAAGGATTATTAAAGTATGTTGAAAAGGCATTGGTGACATTAGGGTTTCATGGATATGTCTTAATTTTAATTTTTGAATGATAATGAGGAGAAATAATAAATCCTTTGAAAATGCTTTATTGATATTAGGGTTTCAAGAATTCATTTTTAAAAATTGATTGAACAGAGTAAACTAATCAAGAGGAACAAATTTCTCAAGTTATAAATGGAGAATTAGAAACCAAAGAGGGGGTCGAACATTTTTGCAGAGAAGAAGAAAATGAAAGTTGAAGGAGCAAAAGAAAAGAAAAAGGAGCTATAGAGAGTTGGAAATTACAAAGAAATAGATTCTATTGTAAGATTTTTTATTATATCAAAATGTTTTAGGGATTCAAATAAGCATCATTTTGGTATTTGAATTATAATTAAAATGTTTGGTATAGTTTTCAATAATTAAAAATTCCACAAAATATTGAATTATATCATTGTTCTATTGTGTGAATACTAGTGGGCAATGATTTGGTTTAAGTCTCTGTGATTATTTTTGTCTGTAGCATTTGTCCGAGATAGAATAATATTTCTTCTTTATAAAACTTTTGATTATTTATTTGATATTCAATTATGTTTGCATAGCCTAGTTCAATGTTCATGAAAATTAAAATTTCATACTAGGTTATTATTAATTTATTATTTAAATATTAAATTGTTTTAATATTTAAATAAATAAATATATAAAATATAAATGAGTACTCCGGTTTCAAATTTTATTTAATAAAGTTGAGAATTAGGGTTGATATCTTTTATTGAAATTTGTTTGGATTTCATACTTCAAATACCGTTTTATTTATTTACCGATCCAAACCCTACATTGAGAGGATTATATTTGTTATTAAATATTTTATTCCATAAATATATATATTTTTTATTTGTGGAAAACATCCCAAAAGGGATGCCACTTTCGGGTAAGACCCAAGGAGGCAGAGGTATCCATTATTCCATAAATATTAAATAAGCAAATAATATGAGAAAATATTTATGAACTTGATTTTCAAAGTATAAAATTCATAGTTAATAGATCAGTTTTATATTAAAACCCTATGGATTATAATTATAATATTTGAAAATCTTACAATTTTAGGGTTAAACATTATTACTTTATTTCATTTCCAAATATTTTAATGTTGATTTTATATTTAGGATGAATAAAATGTTTTATAAATAAGTATTCTGGTTCTAACTTTGATTTAATAAGGTTGAGAATTAGAAGTGATTTATTTTATTAAAGTTTGTTTGGATTTCATATTTTAAGTATAATTTATTTATGCACAAATCCAAACATTACATTGGAAGATTATGTTGGTTATTAAATATTTTATTTCATAAAAAATTAATAAAAAAATATAATAAGGAAGTACATTTATGAACTTGATTTTAAATCATAGAATTCACATTTCATAAATAATATTTATAGAAAACCCTATGAACTTATTATTAATAAGGTTTTTAAAACCTTATGATTTTAGGGTTAAACATTTTTATTTTTATTCATTATGTCAAATAGTTCAATGTTAATGTTCCATTGGAGATGAATAAAATATATTCATTGGTTAAACCGTAGGTTTTAAAGGTGAATATTTATATTCAGGTTTTATATCATCATTTTGAAATTTCACATACTTTAATTTTTATTAAGGTAATTGAAATTTCACATTAATTAAAATGTTAAGGCAAATTGTTATTTCAAATTAGTTTTGAAAGCATTTTAATCAATGGTATTGTTAAGTTTGCATCAATAGATATTAATCATAAGGTAAATTTACTTTATCATTTGGATAATAGAATTTGGTGAAAAGCATGTTATACATGATAAAATTGAAATCATTTACCTAATTCCAGGCCCCTTGTAAACAATAGTTCACAAATCCAAGAGTTATTCAAGTACTCATTGATGTATATATATGAAATGTTAGATATAACATAAGAACCTTGGATATATATAATATTCTTTGCAAGAGAGAATCATAATTCTGAGTTTATCGGGTGGTTTTATGACTGGACAAAATCACACCTCAACTGGTGCAAGTAATTGTTAACAAGGGGCCTGTTCTTTGTTGTTCATGAAATTTGTGAAAATGTAACATTATTGATCATCTATCTACTTTGAAATGACAATCCTGGAACGATGATTTAATCCATTTTATCTTCTTTTGTTAACAAATTTTATCTTAATTTGTTAATGAATTTTATCTTGAATTGTTAACAAATTTTATCTTCCTTTGTTAAGCTTTGTTTGAGCATGAAAGAAAATGACTAAAATCTAACTTTGCAATGTAGGAGCTTTGGAATATCACCTTAATTATTCATTTTAATAATTTTTTTTTATTATTTATATGGTGGAATCGGTAGCTACCATGAATCTGGGTAGGCTATCCGACTTTTATGGCCGCCATAGTATTCTATGCTATCCATCCTGGAATCTACCACACAGATCTTCGTGTAGTTCATCCCTATAACCACCATGCCACAATCATTTTAAACATTTTACACCATTGAAAGCACCAGGAAAGGGACAAGCGTTCAGTCCAGCAAGGCTTGAGATTTGAACCTTGGACCTTTGCCATCCTTACAGGGTTTGTTTGAACCAATTGGTCTACACCTCAGACCTCATTTTAATGAAATTTTAAAATTTATTAAAATTTATATTTTTTACATCAAATGAAATTAATTTGATTGTTTGAAAAATGTGCAAAGTTTGAAATTTAGAATTCCCTTTAAAATGTGAATTTGTGTAGAACTTGAAATTGCAAATTTCCTTTAAAAATGTGAACTTGTGTGAAACTTGAAATTGCAAAATTTTCTTTAAAAATGTGAACTTGTGTGAAATTTGAAATTTCAAATTTCCTAAAAAAATGTGAATTTGTGTGAAATTTGAAATTTGAAATTTGAAATTTCCTTTAAAAAAATATGAAATTGTGTAAAATGAGAATTTGAAGCTTAATATTGGAATTCACATATCTCTTTTTGGAGTTTAATTTTTTTTTTTTTTTTGATGAGATAAAAAAATGTAAAAGGGCTAGGGTTAGAGAAAAATAAAAAAATAAAAGAAACAAGTTGCCGAAACCCTTAAAATTTCAAACCAAACCTACAAACATCAATATCCTGCATTAAACCAGCATTAGTTTGACCCGTTTCACGTAGTCCAACATTAATGTGGTGCAATATTCTAAGGGAAAAGGGCATAATATATTAAAAACAATAGCTAATTTTACCATCCGCATGCATAAAAATCACTAAAATTTCCAATATATTGCCAAAAGAAATATTTTTACATGAAATGCATGTGTAGAATACCGTGTTCCAATGGCTTCCAATGGTGAAATTGGTGCAAATCTAGCAACTTGGGAGGAGAAATTTCTTCCACAACTCTGATTTCGAACTTGCAATTCTGCCCGAAATTCTCTGACCATTTTCCTCTGCATTCCATTGGATATTTAAAATTTCCAAAAATAAGAAAAAACTCTTCATTTCCCCTTTCGCTCGTTTGGCTTTCTAGTGCTTCCTTCCATAACGCTTCTGCCAACAATAAATTAAATAATTCTTGCACTCCTTCCATAATGCTTTCCTTTCATTGGCATGATTCGTAACATTTTATTTTCTTGAGTGTTGTCACTTTTTCTTTTCTTTTCTTTTTTAATAGTAGCCTGCAATAAAGAACACATAAATTAAACTTTCTAAAACAAAACCATTAATAAAATAAAATTAAAATAAAACTATAGATAAAATTAAATTAAACTTTCCAAAAAAATACATTGATGGATTTATTTTGATATATATATATATGTATATTATATATAATATATTTCTTTTTTCTTTTTAAATCATTAAGGAGACAATCAACATTTAAAATCATTTATATGAATTAAATCAATATTAAAATATTTTGAAATAAATTCAATATTAATTGATCCATATTATTTAAAAGGCTAAATTCAAGGTTAATTAATCCATATTATTTAAATGAAAATAAATTCAAGATTAATTAATCCATATTATAACAAACCAATATCAAACCATGAGAGATAAATTTAAAAGTTTCATACCAGCATATAATAAAAGTATAACACTATGCCAGATTTGTCAAAATTTCAAAGTTGAATATTGGCTTCTTTTCTTTTTTGTGAAAGGCTTTTATACAAGACCTTGAACTTAGGCACACTTTAATATTTGACCCTTAGCGAAAAATCATTGGATACAAACAAAAATTCAAATAAACCACAAAATTTTAAAGTGGGTCCCCAATTTTGGGTGTGTTGTTTGACAACCACAAAAGAATGATATATCCATATGAAAGTAAGCTTTCATCAAGTGAATATTAATCAAATTTGTAAGCTATTGAAGTTTCAAGTCATAGAGAAATTGACCTTGACATTGAAAAATCAGGTTTTAGAAATATTGACATTGACAAAAGGATTCAGGTCTTGAAGATAAACCTTGACATAAGAAATAGAGGATTCAGATCTTGAAGATAGACCTTGACATTGAAAAATTATTTAGAAAGTTTTAGGCTTTGAACCTTGACATTGGCAGCAGGAAGATTAAAGATTAAAAAAAAAGATCAATTTCTATATTCCAAAGAATAGAAGACTCAATTTTCAAGAGAAAGAGAAGAAGATGAAAGGTACTAGAAAATATCCTATAGTGTATTCATAGAAATACAGCTCAAATATATGATGAATAAAAGAAGTTAATCATCGAATAAGTTTAAATACAAAGCTATTTCAGAGAAATAAAGGTCCATATTAAAAAACAAGAAGCTTGATAAAGGCTAGAGATATTTGGATACAAGGAAGTAAGTAGACATAATCTAAGAGAAGTGAAAGAGAGCAACACATAAAATACCAAGGTTTAAGCATTCAAATCAGTAAAATATTTTGAGGTCATTCAAGGTATGAGCATAAAATATAGGAGTTCAAGATGCTATGAGATAAAAAAGGAGATATTGACATTGGCAATGAAAATGCAACACTCACTATGAAGAGGTACCCATTTTGACTCAAACAAGGTGTAAGGGAGGAGTAAGATAAGTCTAAAGTCTAAGGTTTGAGATAATTTGAGCAACTCAAGCCATAGAATATAACATAGAGAATAACATAGAATATGCAAAGCAATGTAAAGCACAATCCAAAACTCATCGACCAAGCAATGCAAAATAATGCCTAGATACCAAACAATGCTAAACACTAGACAATGCCTAAATACCTAATAGTGCATAGAGTATTGAACATCATTTAGAATTTTTAAGAGCTTGGACAACGATATAAGTATTAGTTAGTGCTCCAAGTAGTGGATAGAACCTTGATCATAGATAGCACCCTGATCAACAAGCATCTAATAAGCACCTGAGATATTGATGATGCTCTAGACAAGAAAATTAAAGTATCTAGACTGTGTGTAGTGGCTTAAGCATCTAATAGATGCATTCCTCGATGTTAGGCGATATGTAACAATGAAGCAGTGTTAGGCAACATTGTTCTAGACTAAAAAACTGTAAGGAAAGTGAAGTATTTGGTATGCAAGAGAAGGCAATATGCTGGATGAATGTGTAATGACAAAAATATTTTTGGCTGGTAAAGCATTAGCACCAAAAATAGAATCAAGTGCCAAGTGTATTATAACATTCATAAGCACATAAATTAGTAGAATGACATAGCAGTAATGGGAATGCCATCCTAACTTGTAATGTATCCTATACATGCTTGAAGTTGAAACATTTTATTTCAAATCACTCGAGAGACATGCAACATTTCATTTAAGTCCATTAAGAACCTTTGCATGTACTAGGATAGGCATTCACATTATATTTTCCATAAAAATATGAACATGAGTGCATAGAAGACTGGCTAAGGTATTTTTAAAGTTTTAGGGTTTTATTAGTTAATGTTAGGAGTTATAAGGTGACGGTTAGATAAATAATTAACTTTATTGGAGAGATAAGAAGTGTTTATTAGTTTGTTAACTTTATTGGAGTGATACACCTAATATGGTTTGTATGTTAAAGTTTATTTATATTAAAATTGGAGTTATAAGTAGTTTATTTTTTTGAATATTTACTTAGAAAAAAAGGCTTTCAAGTTTTTTGAAATATATTTAGTTTTCTATTTTTGAAAATATTTGAAAAAAATTGAAGATTTGCAAATTTAGTTTTTTGGGAGTTAACATGTATTCAACTTAAAACTTAGGAAAACATAAATTTGTAAAAGTTCTCATTAATGAGTCATAAGGATTTCTACTTCATAGGATTTAAATTTAGAAACTTTGAAATTATTGAATTATTTTCTAAACCTAGGAGTTATAAGGATGTCTACTTCAAAGGGATCAAAAACTACAAATCTAAAGAATAACAATATGGAGTTCATGATAAGAAAAGAAAAAGTAGATGTCATAAAATTTGGGATCAAGAATTTAATTGAAAAATTTGAAGGAAAAATAGATTTAGTCTCAAAGTTAATCTATAGTGAAGCTATAGATGAAACTTTTGAAACATTTGAATACTATTTACATGCAAGAATTATAGAAGCAATTGATGATGGAAAAGCTAGTATTATGATACCTTTAGATATTGGTAGCATAATGTATATGGCATTGCTTATACTCAAGTTTCATAAAAAAGAGAATGTGAAACAAAAAGAGTTGATTGAATATCTTAAGAAGAAAGCAAAAGTAGATGAATCATTTTTAGAAAAGATATTTCATTCTTCATGCAATATTGGTAAACCAAGTTCATCTAACTTAGGAAACTATTATGATGCTTTAAGTGAATGTTCATAAGTATCTATATAGGAAAATAAATAATCATATGATTCTAATAAAAAAGACAAAGGAAATATTCTTATGCAAGAATTTGATGACAATGAGAGAGTTCAAGAGACTTGTAATATTGAAGCTACAAAGGTTGAAAAACATGAAGCTAAATACAAATATGAAGATAATAAAGAAGAATAACATGATGGAGATCAAGAAAAATACCACATGAATTGTATGGTCACTTGAAGAATAAAGACCATGATTGAAGACTAAAGTCTTCAATAACCAAAAATGTAATGCAGGGAGGTGTTGGAGTATATTACATTATTTGGTACATGCTAATGTACCCCCATGGTACCTTCATGGTACATATGTAAATATTATATTAGGGTTGAGTCTTAGTTTAGAGTGTGAGTATTATTTCCCCTTTCTATGTAAGTATGTATGTGTAGGATGTGCAAAAGTATCATAGGTTAGAGTGTACAAAGTGAAGGTCAAGAGTCATGTCTAGGTTTGCATACAATACATAGTCGTGTTCATCAAGTATGCAAGTATCATATAGAAAAGCCAAGAGTCATAAGACTTGGCATATGGAAAGGAATAGTAAAGTATCCAAAGAGTCATTATACTATAGATATATAGTACTCCATGTAGAAGCATCAAGTGTTCCAAGTATTCGAGTATCCAGTTATTTGATTGTCAAGTATAATATTTGTAAGAGAAAGAGGAGTAATAATGATTACATACATTTTGAGCAATGAATATTGTAAGTTGTGTTACATGATTTGTACATGTACAATTTAGGTTATTTACATTCATATTGTTGTTTATTAATTAATGTCATTTAATATATTATAAGTCTTTATTTACATATTAATTTTCTCATCTTGATTTTATAGTATTGTGACTATATTATATTTGATCTTGTGATTTTTATGTTAGTATTAAGGCTTAAAAAGCCATCGGGAATAAAGTTATACTTTACAAATAGGAAGCAACATGAATCCACCATTATTCAAAATATGACCCATGACTCAAATATGAAGAGGAATGAATTCAAACATCTTCAGATAATGATATCAACAATCCAATGCCAAATTCCAAAAGTTTGCGAGACCAAAAGGATGAGACATCAACAAGGAAATGCACAAATTCAAAATTTAATATATGATGATGTCATAATACCATCCCAAAAGACTTGAATTCATGTAGATAAAAGCTCAATATGCCCACCAACTTAGCATTGGTCTACCAAAATCTAGAATGTTCTACCTAGAGCCACAACCACCTCAATGCCATCTAGATATCCAAACTAAGACCTATTGGCTTCAAGTGATATTTTTTACAAAAAGGGTTACAAAAACCTAGCCATTTGCTAAAGGTAATTGAATATCTATGGGTTAGATCATAGAGCATATTTGAATTCAAATGTAAAGTAAAATTTGAGCTAAAAACCTCAACAATAAAAGCTTCCAAGAGAACCTTATACCAGGTTGTTGTCTAACAAACATGTAACTATAAAACTTATGCTACAAAATTTAAAGAGTAGCTTACAAATAGAAGGGTCAAACCTCAAAACATGGGTCAACTCTATAGTATTTTCCTAGATTTATTTTGTGTAATGTTTTCCAATTAATGAGAAGTGATAGTTTTTTGACCTCCATTGTGATTTCTATTTTAGGTTCTTATGAATGAATGTATGTTTTAAGTCATTTTTGTTACACTTTATGACTAGTTTATTTTGTTAAAGCAAATTTTATTTTTTGGATTGCTATTGGATTGTTTTTCATTAAAGTATTTATAATTATTAAAGCATATAGTTATATCTAAATTAAATTTTCTATGCATTTAATAATGGTTGGTCTGTTAAGCATCACTACAAATTAATTATACTAGGCTTTATGTAGTATGTGTCCAATGTTGTTATGCTATACCATGTCCATTATTCAATCATTACTCTAAACCCTCACTCTTTCCTAACTCTCCTATTTCTCACTTTTATCTTAAACCCTTGTTTTAACTTTGTAAGCATCTTAAGGAGTCAATCTTCTTTGGATGTTGAACTAAGATAAATTTCATTCATCCAAACATTGGCTAAAGTACATAATGCTCTTCATAGACTTAGGTGGATTTTATGCCAATATTAATTAAATTTGTATTTAAGAGAAAATAATCCTAATATTTCCTATTGATATACTGTTACAACCCTAATATAGCTAGTCGGATATATTATTGTTTTCACCATTATTTGTCATTGATTTAATATTAATAGAGTAGGTTGATTTATAATTGTTCATCTATCATCATTTATATTCATTTGCATTATTTGCAAGGACTAAGACCTCCTTAGTGGCCAAGGACTTAGCCCTCCTAAAGTGGCAATCAATTGATTTAATTTCCTCTTCTTTGGATTGCATATTTTTGGCATTACTTGATATTTGAATTAGAACCTTCGCATTCCTGGTTGCATGAATAAGAAGGTATCATATTTAGTGATTTTGAATTAGAACATTCACATTCCTGGTTGGATGAAGAAGAAGGTATCAGATTTAGTGATTCTGTTGCGACTGGGTGGGCATATATTTTTTCCAGTAATACTACCGTCCATTAGCACCTATTTTCCAATCTAGCTACTCATAGAAAAATTCAATTCATGACAATAATTAAGGAATGCTACAAAATAAGCATAAAATTTCAAGCACAAAAGAAGCTATGCATGGTAGAAAAGCATTATTATTTTACAATTGTTGATCCTCTCTTCGAAGGTCTGTATGAACTGTACTATTTCATTTACAATTTTTGATCCTGTCTTCATAAAATAATCCACCTTGGGTGATGATAATTTTGGGTATCGCGCACTCTCATGGAATGAATTAAAGGTGCAACCCCAAAGTATTGCTACTGGGCAATAAGAATAAAATCAAATATTATGATCATCGAAGATTATTAGGGCAACAAAATAAATGATCACCAAAAATTATTAGGGCAACAAAATAATTTAAAGCGCTCCATGAAATTAGGATTGAAGAATAATAGAAATTAAAAAAATTAAATCTATGAGGATGATCGAGATGTCGTTCCAGCTAATAGATGTGTTCAAAATATTAAAGAAATAGATCACATCTCGAAACAATGCATTTAATGACTGCCACTAACATAGAACATCGACAATTAAATTATCATCATGAAGAAAATAAGCCTCAAAATAAATTTTATTCATTACCTAAAGAATAATTGAAGTATCACAGGTATTTTTGAAGTAACAAAGGCACTTCTGGCCATCAAAATCATGAAGCGGTGATCCACAAATCAAAGCACATGCATTAAATCATTAGCAACATTGGTTAAGGTATTCTTATGATTTATTGAGTTTAGTTTTATGTACCTAATTGGACAATTATCCCACACACACTATGGAAATTCTAAATAGAATAATATATATACGAGGGCACCCAGTGGTTATTGTGACTACCGTCACATGACTTAACCCCACATGTGCATAAAATTCCACTCACTTTTGGTTCCATCACATCGTACTTTCTAAGGTTCATTTTAGTTATAGTCCCTGCATCTTGGTTGATGTCATCCCACATTGGTCCTATTGCGTAGGCAAGGGTATTATCATGCTATCGTTCTTATCGTGTTGTCGTGTCTTTGTCATAGTTGATAGCTTTTCATGTCCTTGCATCCTAGTTGGCATTGTCCTATGTCGGTCCTATTAGGTAGTCAAAGGGTCTTGAAATCAGTTATATCATGTAGTCAAGGGTCTTGCTGTACTGCGTGTTCTTCATCCTGATTGGTAGCTCATCACGTGTCTGTCTTGTCTAGTCATCATGCTATCATCCTCAAATCATCCTCCTTGCTGACTTATCGTGTGTTGGATCTTGTCATTGTCTAGTCAGAGTGTTAGGGTGCTAGGGTGTAAAGTGTAAGTTGGTAGCTTTTTCTTGCTTATAACTAACCATTGAAAGGAAGTCTAACTCGGTGGTCAAACCATGATAGTTGATCCAAAGTAGCCATTGGAAACTAGCCATTGGAGGGAAACTAGTTGTTATTCAAATTCAAATAAATACGCATTGCAGTTGGAGTGACAAAAGAACAAATTTTTTTAAATTAACAAATATTTTGTAGAAATCCAGTAAAAAATTTGAATAAATTATCATTTCAGTCTGATTTTGAAGAAAATTGTAGCAATACTCCAAAGGGATAAAACAAGTGCACGAGTGGTAGGTGGACTAAAGGACCAAATGATCGATTATCAAGTACTGATAATACAAAGGAAGGACTCCCAAGATCACCAAGAAGACCTCCATGAAACAAAGGTACACAATACAACTCTCCTTTATGCATTAATAGTTTTGACCCCAACCATCCTACTATTAACCCTATGGCTCCTTCCAACTCATCCCATGAAAATATCACAAATGAGGAAATGGAAAACACCAATGCTAATAACCAAGATATCCATTCTAGTATAGCTCACCTAGTGACTAGTATGAATTCCATGAGTGCAATTATACAATAGGTTTTGGAGAGACAAAACCAAGAAGCCCCTCATTCCCCACATAAATACTATAAAAGACATGCTAGTGAGGATAGGGATACAAAGGAAGATTATAACCAAGTAAGATGGGCTACAGGTGTTAATATCCCACATGTAGATATGCCTACGTTTGAGGGTAGCGATCCACGTGGTTGGATAGCTAAAATGGAAGGCATTTTAGAATTATATTGGGTTTCCAAATCTAAAAAAGTTCCTTATGCTTCCTCCAAATTGGGTATTGAAGCTTATCTATAGTTTTATTGGCAAAAATGTGAGCATAGTCAACCCATCATATGGCATGAATTCAAAATGATTTTTCTAAAGATATTTTATGAAGGTACTTCATCCTCATACATGGTTCATTTGATGGCACTTCAAAAAATAGATTCAGTAAAGGATTATATTTTAGAATTCACTATTATGCTTGCTTATATAGGAAATCTACCATCCGATGTGGTGGTATTGAATTTTAGACATGGGTTGAAAGAGAATATTCAAATTGAAGTTGACTAACATGACCCTTACTATTTAGATGATAATATAAATATTTCCAAATTGGTTGTGAGAAAAGTGCAAAATGGGACATCCTTTAGATGAGATTCCTACAATTATCCTCAAAATTGCAACAACCCCTTCCGTAGACAGGATAAAACATCAACATATTACTGCTATAAATATCACAATAACCATCCAAAATATCAAACATGTGTACCAAGATAAAACTTTCAAATAGAATATGATAACAGGGAAGACTAAGAGGAAGTAGAGGATATCAATTTACATGACTCATCCATGGCTAAAGAACAAGTTGAACACCATGAGGCAATAGGTAAATAAGACACTATGGAAATTTTAGTACATGCTCTTATGGGATTAACAACTCACCATACAATCAAGGTATCAAGATTCATTCGACAAAAGAAGGTAAATGTGTTGATCGATTCAAGGAGTACTCATAATTTTATCGACATTAAAACTGCTAAGGCATTAAACTTACACATTAACTCCTCCAATCAAGATAAGTTTTAAGGTATAGTTGCTAATGGATGAAATTATTAATGTAATAGTAGAACATATTTAGTTTCATTACAAATTGGAAGTTATACTTGGCATGCCACTCTCTTTGTTATGAGTTTAGAGAATTTAGAGGTTATTTTGGGAGTTGAATGGTTAGAAAAATTGGACACGGTCAATTTTAATTTCAGGCAGTGCTTTGTGGAATGGAAAGAAAATGGAAGGACCATTTGCCTCCAAGGAATTACAAATCCTCCATCAAGGGTATTAAGTTCTTACAACATGGAAAAAATATTGAGGAAAGGTAGTTACGGATTCATATATCAAATCAATTATATAGAAAAGCAAGCATAGGATACCTAGCAAATTCATTCATAATATCTTCAAAATATTGTGGCTACTTATGATGATGTTTTCCAAGAGCCAAAAGTACTACCTCCCAAAAATATCTCATGACCATGCCATACACCTTGTTATAGGAAGTCTTCCTCCTAATGTCCATCCTTATTGTTACCCTCAACCTCAAAAAATAGAAATTGAGAAAAAATTTCAAGAAATTTTAGAACATGGAGTCATCCATCATAGCACTAGTCCTTATTCTTCACTAGTGGTTTTGGCCCATCGGAAAGACAATTTTTGGTGTATGTGTCCTAATTTTTTGTCCTCTTAACAAAATCACCATCAAGGATAAATTCCCTATTCCTGTCATTGACGATTTATTAGACAAATTATATAGTGCATTTTTTTTTACAAAATTGGATTTATGCTCCGGTTTTCACCAAATTAGATTTAGGGAGGAGGACATTCCTAAAATCACCTTTCATACTCATGAAGGTCACTATGAATTCCTTGTCATGCCTTTTGGTCTCACTAACGCCCATCCACATTCCAAAGTCTCATGAACCATGTGTTTCATCCATTCCTTTGAAAATTTGTCCTAGTTTTTTTATGATATTCTCATATATAGTAAAATATGAAAGAATCATTTGATGCATGTGGGGAAGGTCCTTCATATATTACACAAGGAAAAGCTTTTTTCAAACACTCTAAATGCTCTTTTGGTGTTCAATAAGTTGAGTACTTGGGTCATATCATTTCTCATGAAGGTTTTAAAGTGGATCCTAATAAGATTAAGGTAATTCAGGATTGGCCTTTACCTAAAACCATCAAGAAACTTCATGGGTTTTTGGGCCTTACCGGCTACTATCGTAAGTTTATACGCAACTATGGTAAAATTGTGCTCCCCTCGCAACTCTCACAAAAATAATGTTTTTCATTGGTCTAAAGTAGCCACTCAAGAATTCACGGCTCTCAAAGAAGCAATGTGTACTACTCCAGTTTTTCCAACCCCATATTTTCATAAACTATTTGTGATTGAATGTGATATTTCAGGAACAGGTACTAGGGTAGTACTGATGCAATAAGGGCATCCCTTGTCATTTGAAAGTAAACAACTTTCGGGTAAGAATTTGGAAAGATCCACATATTTGAAATAAATGTTGGCTATTCTACATGTGGTTGAGAAATGGAGACACTATTTAATTAGTAGTTGCTTTATTATTAAAATAGATCATAGTAGTCTCAAGCATTATTTGGAACAACAATTTTCTTATCCAGAGCAAAAAAAGTGGTTAAAAAAATTATTGGGATACGATTTTGTTATCAAGTTAAGAAAGAGAAAGAAAATGTGGCAACAGATGCATTATCACGTAAATATGAATATGAGGTGGTTATCAATGCTATTTCAGGTCCATGTTCTCAATGGGTTTCTCATCTCTAAGAGGAATGGTTGTCAAAACCAAAAATATCTCAAATAATTCAAGAACTGATGTTAGGATCATCCAAGTATCCTCATTTTTCCTATGAGGATAAGGTATTAAGAAGAAATAATCACATTTATATTCCACATAATTCTACTCTCAAATCAAGGATTCTAGAAGAATCACATGCTTCTCCATCAACAGAGCATTCAAGGTTTTTGAAAATATATACAGGTAAAATAATCATTTTATTGAAAAAGATTAAAATCTGAGGTCAAAAATTGGGTGGCTGAATGTGAAGTATGCCAACATAATAAGGGTGAAACAGTTAAGTCTCCAGGATTTCTCCAACCACTACCTATTCCAAATCACCAATGGGAACACATTTCAATGGATTTTATTGAAGGTCTTCCTTTATTTTTTATTTGTGGAAAAAATCCCAAAAGGGATGCCAATTTTGGGTAAGACCCAAGGAGGTAGGGGTATCCATTCCGCAAAAAATACCCAAGACCCGGACTTGGCCTACCACCTTTGACATACTTAAGGAGAAAACAAACACACAAAACCAATTTAAATATAAGTAAATAACAACAAAAATAATAAAAGAAAATAAAAAACATGCTCCTTGAGTGTGTCAAAAACAAAAGCACAAACAAACACGCACAATAAGATAAAAGAAACCACAACACAAACCACATAGAAAAACACAAGAACCACATAACAAAACACAAACAAGACAAAAAAAATAGAACACTACAAAGACATAACCCAAAAAAAACATGAAAAATAAACACAACCAAAACCTAAAAAATAAAATAAAAATAAAAATAAAAAACAACCAACAATAGACAGTAAAAAAAACAAAACATAGAAAACACTCACACATAAAAACATGAAATAACACAAACAACGAGAAAACTAAGAACAAGAACGAAAAACACAAGAACAATAACAAAAAACATAAAAAAAAAAAAACAAAACAAAACAAAAAGAACCCACCCACCTTAAAAAACTAATAAAAAAAAAACAAAGAAGAAAAAAGAAAAACAATTGAACATAACAATGACCTATCTAGACCAGAAGACTATTAAGGCAAAAATCAACAGAGGAAACAAAATAAAGAATAGAATGAGCTAGGGAACTAAAAAAAACTGAATGAACCAAAGAGAAGCAAAACCAAAGAGAAGCAAAAAAAAAAAAAAAGAAACTAGGTACCTTCAGAACTGAAGCCATCCAAAGAAATGATAGAAAGAAGAGCTTCCCTAATTTGAGAAGTCCACCATGTAGGAGGGTGGCTATAACAAGTAATATCACCTTTTTCCAAAGCCCAATTAGCTAAAGCATCAAAACTCTTGTTTTGATCTCTGACCACATGATTGTAATCAAATTTCAAAAATCCCATCTGGATTAATTGAATCTTCTCAATAATTCTTTTTATTCTCCAATCCACCTTATGATTCTTAGGAGTCTTCAAGAGATTAATCATAAGTTGGGATTAAAGACTCAACTAACACATTTTCCCATCCAACCTTAGTATCCTCTTGAAGGCCTCTGAGGATACCATACCCCTCAGCAAGGTTATTGGAAATAATACCCAAATTCTCAGCAAAAGTAAAAACCATGGAGCCATCTGAAAGTCTAGCAATTCCTCCCACACTGGCTTTTCTAGGGTTCCCTCTAGAGGCTCCATCAGTATTGACTTTTCCAAAATCCTTAGGAGGAGGTTGCCAATTTCTAGTCCTATCCATCTTACTAATACTCATATTCCCTTTAAGTTGGTTGCCCTTAGAAGATTTAATTTTCAATCTTTGCATCACTTGATCCCATATTTGGTGGGATTTTTGGGGTGATTAAGGAGTTGATGGACTGATTCAACAATGTTGGCTATGGTATTTTGCCAAATATATTTAATATCCTTCCTATCTTGCTTAAAAATTTTTTTGTTCCTTTCATTCCAAATATTCCAAAGAAGAATGGTAGAACCCATACAAACTAACTGCCTAATAAAATGATCAACACCCTATTGATTAGGCCAATCCCTCCAAAGTTGTTCAAAGGTAAAAAAAATGGACCACTGTAAGCCAAGTAAAGTGGTCATTCTCCTCCATAGCTTAGAGGCTAAAGTACACTCAATAAAAATATGGTTGATATTTTCTACATTCTCTTCACACATTTCACATCTAAAAGGGCCATGAAACCACGCTTCATAAGTTGCTCACCAGTAAGCACCCTACGATGCAATAAAATCCAATTAAAGAACCTCACTTTAGGCCAGAGCTTTTGATCCCACAATCAATAAAATATTTCAGAAGAATGGTTGGGATTATTATGGCATAAGGTCAAATAACCTTGAGCAACTGAATACTCACCCTTAGTAGTGTTGTTCCATCCAAAACAATATTTTTCATGGGACCAAGAGAGGGATATCATATGAAGGATGCCTTGGATATCTTGTCTTTGCCTTTCTGGGATTTGAATAGGCCATTCCTCAATAGGGATCCAATATCTACAAACCTTTGAATTACTAGTATGGTACCGACGATAATTAGCCACCTTTATCCAGTTAGCTCGGTGAAGCTCCTCCATCCAAGGCCTTCAATCGGGAAACTGAGTTATCAAAGGCTTGTGACCATCCCAAGAATTTGTCCAAAAATTTTCCTGTTGACCATTATGAATGATCCAAAATAATATTTTCTTTATCAAATCCTCACCAGTCTTAAGAACTGCTAAAATGGGAGAACCTTTGGTAGGAAGTTGATAGCGAACAAGGTCTTTCTCGACATATTTAGCATGGAGATTATTGGCCCAAAGAGCATTGGGGTTATGCAACATCCTCCAATATAATTTAGCAGCTAAAGCTTTGTTGTTATTAATAGAATACCGGAATCCTAACCCCCATTCACTCTTAGGAAGACATAAAGTATCCCATTTCACCAAGGCCCATTTTCTTTTCTCCTTAGTACCACTCCAAAGGAAACAATGACTGATTTTATCCAATTCTCGAAGAACAACCTTTGGGATATTCAAAATGGAAGAAACATAAATAGGAATAGCTTGAAGGACTGATTTTACCAAGGTGATTCTACCCCTAGAAGAAAGCCATTTGTTGGTCCACTTTCCAATTTTCTTCTTGAATTTGTCCAACAACCAATTCCAATATTTATTTTTTTGCCTTTGAATATTTATGGGAATACCTAAATAAGTTATTGGAAGAGAGGTCTTCTTATATATTAATTTATCCAAGACCATGGATTCTCTGTCTAGCAGAGTAGTGAAAGAAAATAACTTTATATTTGTCTTCATTGATCAATTGCCTAGTAGCCTTAGAAAAATAGCTAATGATTTGCTTAATATTAGAAGCTTCCTTAATTGTAGCTTTACCTAAAAGAGTAGAGTCATCCACAAATTGAATATGAGAGATAGGTCTATCTCCATGAGCAATGGTAACTCCCTCAAGGGATTTTTTTCCTTATTTTTTGTTATATTCCTACCCAAGCATTCACCAAGAATGATGAATAAATAAGGGGATAGCGGGTCACCTTTCCTAATACCTCTGGAAGCTGGGAATGAATGAGAAGGCCTGCCATTGATAAGAACTAAGTAGAAAACTGAAGAGATACCTCCCATAATACAATCGATCCAATCCTTAGAGAAACCAAATTGCCTCAAAACTTTGATAAGGAAGTGCCAATTCAGTCTGTCATAAGCTTTGGATAAGTCTAACCGAATGAACATGGAAGGAGAATTTTGCATATCCATGGAATGGATGGCTTCCTGAGCAAGAACTATCTCATCTACTATTTGACGTCCTTCCACATAACCTCCTTGCTCTAGGGAAATAATCTTATGCCTCTACCATGATTTTAGTAATGATTTTGAGAACATTACATAAAGCAATAGGTCTAAAAGCTAAGATATGATCAAACTCTTGAGCTTTTGGAACAAGAGTAATATAAGTTTTATTGATAACCTTAAATTTTTTTGGCTTTCCTGGATTCTTCCACCACCTCTAATAAATCAACATGAAGGATATACCAAAACTCTTGGTAGAACTCAATGGGAAAACCATTAGGACCTGGGGTTTTCTCTTTTTGCATTTTTAAAACTACTTGTTGAAGCTCATTGATAGTAACAAGAGCAATAAAAATAGAGTTCTCCTCAAAAGTGATAAGAGAAGGGATTGCTTGAAGAACATTTTATTGTGAAGCTGAGTCAAGAGGAGTAGCAGTAAAAAGATTGGAAAAGTAATCAACAACAATAGAGTTCATGCCATCCCAAGTATAAACAACATCTCCAGAATCTGATTTTAAGGAAGAAATAAAGTTGTGAGATCTTCGAGCTAGAAGAGATTTGTGGAAGAAATTAGTGTTTCGATCTCCTTCTTTGAGCCATTGAATTCTAGATTTTTGCTTCCATAAGATTTCTTCTCTTTTTTCCCATTCCTCTAACTGAGTTGTGAGTTTAATTTCATCTGCACTTCTCTTCTCTATGAGGCCATCTAAATGGATTTTCTTATTCAAATTTTCAATATGAGCAATAAATTCATGTTTTTTTTATGAACATCCCCAAACTCTTTCCAGTTCCAAGTCTTGATTTTGGATTTAATGTATTGCAGTATTTTGGCAAAATAGAACATCTTAGTCCCATGCCTAGGTTTACCTTCCTTCCACCATTGTTGCACACATGGTCTGAAGGAAATGTCTCTAAGCCACATTAATTGAAAATGAAAAGGAGAGAAACTCACATTGGTTTTCCACATTTCCACCATGACTGGCCAATGATCCAAACCAGCATTATTAAGAGTCTTCACTTTAGGAATGTGAAAATGGATTAAGAAATTTTTAGAGAGCAAAAACCTATCCAATATCTCCATTATACAAGCTAAGCCTTGCCTTCTATTGGACCAAGTCATAAGGCCATTATTTGGTTGGATATCCACAAGATGGAGGTTTGAAATATATTCTCTCATGAGGTCAGTGCTTTTGTCCAAATTTCTATTTCCCCTCATTTTCTCATCCAGAGAGAGGATGGTATTGAAATCTCCTTCGATCAAGATCCAATATTTAGGAAAATGAGAGATAATATGAGTAATATCCTTCCATTGTCTTATTTTTTCCTCCAAATAAGTTGGAGCATAAATAGTAATGCAGAGCATAATCTGGTTGGAATGTCTACTTTGAATAGTTATAGCCAACAAACCCCAACTGCCAACCATATGGTGAATAACTACCTCTTTTGGGTCCCAAAGACAAGCAATGCCACCCGAAGTCCCTTGGGAACTGAGGGAAACCACTTTTCTAGCTGGCCAAATTTTATTGGAAATTGAGTCCATATCCTCCATTGACATCTTTGTTTCTTGAAGGAAAACAAGATGTGGATGATTTATCTGAATCATTCTTCTAATTTCATTTTTTTTTGAAAGACTCCGTTTGAGTCCTCTAATATTCCAAGTGATGATCTTCATTAATACGAGGGCTAAAAAAGTTGGGAAGGGCATTAATCTTACTTTCCTATACAAGCTTTTCACATTCTTTTACCATATGATATTGATTGGTCTTGCGACCTGATTTTTTATTATAATCCATCTTCAATCTTATTTTCCGTATTTCTTGACTTATTCTAATTGAATCTGATATGGATTATAACCTTGAAGAATGCTCGTACACAGCCAAAATTTTACTAGATGGTTCAACGGAGTCTATATTGGTACCTGCATTATTTGAAGTTTTGACATTTGAGATATTGTTTTTCTTGTGTAAATTTTCTCCTTTTTTCTTCTATTAAAACCTTTGATTTGTTGGTTTGTCTCTGAGTTCTTCCCTTCATATTTAAATTATGTTTCTAAGATTTCAATTTCCATTATTTCCTCTTCCTCACTTGGGACATCATTTGTGGAAAGTATTTCAAACATATTAGCAGATGACTTTGATTGATCCTTCATAATTGGTTTTTTCTGAGTGTTTTTCTTAGGTATTTGGAAAACTACTGAGTTTATATCTTCTTTATTTTGATTAGGAATTTTATTTGGGCAAGCACTGGCCAAATGACCATATTCATGGCAAATTCTATAATGAAAAGGAATGTTTTCATAGTCCACTACTTGCTCCCAAGTGTCTTTCCCAAATTGTAATGTGATATTTTTAGGTAGGGGTTTGTCAAAATCCATTAAAACATAAATCCGAGTATAAATATTATGTTCAAAATTTTGAGTACAATCAGCAGTCATCATAAAAGTTCCTAAAGAGTTTCCAATTGAATAAAAAATAGTAGGATTCCAAAATTCAATAGGGAGGCCAAAGAGTCTAACCCACACATGAGCTATATAAGGCATCTCTTCTTCGAATTTAAATTTAGTATGCCAGGGCTTCATGAAAAGCCCTGCCATTCCCAAAAACCAAGGACTCCCTTGAAAAGTTTTCTCTCTATCTTCATTATTAGCAAATAAAACAAGAAAATAACCATTTGGATAAATAGAGATTTGTAACTCACCTTTAGTTTTACATCTTTTTGCAGCCTAGAATTTGAAAGTAGATAGACTCGGATGAAAACCCACGAATTGACAAATTAGTCCTCTTTTTTCCAAATCTTCAATGCTAGTTTGAATGTTACCCATATCAAGATTAACAATAGGAGTTCCATCAGCTGCTTTAATACATCCTGACTCTATTTTCTTGGTATCAATCTTAGGCATTCTTAGAGGTTTATGGGAAGCCCTAAGATTGATATTAGAATTGGGCTGAGGCTGTCCACCATGAAGGGCATCCCTAAAATTTATTTTTGGGACCGAGTCTTCAAAATTCTTACCCTTGATAGGGGTTTTCATAGTAGAATTATTTTGTGGGTGCACCTTAGCACCAAATTCACTTGAGATATGAGCCATTTTTTGATCAACTGCTTGAAACTTGTTTCGTGATCTCTTTAATCCTTTCCCTAGACGTCGTGGAAAGGTATGGTTTTCAATTTTCTTTTGCACAACAAATTGGAAGCCGTTGTCACTCAAGTTCACAGTATGATCTATTGAAAGGTAAATTTCTAACCCATCTTGGATCCCGTGCAACATTTCTTGCTAAAATATTGAGCATAAACCATAAAAATATTGGATTCTAGGGCCCGAAGGCCCTAAAAACCAACCTCTAGAGCTACTTGCACTCAACCCAAATGAAACCCTCGCATAGCCACTTGCCAAATATCTTGTTCACACATAGGGATGCACTAGGATCTATGTTTCTCCAAATGATATAAAAATTGGTGGAGACATTCTAGGGTTTTTCAGGCATCTACCCTCAAAATTTTAACTCAATTCGAGTCTGGATGAGTGAGATATGGCCACAACGAGTTTGGTAGGTTGGGCAGTCCTCGAAGGTCTTCCTAAATTAGAAGGAAAAATAGTAATTTTTGTGGTAGTGGATCACCTCTCCAAATATGCTCGCTTCAATGCTCTACAACATCCATTTTCAGCAAGTAAAGTGGCTAAGGTATTTATGGACTCAATTTTCAAATTGCATGGAATACCTAAAAATATTGTAAGTGATCGTGATCCCATATTTACTAGCAATTTTTGAAAATAATTATTTCATATTAATGGTACCAAGTTGAATATGTCTTCTGCATACCATCCACAAATAAATGGCCAAACTGAGATAGTTAACAAATATCTGGGTACCTATCTAAGATATTTTGCTTAAGATAAATAGTATCAATGGAGTCATTGGATCTCCTTGGTAGAATGGTGGTACAACACTTCGTATAATTATTCCATCAATATATATCTATTTGAAGCATTGTATGGAGTCAAACCACCAACAATAGCAGATTATGTTCCAGGTTCTTTCAAAGTGGCCCAAGTAGATGATTGATTCCAACATCGATAGTCAATGCTCAAACTTCTCAAAGATAATTTAATCAAAGCAAAGAATTGCATGAAGCAGCAAAAAGACACACACCATTCTGAAAGACAATTCAGTACAGGTGATATAGTGTTTTGTGTTTACAACCCTAAAAACAATTGTCATTAAACATCAAGACCAGTCATAAGTTGACTCCAATATTTTATGGTCCTTACAAAATAGTGTGTCGCATAGGAGAAGTGGCTTATCAACTAGATCTTCCTCCCTCATCTCATATACATCCGATATTTCATGTTTCCTATCTCAAAAATTTTATTAAAAAAAGAGTACATTCTCAATCAAAATTACTAGTACTTGATGAATAAGGATGTATATATCTCTAGCCAAAAGCAATTTTATGAAGTAGATCATGTATGCTAAGATTTCGTCACATCAAAGAATTTCTCATCAAATGGTAGGACCTACCAAAAAAATATGCTACATGGAAAATAGAAAGTATTTTCCAGTCATTTCCATCTTTGAGAATAAAGCTTTCGAGGAGGGGAGCCATGTTACAACCCTAATATAGCTAGTCGGCTATATTATTGTTTTCACCATTATTTGTCATTGATTTAATATTAATAGAGTAGGTTGATTTATAATTGTTCATCTATCATAATTTATATTTATTTGCATTATTTGTAAGGACTAAGCCCTCCTTAATGGCCAAGGACTTGGCCCTCCTAAAGTGGAAATAAATTGATTTATTTTCCTCTCCTTCGAATTGCATATTTTTGGCATTACTTGATATTTGAATTAGAAAGTTCACATTCTTGGTTGCATGAAGAAGAATGTTCCATATACCTTAGGAAGTTGTCTTGATTTACCTAAACCTATATGATATACCTGCTCTCCTCATATACCCATTGGCATGCGGAAGGAGCTTGGTCCCTTGGATATACACAATCATACATGAGAATATACCTTGAGGTATGTGGATAAGAAATGATATGAGGATCAACCACACCCATATACATAGCCAAGGATAATATGACAGATAAAAGGTACTCATTTTTTATCATTATTAAGTTATCTAATCTCCACAAACAAGATTAAGTGGTCTTATTTAAGTTTAAAATAGTTTTTATTTTTTAATTAAGTTATCATTTATGGTAGAAGGGGGTGTTTCACATTGGTTTCAACAAAATATGTCAGAAAAAATTAGGGATCCATGGGCTAACCTCATGGGGAGCCTACTCTTAATCTTAGGTTTTGTTTAAGAGTGTAAAATTTTGAGTTTGATGAGTTCTTTGAAAATCACCTAAGTTTGTTTTGATAACTAAATGCTAAAGCTACGAAATAAATTTAAACTTAAGAATTCATTCAAACAAAATGTAAGAAAAAAATAGCTACCCTAAGTATGATCTGTACTTTAATGAATACTACCCCTAAATTTATGAGAAAATAAAAACCTTTATTTTAGGCAAGGGCACAAGAGGGATGCAACATAGAAGCTAGCCTAAATATAAATCTACATGCTATTTTGGTTTCAATGCCTAATTTAACAAAGGAGATAAATAAATCAAACTAAGAAATCCTTTGAATTCTTTATTTTAATTTATGTGTTGGAATAAAAAGTAAACTAATGCAAATATAAATATTCCTTGATTTTTTTTGTCCTTTAAAATGATCTAAACAAAATGGAAAGTAGAGATATGGAAAATATAAAAAAAAATCTAATATTTTAAACTAAAAATGACAAAATTTCTAAAGAAAATACCTTATTTAATACTTTAGGAATAATTATTATTTGAGATTCAAACCCACGATTTCATGCTATCACACCTTTTACTGCTAAACAATGATTCTAATGCACTTGAAAAATAATAAAAAACTTACCAAAGAAATTGACTTTTTGAGGATCTATTTGGTAAAAGAGGTAGAGGACTTTTTTTCTCTAGATTCAAACCTCAAAGGTCCCTTAAATGACGAAAAATAGATGCAATTAATGGAATGTGCATCCATGGACAACATAATTTTTCTTGGTGCAGACAAGGGTATGATTATAAATTAAGAGGATAGTGTAGGAGAATTGGGTGTTGAATATTACATTATTTGGTACATGCTAATGTACCCCATGGTACCTTCATGGTACAATTGTAAATATGTAATAGATTAGGATTGAGTCTATAGTTTAGGTGTATGATTTATGTTTACCCTAAGTGTCAATGTGCAAGAAATGCACAAGTGTCATGTAAATTAAATTGATAGAATGACACAAGTATATTAGATTAAGAGTGCATGTAGAAATGTAAGAGTCATGTAGATGTGTGCAAGTGTCATAGATTCAAGTTTACATGTAATAATAAATTTAAGAGTTTAGTATGCAAGTGGCAAGATGATAAGCCAAAGGTCATGGGACTTATCATTTGGAGAGCAATAGTCACATACTTGAAAATTCTCATTACTATGACTATATTATGAAGATAATGCTCCATGAAAAGGTATCTTGAATAGAATTTAAATATTAGATTATCCAATTGTAAAGGAATAAAGCTTGTATACAGATTTTGAGTAATTATTATTGTAAGTTTTTTTCATGCATAGTTCATGAATGACTTAGGCCATTTACATTTTTATTTGATTATATAAGTGAATGTTATTTTTAGTATTATATTGGCCTTGATATACATATTAAATTGCTCATATATTATTCTACTCATTATATTATTATTTTGACCTTTAATATTGTGGCTATTTTATATTTGGACCTATGATATTTTGTGGTAATAAGAGTTACAAAACCAATAGTGGTATTAGAGCTACCACCCGATTCTATCCATTTTTTATAGAGTTTACTTTATTAGCCACCATTATACTTATGTCCATTCTTGATAGAGTTAACTAAGAGTATATCCACTTTTAAGGTAGTGAAGACTTGGACTCTATTTTTAAAGGTCATATTGAGTAGAGATTGATGGGACAAGGAATAGTCACCCTGATTTGAATGATAAGGTCTTTTCAATTGGTTGAAGGAAAACTAGTGAAGAATAGGACTCAACTATATTGATAGAAAGGGACAACTTAGGAGAAAATTTGGGATTTTGATATTAAAATGGTCAACTTAAAAGAAAGTTTGATATTTGTGTAGACACCAAAACAACACCAATCCGATTATGTGACGACAAGCACTGATCGAATTGACATACATAGCCCCTAGGGCAGCCCCCAGAGGTTAAACAGATGGTCCTAACCACTCCCACAATAGTTTTGGAAGGTCAGAGGTCAATTTGGCACCTTTCAAGCACTCTGCTCCCTACTCGTTCCACCCTGGGATGATTACAAACTGGTATTCGTCCCACCCCGGGACGATTAGCAGCATTCGCTCCAGGGTGGGGTGAATAGCAGGTTTGACGGGAAAAAGGTCAAACCTTGACAAATGGTAGCTCAGATCCACCACTCAACTCCACCTTCAATGCATGGGAGTGCGAGTGAGCATTTTTGAGCTCAAAGAGGCAGTCATAGAGGCAGTCATGGAGCCCTTAATCAGGGAGGAATCTTCTCTCCCCTGGGAAGGCATGATGGCCAAGTGGCGCCTCTGCATGCTCATTCACAAGAGACCCTCAGGTCTATAAAATGGTGAGTCTTCTCACCCCAAAAAAGAATAGAGCAGGAGCATTTGGAGCAATGGAGTGCTGCTGAATTACATCCTCACCCCTCACTTGTGCTTCTTACATCCTTGATCTCTCTTTTGGAAGGGAGGTTATTGGGTGAACATTGGAAGCGCAATCCGGACCTAGAACCCAAACATTTGGCCACAATACCCCACCCAATTTTTTGACACAACCCCCTAGGAGGTTTTGGACCCATCCCAAGTGGATTGGTGTCGAAACCAAGCCCCAAACGATGGGCGTCCTGCCCCCGGGTGCCCCCGCACTATTGTAGTCCTAATCGCCCCACCCCGGAGTGATTAGAAATCTGTAGTATATTTCTCTACTATTTATTTTGCATTTTATTTTATGTCATTCATATATGCTGCCATTCAAATTTCATGCCATTCTGATGAGTTTTGACTGTGTTTTCATTGTTTTTCGCCTTCACTAACATACAGGGAGCATCTTCGGATACAGGGTGATCGGGGCTGAATATGTAGAATCCGACCTTCTCGGGTCATCTCAAAATGCCCTATTTTGCCTAACCCCAACTTTGTAGGTGTTTTGGAGGCCTCTGGATGGGACATTTAGGAGGTTGCTTTTTGACATTTTATGACAGTCCTAATCGTCCCACCCCGGAGCGATTAGAAATCTACAGTAGATTTCTTGACTGTTCCTTTTGCAGTGTGTTCCTGATAGTGTTTGCATGCTTCTATCCAAATTTCATCTTATTATAACATGTTTTGATTACCATTTTAATTATTTCATGCATGCATTAACCGGAGGCCTTGGGGATTGCATATTTCCCTCCATCCGTAGGTGCTATTAATCATTTGCTATTTCTTTGAATGTAGGATCTCAACACCGGAGGGGAAGAAAGGAACTATAGATGCATTCATGCAAGCGATGGTGACGTTTGGCCCGCCCATTTCAAATGTGGGCACGCGGAAGATCCCGAAGGGAAGCGTACCATCCGTGGTGTAACAAAACTATATCTAACGCTCCTAGCTCCTAAAAAGGAAGGAGATGTATTGTAACCTGGTCTCAAAGAAAAATTAATAAAAATAAGGGCTGCACTTTACATTTGCTTTATATCTCATTTCAGTTCGTTTGTTTTCCCTTTTTCATGCACTTTAGTCCTTTGTTCATTTGTAGGACTTAGCATTTCGTATGCTTTTGTTTGCACCGCACCCGGTACGCCTATGGGCTTCCGTATCCTCATGCTTTTAGTGGTGATCATGGTGGGACCCTGTCCCTTGATTTTGGGATCAAATTTTTGATCAAAATTGTGTGTTTTTGCTTTCAAGTGTTAATCCTTCAAGCGTTGGACTACTGCTCGTGCCACCCTATGACGAATACAGACTAGAATTCATGCCACCCTGGGATGAATAAGGCATTCATCCCACCCTGTGATGAATACAGATCTGCTATTCATCCCACCCCGAGATGATTAGCTCTCTATGCAGTTTTTGAGCAGAAACTCAGGGGCATCTGGTGTGGGCAGAGAAGAGGTAGGTTGTCTGAACACTCTCTGTAATTTTTTGTCTCTGTTTCTATGATTTTTCTATTTCTTTGCTTGCATAGGAAATTTTACTGCATGTTTCCTTTCTTTGCGCAAGTAAAAATAACCACACACACCATGAGATAATCTAAACATCAAGGCGTTGGTCGTAAAACCCCAACACTTGATCAAGACCAACGGTGGATTTCATCACCACCTTGGCTTGAATTTTGCATACATAACCCTGATCGCTACTATTGCTAGACGTAAATCCTGATGAAAGCTGACCAAGTGTAGCTGGGGTGATTCCCAATGCATGAGGATAAGTCTTCTATGGTAGGTGTCAAAAATAGAGTGATTCCCCTTTCGTACCGCCTATGTTCCACGTATTGTTCTGCTCTCGCGTACCAATAGTTTCCCTCACGTAAGGGCGGGTATATTGAGAGGTTCGGTATAATGGCCTGGCAGTGGTATATTGAAGGGGTGACCATTTTGGGAGACATAAGAGCCCTCATATTGCATATACAACAAAATTTTCTTTACAAGGCTTTCAAAACAAAAATCAAAACACACTAAACCAGATCTAGGGCACACCTTTAATCTATAAACGAGATAATCATTTCTTTGATTGTGTGGCTCCTTTTTGTTTAGTGTAGCATAAAAAAATTGTAAAGAAGATAAAAACGTACACATATTTTAGAGAGACACCACCATGGTGTACACCCGTAGCCAAGCCCAATCACGGGCAGAAGCTACGAAAAGTGTACAAGGGGGCACAAGTCACCTCCGCTATAGCCCCAAGGACTTGGTCATACCACCTTGGTGGCCTGACCCACAAAATAGTCCACATCATACCATGACGGAATGGGACTATAGAGGCACCCCTTCGAGGGGCACTCCCATTCAACATAGACCCTTTCAGGAGGAGTCCATACACGTGGCACTCAACATAGATGGGAGGGCTCCCTTAGACACTCGTTATGAGTGGCCACCGCATGATGAAGTGCTAGAACAACATAGGGTCCATAAGGAGGGGCCACATGATTACATCATCCCTCCTCTACCCCTTATTACTATCAAAAACAATAGGCCAAATCCAGAGCACAAGGCTCTTCAGACAGGGCGAGCCAACTCTGCCCGCCCCTTTCACATATACGAAAGGGAGCATGAGGAAGACCACTACATTCCTCAAGAGCAATACACAATGTGGGAACAATGCGCCTCCACACCTGCTATTTATCAAGATCACCCACTGAGGCCAGAGCCTCGGGTGAATGCCGCTAACCTCGATAGAGGGAAGCGACCTATAGAGATCTCGGATCACCATGACCGAGATAGATGTGTAGGGGAGGCATCTAGGCCTCCTAGACTCAAGACGGTGGAACAAATCGACTTGGCATTTGCCAAACATGCCGCCCATCGAGCGCAAATCACGTAGCTTGAGCAAGACCAACAATAGTTAGAGCACCTGTACCGCCTTAGCAAAGAGCGCATTCGGCGTCAGACAGATGAGTTGCTCTAGAACACTATGCCTGAGAGGGTCCCAACCCCTCGCATGCATAGGACAGAGTTGTATGAGAGGCACAACCCCTTGGTGCGAGACAGGTCTCCATGACCTTATCAAATGTTGCCTCCAAGACCTCCTAGACCTGAGCGGGAGACCACCCCTAGAGCCAATGATGGGCACCCTCCATGGGCACCCACCCATGTTTATAGGTCATGCCCAAGAACTCCTCAAGAAGCCTATGAGGAATTTGAGCAAGAAGAAGAGTGGGCTGAAATGCCCTACCAAGGCAGGGGGGTGCTACCCGGCTACCCCTCCATAGGCCTCAAGTTCCCCGTAATTCACAATGGGAACAAACCAAGGAGGAAGAGATCAAATCTTTCGATGCATACAAAGTGCTACTAGAGCGCTTAGAGTCTATGGAGACCAAGACTTCTGGGCCCCAAAAGCCCACTTTACGCCAGCTCCGTAGTCACCCTGTGCATCCTTCAGTGCCTGCACCCCCATACCCTGAACACTTTAAAATGCCTCAATTGGCAATATTTAGAGGGGATGAGGATGCCCAAGAGCACGTGACAAGATTCCTAAGCCAATGCTTTGGCATTCAGGACAATGATGCTTTGCTTCTAAGAACATTTATAACCATGTTCGTAGGCCCTGCCTCGGATTGGTTTACCCAGTTGCCGAAGCATAGCATCAACAACCTGGACCAGCTAGTGGATGCGTTCCTCGAATGTTTCACCTTCAATACCAAGAAGAAGGCATCATTAAGTGACCTAGCTAGCCTCAGGAAGTATGAGGAGGAGACCATGGTGGCCTATGGAAATCGGTGGAGGACGTTGCTTTCAAAGCTACCTTACCTCCCTCCCATGGCCGACCTGACCCAAATGTTCTCGAAGAGTTGTTTGAGGTCGATCTCCATGCTATTGTAGCTGCAACAATATGCCACTCTCGAGGAAGCCCTGGCGCAAGCCAGAATCATAGAGGAGATCAAGATACAAGATGGTGAGATTGCCAAGCCATGCAAGAAAGAGTGGCCCAAAAATGCCAAAATTGGGTCAACGCAACCGAAACCCACCATGGTCAATCAAGTTGCTATAAACATACCTAAGCCTGCACAAGCAACACAACCCCCAAAGGCTAATTACCAGGAAGTTCCTCTTGACACCTATGAAAAGGAAAATCATAGGCAAGAGCAAAATCAGTAGCATCACCCTAGGCGACAATTCACACCCTTCACAGAGTCTAAAGACTCCTTGTTTGACCGCTTGTCCATGGAAAACCTGATAAACCTGCCAGAAAGTTGACCCGTAGACCCCAACGCGCCAAAACCCAAGGGCTATAGGGAAGACTTGTACTATAGATTTCATCGACAGAAAGGACATGACCTTTACGCATGTTGGAAGTTCAAAAGCTTAGTGCAAGACCTAATAGACAACAAGATGCTAGCGGTGGATAATCCCATAGCACCAAACAACCAACAGATGGAGGTCTTCAAAGACCCCCTACCTACCCATGATGCACAGGCAAAGACTCTTCAAGTCAATGAGGTGACACAGAACTGCCCCATGTAGGGGTATGTAGGGATGATAAGCATAGTGACTCGGAACAAGAGGTACCCAAGCACAGCTGCCCCATGGCAGCTACAGGAGAGGTTCCATCAATGTCACAACCTCAACAACACCCTACACAACCTCCCCCACCTAGACCAGTGGCCATGATTTGGACTAAACTTACCCAAAGTTTAAGGACCACGTCGGCTAGGCTCTCCATCTACGAGCTCATCCAACAATCATCGCCCCATCGAGAGGCTCTAATGGAGATATTAAAAGCCATCGAGCTGCAGCCCCATGAAGCAAACTCTTTCAACAACTTTGTGGGACATGTAAAATGATGTACAGAACCAGTCATCACCTTTAGAGAAGATGAACTAAAATCGATGACTGGTGATATGGTGGATCCACCCCTGCACGTCATTGCATGGGTCAACGAGATTCCATTTAAGAGGGTGTTGGTGGACACTGGCTCGTCCAACAATATAATCACAATAGTGGCATTGAAGCACCTCAAGTTGCCAGCATCTCACATTGTGGCCTCCACCTATACTCTTCGAGCATTCAATGACGTGATATGCTCGATGGTTGGCACAATTGTCCTACCCATCCAAGTGGGACAAAAGACTATTCCTACATTGTGCCACATCTTGGAAGGTGAGATGGCCTACAATATTTTACTGGGCTGGCCTTGGATCAGGGACATGAAGTGTGTCCCTTCGATAGCCCATCAATGCCTAAAGTACACATACGAAGGGCAAGTGCATGTGGTCCTGGTAGACTTAGAGCCCTTCAAGTATTGCAATGTGGTGCAGCTGATGCCACAATCGACCCTTCCATCGACACATTTGGACTTTCAATTGAATCCATCCAAATAGGGTCCGATTCTGCATACATCCCCGTTGTTAAGTACCTCAAATCCCCAGTCGGGTCCATCTTCATCATCTGGTCCTTCACCAACGATGCCACCTACGGTGGCCACACCGAAGGACAATGGGAAGAAACCCCTGGAAGAGGCACCGCCATCAGTCTCAACCATCTCTACCGAAGAGGTGCCTAGCCGAATGGAAGTCGAGGTGCCTAGTTCACCCGACATGGAGTGGACTCAAGAAGAACTCCCATTCCCTCCCCCTCAACCGCCAATGATCATCATTGAGATGGCCAATACGGGCCTGGGGGAGTATCTAGTGTGGAACATTGTAGCAACACCCATGCTTGAGTCCATGCAGGACATGGGGAGACCTCGCCTCCCCATCGACACTATTGTCCCTTTGGGCTACCCACCAAACCAGACAAATTTTGTATATGGGGGCCTCGACAATGACATTGAACCTTACCTGCAAGAGGAAGAGGATGAAGAGCCCTTTGCCGAGAACGTCAACTATCTATCCAACCCGGAATTCACTTTGAAATACCTTGGCCAATGTAATTGGCATGGATATGGGTTAGGCAGATATGAACAAGGGGTGCACATTCTTTGTCAACCAAGATATCAGATGTCGTACGACAAATCAGGAGTAGGGTTCAACCACCCTTTGCCCCTTGACATCTTGGTAGAGAACATGCAAGGCCTAGGGATAGGCAACAAGGATGGGTTGGCACAAGATCCATATGCCAATCCTAACACAACGTACACATTGGGGGATTATCTCCCATTGTTAACAACCAACCTTGTTGACCTCAACAACCCTTTCCCTTCGATCGAGAAAGGAGAAAGTTCAAGGACTCACCTACAAGAGGGATATAGACAAGGTCAAGAAGGATCTTCAGAAGACGAGTCAGAGTATGAGGTAGCACCTTGGGACCCTTTCGAGTCCGATAGCAATCACTCGCAAGTGATGCCCATAGATGATTATCAAGAGGACTTCATGGCGATGTTCCCCTTGAATGCTCCAATCGAGCAAATGCCACCTCAAGAGAATCAGGTCCTCCCACAGAGAGCGGAACAACCTCGATGGGACCAAATTAACTTGCTCGAGCAGAACGAGCCTCACATGCCACAAATAGCTATCGAAGCCAATGAAGGCCTATGGATATCTGATAGCGATTATGAAGATGAGACTGAGATGGCATATCTCAATCATATGTGGTAGCAGCAATACCCCATGGACATTGATGACATGTTTGAATAGCTAAACATGGGGCCAAGGCATAGGTGGCACCTAAACCAAGCATAGTTGGACCAAGTGTTGCACCCGCCACTTCAGGCATACAGAGAGCACCCTCCACCCAGAGACCCTATAGAGCCATCAATGCCAAGGGTAGACCCTATCCTTTTATCCACACATAGGGCCGATCCATTTGTGCCAATACCCATAGAGCTAGATCCGGAGCACAAATATCACCAAGGATGTCCGAGTCACCACCCGCATGGTAATGGAGACCAAATTCACTTCATCAACATGATCTCCATTGACTTAACCACCCCCATCCACAATCCAACCGATCCAACATGACCATTGTATCTAAACCTAGATGCCATAGACTGGGATCATGCTAACTCGCCACCATCTCCATCAGAGTACTGGCCTTGCGGTGAGATGCTTCATTTCACCCCAAGACCAACTCAGGATATCTTCCATGCTGAAGAGGAACCCGACGTTCCAAACGTAGATCTAAATTCAGCAAATGATATCCACCTGATCCCAACTCCACACCAGTTGGAGGACGGGTCCCACATGTCAGTCGAAGAGATGACTGACGTAGACATCGGCTCTGATCCAATGAATCCACAAATCATCAAGCTAGGGGTAAGTCTATCCCTCGAAGAGCAAGCCGATTACATTGCCCTTCTCAAAGAGAAGAAGGAGGTTTTTGCATGGTCCTACAAAGACATGCTAGGGCTAGACCCATAGCTAGTCATGCATAATCTAACGCTTGATCCGACAGTCAAGCCAGTCAAGCAAAAACTACGTAAGATGCACCCAAAAGTAGCCTTAATGGTCAAATATGAGCTACAAAAGCTGTTGGATGCATAGTTTGTCATCTACATGGATTACCCACCATGGCTGTCCAACATGGTACCCATCAAGAAGCTTGATGGGAGGATTCGCATATGCACCAATTTTTGAGATCTAAACAAAGCGAGTCCCAAGGATGATTTCCCCTTGCCTAGCATCGATGCATTGGTAGATGCTACAACAGGCCATGAAATGCTTTCCCTCATGGATGGTTTCTCGAGATACAACCAGATTCATATCAATCCCGACGATCAACTCAAAACGGTGTTCACAATGCCTTGGGGGACATTTTGTTATAAGGTCATGCCCTTTGGCCTTAAAAATGTTGGCGCCACCTACCAACGCGCTATGACATACATCTTCCATGATCACATGCATAAAACTTTGGAAGACTATATGGATGATCTGTTGGCCAAATCTCTTTTGTGCCCAGATCATCTCGATGACCTAAGCAAGATCCTCGATCGCCTCATCGAACATAAAGTCAGACTAAACCCCAAGAAGTGCGTATTTGGCATCACATCTAGAAAACTCTTGGGTTTCATAGTCTCAAAATGAGGAATCGAGGTAGATCCAAACAAAGTCAAGGCAATCCTTGAAATGCTTCCCCCAACCACCATCAAGCAGCTCAAAAGCTTGCAGGGAAAGGTCGCATCAATCAAGCGCTTCATAGCGCAACTATCTGACAAGTGCCGACCCATGAATAAATTATTACACAAGGGGGTAGCATTTCACTAGGATGACGAGTGCCAATCCACCTTCGATGACATTAAACAATACTTGGCTTCGCCACCAGTATTGGCACCACCTAGACCAGGAGTGTCATTCTATTTATACATCTCAGCTACTGAGGTGGCACTGGGCGCCATGCTAGCCCAGAAAAATGAACTACATAAAGAGCAGGCTACTTACTATCTTAGCCGCACCCTGGTCAGTTATGAACTTAACTATGCATACGTCGAGAAGCTATGCTTAGCAGTGGTATTTGCTACCAAAAAGCTATGCCACTACATGTTGAGCAATACGACGTATGTTGTGTCTAAGGAGAATCCATTGCGGTACATGATGAGTCATACTTATCATAGTAGCCGCACGACGAAATGGATCATGTTGTTGATGGAGTTTGACATCGAATTCATTGGACAGAAGTCCATCAAAGGTCAAGTCATCACCGATCAACTAGCAGAGGCTCCTCTCGAAGATGATCAACCTCTGACCGTAGAGCTACCCGATGATGGGGTCTTCCATGTCTCAGAATCGCCATATTCTGATGAGCCTGAGTCATAGGCCGACATAACCCTATTTTTTGATGGTTCTAAATGTGAGCAAGGGGGTGGCATGGGAATTGTATTCTTCACACCGCAAGGGGCTCCAATGCCTCTATCATTTAAACTTGATTTCCCGTGCACCAATAACAATGCTGAATACGAAGCCTTGCTCATAGGTCTTCAGACAACAATCACCATGAACATCAAATGCTTGAACATCTTTGGTGATTCATTGTTAATTGTCAACCAAGTAAAAGGGGTATTCCAATGTAAATGCCCAGTTCTGTAGGCCTACAAAGCCCTTGTGGATAAATTCCTAGCAAATCTTGAATGGTACGACATCGAGGCACTCCCTCGATCATCGAATCATTTTGTAGACACTATGGCCTCCTTGGGGTCACTAATCCCGCAAGACCCTTCTGGTGAGATGACAACCATTCAAGTCAAAACATTATCGCAATCCATGATGGAGCGTGCAAGCTCTGACATAATGCCAGGAATCCACCTGATCCAGATTGAACCATCTCAGGATAGGTTCACTCGAATCCATGATAGCCTGAATCATGCCAACTGGGGGTCCTTGTTCTCCCCTATTCCCCTTAATAGCAACACAACGCTATTCTTACAAGTTCGTTCCCGCTCAGCTTTTGCTAGGGATGAACTTCAAGAGGGATTGGCAGTTCATACCATCGAGGTTTCTGATCAGCAGGATTGGTACACACCCATAAGAGACTACCTCAAGCTAGGTAACCTCCCACTTGGATTGACGCATGCCATAAAAATATCATTCAAATAGAAAGTGGCAAAACATGTCTTGCTAGGAGACATTTTGTACCATCGGAGCTACGAAGGGATCCTCCTCCATTGCTTGGACCAGCAGGAGTCCGCTTGGGCGATCACCCAAGCGCACGATGGTACATGCGGTGGCCACTTCAACGGTATGGCCATCACAAAGTGCATTCTTCACATGGGCTATTATTGGCCATATTTAGAGTGAGATTGTTGCACGTATGTAAGGAAGTGCATGAAATGTCAACACCATGCTAATTTGACACATGTACCTTCTCAGGCCTTGCAGCCGATCCAATCGGCTTGGCCATTTTCATAGTGGGGCTTAGATCTAATCGAAAAGATCTCCCCTACATCGTCAAGTCATCACACGTTTATCATAACGGCCACAGAGTACTTCACCAAGTGGGTGGAAGCAATTTCGCTTACCTCTATGACTAGGACCTCGCATTGCGGAGTTTATTTTACATAACATCATATGTCATTTTGGTATTCCATCCAAGATCATCTCGGATAATGGGACGTCATTTAAGAACAAATATGTGCATGCTTTGACAACAAAGTACAAAATTCAGCATAGTTTTTCAACACCCTATTATCCGTAGGCAAATGGGCAAGCAGAGGCGTCAAACAAAATGCTAGTTGCCATCCTTAAAAATATGGTCACAGATAGTCATAAGGATTGGCACATTCAAATCCCACTTGCCTTGTGGGCTTATCGCACTAGCATTCGGATGCCCACTAGGGCAACTCCATTTTTGTTGGTGTATGGCTCCGAGGCAGTCATGCCTCTCGAGTTGGAAATACCTTCCCTACGCATATCAATGCAAGAGTTCATCGATGATGACACTACGCGGTAGGCCCGGTTAGACCAGCTTACGTTGCTCGACGAACGATGCATCAATGCTCTCGAGCATTTACGTATCTATCAAGAGTGACTTAAGAAAGCATACAACATGAAAGTTCACCTAAGGGACTTTCAGGTTGGTGACTTGGTCTTAAAAGAGAACCAACAAAATTCTAACTTGCCACCCCATCTAAGGGACAAGTTCATGGTAAACTGGTTAGGTCCCTATGTAATTGATAGTAAAATAGGACCTGGAACATACCGGCTCGCCTCTCTTGAAGGAATCAAGGAACTAGAACCCTTGAACATCAGTCATTTGAGGCCATTCCACATTTAAAGAGCCATAGCCCACCCCAAAAGCTCCAAGGATTCCCACAATCACTTGGTCAACCTAAAAAGCTCCAAGGATTCCCACAATCGCTTGGTCAACCTAAAAATGCCCCAAAGGTATCTATAATCCCTTTGGTCAAACCAAAAGCTCCAAGGATTCCCACAATCGCTTGGTCAACCCAAAATGCCCCAAAGGTATCTATAATCCCTTTGGTCAAACCAAAAGCTCCAAGGATTCCCACAATCGCTTGGTCAACCCAAAAATGCCCCAAAGGTATCCATAATCCCTTTGGTCAAACCAAAAGCTCCAAGGATTCCCATCATCGCTTGGTCAACCCAAAATGCCCCAAAGGTGCACATAATCCCTTTGGTCAAACCAAAAAGCTCCAAGGATTCCCATAATCGCTTGGTCAACCCAAAAGCTCCAAGGATTCCCACAATCGCTTGGTCAACCTAAAATGCCCCAAAGGTATCCATAAACTCTTTGGTCAAACCAAAAGCTCCAAGGGTTCCCACAATCGCTTGGTCAAAAACAAATATTCAAAAACAAACAAAAACAAAAGATAATAAAAAATAACAAAAAAAATTGCATCTCACTTCCATGCATACTCTTAAAAATCAAAACACAAAAATATAATAAACTGCATTAGGCATCGCATCCATACATGGCATATTTGCTGGTCATACACGTCATAAGCACCATAGACTGTAATTGCTAGGCAATTCCATCATTTTCCACATTCAGTCCATTTTGTAAACACATCCATCCAAAATAACGCCATCCACATTTTTTTATCATAGTCAGTTGTCTGCTAATGTCTTTAGGGTTTTTCGTCATTCAACTGTCTTTAGATTTCTGGTCAAATGTTGTACGAAGTCAGACAGATTTTACAAAGGTAGAGTTTTACTTGGATCACACCTCGTTACGTAGCATCCCCACACAAGTTAAAACACATAAAAATTCCCAAGTTGTGTGAATGCAAGAGAAACCTACAAAGCAGTCTAGGGTACCATAGGTGAAAGGTTAGCCTGCTCATCCCCCTGTGTGAATGGTTCGAGAATGCTGAGAATTGACAAAAGGACAAGCTCTTCCCCATCCAATTCCCCATAATAAATAGTGGTTAAAATCCACTATCAAAAAACCCCAAACACCTTTGATCCCCAAAGTCATAAGGATTCGTACTACACGCCCCTGACAAGGATGGGTAGTCATCCCCAAGGCCTAAAAGATCAATGCCATTACATAATCAGATCCCCAATCACCTTTGGTCCCCAAAGTCATAAGGATTCATACTACATGCCCCTGACAAGGATGGGTAGTCATCCCCAAGGCCTAAAAGATCAATGCCATTACATAATAAGATCCCAAATCACCTTTGGTCCCCAAAGTCATAAGGATTCATACTACACGTCCCTAAAAAGGATGGGTAGTCATCCCCAAAGCCAAAAGGGATCAATTCCATTCACAAGCCAAAAACCTACGAGCTCAACTTTGAAACCTAAAATGCAAAATCAAATAACAGTGGTTATCACCACTATTCAAACCCCTTGCTCAAAAAGAAAAACAAAAGAGAAAAATAAACAGTGATTTTCATCACTATGTATGAGAGCAAGTATCCCAACAAGTTGAGCAACCGAAAGACGCCTGAGCTTGAATCCCTAGAATTCTCAGCATTCAAAAAACCATCTAGGTGATCCTCATTACGGGTTTGGTGGACAGCCTACCTAGCAATGGCGGTATCCTAAACGCATGATGATATGTCTATCACATTAGCTTTGCATGTGAGTAGACCAATGTTTGCATGTGGATGAGCTAGCTTATGGTACCTTAGATTGTCCTATGGATTAATCTTACTAAATACAACAAAGGAGTTAGTGGAGCTAATTAGGTGATCCTCAATACAGGTTTGGTGGACAGCCTACCTGGCACTAGCGGTATCCTGACAAATACCACATAAACAAATTCAATCGCACACATAGGGATGTGAAATAACTTGGTCAAACTCAAGTCTGATTCGTACCTTGTTCAAAAGTCTTGTGAGATAAATGTACAGTCTTGGCTAGTTAGTTAAAACATCTGAATCTCAGAAAAACCTTAAACTACATTCTAGAACATCTGTGGTACATTCCATTCTTACATCACCATCAAAAAATACAAACAAAAAAATATACACATGCAAAGTCATCACATAGTACAGAAAGCCAATAAATCCTGTACAGTCTATGGTGCCACCGACAAGTTATCAACAAATCATTCCATCCATTCCATATGCATACATCATATAATTAGAAACATCGCATTCATAATAACACATGCATACATCAACGTAAATAAATGTGCATAAAAGTAACAATAAATCATGACAAGTGTATAACCAAAAATAAAGTCATGTATATATATCACCAAAATGCCCATAGGCTACAATAAGTCGGTCCTCTGACCTCACAAAAACATCAAAAACTCAAAAACCCCAAGCCTAGGGAGTCGGCCACCATGATCACATAGGATCGGTGTGACTGGAACTACCCCCAGTGGTGTGGGTCCTATGGGACCTCTCAGGGTGGCTGCTGCCAGCCCCCGCATCATGCCCACTAGCGCTACCCTCACCCACCCACCTACGATGAGAGGAAGTAGACTGCTCAGTCTCACTGTCTCTCATTCGGCATGAAGATCCACCTCTAGTGAGCTCAGGTAACTGCCCATCGAGGCGGATAATCTCTACCTCCAAATCCAACCGATGTCGGACCCAATCCACCTCCCATCGATGGTACGCAGCCAATGCGTCATCGCACTATGCCAACTGAGTCCACAGGAGATCCCTCTCCCATAAAGCATCTGTGTCCCCATCCCACCGATGGTACGCAGCCAATGCATTCTCCCACTCTGCCAACTGAGTCCATAGGAGATCCCTCTCCTGCAGAACCTCCCCATGCTCCTCATCTCATCTCCGTAATAGATCCTCCAATCATGCTATCTCAGCATGATACCTAGCCTCCATGTCCCCTAGGACTACCTGAGGCATGGGCATCTCTAGGACGGTGGGCTGCTCCGGCACCCACTACTCCAGAACGTCCTATATATCCAGCTACTCCGGAACCCCTAGGTCATCCCCAGTCAAGTCGTCAACCTCCACCATATCCGCATCATCGAGCAGAGCTCCCCAACCCTCCCCCGATGCCTCCGCATCCTCACCACCTATTGCTACCACATCCGCGCCTCCTAGAGGCCCCTCACCCCGCCATCGTCGCATCGTCCACCACTGGTCATACTCTACAGTCACCCCGACATTGTCCACGTTAGGGACATCAATCACTGCATCCGACTCCTCACCTAGTGGCTCAATGATCGGCCAGGCCAGAGTCCTCTCATCGCCCCGACGTCGATAGATCAAAGGCTCACCAGGCAATCCCTGGTGCACCCCAAACTATCGAGTCACCCGGACGTATGGGAAGTACTCCTGCTCGGTCTCGTGCTGCCCGATCAGCCACCTCCCCATGTGCGCCCATCGGAGCCACTCCCCAACCTCAAGCCAGGCTGGACAGTCCCGGTATGGATGCCATAACACCTCCCCTAGAGCAAGACGCGAGAAGGCATCGACATAGTGCCCTATGACACCTGCCCACCGCCGACTCTGCCCCTGCTCCTCTGACCTCTGCCATAGAGCAGCATAACCAATCTCCCTATCCACCATCTCTGCTCGAGTGGTCCAAGGCAATCCCTATGGCCGCTCCACAGCTATGTGCTGCCACCCCCAACACTGCAACAGGTAGCTGCATCCAATCCCCTTCCACCTTCGATAATGGACCTCGTACAACTCATCATAAAGCTATGCCAGTAAGGTCTGACCCCACCTCATAATCAGTGGCACTGAGGTCGGACACTCCACAAGTCTAAACACCACCTCAAGCAGGTTCCAAGGGAACCTCACACCTGAGGAGTCAGGAAGCAGCATGTTGGAGATGAGAGTCATGAGCAGTGCATGCCTCACTCCCAACATGCCCTTCTCCAGCCACCACCGCACCAAAATCCCGCCAATCAGGCAGTCCCCCTCTGCCCTCTCCACCGCCTCATCCACCCCCATCTCTGTCGCATGCCCAAAGCACCATGTCAGCACCACCATCCGCTGATCACGAGGAGTAGTCCGAATGGGCAGCCCATCTATCGAAATCCATAGAATCTGATAAACGTCCTCCAGAGTCACTGTCATCTCCCCTATTGGGAGATGAAAGGTGTTGGTGCGGGGATCCCACAAATTGATCAGGGCAGTCAGATATGCCCGATCCCCCACCACAGGCTCTAACCGAGTCACCTTCTTGAGCCCAAGGGCATCAAGCCACTCCTAGTCCACCATAGTCAGCGCCTCCCGTGCTTCAGAAAATACCGTCGGCTGACGGTACCGACTCTTCACCACCTGCAAAACAAAAAACACAAAAACATTAAAACATGACAACAAAAATAAACTGTACAAGCAACATTAACAAAATGTACAACAAAAACATTCTAAAATTCAAATAAACTGTACAGACACAAAAAAAAACACTGTACAGACAAACAAATTACAAAATCGCAAACTAGGGTTTTTAACCTTATTTTGAATAAAAAAACAAACAAATCACAAAAAATTTCAACCTAGGGTTTCTAACCTTAGTTTAAACTAAAAACAAAAAAAATCCAGCAAAACAAAGTACAAAAAAACTGTACAGTAAAAGTACAGATCATATGATTAACCCCCTGGTTCTTGCCCAGTCACTGGCTCATCCCGGATCTTGCTCTAGGAATGCTTATATCAAATGATCTCCCTCAGGGGAGATCCTTCTCCACTTTATGCTCCTTTCCCAGCAGTTTCAGGGTTTCCCTACCTGAGCCCATGGTATGGTGCATCCCAGGGGTCTCCTAGGGTTTCTTACATGTTTATGGTATCCCTTCCCTGTTCTCCCTCAAGATTTCCCTTGGGGTTTTTTATAGGGTTTTTTTGTGGATCCGATTCCTAGGGCTTCCTCGGTCGGTGGTGGTGGCAGGTTGGGAGTTCGACTGCTTCTTGGTGCATCCTGTGAGGTCCTCTCTACTTTGGGGTTGGTCTGGGGGGGCCAGTTTCCTCTTTTTCTAGTGAATCCTCTTTGGGATGCCTATGGTTGTTGTTGGTCCCATCCCGTTGGGTAGGGCCCTTTTTAGTTTCCTGTTTGGAGGCTTCTTCTTTTTGGATCTGTGATTTGCTGGACACTTAGGGCATGGGTTGGCCTTCGGGGTGGGCCTCTTCCTCTACCTGGGTTGTTTCCAGTCCTAGTCCCAATTTCTTGAAGTTGTTCATGAGCATGGATTGGGGATCTTGGTCCCTTATTCTGGGGTTCCCAAGATTTTTGTTGCATGTATGGATCTTGGGGGGGATCCATGATCAGTGCATGCAAACCCTGGTTCCCCCAGGTTAGGCTTCTGAGGATCCCATATTTGTGCCTACTATTGCTTCTCGCCTGGGATCTTCAGGTTGTTCATTTCAGCTCCTGTTCAGGTGCCTTTGGTCCCAGTTCCATAGATCTATTCTTGAGCAAGGATGGTAGTTCCTGGTCCTTTTTGCTGGAGTGGTGGGAGATTCCTTCTATATTCTCTAGTCTTAGGGGGATATCAGTGTATTTGCAGCTACGGTCCCTCCTTCCTCCTTCATTTTTGGCTTTTGAGATCCTGTATTTGCACCTGTTGCTATTTTCCTTGGTTCCTTTTGGCTTCCTCATTTTTCTCCTTGTTGTGCACAAGGATATCTTGGCCTGTAGATATCCCTAGTAGTGCTATTCCATTTTTCAGGCTAATGCGGAGGCTTCCCACTTTTATTCTTTGAGGACCCTGAAGCCATTTCCCAAGATGTCCCACTACTAATCCCTAGACTATATCCTAGTGCTGCTTGTTGATTTTCTCACACAACTGCTTGCTACCCTGCTACACCCTAGGTTGTATCCCGAGCCATCCTTGGGTGAGAATCCTCTCTAGTTTTATTTTAATTCCCTACTTTTGAATTTTGGGCAGGATTTTTTGTTGTAGGTTTTTTTTTTTGCCTTTCCACTCTCCTTGCATAGATCTGGGCAGGTGCACTGTATCCACTCCTAGGAGTATCCCAGACTACTGTATCCACCCCTGGGTGGATCCTAGACTACTATATCCTTCCCTGGGAGGATCCCAAACTGCTGTATCCACCCCTGGGTGGATCCTAGACTATTGTATCCATCCCTGGGAGGATCCTAAACTATTTTATCCACCCCTGGGTGGATCCCAGACTATTGTATCCATCCTTGGAAGGATTCTAGACTGATGTATCCACCCTTGGGAGGATCCCAGACGTAATGGGAGGATGATATTTTCATGAAGTGGGCCTCACTAGTTGGTACTAGAATCTAGTCTTTCTACTGGATCAAGGACTGTTTCTGGCACTTTCTCTTATAGTCTGTGTTTATTTTCATGTAATAATAAATTTCTTTAAATATCGGTGCTACGGCCCCTTTTGTTATTTGTCCCACCTTGGGACGATTACAGAGCAAGAAAATAAAAAACAACAATAACATTGCCGAAAAAAAGTGCCTTTGTGCCTAACATTCTTGGCATCCAAAACTAACGTTGGGGCCACAAATTATCCATATCCTACTCCCTAAGAAGGCTACCATTTCCGAACCACTCCTCGAGAGGATGGATTTTTGAGAATTTCATCCCCAAAAGGCACCCCAAAAAGGGTTAAAACCCACCAAAAATAGGTCAGATTATTGGGAAACTGCATAAGCATTCAACGCAAAAAAACTGAAGGCACCCTTAAAAAAGTCATCTTGGGTCAAGTGACTCATCGTTTTTCTCATTTCGGTCATTCCCTCATCGATTCATCGCTTGATGGGGTAGTCACACTTAGTCACCAACCAACAAATACACACCCAATCAAGGAAATGTCATGCATTCAAATAATCATTGACAAAGACAATCATGCTCCTACTTGGGACAACAAACAAGCAATTATCACAAGCTGATCAAACACTTTGCATTATAGAATCATGAACTTAAGGTTCCCATAAACAAAAGGTTGTACCCTTTGCTTATTCATGATTGAATAGTGTCCAAGATCAAGTAACACCTCACCGAAAAAGGTTAACACTTGAATTAAGCTCCTTAGCTCGTCAGAAGCAAGGATTCAAGAATGCATGCCCTTTCCATACTTGGGGCATCAAAATTTTGTTAGTTTACTAATAAACCCTAATAATTAGTGCTTTGGTTATCTATTTTTTCTCAGCACTACGCCACGCACAGCGCATCCCAAAAATGGGCATCTGTAGACACCAAAACAACACCAATATGATTATGTGATGACAAGCACTGATTGAATTGACATACATAGCCCCTAGGGCAGCCCCTAGAGGTTAAAAAGTGGTACTAACCACTCCCACAATAGTTTTGGTAGGTCAGAGGTCAATTTGGCACCTTTCAAGCACTCTGCTCCCTACTCGCTCCACCCTGGGATGATTACAAATTGGTATTCCTCCCACCCTGGGATGATTAGCAGCATTCATTTTAGGGTGGGGCGAATAGCAGGTTTGACAGGAAAAAGGTCAAACCTTGAAAAATGGTAGCTCAGATCCACCACTCAACTCCACCTTCAATGCATGGGAGTGCGAGTGAGCATTTTTGAGCTCAAAGAGGTAGTCATAGAGGCAGTAATGGAGCCCTTAATCAGGGAGGAATCTTCTCTCCCCTGACAAGGCATGATGGCCAAGTGGTGCCTCTGCATGCTCATTCATAAGAGACCCTCAGGTCTATAAAATGGTGAGTCTTATCACCCCAAAAAAATAATAGAGCAGGAGCATTTGGAGCAATGGATTGCTGTCGAATTACATCCTCATCCCTCACTTGTGCTTCTTACATCCTTGATCTCTCTTTTGAAAGGGAGGTTATTGGGTGAACATTGGAAGCACAATACGGACCTAGAACCCAAACATTTGGCCATAATACCCCATCCAATTTGTTGACAAAACCCCCTAGGAGGTTTTGGACCCATCCCAAGTGGATTGGTGTCAAAACCAAGCCCCAAATGGTGGGCATCCTGCCCCCGAGTGCCCCCCGCACTATTGCAGTCCTAATTGCCCCACCCTAGAGTGATTAGAAATATGTAGTACATTTCTCTACTATTTCTTTTGCATTTTATCTTATGTCATTCATATATGCTGCCATTCAAATTTCATGCCATTATGATGAGTTTTGACTGTGTTTTCATTATTTTTCACCTTCACTAACATACAAGGAGCATCATTGGATATAGGGCGATCAGGGATGAATCTGCAAAATCCAACCTTCTGGGTTGTCTCAAAATGCCCTATTTTTCCTAACCCCAACTTTGAAGGTGTTTTGGAGGCCTTTGGATGGGAAATTTAGGAGGTTGCTTTTTGACATTTTATGACAGTCCTAATCGTCCCACCCCGAAGCGATTAGAAATATACAACATATTTCTTGACTGTTCCTTTTATAGTGTATTCCTAATAGTTTTTGCATGCTTCTGTCCAAATTTAATCTTATTCTGACATATTTTTATTACCGTTTTAATTATTTCATGCATGCATTAACCGGAGGCCTTGGGGATTGCAGATTTCCCTCCATCCACAGGTGCTACTAATCATTTGCTATTTCTTTAAATGTAGGATCTCAACACCAAAGGGGCATCAAGGAACTACAAATGCATTCACACAAGCGGCAGTGACGTTTGGCCTACCCATTTCAAATGTGGGCACGCGGAAGATCCCAAAGGGAAGCATAGTATCTGTGGTGTAACAAAGCTATATCTAACGCTCATAGCTCCTAAAAAGGAAAGAGACGTATTGTAACCTAGTCTCAAAGAAAAATTAATAAAAATAAGGGCTGCACTTTACATTTGCTTTATATCTCATTTCAGTTCGTTTGTTTTCCCTTTTTCATGCACTTTAGTCCTTTGTTCATTTGTAGGACTTAGCGTTTCGTATGCTTTTGTTTGCACCGCACTCGGTACGCCTATGGGATTCCGTATCCTCGTGCTTTCAATTTTATATATGAAACCAACTTAGAGAAAATTTGGACATTTGATAGAGGAAGCCAACTTATAAGATAGTTGGGCATTAATTTATTGGAAGCCAACTCTAAATATAGTTAGAAACTTGGGGATATACAAAGTCACCTTGATAATATTTTGGATTATATAGAAGAAGAGGAGAATCACTATTAAATATTAAGGAAGAACCAACTTTGGATAAAGTTGGTCATTCAGGGATATTCAAATTCACCCTAATATTAATATTGGGTTCTCTAGGAAGAAGGATAATCATATTGGATGCTTAGGTGTGACCTAAGACATTGGAAATAGATTCCAAATTGCAAACATATAGATAGAGGAGCATCACATATTTTAGATAGATATTAAAGATTCATAGCTTTAGGAGATTTAGAAACATCATAGCTTCCTACAAAGATAGAGAATTATTTTAGATTCCAAGGATAGAGGAGCATCATAGGCCAAGACCAAATTGACCTTGGTTCAATATTTATTTATAGTATAATATTTAGATAGAGTAATAGGCACTCAAAAAGGCCAAAATTTAATAGAAAATATGTTGGAAGACTACAGTTAGAGTATAAACCAATATAACTACTTACAACAAGCAAAACATTGCACAAAACAACAAGCATTTGAAAGGCTATAGAGTCATAACAACAAGAATTTAAAATAAACTATAAGAAGCACTCATAAGATACTAGAGGAAACAAGTATAAGGTGTTAGAGGAAACATTCATAAGGTGCTAGTGGAAGCAATGCTAGAAGAAGAATGCATAAGGTGTTGGAAAAGAAGAATTCATAAAGAGAAAAATTATATAACGCATTAGAGAAGAATAGTAGGCACTCATAGAGTGCTAAAGGCAAGAACACACAAGAGAACCAAGCCTCCAAAATGTGATAACAAAAATTTTAGATTTAAAAAATTTAGTAGAGAATATGTCCAAAGACATGTTGCCTAATAAAGGATAAACCAAACATTGAATCACTTTAAGGCAAGACACCTAAGAAAAAGGGTGAATTAGATCACCTAAAGGAAAACCGCATGAGAAAAAGGTAAAAAATACACTAGGTCATCTGAGGGTAAGTCACTTGATAAAATATGAACCAAACACTAGGCCATCTAAAAGCAAACAACCAGATGGGAAAACCATAGGATATACGATGAGCAACTTGAAGACGCCCATGCAAGAGGTTTCAAATTGATGCAATGCACATACAAATGTCTCACATAATGATTGGAATGCAATAAGGTGGAAAAACAAGTGTTGAGAAATGTTCTAAATTTCCACTTGATATTTCACTACATTAAAAGCAAATATTATCCAACTATATTTTTACTGATGCATTCTTAGGTAACGTATGCACGTTACAATTAGCGCATATTAATTTTGGAGGGAGTGAATTAAGTTTGAAAATATTTTAAATTAGGAGTTATAAGGTATTTGCATATTATTCTTTATAAAGGTTATATTGTATTTGAAAATTATGGAGTAATAAGGTTTATTTAAAGTTTTGATTATTGAAAATTTTAAATATTTGAAAATTTTGAAAATTAGAAAGTGAAGGAGTTATGAGTTAAAGTTTTTGAATTATTAAGTTTTTTATTTGAAGTATTTTGAAGATTAAAGTTATTTGAGAGTTTTTAAAGTTCTTTAGAAAATTTGAAAACTTTGAATTTTAAAATTTAAAATTTTGCAAATTTATTTATTAGGGAGTTAAAAATATTTCTACATCAAAGGCTAGAAATTTTAAAATTTGCAAATTTTATATTTTTGAGTGCATATTAAATTTGGGAGATATAAGGATTTCAGCTTCAACAAAATTGAATTGCAAAATTTTGGTCATTATGGAAGGATATATGGAGACCATAATCAAAAATAAAATATTAGAATTTATATAATATGGCATTGGAAAACTAATTAAAACATATAAGGGTAAGCTAGGTATGGCATTACTATTCGTTTTTAGAGAAGATATGGATGAAAGTTTTACAAAATTTGAATACTACTAACATTCAAAACTTGTTGAAGCAATTGATAATTCAAAAGATGATACTATGATACCTCTTGACATAGGTAGCATAATGTATATGACATTGTTTTCACTTGAACTTCATAAATATGAAAATTTTAAACAAAAAGATTTAATTAAAACTCTAAAAAGGAAAAGTAGCTATTGGTACAAGTGAATCAAGTGAATCATATCTAAAGATAGTGTTTCATTCTTATTGTAATATTGACATCCCAAGTTCATCTAGTTCAAAAAAATATTATGCTCTAAGTAAATATTTTAATGTTATAGGATAGTATCAAGATCACAAGATAGAAGCACATGATCTATAGGTTAAATACAAAGACAAGTTCAAGCTATGAATACACATGGACTTGAAATCAAAGGAGAAGCTCAAGTAGTTAAAGAAGATACCAATACTAAATATCTAAATAATGAAGGAGAAATCAAAGTAGAACTCAAGCAAGAAGCTAAAGATGGATCTCAAATAGAGGTTCATGACCAATGCAAGATCACATGAATATTGAAGACAAATATGAAGATCAATATTGAATACTAAAGTCTTAAATAACCAAATAATGTAATACATGGGGTGTTGTGGAATATTATATTATTTGGTACATGCTAATGTACCCCATGGTACTGTTGTGGCCATTGCACAACTAACCCTAAATTTGGGGATCCACCTTTAAATTTTTATGTTTTGGAGGATTTTGGTGTTCTTTGAGTGCTAATTTAATAGGTTTATCCCCTTGAGTTTTCTTTGTAGCTTCCATGGTTGCATTGAAGGCTTGTGTGGCACTGAGTGTTCTTATTTTACTTATTTTAAGTGTTACTATTTTTGGTTAGGTTAGTGGGTTAGTTTCTTGTCTAGAATTTTAAATTTTTCAATTTTAATGTAAGTGTTAAATGTTTAGTGTTGTTTTAATCTTAATTTTAAATGGAGTGTCTTGTAATAGTATGAGGTTTTAAAGTCAGTAGATTTGAATATTCAAAAACATTTTTTATATAAAAAGAAAATAATAATATATATGTATATATATAATAAAAAAATAAAAGAAAACAATAATAATAAAAAGTACTTTCTTATTTCAATTATGTGATGCATTCCATAATTAATATGTTTTGATTTTATGAAATGAGACTATTCTCATTCTATCATATTCATGCATACAGATGTGTGAAAGGTTTACACCGATGAGACAAATATTTGGAGCTTGCGTGGAGTAGTAAGTAGGATGGACTTGTGTCGAGGAATATGCATGGTATTGAAGATAGATGGACCTTTTTAGTGGTAGGTATAGACCAAAGCAATCATAGAGGACTTGGACCACATGGGATGCATGTGGACCAATGATTATCATGGACCTCGGTGAGCTAGACCTTAGATGTGGCTAGGACCTAGATGCGAATGATGATGTGGATATAGACACAACACAGACCATGAGCTACATAGCAGGTAACATGGATGGAAACCTAAGGAAGACATGGATGATATGGCATAATGATGAACATGACATGGATGGAAACATCGATAGTGGTTACATGACTTTGATTTTGACTGGACTATGGTGGACTCTTGATAGGGAATTAGGTATGTAATTTAATAAATTATTAGTTATTGTAAGGATTAAGGTGTCATTATCATTAAATGCACCCTTATCCAAAATATGTCATGTAATACCTATTTATAGGTGTATGTTATCAATGGAATATAGCTAAGTTTTTGGTTTTGTCAATTTCTTCATGCTTGTGATTGCAGTTCCATATCATTTGGTATCAGAGCTTGTTGTGAAATCAAGGCAAGTATCCTCTTCCCCTAGACCGAGATCGATTCAAACAGGGAATGAGAATGCCTCCATAGTGCGATCCTTAGAGTAGCTCTCTTTTTAAGCACCTTGTTTTACCAACTAAATAGTTTATTTCCAATCTATTCATAGTTTCACCTTGCCTTGGTCATACACTTTTGGCAAATCCAAAACATATAATTTTTAGGTATTCATTTGTCCTTCATTCATTTTGTACTCATTCAATTCACATCATATGTTTCCATATTTGATAGAATTATGTTGAGTACAACTCTCTCACATGATGAGGTTTTAGTTTAACTTGTCATCCTCACCATAAAACTTCAAGATATTCTTGTCATCATGCATCGACTACCTATCGAATGTCTCATAGAATATCTCATTGTTGCACCTTGTGAGATAGCTACCAAAATCCAAGCTATTCACATAGAAATTTTTGATACCATTGCTGCTAAAGATCTCATGGTTGTCGAAGATATCCTTGCAAAAAATTAGGATTCCATTCCTGATCCAACCATTGAAGCATTTACAACCACACTTTGCTTTAAACCAGGCTCTCTGGGTAAAATTTCCAGTGTCTTTCCATTAGACCATGTGACTTTCATTGCTACTGAATTTGATCCAAGATTTGAAGCTCCTGATGTAGATCAGGCCTTTCCATCCATTGTAGATTATGGCTCACTCAAATTCATTATAGTTGAAGAAGAAGCTACCATCTCTACAACTATCATCATGCCTATTACAATCCATGGACTACCAGTGTGTCCTCAACCTCTCTGTTGTCCATTTATTGATCAACGGTTCCTCTCTTAGACACTGGTTTCCAGTATTCAACCATGATTCCATCTATTTTTAGCAATTCCATGCTTTTCATCCCTTGATCTAGCGTAATTGCAGCCTTGACATTTCGATATTCTTATCTTTATAGTTGATTTGTTGCACACGACATTCACACCATATTTCTTGGTGACTTCGTCGCCCCACTCTAATTTTTTGGTGCATACTTATATTTTTGGGTGTTGCTCTATGGGTTTTTGGCTTCCCCATACAACTTTTTGCGGTTTTTTAGTGATTTTGGTCATTTATTCAATTGATATAAAAGCCATTCAACCTTGTTGGTTGTTCCACACAACATTCCACCAACCTGCACTTGTTCCACAACTTTACGTTGTCATTGATTTTTTGGTGCAACCAATGGTGTTTCCACCTTCTCCATGGTTGTTGTCATGTTAGATCTATCTTTTCTAGTGCCTTATGCATGTTTACTACCTTTCTTGACTATTTCTATCTTGTTTCTAACCATTGGCAATTATAGAGATCATTACCACCACATTTCCATAAATTAAATTTTTAATTAAATTTATTTATTTTCCATCATTAATACACATTATTAATGCATGCCCATTTTAACTAATGCATTCATTACCCATTTTTAATTTTATTAGCATCCACCTTTCATTAATGCAACCCAACCATCAAAACAACCATTAAATAAAATAAAATAAATTAAATTAGTTTTAATTTAATTTAATTTATTCCACTACAATTTAATGCCTTCATTAGACCGCATTCATTAATGCTTTCATTAAACCACATTCATTAATGCTTTCATTAAACCACATTCATTAATGCATTTCTACATTTCTTTCATTAAATGTATTTCAATACCACTTTCATTAAATGCATTTCCATGTCGTTGCTTTTTAGTAAATATATTTTTGTGGTCGTTTTAATTCAATGCATTTCATTAATGAATGTGTCCCAACATTCAAAACTAAAAATTTAATGCGCACTTTCGTTGGCACCCTTTGGCATGTAGTTCAAGGCATTTTTCTCCAAAATTAGTTGCTGCTATCTTTCATTGTTTCGAGGAACCAATTTTAGATGTCCGCTGGCATAAAAATATTTATAGTCAATGGAGAGTATTTTTCAAGCTTGATTCAATGCTGCTACCAGATTTTGGTTTCATGCACCCATGTAAAAAGTTATCATTTTGGTCTATAATAGGAGTACATTTTTTATTGTACTTGATACTCCTAGTTATTTTTCTTCTTTCTCTTCCATAATTTGTATGCATTGGGGACCAATGCTTCTTCAATGGGGAGGAATGATAGGGAATTAGGTGTGTAATTTAATAAATGATTAGTTGTTATAAATATTAAAGTGTCGTTATCATTAAATGCACCCTTATCCAAAATATGTCATGTAATGCCTATTTATAGGCGTATGTTATCAATGGAATACAACTAAGTTTTTGGTTTTGTCAATTTCTTCGTGCGTGCAATTGTTATTCTATATCAACTCCCAAACGCGATAGACTGGGATGAAGATAGGGAGATGGCATGGTGATGATGTCACATTAGATAAACGTCAATGAAGAAGCTGGATTGAAATCGATGTTGGGGATATAGTGGATTTTACTACTATCAAACATACGACAATGGGCCACACGGTGGGTTGTAGATCATAAAGCTTGGATATAGCACTGGAAAAATATGGATGAACCAACGACAGAGACACCGATCAAGTCTAAAAATGGGTACAAAACTGTGCAAATTTATTATTTAGTAAAGTCATGGACATTATTCCTCATGGTGTATCACACGTGGAATTTATTTAGTTAAAATTATTTTTTTAGGAAAGTTCATTTTCATCAATAGGCTATACAATGGTGAACGACCTAAAGTAGATTTGTCATGAAATTTTATAACATTGGAAAAGGTGAACCATCGTTATCCTTGTAGTAAAATCTATGATAATTATTGGTTACCTTAGCTGGATTAAGGAGCATGTCTGGGTTCTATATAGATAAGCTATATTCAGTGTATATTTATTCTAGAATTCACAATGGAGACAATGGTATGCTAGTTTTATTCAACAGACAATCAAGTTATAGATTTACTCTTTGGATGTTACGTTGAAATTGATTTTCACTAGCCCATTCTACATCGTTGGCTTTCATTTAAAGGTAGAAGCTTTGTAGTTCTATTTTAGAAGATTTCAAGAGGAGAAGTCAAACACGACATTTGTGGGTGAATGAAGTCAATGAGGCTATGTTGATAACATGATGATAGGATACTGATGTGGGCCGATCTTGATAGTGTGGAGAAATTTTGATAATATGGATGACTATAGTCAAATATTGCAGGTGTAGCAGGGGCATTATCAAAACATATGGCTACTTGATGGCTGGATATAGAATAGGTATTTTTGAGGAAGCCCATACAATGGATGAAAGCTGATTTCACTCTCTATGCAAGATATTTATACTGCACCCACATGGATGTGCGTTAATTCTTATCTTCATAGGTTAATGCACGTAGATATCCATTGCGCAGTAGAGTTATAACATTGACGTGGCCTCCTATTTTGTTCATGATTATTTTGGACATCACCAGTTAAAAAGCTTAACATTTGGGTATAAGTGGTGGATGATAGGTATAGAAGAAGTGTGCATAAGAAATAATTATGGTGTTAGACAGACCCTATTAGCAGTTACCTACCTATGGAATTGTTCCTATTGTAAGTCATCAATGAAATTCGGGTCGAAGGTATTTTTGTTTATCGTAGAATGATACATGTTGCTAAAGTTGGTGTAGTGGTATTATACTATGTTGAATGTATTACCCATTGAACCTACAAAGTCATACCGTGGTTTTGTATGGAAGCAAAAAAGGTAGTTGCAATAGATGTTGTTATGGGTGTGTTATATGTGTCACACATTTGAATAAAATTAACTCATATATAATATGGCCTATCATTAGTCTTGTCTTGTAAGGTAGTCTCAACGAATATAATACCTTAATATTGGCAAGTGGTAAGCGTCGGATACAAAATTTCATTAAACGAAATTTAAAATAAATACGATCTTAATCAAGCATAGTTGTTATGAAATGAAAATAGTAAGATAAATAATGGCCATGTCTCACGATGTCAAATGGTTAGGGGTTTCAAGATTCAGTATATCTGAATATGTCTAATGGAGAATGAGGCTCACGGTAAAGGGGATCGTTTTACTGAAGCATTGTCATGAAATAAAGAATAATGACCAGTTGGAGAATAAGAGTTAAAAAAAAAAAAGTAAAAAGAAGAGTTTCAAACCCAAAAAAAATGAGAAAGGAAACAAAAAGACTAATGGAAAAATGAAATGAATGGCCATGATTGAAAATTTTAAAAATAGAGGCAAACTCAAAAACAAGGGCTAAATTTTTTTTGAATGCAAGGGGCTAGAAATTTTGTAAAAACAAGGATATTATTATTTTTTAAATGCAAAATACTCTAGAAACTTGCACCTTATAAGCAGAATTAGAGGAGAAATTTTCTGAATATTGGGCTAACTATTTATCTTTCCCTTCCATGCTTTTTAGGCTTATAGATAGTGTTTAATGCATTTAATGGTTACACTATCAAATGTTTAGAAACATAGAATTTTTTTCTTTTTCCGTAGGAGATTGCACCTAGTTTATTTTGAACCATGCAAATGCAACTTCGATTACATTATGTTACATTCAAAAATCTCATGTCTCTAGTTTTGTAGGATAGGGTAGCATTATACTGATGGTAGTTTTTCTTTTTAACATTTTCAGCATTCTTATGCATATTCTAGATTTTATTTTTATTTCTCTAAACCTATCTTTTTCATTTTTTTTACTTCTTAAAACAAAATAAAAAAGATATAAAAAAATTAAAATTCCAAAAATAGATGCATAGATCTCGACAATAAGATTTAATGTCTCATCTTAAGCAGTTTTGATTTTATTTTGAAGCAAATTTGAAATTCTAAAATTTTACGTAAAGTTCACATTTTAAAAGGAATTTCATAATTTGTAGTTTACATGATTTCACATTTTACAGGAGAATTAAATTACAGGGTTTGCAATTTTATTTCTCAAGCAATAAATTAACTTCTCTTTATACAAATTACAATTTCATTAAAGAGGGGTAATTTATGTGGCATTTCAAAGGCTATTACATTTTCAAAATTAGTCATTTAGGTGTTTCTTTTTCATGCTCAAAGTTTAACAAAGCAACATAAAATCCATTCATCAAGTAAGAATAAAATGAATCCAATCATCATTTCATGTTTACATTTAGAGATAGATTTTAATATTTTATTTCATGCTCAAAGCAGGGTTTAAAGAAGATAAAACTTGTTTAAAATCTGCTTAACAAAAGAAGATAAAATCTATCTAAAATACTTCAAGATAAAATGAACTTCAACTTTACATCGTGGTCATATGAGGGTCAATCACATTTACATTTTCTTTTCTTTTAAGTTTCATGAACAATCAATAGCATAGCATAATAAAAGAATAACAACATAGGCCCCTTGTTAACATTTTCTTGAAAATCACTAAGGTATTTCTAGAACTTATTTTGACACATTCTCACAAACAAAGCACACATTAAGTAAAAGGAACCTCAGAGAAATTTCATATTTCTTTGCAAGAGAGGGTTTTACAATTAAAATTCTAACTGTGAGTGTGGTTTTGCAATTGGGTAAAATTACCACTCAACATTTTGGTGCTAGAAGGAGGGCCTGAATTGGTCATTTTTAAAATGCTAAATTGTTCATTGTTATTTGAAAGGTTATTTAAAAGCATTGGTCTTGACTAACAAGGTTTTGTTTACATATGATCACTTTCATTTATTGGAAAGTATTTTAAAATGATGATGCATTAATGCTAACCTTTTTGTAAATCCAAGGGTGTTCCTTATTGCTATGGTTTACTTGATGCATATCTTTTGGTTGATAAACATGATGATTTATATGTGAAATATTTGAGGATTGTTAGTCATTTCATGCTTCTTTGCAAGATATTTCTTTGACTAACAAAATTGGTACTAAAGTTGTGTTCTTTAAGGTCCACTAATGGCAATATGTACTCCAACAGAAATTACATCCTGTTTAGGTGACCATTATAGTCATTTAAACATCCTTGGAGTATCCCATCAATTTCTTGAAGGTGTAGGAGAATATTTACCTTAGTTTAGACATGATGTGGCCTTGGTTGAGGAACATATTCAGAGATACAAGGACATGTTAATTTATTTGTAAATTATGCATGAAGATGTTGCTTGTAGGTTGTTTTCATACACATTGTATGAGGTTGTGTTTGATTGGTACATCCACTTACCTCTAAGTTCTATCACTTATTGGGCTCAACTAGAAACAATATTTCTTAGCCATTTTAGAAAACTAGTTGACCCAGTTTTGGTTCTAAATCATCTTGTCTCTATTTGTAAACAACCTAATGAATCCATGAGCCAATTCAATGATAGGTTCCATAGGTTGTATACCAAAGTGGTGACACATTATATCATGTTATAAGAAGAGGTTATTCAAGTATACATGGGAGCCTTAGACCCCTTAACTTCTACATTTCTAGGTAGAGTTCTTAAATATTCATCCTTGCCTAGAGCCTACAATGAGGCAATAATAGTAGAACAATGGTGGATTTCAAAAGGGGTTGATGTGGGTTGATTATAATTACTTAATTCTAAGTCTCAAAATTAGATACCACCCATGAGTCAGGTTGATGCACAACCTTCTTCCATGATGAATTGTTATTCCGAAGTTATGGATTCCAACCAATACCAACCATCTAATCTAGCACCCTTGAATCAAATAATGTATAATGTGAGAAATCAATGGGATAAAATCAAATGTCTAAATTTTATAACCACCTTATATATTTTCCAATAGGAAGTTCAAGTTTCAAAACCAATATCCACCAATGAGGATGATCAAGAAATCCAACATGCTCCAAATAATGACCAGATAGAAGTGAGTGGCTTAGAGTCATTATTCACGAAGTAATATTGAGACAATCATATAAATCTCAATACAATAATTGATACCACTGAAGAAACCCTTGACCCACCAAAAGTGGTTAAAAGTGAATTTGAGGGAGAATCAACAGATGAATCTAAGGAACCATTAAAAGACATGATAGAATTTCATCACTTGTTTTTAGAGAACAATAATTACAATCATCAAGAAAGCCAACATGAGCCAAGTTGTGACAAGCTAGAAATAAAAGTCTTAGAGTCCTTATTTACAAGTGAGTATTGGGATAATCATAGAAAACTAAATGATCCACTTTTAGAAACAATTGAGCCCTCAAAAGTGGATGAAGGTGAGTTTGAAAAGTAATCTATTGTTGAATTTAAATATTGTGAAGAAGTGGTTGAATGTCACACCCTAGTTTTAGAAGATGATTATTATTGGTGGAATAAATGGGAGGAATTTACCACTCTTTATAATGAAGCACTCACTTCACCTAATATGCAATACAAGTTGCAAAGGCTAGTTCTACAACTTAAAAGAAACATTGCTCAATTACAGGAACAAATGCCTCAATATGCATATCTTGATAATTCTACAAATCATCCTCATGAGACAAAGGTCGAAGATACTAAAAGTGATATTGTTTTAGATAGTGGAGGGGTCCTAAAGTGGACTAGTTTTGAAATATATGACAAATCATGAACTTCCATAAATTTTTATGAGATGATTAAAATTGATGATCAAAACCTTCAACATCCTCAAAATAATGATCAGGGAAGACATGAGGAATCATTGGTTTCTCACACTCTTATTGATGAAATTTCTATTTCACTTGATATTCAGGATTCTAAAAACCTCTATCTCACATGAAGACCTTAAAATACCTATAAAACCAGAATATGGCATACCACTTTCTGAAATAGAGAAGGTTCTAAGATTCAATTATTTTGAATATGAGTTTATTGAACACCTTGCTAGAAGAGAAAAGGAAGAAATGGTAAATGTTTCATATGATCCATTTATTTTGGATGAAGAAAGGGAATCACTCACTTGGTTCCCATTTGAGGGGTAAGAAATTGAAGGCCTTGTTTCACCTAAGGACCCTATAGTATCTATGCTACCTCAAATGGATAAAATTCTAGAATCTGAATGGTTTGGGTTTGATATCATTGATGATCCAAATGAAAACATTACATCATTCGATAGGACTCAAATAGCTGATTGAGAGGATGTGTTATTTAATGCATTCCTTAACTAGCAAGATTTATGGTTTGAAAAATATGGATATATTTTTAATTGGGTTCATAATTTTGGTGTTTTTAAAAATAGGTAATTGATGAATATGAAGGGCTACAATATGACAATGATAAAGATCATGAGGAAAAGGAAGAAGTTACAAATCCTCTCCAAGTATTGGTAAATGGAAATGTATCAAAGGTAGAATATCACCTTTTGTGTTCAACCATTCAAACTCCAGGTAAAATATTACCTAATTGTCTATTGGATTCAAATGTTATCAATGATGAAATGCCATTTGTGGTTGAAAAATAATTTAAATTGATTTCTACTCACACCACTAATAATATTGCTTTGTTGAATGAAAAAGAAGTATATGTGCTTGAGTTGTTGAATCGATTTCATCAAAAATTAACAATTGAATCTAGGATACAAACTTATAATAATTCTTATTTAGTAGATATCCTAGATGCTTGCAAATTTTTGCATAAGTATATTTGGCCTAAAGACATAGATGATGACTTAGATTTGAAATTTTTAGAGATAGCCTCCTATTTTAAGGAAATCTTATATGTTTGTGAAAATGAGAACTCAAGTCAGAGTGATGAATCAGTTTCTAAAATTTACACCTCTTTGAATAAGCAAGAGATAGTTGAGAATCATGTATTTTCTTGTAAGTTTGATGAATCAAAGTTTCAACATGGAATTGCTAATATCATGGAATCAAATTGGTGGGATGAGAGAGGCAAGTAGAGAGCTTTTCCCTGGTGTGGCCTAATCTTACTTTGGTTGGATTTCTATAAAGCTTGGCATGTATATCATGTTATATGTCTTTTAATGTGTGCTAATCATGTTTGGGATCCATGGAAGGGATCGCCTAAATTTTGCATCATATTGTACCATATTGTATATTATTATATATAGCTTTGGTTTTCATTCTTTGGTAGTTAGATTTTCTATTTTTGTGCTTTACCCCTAATTTTTGGTTTGGCAAGTGTTGATTCGATTTCTTATCAGTTTTCATTAGGTTAGGATTGGGTTTGTTTTAGAGTATTGTATTTTGGGTTTCATTCCTCTGTTTGAGGTGATGTTTTGTGGTAGCTACTAATTTATGGCCTCTTGAATATTTTTTTTTGTGTTCCTTTATCATGAATGATGAATTGCCTATCATGTGGATCAAAGAAAAGGGGATGAAGTTGTTTAGTAACCATTCCTAGATTTTGGGACTAAGATAGTGAATTTTGGAATGATGAATCATTTTGCTAAAGCTACACATGAACACATCATACTAAAGGGCATTCCTTGGAATATTGAAGGATGAAGTCATTTTGGTTTGTAAATTAAGATAAAAATCCAACATGCTCATCTCTAGCTTCCAATAATTTTTAACCCATGTGGTGCATAATATTTTGCAAAGCTATTTTTTAAAAAGGGTAAGCAAAGGAAAACATGCTAAAATAAGTCACCAAGTTTGGATAAACTCTATCGGGACTATAGATGCTTGATTGGTGGTAGGGCTCTATCTAGACAAAGATTGTTAAAAAAAAGGCATTTCAAAATATCAATTAAACACAAGTGTAATTTAGATAAACTCTACCGGGGATATATATGTCTGACTAGAAGTAGGGCTCTGTCTATAAAAATTCTTTGTATGAGCAATACTTCATAGCCTAAATGAAAAGTAGGTGATGGAAATCGAATGCTTTTTAGGAATGCAAAATGAAATCACTTTCACACACTTTCAGCTAAAGCAAAGGGTTCATGTATTTCATTTAAAGTTATCTACCCCCATCTTCTTTGGATGTTGCTAGATAGCATATATTTCTCTAATATTTAGTTTATTTTGGTTTCAGAACTGGGTTCTTCATCCAAAATTCTCAAGAGCATTTCCTAGAAGAGTCACCATTTGTTGTAGCCATTGCACAACTAGCCCCAAATTTGGGGACCCACCTTTAAATTTTGATTTTTGGGGAGATTTTGGTGTTCTTTGAGTGCTAATTTTAATAGGTTTCTCCCCTTGATTTTTATTTGTAGCTTCCATGGTTGCAATGTAGAATTGGGTGGTGCTAAGTGTTCTTATTTTACTCATTTTAAGTGTTAGTATTTTTGGTTAGGTTAGTGAATTAGTTTCTTGTCTAGAAGTTTAAATGTTTTAATTTTAATGTAAGTGTTATATGTTTAGTGTTGTTTTTATCTTAATGTTAAAAAGAGTGTCTTGTGATAGTCTGAGGTTTTAAAGTTAGTAGATTTGAATGTTCAAAAATAATTTTTGTTTATATAAAAAAGAAAATAATATATATGTATGTATATATAATAAAAAAAATAAAAATAAAATAAAAAGTACTTTCTTATTTCCATTATGTGATGCATTCCATATTTAATATGTTTTCATTTCATGAAATGAGCATATTCTTATTATATCTTGTTCATGCATACATATGTGCGAAAGGTTTACACTAGTGAGATGAATGTTTGGAGCTTGCATGGGGTAGTAATTAGGAAAAAATTATGTTGAGTAACATGCATGGTACCAAAGATAGATGGACCATTCTTGTTGTGGGTATAGTCAGAGTATTCATGGAGGACTTGGACCACATGGGACACATGCAGACCAATGATTGTCATGGACCTCTGTGAGTTTGACCTTAGACATGGCTAGGACTCAGATACGAATGGTGATGTGGACATAGACATAAAACAGACCATGATCCACATGGCAGGTGACTTGGATGGAAACTAGAGGAAGATGTGGATGATATGGTAGCATGATAGACACAACGTAGACTGAGCTTAGATGAGTGATGTGGATGGAAAAATTGGTAGGAGTTACATGACTCTGATTTTTACTTGACCATGATGGACTCTTAGATTTGGTAGATCAATATAATTATAGGGAGATGGCATGTTGATGTCATCACAATGTATAAGCATCAACAGATAAACTAGGTTGAAATTAGTGTTGGGGACATAGCATATTTTGTTGATATAAAAAAAATGATAATGGGTCACATGATAGATGGTAGATCATAAAGTTTAGATACAACACTGGTGAACGATAGATGAACCAATGATAGAGATACTGATAAAGTCTAAATATGGATAAAAACTTATGTAAATTTGTCATTCAGTGAAGTCATGGACTTTATTCCTAGTGGTGTGTCACGCATGGAATTTATTTAGCTACAATGGTTTTGTTAGGAGAGTTCATTTTTGTCAATAGGCTATACAATGGCGGATAAGCTAGAGTGGAACCATAATTTTTTTTTATAACATTGGAAAAGGTGAACCATTGTTATCCTTGTAGTAAAATTTATGACAATTACTAGTTACCTCAGCTGGATTAAGGAGATAAGTTGTCTTAAACACATATTTATTCCATAACACATGGTGGAGATAATGGTATGATGGTTTTATTTAGTAAGCAATCAAGTTATAGATTTACTCGTTGGATGTTAGGTTGAGATCATTTTTCACCAGCCCATTCTACATCATTGGTTGCCATTCAAAGGCAAAAACTTTATGGTTCTATTTTAGAATATTTTGAGAGGAGAAGTCAAATACGAAATTTGCAGGTGAACGAAGTCAATGAGGCTATGTTGATAAGGTGGTGATATGGAATTGATATTGGTCAATATTGAAAGCATGGAGAAATATTGATAATGTGGATGACTATAGTCGAATGTCACAGGTATAGCAAGGGCATTACCGAAGCAAATGGCTGCCTGGTGGCTGGATGTAGAATACATATTTTTGAGGAAGCCCATACAATGGATGAAATTTGAATTCACTCTCCATGCAAGTTATTGATCTCACACCCATGTGGATGTTTGTTAATTCTTGTATCCATAGGTTGGTGCACGTAGAGGTTTGTTGTGTAGTAGAGTTAGGAGAACATAACCATGACCTCCTCTTCTCTTCATGATGATTTTGGATATCGTTGGTTAAAAATATTAATGTTTAGATGCAAGTGGTGGCCGATAGGTGTAAAAGAAGTGTGCATAAGTGATAGGTATGGTGTTAGGCAAGCACTATCAGTAATTACCTACATATGGTATTGTTCCTACTATAATCCATCAATGGGTTTTTAGCTGAAGGTAGTTTCGTTTACTATAGAACAATACATGTTGTCAAAGTTTACATGGTGGTATTATACTATGTTGAATGTATTACCCACCATACCTACGAAGTCATACCATGGTTTCATATGGAAGTAAAAAAGGCAGTTGCAACAGACATTGTTATGGGTGTGCTGCAAGCATGTTATATACATCACACATTTTAATAAACTTAAGTCACACATGATATGGCCTATCATTAATACCTACCTTGTAAGGTAGTCTTAACAAATATAATACCTTCATGTTAGAAAGTGGCAAGCATTAGATAAAAAGAGTCATTAAACCATATTTAAAAAAAATACAAGCTTAATCAAGCATAACTATTATGAAATAGAAATAGTAAGACAAATAATGACAATGTCTCATAATGTCAAATGGTTAGGGGTTTAAATATTCAGTCTATCTAAATATTTCTAATGGAGAATGAGGCTCGTGGTAAAGGGGGCCATTTTACTGAAGCATTGTCATGAAATAAATAATAATGATAAGTTGGAGAATAAGAGTTTTAAAAAAAGTAAAAAGAAGAGTTTCAAACCCAAACGAAAGGAGAAATAAAACGAAAAAATTGATGGAAAAATGAAACAAATGTTAAAAATAGAGGCAAACTCGAAAATAAGGGCTGGAAATTTTTTGAATGCAGGGGGCTAGAAATTTTGTAAAAACATGGATATTATTATTTTTTTAATGCAAAATACTCTAGAATCTTGCACCTTGTAAGTAAAATTGGAGGAGAAAGTTTTTGAATGTTGGGCTAACTGTTTATATTTCCCTTCTATATTTTTTAAGCTTATAGATAGTGTTTAATGCATTTAATGGTTACACTATCAAATGTTTAGAAACATGGAATTTATTTATTTTTCCATAGAAGATTACACCTAGTTTATTTTGGACCATGCACATGCATATTTGATTAGATTAGGTTATATTCAAAAATTCTCACGTCTCTAGTTTTGTAGGATAGGGTAGCATTATACTGATGGTAGTTTTTCATTTAACATTTTCAGCATTCTAGTCCATATTTTAGATTTTAATTTTATTTCTCTAACCCTATCTTTTTCATTTTTAAAAAAAAATTCAAACAAAATAATAAGAAAAGAATTAAAATTCCAAAAATAGATGCACAAATCCTGAGAATAAGCTTTAATATCTCATCTTAAGCAGTTTAAATTTTAGTTTGAAGCAAATTCGAAATTCTAAAGTTTTACATAAAATTCACATTATAAAAGGAATTTCGTAACTTGTAGTTTACATGATTTCACATTTTACAGGAGAATTAAATTGTAGGCTTTACACTTTTGTTTATCAAGCAATAGATTAACTTCTCTTTATGAAAATTACAATTTCATTAAAGAGGGGTAATTTATGTGGTACTTCAAATGCTATTACATTTTAAAAACTAGTCATTTAGGTGTTTCTTTTTCATTCTCAAAGTTTAAAAAAGCAACATAAAATCCATTTATAAAGTAAAATAAAATGAATCTAATCATCATTTCATGTTCACATTTAGAGATAAATTTTAATCTTTTATTTCATGCTCAAAGCAGGGTTTAAAGAAGATAAAACTTGTTTAAAATCTACTTAACAAAAGAAGATAAAATCTATCTAAAATACTTCAAGATAAAATGAACTTCAACTTTACATCATGGTCATATGAGGGCCAATCACAATCACATTTTCTTTTCTTTTAAGTTTTATAAACAATCAATAACATAGCATAATAATGTAATACCAACACATGCCCCTTGTTAATAGTTACTTGCAAATCACTAAGGTATTCCTAGCACTTATTTTAACACATTCTCACAAACATTGAAGCACACATTAAGTAAAAGGAACCTTGGAGAAATTTCATATTTCTTTGCAAGAGAGGTTTTTACAATCAAAATCCTAACTGTGAGTGTGGTTTTGAAATTGGGTAAAATTACCACTCAACAGGTACCTTTATGGTACAATTGTAAATATGTAATATATTAGGGTTGAGTCTATAATTTAGGTGTGTGATTTATATTTACCCTTTTATGTAAGTGTCAATGTGCGATAAATCCACCCAGGTGTTGTAGGTGAGTTGGATAGGATAAGGCAATCCTCCAAGGGAGGTCCCAGGTTTGAATCTCCACCCTACCAAAAAAGCTGAATTGGATACCCAAAATCTAATTGATAATGTTGGTACGGGTAGGGTTGGGTGTGACCCCCGGCTGAATTTAACGGTGTAGAACCCCCTGTTCGTGGTCTCTTAGACCAAGGCAGCCCCGCAAGGGTTTTTTCGCTTTAAAAATAAAAATAAAAAATAAAAAAATGTGCGATAAATCCACAAGTGTCACGTAAGAGTGCAATATGTAGGAAATATAGATGTGTCATGTAAGTTAGAATGAGAGAATGTGCTCAAGTATTTTGTATCTAAGAGTTTAAATATGTAATGTGAGAAAGTGCACAAGTGTCATATATTAGGAGTGCATGTAGAAGTGTAAGAGTCATGTAGATATGTGCAAGTGTTATAGAGTCAAGTGTGCATGTAAGAAGAAAGTGAAAAGACTAGTATGCAAGTGGTAAGATGATAAGCCGAAGGTCATGGGACTTGTCATATGTAGAACAATAGTCAAGTACTTGAAGAGTCACATTACTGTGGCTATATTATGGAGATAATTCTCCTTGATAAGGTATCTTGAATAGAATTCGAATATCAAATTATCCAATCATAAAGGAATAAAGATTGCATATAGATTTTGAGCAATTAATATTGTACGTTTTTCTTCATGTATAGTTCATGAATGAATTAGGCCATTTACATTTATATTTAATTATATAAGTGAATGTTATTTTCAATATTGAATTTACCTTGATATACATATTAAATTGTTCACATATTATTATATTCATTATATTGTTATTTTGACCTTTAATATTGTGGCTATTTTATATTGGAACCTATAATATTTTGTGGTAGTAATGCTTAAAAAGCCAACACTAGGAGTTGATTGCTAATGCAAAGATGTAGATTTGTGGCCAATGAGGAGCATAATCATGCCTTATCAAGTTATGGTATGATTCTTCCTATGATCATGAAGCAAGGACCAAATAGAGTGTAGCTAATAATGATTGGGTTTTAAGCTAAGCACAAAGAACCAAGAGTTAACTTTATGTTATAAATTATCCAAGAAAAGAAATTGGGCGTGGGGGATAATTCTAGTGAATATAATATGTAAAATCATGCCTTTCACAAACAAGACACATTTTTGTCTAAAGGGGATAAAAAAAAAGCATAGAGATAAATAAAAACTAGGAAGAGACTATCAAGGTATGTCATCAAAGTAGGATTAGAGGGTTTAGGCTAGAAAGGATATGGGATGGGGGTTTGCCCCTAAGTTTCAAGTTATGGAATTGTTCTTTGAAAATACAAAGCATTTTTTATCTATAACCTCTAATAGGGTAAAATACACTCAAGAGATATCTTCAAACTTAGTCAAACTACAAGGGATTATGCAAGAAACTAAGGATTCCAACTACAAGTAGAGAAAAAACAAATGAATATTACAAATTCTATGCATATAAAGAAATAATTTTAATCAAATCATTAAAAAATTATGATTAAACAAGATGTTAGTAGATAAAATTATCATGAAAACAACAAAGAGTAAGGGAGGAAAAATAACAACCAAGGATAGAGTGACTTCTCTCCTAACTTTTCAAATAATTCTCCAAGTATTCAAGTAGGAGCACTATGATCAGCATGGGGTCTTAGATCACAAACGAGCATGTTAGAAAATAAAGAGCTAGATTTTATTTATCTAGGGAGTGCTTGATTTGAACGATAATACAAGACATTAATTTATAGATTTTATGGCCTTAGGGAAGGGATATTAGAGCATTTATGAGCGAATGGATATGTAGACAAGATTTATAAATTGAATATTTGAAATGGTAAGGTAAATTCAAATATGTCATCCTTGGGGGATGAATGCATATGGTGAGTGTCTAAGGAAGATGGCACCATAAACAACATAGAGCTTAAAAGGGAAAAGGATCCAATATTTTTGTTCCTTGGTCTTAGATCTTAGAATCATGGGTTAACATTTGCTACCATGATTTTGCAGATGTGACCATTGAAGGTTAGTTGGGTAGGGAAAGAATGATGACTTGAAATCTATGCAAGAATATTCTAGGCATGGAATAACACCTTCACTTTGAAAGTCACGATTCCACTTGAATAGGAAAAATTCCTAAGAACCAAGGTTGGGTTAGCTAAATTATGTTGTCATTTTTATGGGTAGTTGGGATAAATTGGACAAATTGAGTGGTCCAATTTTGGGTGTCTACAACTAGTAGAACTAATTCCTTCTCTAGATTATCCTCTTCCTACTTGTAATGCATATGCTTGTAGAATAGTGGTGGGTTTTTCATAATTAAACCACAACTTAATTTATGCCTTTAATCCTATAAAAACATATTCACAAAGCATGTTGTCCACACCATCCATTAGGCTATTAGATAAGTTATCCTTATGAATTTAGACCTTAGCTTTCTTTTAAATATATTATGTTCATGCATAGTAGTTGCATACTCTCTTCTCAAGTCCTTAGACTAGCTTCATGATTTCAATTATCAAGTAAGAGTATTTTTTATCATGGAGTGTGCTCCTCAATCATACACTCACTAATATGGTCTTGTGAATTTTTGATCCAATTTTCCTAGATCTCATGCCATCATAATGCAATATTGTTTAGAAATATTGAAAGGAACTTGACTCATTGCTTCTTATATGTAAATTTATTATAAATATATGCTCTCTTATATTATGAATATAAGTCTTATTGGACCAAAATGACAAAAAAATATCATCTTTTCTATTGTAGGCTTCTTGTAATCATACATGTAGGTCTACCTTATGAAAAAGCCAAGTTCATATTAACTAGAGGATAAATGCACCTATAGAGTATTATGAATAATAAGTCTACTATATTATGCCTTCCAATTCTAAAAAATATGCATTCATATATACACATAAAAAAATAGACAACAAACTATGATGGTTCATTAAAAACTATCCATAACATTACTAAAATATGACCCATAGGAAGGGTATTGACTAGAGGTATAACCTAGAACAAACAACACTAGCATAAAAGAGAAGTGGTATTATAAATGAAACAAAAAATGTAAACCCTTAACATAGCATAATGTCTTCATAATCCTTTATATTGATATGGTCTTACTATTAATGCATGGAATTCATATGGTGATGTTATGCTAACACAATACTTAAATACAAATAATATATACAATGGAAAGAACAATGATAAATAATAGTAAAAATAATACCATGATAGGGTGACACAATTATAATAGTAATACTTATATTAAACTAAGAAATATAAACAATGGTAAAAGTAATCGCCAAATGGATTACATAGTGAAAACATATACACCATTATTAATATAGAGTAGAAACATAGTACATAAGATACTAATATAATTTTATTTACCGAGTGGGATTCAATCCATCTATTGAGACTCTAACCTTTAGGAAATTATCCAATAATCATATCCCACACTCTCACATATAAAAAATCTTTTCTTACCTATCTAAACTTATTATTTTTCATGAATCTTACTTATGTACCTGATCCCTTACATTCTCAACTTACCTCCCATAGAGGGAGATATTTTATTTTTATAGATTCATACAAGCTAGATAATACATGGTTGAATAACTCTAGATGGATACATGTCAATATTTTTCTAGAAATATTTTTGTACTCTTCCCATACTATCATGATATTCTATAAATATTTCTCATACTCTCTTAGACTCTTCTAATGATAATTTATGATTATATGAGATATTTACAAGATCAGATACTTTTAGAGATTCTTCTCTTGGATATTTTCCATGATATCTCATGATAATTTATAATTATATGAGATAGTTAAAATATCATGTGTCTAGAGACTCTCCACTTGGAATCTTCTCATGATATTATGTAATACTTTCAAAAGTATTTTGGACTAGCTCAAAATTTCTAGAGATTTTACAAGAAATTGTTTGTACCGTATCTTAAGTTACTTAACAAAGAAAATTTACCATGATAATGAAACTTTTACTTTTACCATTTATTTTTACTTTTTATCATGATTCCAACCATCACATTTTTATTATATTCCTTCCATACAATGTTTCGTTTATAATACTATTATTTTATAACAATAGCAATAATCTTCCATACAACTATTATGCCATAATAATATTGACCAAGCTATTGACCTATACTCTTCTCAAATGTGTTACATAATAGTGTACTATACTTAATCCTTATGCTATAATCCATTCAAATAACATAACAATACTTTGGGTCAACAAATCCAATTAAATCATTAGAGAATATAGTGGTATTATCTACAATATCAAAAGAGACATAATAATACACCCAAAATAAAATTAGAGATGAACATACTTGTCAAGATTACCAATTTAATTTCACTTAAATTATTCAAGGATAGACTTAAGCATATTATTATCTAGGAAATATAATATTGGTGTATCTGATATGGATAAAAACTAGGTAAATAAGATGATAATCCATTTAATAAAGAGAAGAATGGAAATAAGATGAGCATTGAAGACATGTTTTGGGGATATTACTAGTTATAAATAGGTGAAGAAAATTTAATGGGTTAAGTTAACATGGATAATATAAAGGACCAAAAAGGAACTAGAGAAGACTTAAAGGGAGAAAGGAAGAAAGACCAAAGGATAAGGTTTAATGCTAAGTTTATCATACATGGTTGAAGAGTTAAGTTAACAACATAAGGGCATGTGGTAAGGAGACTAGAAAATAGAAATTATAAAGTTTTTATATATTACTAGGATGGTATATATTACAACAATAACATTGGGCATGGAAGATGTTATATATTACTAGTATGAAAGTTTATATGTATTTTTTGGGAATGGATTGATATATTTATGATGATAAGGGGTTTTCTAATGATGTATCATGATGATCCTGTTACATATAAATCATGTAATTTCCATCATAAAGTGGTGGAAAATGACATGGTTCTAAGCTTGGTGTTAAATTAAAGTGTCTAAATGATAAACCAAATGACATATTAGGAAGGTAAGGTAATTGTGAGTGATTAAATGCTATGTAGATAATGTAAAATTTGGTAGAAGGAGATAATAAATATGGACCCAACTAAATAATAATAATGCACCTAGAGATAACATAAGTAATATGTTTAGTTTAAAATTAGATTAAGTCAATTCCTATAATTTTTAAAAGGATTGTTGCCTTAGATATTTGTAGGTCATAAAAGACCAATTACTTATTATTCATATGCAATAAATTTAAAAATAAAATTTAAACATAATGTGTTTGATGTAGTGGCATCACATGACCAAGTCCAAAGCACATTATGACCAATTATATCACTTCCATTGAATGTGGTTTTTATGTATGGGTGTATAATTCAATTTTTATAGAGAGGATAATATGGCCAACTTTGGTTATAATAGACCCATTTGGTAAATAGTTTGTAATAGATGAAATGCTTCCATCATGGTAAGAATTAAATGGTTTGAAATAAAATATATTAAATTGATGGCTTACAATTATAAAATACAATTACTTTTGTAATGATATTATATTAAATTAAAATTAAAATTAACATATATTTATATTATTATTAACATACAAATATATGAATATAATTTTAATAATTATTGTTATTATGAGTTTGGATTATAACCGAGAGGAAATGCATAGATTAGAAAATTAGATTTATTTAAAAGAGTTATATTAGTGGTTATATAATTACTCATTAAATAGATTAAAATATATTTTTATGTTTATTTTATTTTTTATATATTAAAATTCATTAAAGAAACTAGTATTTAGAATATGTTCATTTTATTCTAATATGTCAATTTCTTAAGTCCATCATTGTCATTATTATGGTGACTTTTGGAATGGATCTAGATCCCCCAGATCCTGAGGTTCCTATGGTGGCATTTTTTGAATTCCCATGTAGGTTACCCACCCTAATCCATAAGGTCATCCATTCATTGTTACTAGATGAAAGATTGGAGGTTTGTGGGAACTTTGCTCATAGCAAGAGTGTTCCCTAATTCCCTAATGTTTTTGGGTAGAGGATCTTAAATAGTGATGCTTCAGTGGCAGATTATAGTGGTGTTCTGCCTAGGAACAAGGATCCTAAAAGTGTGGATCCTAAGCTAGTCTCATGGACTCTCCCTTTACAGACTCTGTGTTGGTCCAAAAGAAGTTAATTTTATTTGTAGAAGCAAATAGGACTACAACATTTTTAGGATTTAATGTGGATCCTAGTGTGACTCTATTAAAGAATGAGAACCATATCTTGATTCCTATGATTATTGGGTATATTTTATATTTTGTAGCATGTGTTTTGGGTTGGAAAATGAATCAAATTGCTACAATATAAATGTGTGAGATTTCAATAGCAAAGGGTTTTTTGTTGGCCTTGAATATTTTTGGACTAAGATGGAAAATCTTGTGGGGTTCTCTCTATAGGAGTCAATCTGGATGGTGTGGGTCATTTATGGCTAGTTTGTGGTCCCAATGGTGGTCTAATGATGAACATGTGGCTTTTGGTTGTAATCCTAGTGTATGAATTCCCAAGGAGTATGGCTTTATTCTATGTTAGGGAGCTAGGTATCAAGACTATTGGGTTGTGGATTAGTGCTATAGAGAGTCCCCTTCCCCCCTCGATGTGGGAAGGAAATTTTCAAATAGGTCTTTTTGAAATTCCTTGGCTCAAGTCTGTGTTCCCCCCCACAAAAATATTTTTCTTGGTGTGAGAAAAAAATTGTAATTTTGATTTGTTTGTAATTTCTTAGAGCAAATCTATGTTTCTTGGCTTGGGTAGTGTTGGGGTCTGAATTGACATCAAGGAAATATTGAACTGTAACTATGAATCTATGAAATTAAGGAAGGCACACACCCACTAATCATAGCTTAAACTCCGACATTGAATGGATCAAAGATTGCTTCAATCCAACCTCTATAGTAGGTTGGTATACCTTGTCAACTAATTGTGTGTTGACTCAATTAAGCTTAGTTTAAAGTATAATTTTAGGGATAGAAATAAGGTAAGGGTTAGAAATAATTGAATGAATAATGGCTGGATAAATCTAACAACATTGACAATTATCAAGAAATCTCTCGTAAATCAAATTTCCAGTATGCCACCCTTGAGACTAACAACATTTAAAAACAATACTCTTCACTTTTTACAGAATAAGAAAAAACTTAAAGAATTATTTCAAACATAAAGAATGTTAAAATCTAAATAACATAATTAGATCATAATTTTATTAACAAAAAAAGAACTTCTTTATAGTATTCATTTAAACATGAAGCATTCCAAGTTTCTCTAAGATAGCAATCCAATATCAGTAGAATTGACTAACCATAACAACAGTAGTAGAAATGAATTCATAGATTAAACTCATAAAGACACAGTCCTGAGGAAAAAATACAAGTAATGCTACTTCTATTGATTTCTCAAAAAATTTACAATAATATGACAAGCAAACACTCCAGAGCTGACCCTTCAAATTGAGGGTTTGACCTCTTTATATAGATTTTACAATGAATAGAAAAATATGAATATTACAATAAAATTTTTATGCTAGATCAGTAGAGTACTAAGGTGGTGGCCTCTCATTTTCTTGTTGAAATAAAGGAAAGAGTTGCACTCCATGAAAATTTGCAACTCTACTCTCTACAAGTTGCTCAACATTCCATGGAATCTGGCTACTGCACTAATTATAGGTTGATCTGGTCCATCCCCTATTATTCACTAGGCTTCTCCACCATAGTTTTATATCTAAAAACCCAAGTAGATATTGATTCCAATGATGCTTGGTCTCCTCTAGTTCTTTCCACTTACGAGTAGCAATAATATAGGTTGGGGGGTCAACCTCTTTATCAGCATAGGATATTACTCTTTTAATGGAATAATATTTTATTCTCCTAGCCCTTGATGTACCTTTGAAAAATTGAGATGAAATATGACTTGGAAATTTTAGGATATTTGAAGTCTCATAATTTTTTAGCTTCATAATCTGCTCCTTAAAATATAGACTAGGTTTGATTGTGTTGATCGTGGAATGAAAACCTAGAGGTGATCAAGATCCTTTAAATTCCACTAATGTCTTTTGTCTTTAAAATTTTTTGCTACTGGTTGCCTTATTTTCAAAATCCACTCCTTCAGTTTCTACTAGGTCAGGTTTGATCATGCTGACCATGAAATTTTGTTTTATGCCATGGGCATGCAGAAAATAACTCATGAAGAGCAAAGACTTCTTGTTGGGTCATATTTTCTTTCAAAATTCTGCTAATTCAAAATCCACTAGGAAAACATTGACCATGTTGACCACAAAAGTTTGCTTGTGCCATGGGCATGCAAAACATAACTCATGAAGAGAAAAGACTTCTTGTTGGGTCATATTTTCTTTCACAATTTTTCTACTTTGAAATTATTTGGGTCAACTTTTACCATGTTGACCATGCAATTTAACCCTATGCATTATCCAAGCCAAATTTATAATGTCCATTTCCTTGCCCGAAGTGAGGCTCATTTTCACTAGTATTCTATCCCAATTTTGCTCCTCAAAATTCTGCTTGTTGTTGTTTGACTAGTTTGATCATAGATTTTGCACTTCAATGGAATTTAATACTATAATATATTATGCAAAAAAATTAACATTGACTTGGAGTTATCTTAGGCTTTGTTATTTCAAAATCCACTTTGAATTTTGTTAGGCATCGTTTGATTGATTTGACTATGGAATCTCACACTATCTTTGATGAGCACCAGAAATGCTCATTTTATATACACTTTTAAGGGGCATCAATATTGGTTTAATTAGCATTAGAAATGTATTTTTATATAACTTATGCATATAATTGATAGAAAGTGCAGTATTATGCTTGACTGGTATTTTTAGTGGAAACTATGTATAAATGTAAGTTTTGCTACTAATCTGGTGTTTTCCAGACTACATCCCACTTGGACCTGGCATTGTGATGGGGAGTGCCTTGATCCCATACATTTTGAGGTGCCTTTATGAAGAATTAGGTATTGGAAATTTTGAAAAATATTAGTTGTCATTGATGTCAAAAGGTTCTAAGAAGGATTGCATCTTGATTGGTTCCAAAAGAGCTTTATGTAAAGCATGATTCAAATGGTTTTTCTCAAAACCATTGATGGCAAAATAAAAGGTTTTTCTTAAAACCTATGGAGAGGCCTAAGGAATTAAAATAATTATAATTAATTATAATAATTTAATTATATATTAATTTGTAATTTAATTTAATAATCCTTTTGGTTATTAAATTAATTATAACTTAATTATACTAATTAATATTATTGTTAATTAATTTATAACTTAATTAAATTACCTTATGGTAATGTTGGCAAAGTTTAAATTCAAATTGAAATTGTCTTTTCCCCGCCGACATCATCAAATTTTTTGGAGCACCGATGTCTAAATAAAATGGTTGATTTTGTGTATAAATACCATGCCAAAGGGGCATTCAATCTCACCCTTCTTGAATTAATATTCAAGCGACCAAGAAAAGGGTATTTCGTGCAAATCATTGAGGAAGAAGACAAGAATCATTTATCTTTTAGATCCAGGAATAAGACTAGTGGAGAGGGCTTAAGGCCTCACTCCCATTGGACAGTGTGGTCCATTGGTAGTTTGCATTTCGTGAGTGTTTGGAGTGGAAGTGACGATGATTGATTCGTGTGGAGGTTGTTGGTATGTTTGTCTTGAGCACCATGGTGGAAATATTTTAGTACATGTTTTAGAGCACCAGGCTTGAGAAGAAAGAGCACGTTGTGTTCTTAGCCTTCCAAGCGTGTGCCTAGAACACGCGGTGGTCAAGCCCATGACTAGGGTGCACGAGGAGGCAGTGGTTATGGGTTCAAATCCCACAAGTGGCAAAGGTATTTTTAATTTTATATTTTTTTTCCTAATGTTTACTTAAGGTGTTATTTGGAGTTATAAGGGTGTATGAAAGGTTGCTTGCTTGGTAATTAATTTATGTTATTGGAGTTATAAGGAAAGTGGATTTGATTTTTGCCAAAGTTCTTTGTGCCATAAATCTAATTAAAGAGGTTTTTGAAATAATTTTGGTGGATGTTAAATTTATTATAATTGGGATATTATAAGGTGTTATTGGATAAATATTTTATGTATGTTGATGTTTGTTTTTACATATGGAGTGATAAGGTGTAATTGAGTTTTTGAATTACATTGGGAGAGAGATTTATCTTCTAGCCTCTTTGAGTTTGGCATAGAAGTGTTTGTGGTTGTGGGAGATATTTGAGATTACCTCATAATCAAGAAAAGGTATGAGCACATTATTCCATAGTTGAGTTTATTGATTGGTTTTTTAAAAATAATATTGGAGTGAAAAGGAATTGATTAGGGCTTCCTTATTGAGTGTGTTTTAGTTGATGCTTCAAGGTTTTCTAGAATAAAGAGTTTTTATTGAAACCTTGTTTTATAAGCATTGTTGTTGAAACAATTAGTTGAGAAAATAACTAGGGTTTGAAAATAACATGAGTATCATTGATATGTAAGAGTTGTTTTATGAGCATTATTGTTGAAGTGAGTTGTTGAGCAAAGAACTTGAACTAGGGTTATCATTATTATGTGAGATTTATTGTTGAGCATTGTTGGAAATATTTTAAGTGAAGGATCATATGTTTGGACTAGGGTTTGTGAGCAAGAATTATTTCATTAAGTGATTGGTTTAGTAGAGTTGGTTGAGCCTAGTCAAGTGGATGTGTGAAGTGATTGTTCAAGTTCCATAAAACAAACTATTCTATGTTATGAATTGAATTGAGAAAGTGATTGAGTTGAAGCATATTGAGTATCTAACAATTATTTGTATGTTTTTGAAAGAGTTATTGAAAATGTTTAAGCATTGTGATGAGTATAGAGCATATTGAGTCTCTAAAAAATCTCTTTATGTTTCTATGAGTTTGGACAAGTTCAAGTGTGGACTTGTTGAGCAGATTTGAGGTAAGTCTTTGAGAAGACTTGTGGATAGATTTGAGTAAGCTTTTATGGAAGCTTACAATAATTATTGAGTAGATTTGGTTAAGTTATTGATCAAATTTGATTAAGTTCTTGAGAGGAATTATTGAGCAGAATTGGTTAAGTTATTGATAGGACTTATTGAGCAATTTTGGTTAAGTTATTGAGAGGACTTATTGAGCATATTGGACAATTTATGGAGAGGACTTGTAGACAGATTTTGTATGAGATTTTGTGTAATCTTACAAGGCAAATTTTAGACAAGTCTTTGAGAAGGTTTGGAGAGCAGAGTTGATTGATTTATTTGTTCAAACCTTGAGTTAAGGTTTGGGGCAAATCCAACAAAGTTGAGACAAGTCTTTGAGAAGGCTTGGAGAGTAGATTTGATTGATTGATTTGTTCAAAACTTGAGTTAAGGTTTGGGGCAAATCCAATTGATATTGAGTCAAGCTTTGATTTAAGGCTTGAGGACAAATATTGAGGACTGATTTGTTCTAGAACTAAGGACTGTGTTTAGTACAAATTAGACGATAAATTTTGGTGCATATTTGAGGGTAGATTTGTGCCAAACCAGAGATAGATATTGAGAAAAAAATTGTGCTAGATAAACATACTGTGTTTAGTACAGATTTGAGATAAAGCTGAGTGTAAGCTTTGGAGGTGATATAGTATAGAGGATGACAGTATCTAGTGGATAGAGATCCATTAGCAAGGGTAGTGAGGATAGGTATTATGAGTGAGGACAAGAGTCTTCAGTGGATAGAGATCCATTAGCCAGGGTAGTGAAGGTAGTAGTTCTTCTAGAAGATCACCAACCAGAGCAAGAGGAGGAAGGAGCTCTCTTGTAGATAGAGATCCACGAACTTGATTAGGACATTGATATCTCCTTTGGATAGAGATATATAAACATTGTAATAGGGAAGGGATTATGAAGATATTTATTGAGAAAATATTAATAAAATATTTTCTCCGTGGAGTAGCCCACATTGGGTGAACCATGTTAAATTGGTGTCTCTATTGTGTTTGATGATTTGTGCATTGCTTTGGTTACTGTTGTTGATATTGCTATCTTTACATTGCATAATATTGATTGGAAAGAAAAGTAAAAAGTGGTATTATAATGTTCATCCCCATCTCAGTATAAGCTTGTGTTCTTCAATTGGTATTAGAGCTGGTTCCTTCAAAAAAAATTTAACAACTTGAAGGAATATCTTACAAGAACACAAATGTCAAATAAAGGCAAATAAAAAACCATGATATACAAGAAGAATAGAACACACATGGTCATGAAATAAAAATAATATGAATTTGATATTATTTTTTTAGGAGGAAAAGTAGAAATAGATTCAAGAGATGAATCAAGCAGTGGAGAAAATATCAAATGGATAAATTTTTATACCATACGTAGGAATACGGGTCACCATGTAGCTTATTGTCCACGAGAAGGAGAAGACTATTTTATTTGTGGTTAACTCGGTCATGATGCAAGTTATTGCAATGGGTTTAGTAGAAGTGAAGATGAAGATGATATTCTCATAAATGAAATCCTAGAGATTGGTTCAAGAAAGGATAACAAGGACAATCAAAATAGGTATGAAGAAAAAAATCTACTTTCAGTATTAGAATAAAATACTCCTATTGAAGACCAATTAAAAAAGAGAAAGATTCAAAAAAATAAAAGGAGGAAGCCACTATTAGGGAACTTGTTGAATTGAAAAGGCAGAATTTAGAATTGAAGGCTCAAATACAAGAATATGAGAGATGTAAGATAAAGCTTCTACAAGATCTCTCTGACTTGAGAGATAAGGTTGAAAAGGCAAGAAGAGTTGAAGAAGGTATGATTGAAAAATCAAAGGTAAAAGAGATAGAATGTGAAATACTTATGGTTACTCTTGAAGAATTAAAAATGGAGAACTCAGGATTAAGGGTTCAAGCTCAAGAAGATGAGAAAGCAAAAGAAAATTTTCTATAGGAACTCACCAACTTCAAAATCAAGGTTGAAGAGGCAAGAAAAATTGAAGAAGGTATGGCCAAAAAATTAAAGATAAAATATCTAGAGTGTGAAATATTAGAGCATGAGATAGTTTCACTAAGTATGGAAGTAAAAGGCTCTAAGGACAAGCTACATAATTTTGAGGGAAACCCAAAGACTTTGGACAGGATTATCAATGCACAAAAGTCATCAGTCACCAAAATATGACTTAGTTCTAAAGAAGAACAAAGGAAATAGGAAGTAGAAAAATGAGTCATGCTCAAACACAAAAACATAATAAGATTCAAAAGAAGTAATTAAAATAGAGAGTGAGACTTCTAAGGATATGTTGGACAATAGAAAGTTCAACAGAGAAAGGAACAATGCAAAAATAAGATACATATGGAACAACAATTAGAATAGGTCAAGAGAGACTAAGAGACCAATGAGGTCAAGACAAGAAAACTTCAATGGAATATGTTTTTCATGTCACAGGTTTGGGCACATGGTTTCATAGTGTAGGACACATGAAAGATAGGAATATGGGAACATACAACTTTTCCATGGGTATTGCTACTCATGTAATCAGTTTGGTCACAAGGCAATGAATTGCAGGGTTCATGATAGAAGAGGATATGGCTTCACTAGGAGAAATCCTAAGACATTTTCACCTCCAAGGAATAATAACATTAAGTGTTATAAGTGCAATAATAATGGTCACACAACAAAGTGGTGTAGAGTAGAAATTCCATAATCAAGTATGAATAAGAAAATGAACAAGAACATGGATATGAACAGGAATATGAATAAGAACAAGAACATGGATATGGACATGAACAAGAATGTGGATATGAACAGGAATAGGAATGTGAATAGGAATAGGAACATGGACATGGAAAGGAACAATCAGATGAATTAGAATGATTAGATAAGAAGAAAATAATACAAAGTTAAAGACCAATGTTTTTTGAGAGTAGAAATACTCCCACCACAGAATTAACCATCTCATGAGGAGGTGGGGGAGGGGCTAAGCTAAGAGGCTCATTCTAAGCCCCGAGCCCTAAAGGTGACCCTTTTCTATTTATGTCAAAGGGACATATATTTGGATAAGGGGGAGATATTTGGTATTTGAGCAACAAGGAGAGATTTGAGCTAGGGGGAGCAAAGTCCGTGAGGGATCAGAACCCAAAAAAGGTTAAGTTTCTCATATAAAGAGTTTTGGTTGCCATCAATGACAAAGGGGGATATTGTTAGATATTTTGAGGAATATTAGTTGTCATTTATGTCAAAATTTTCTAAGGATTACATCTTGATTGGTTCCAAAAGAGCTTTATGTAAAGCATGATTCAAATGTTTTTTCTCAAAACCATTGATGGTAAAATAAAAGGTTTTTATTAAAATCTATGAAGAGGCCTAAGGAATTAAATTAATTATAATAATTTAATTATATATTAATTTGTAATTTAATTTAATAATCCTTTTGGTTATTAAATTAATTATAACTTAATTATACTAATTAATATTATTGTTAATTAATTTATAACTTAATTAAATTACCTTATGGTAAGGTTGGCAAAGTTTAAATTCAAATTACAATTGTCCTTTCCCTGCCGATGTCATCATATTTCATGGAGCACCGACGTATAAATAAAATGATGGATTTAATGTATAAATACCATGCCAAAGAGGCATTCAATCTCACCCTTATTCGATTAATATTCAATTGACTGAGCAAAGTGTATTTCGTACAAATTGTTGAGGAAGAATACAAGAATCATTTATCTTTTAGAGCCAGGAAGAAGACTAGTGGAGAGGGCTTAAGGCCTCACTCCCATTGGATAGTGTGGTAAATTGGTAGCATGCATTTAGTGAGATTTTTTGGAGTGGAAGTGACCACGATCAATTCACATGGAGGTTGTTGGCGTGTTTGTATTGAGCACTATGGTGGAAATATTTTGGCACGTATTTTAGAGTGCAAGGCTTGGTAATAAAGAGCACGTTGTGCTCTTAGCCTTCCAAGCATGTGCCTAGTACACATGGTGCTCAAGCCCATGGCTAGGGTGCATGAGGAGGTAGTGGTTATGGGTTTGAATCCCATAAGTGGCAAAGGTATTTTTAATTAAATATTTTATTTGCCTAATGTTTTCTTAAGGTGTTATTTGGAGTTATAAGGGTATATGAAAGGTTGCTTGCTTGGTAATTAATTTATGTTATTGGAGTTATAAGGAAAGTGGATTTGATTTTTGCTAAAGCTCTTTGTGCCATTAAATCTAATTAAAGAGTTTTTTGAGTTAATTTTGGTGGATGTTAAATTTATTTTAATTGGGAGAATATAAGGTGTTATTGGATAGATATTTTATGTATGTTGATGGTTGTTTTTAAATATGGAGTGATAAGGTGTAATTGAGTTTTTGTATTAAATTGGGAGAGAGATTTATCTTCTAACCTCTTTGACTTTGGCATAGAAGTGTTTGTGGTTGTGGCAGATATTTGATATTCCTTCATCGTCAAGAAAAGGTATGAGCACATTCTTCCATAGTTGAGTTGATTGATTGGTTTTTTAAAAATAATATTGGAGTGAAAATTAATTGATTAGGGCTTCCTTATTGAGTGTGTTTTAGTTGATACTTCAAGGTTTTCTGGAATAAAGATTTTTTATTGAAACCTTGTTTTATAAGCATTGATGTTGAAACAATTAGTTGATAAAAGAACTAGGGTTTGAAAAGAACATGAGTATCATTGATATGTGAGAGTTGTTTTATGAGCATTGTTGTTGAAGTGAGTTATTGAGAAAAGAGCTTGAACTAGGGTTACATTGTTATGTGAGATTTATTGTTGAGAATTGTTGGAAAAAATTTGAGTGAAGGATCATATGTTTGGACTAGGGTTTGTGAGCAATAATTATTTCATTAAGTGATTGGTTGAGTAGAGTTGGTTAAGCCTAGTCAAGTGGATGTGTGAAGTGATTGTTCAAGTTCCATAAAATAAACTATTCTATATTATGAATTGAATCAAGAAAGTTATTGAGTTGAAGCATATTGAGTCTCTAAAAATTCTATGTATTTTTTTGAAAGAGTGATTGAAAGTGTTTGAGCATTGTGATGAGTATAAAGCATATTGAGTCTAACAATTCTCTTTATGTGTCTATGAGTTTGGACAAGTTAAAGTATGGACTTGTTGAGAAGATTTGAGGTAAGTCTTTGATAAGACTTGTGGATAGATTTGAGTAAGCTTTTACGGAAGCTTACAATACTTATTGAGCAAATTTGGTTAAGTTATTGAGAGGAATTATTGAGTAGATTTGGTTAAGTTCTTGAGAGGACTTATTGAGCAGATTTGGTTAAGTTCTTGAGAGGACTTATTAAGCAGTTTTGGTTAAGTTATTGAGAGGAATTATTAAGCAGATTATACAAGTTCTAGAGAGGACTTGTAGAAATATTTTGTGTGAGTTTTTGTGGAAGCCTAGAGGGCACAGTTGAGACAAGTTTTTAAGAAGGCTTGGAGAGCAGAGTTGATTGATTGATTTGTTCAAAACTTGAGTTAAGGTTTGGGGTAGATCTAGCAAAGTTGAGACAAGTCTTTAAGAAGGCTTGGAGAGCAGAGTTGATTGACTGATTTATTCAAACCTTGAGTTCAGGTTTGGGGTAAATCTAGTAGAGTTGATTTGAGATTGAGTCAAGATTTGAGTTAAGGTTTGAGGATAGAGATTGAGGACTAATTTTTTCTAGATCAAAGTACTATGTTTAGTATAGATTCGAGGATAGATTTTGGTGTAGATTTGAGGATATATTTGTGCCAAACCAGAGATATATATTGACGACAGATTTGTGCTAGATCGACAAACTGTGTTTAGTATATATTTGAGATAGTGTTGAGTGCAATATTTGGAGGTGATAGAGTATAGAGGATGATAGTATCTAGTGGATAGAGATCCATTAGCGAGGGTAGTGACGACAGGTCTTCTAAGTGACAAAATTTTTTCTCATAAGTTTACAAACTTACCAGATTGATAGTTTATGGAAGAGAAATGATTGTTTTTTGAACATAATTTTTGCTCACCATTTTGGCATCGTTGTTGGGGAGTGTCAAAACTATAGTGTTAGGATTTATAGGTCAGTTAAGAAGTCCATTTAAAAATTATCTATATATCTTCTCCATGAGAAGCGTGAGTCCACCAAGGGCCCTTTTTATACAATCAAAACAGTTGTTAGAATAGTCAAAGCTAAATCCCATAGGCAATGGTTTAAATTTACTAGATTCTCAGGCAAATATGGGAATGAACCTGATGTGCCATATGTAGTGTAGAAGTAGAATAAATTGTGTTGTTGAAAACAAAATAGGCAATGAAGGATTTCCATCATATTTTGAATGGTTTCAAGAGATCAAAGAAATAGCACAACCCAGGTTTGATATAGTTGAAAATATTTAGGGATGTATTTTTATACAGAAACCATTGAAGAATTATGCCTCCAGAAGCTTAGTTTTAACGATTAAAAAAATTACAGGCTTGACACTTTGCAACATATTGGTAAATTATTTTAATGATAACATCAGTAGCAAGAAAAATGACAGAGAAAAATTTAAAAATAACATCTTGTTATGGAGTATGCTCTTCACTTGTGCTTAAGGCAACCTGGTGAATAAAAAACTAGCACATATTTTTAAAATACTGCTATACCCTATTTTCTACAAATTACTATTTTGTAGATAGTCATTTGCCAACATACACATTTTTCTATTACGTTGAAAGAGTTTGGTTTTGAGGCCATGAAGGAAAATGCTCTTCTCATGCTACATCATATCAAACTAGTTGATAAAGAAGGAGATGATTTTTAGAAGAGTAGTTTAGTTGTAGGCATGGGGGGAGACCCCACCTTCACTATTGCCACTAAGGTACAATGAATGTTGTTCACAGTGTTCACAAAAAAAAAATCTCTTCTATTGAAAAGGCTCCAAGTTAAAGTGCAAATCAGAAATAGAGTTTTATTTTTTGCTACTTGTCGGAAGAGAGTATCCTCTTTTCATAGGACCAGATTGGTCCTGAAGGGTAATGAAAAATATCCAACTGGTAGCTAAATAAAGCAGGGGAGGAGCCTAAAAGTAATTAGATGTCAATTATCTGCAAGAAGGCCACATGGTGCCTGAGCATGATAAATCATATGAATGGAGCTCGTAGTGGCCAAAAATTAACAACACATAAGTATAAATGATAACGTCACACCTGAACACCTAACACATGCCATGAATGATGATGGGTAGATGTGTTTCATTTTCACTCTCACTTTAGTAAATAAACTAGAAGATCATAGTATAGATGGGATCCAACTTTATTATTGATCTATAGAGGAATTCCCATCGAATTTGGCCAAGAATCATGCTAATAAAACATGTAGATGGATTTTTTTTGCACAACATGTATGGTCTGCAATAGTAAAATGTAATTGGTTCTTACTGCTTTAATTCTATCTACAAATAAAATAATTAAGAGTAGGAGATCATTTTAATTCGGACACATGTGTATCAAGGATGCATAAAGTCTAATTAATTGAAAAAAATGGTGACATGTTCAAGAGGACATAGTGAGAAAATAATTATGCACAAAGGTTAATCCCTACGATGCATTCGAAGAGTTAAATGCTCTTGAGATACATCAAAGTATGATTAGAATATTTTTTATATGTGTTGTTGATGAGGAGCTTGGTGTTTCAAATATTTGGAGTTGTTGGCTATCATAAATCCTCTAATAGTGGTATATGGAATGCAAAATTTTTGCACACTAGGTTGCATAGTTATCGAGCTAGACCCTTCAAATATATCAATTATGGCCTACGTACCTCCACTTTTTAATGGACAGTGCTAATATTACAGTTTTTTTTATGGCAACATGTCATTCTATTAAAATATGTGGTAAAAGAAAATAAAAAGAAGACAATCTCACTATGGTGGAGGAGAATGCCAAATTTGTAAAGATATGATGAGGATCTAAAATCATGAAGAAGTTTTCTATCATAGTGAAAAGAGTTCATTATTTCTCACAAACAGTTTGGTGGAGAAGACGTTCCAGTACACAACACATTCAGCCAAATTCCTAGGATGGATCATTGATAGTCCTCTAGCTTGACCACCTAATTTTAAAGTCACCAGCTCCAATTGTTGTAGTTGACTTTCTATTCTCTGATGTAGATGATGAAAAAAAAAATAGTTAGAATTTTATTTTAATACCTTTAGTTTAGATTTTTCTTTTATGTTTTGCAGGATAGCATGAAGTGCGATATAGAAAAATAAGGAGATATCAGTGAATATTTTGTGAAGTGATATTTATACATGGAGTGACATCAACATGGGAGAGACCCCATACCATACCAATAGTTTTGAAAAGTTCACACATTCGTTAAATAAATAAGAAGAAAAAAAATGATGAGGTACCTTGACCAAAGGTACCTTGATCAACAAGGAGGTGCATTACTCTACAAGTAGGCACCTTGGTCAAGGACGCCTTACTCTACAAGTAGACACCTTGATGAAGTGTGCCTTGGTCAAGGGCACATTACTCTACTAGTAGGCACCTTGAATAAGGGTGCCTTACTCCACAAGTAGACACCTTGGTCATGTAAGACAATGGAGCGTAACATAAGCATTAGAATATATTGATAATAATCAAAGGTTTATATAGGAAAAAACATAGGCTAGAAAAAATCTTAGGAAAATGCCCATAAATATAACTAACTAACACACTAAGAACAATTAGCGCCAACTTACTAACAACTAACCTAATGTCTCATAATGTCTAGGTTTAATAAATCAAATCAAATCATGAATATTCTAAGATGAAGTATTAACCTAGTAACCTAGTTACCTAGTAACCTCATGGTAAAAGTAACAAAATACTTTTTACCATGTGGTAAATAACATCTACCTAGATGAATTGTTAGGAATTACCCAAGTAAGGTAATATTACTCTAACATCACCCCTTATTACATTATTTGGGTAATATATAACTATCCCAATATAGTGAAAAATATGTTGATCTACTGGTTCTTGATCTATCATAGTGCTCTAGCTACTCTAAGAAAAAAATGGGTCATTTTTCAATTTGTCTTCACTTAAAAAAATGTCCTTATTGTAATTTTATCATCCAACTGGATTGCATGGGTAACCAACCGCTAAAACTGCTAGGTGTGGTAGAGTAGATGACTTCATACGAGGTTCTTTCAGTTACAATATAATTTTGCAAAAGTTTTGATAAGGTAGCTAAGGTGTCGATTGCTACCAAAAATGCACCCTTATAAGTTTCCCCCATTATTGCAAAACATGTTGTAATGAAATTTCTGAAATAAGTATGACTAAGGTGTTGGTCGCTACCGAAAATGCACCCTTATAAGTCTTCTTTCCTTTTTACAAAAAATTGTGTGAAGTAGAAAAATAAATGTGTATCCCCCCTTAATTGCAAAAGATATGCAACTCATGAAGCTTTGTTAAGGCTTTTATAAAGATTGCCTCCTAGGGAAATTTTACACCAGGAAATCCCCCCCTTTTATTACAAGTACTTCAAAAAAAAAAGAATTTGCTATTTATGAAGCCTAAAAAGAGGTCAAATCACCCATTTATTGCAAGTACTTCAAACAAAAACTTAAGTTATTTATGAAGCCTAAAAAGAGGTTTTGGAAAGGTGCTTGCCTAGGGTGATAAATTTTTTCCCCTTTACAATATTGTCTTAGCCATGAGAACTTTGTGTGCTCTTTCTGAACTAGAATAAGAATCATAATTAGACACTTCACTAGCAACATGGCTTCTATGATGTGCCTTTGTCATTTTAGTTTTACTTATTTTGAAACCAAAACCAATTGGTTTCATGGTTGTCCTTTTTACAATTTGTGCAAAACTTTGCCTCCTAGGCAATTTTATCAAAAAAGTTCACCAAATAATCCTTTCTTATTGCAAGTACTTCAAGCATGGTTTCTATTATGAAGCCTAAAAGAAAAGGTATAATTTTTATGACTTCTACTTTTCTGATTGCCTTTACAAGTTTTATCTCCCTCTTGTCAAAAATCTATGTTTGAAGGAAGAAATAAATTATCCCCCATTAGTGCAAAAGATTGCTACTTTAAAGGTTCCTTATTTTACAAAAACTTGTTCTTTGTTTTGATATACCCTAAAAGAGTACAAAAATATAATTCACTCAAAAATATATTTAATGGCACCTGCATAAAAATCCTCTTGAAGAGGGATAATCAGTTTGAGGAAATTGAGCCAAACAAATAAGAGTGAATTAGGGGTTTGTAAGGAGAGAATATCAATTTTACAAATGGCTTATACTTGTGCAAATGATTTACACAATTATTTGTGAAATTTTGGGTTTTTGAGAGCTCTTGATTTTGTGACTTATAATTTCATAAAACAAGAAATAAAATGCAATAATCAATCAAAGAGTGCCCACAAATTATTACCACTTAGGTGTCGATCATTGCCTTAAATGCACCTAATTTTCCAATTTGTAATAAAGGTGTCGAGTAAAATAAAAAATGCACCTTATTACCAAATTTTGCAACAAATTTTGGATTTGTGTTGTGCAAAAATTTGATATTTTATGTCTCCTTTTATTTTTCAAATTTGCAAAGAATGTGGCATAAAACAATTACCTTTCCCTTTTGTGTTGTAAATTTAACAAGTTTGATTTTTTTTAAGTGCTCCTCACTTTTGTGTTACAATTTTGCAAAGGAAATACAATTTCTTTTATTCCCTCATTTTTTTACAAAATTAACAAAATATCACTCCTTTCAAATCAAGTCGACACACGACCTGTGTTTGAAAGGCTTTCCTGAACTAGTCGACACACAACATAGTTTTGATGGACCCAAGGTCTTCAATATCTTCTCAATTTTGCAAAAGAATGTGCAATTTATTTTGTTATATTACTCTTTGTATAAAAAAAATGCACATGTTGCCTTTGTGTTCCAAATTTGGTGTGTCCTTGTGTTACAATTGGGAAAAAAAGAATTCAAGTTTGATCCTTTATTGTTTGCAAAATTAACAAGGATTTGAGAACATTTTTAAAGTTCTATAATTTTACAAAAAAAGGCGTGCTCTTCTATGTCTTATATCCCTATTTTGTGAGAAAACAAAATAACTTGGTCCCTTTTTAATTTTGCAAATTTTTGTGCCTCCTTGTGTTATAATTTGGCAAAAAATAATTCAAGTTTGATTCTCTATTGAGTGCAAAATTAACATGGCTTGAGAATATATTTAGGGTTCTCTAATTTGGCAAGAAAAATTTGCTCTTCTATGTCTTATATCCCCTTGTTGGAGAAAATAAAAGCACTCTTGGTTTTGCAAAATTTTATGTCACCTTGTGTTACAATTTGGAAAAAAAAAATTCAAGTTTGATTCTTTATTGGTTGCAAATTAACAAGGATTGAGAAGAATTTAAAGGTTATCTTAATTGCAAAAACAAAACTATGCTCTTTTATGTCTTATATCCCCAGTTTTGGAGAAAACAAAAGCCCTCTTTTTATTTAATTTTGCAAAAAATATGTCTTTTAATTTTTAAGTTTATTGCATTTTTTTCTTAATTAATTTAAGTATAATATTATTAATAATAATAATTATTTTATTTAAAAATAATTCCTTATAAAAAGAATATGATTTTATATAAAATAATATGAAATTATTAATTAAAAAAATTAAAAATAATTAAAAATAAATAAAATAAAAATAAAATATAAAAAATTTAATTTTTTTCTTACCTTCTTAATGCTCCTTTGAGCAAAAAATAGGTGGGGAGACCTCGACGGGAGTCAATTTCCTGACCCGAGGAACTCTACCTTAGCTCTAGTCCCTTCACCGGTCAGGCTAGCTAGCCCAATGGGTTTTGAAGGGAAGCACCTTTCTTTTGATGGCACGTTTCCACCTAAAGGTGGAAATAATTCAAGCATTTTAAATAGGATTTGAGACTTATTGTCCCACATGCAGCCTATGGCTGCATTATCACTGCTTTAAAACCAATGTCACACCTATGTTTACTCGATTTCCTATGGGAAATCAGGTAGGCTATGAAGAGTCTTTTCCTACCTGAGCCAAAAAACCAAATATCGCCATGTCATCCCACTATAGAACCAATCACAGATGGCCACATTAATGCACCATAGGATCAATCACATATCACCATGTTAGCTACTATCTTGAAATGTGTGTTAGTCTATTCAGCAAATCAGAGGAAGCTACATCAGTGGTCTGGGTGGTGGCACCATGTTAGTGGTCCAAGTGGTGATACCATGTCAACTTTGGAGGGGTGCCACATCAGCTCTCACCATGTTATAGATCAACTACCACAAAAGTCGTGGCATCCAGCTTATGTGTCTACTATGTAAAATCTTCAATAGTATGCCAGTTCATCCCACTTGGAGATCACCACATCAATAGGTTCGTAGGGGAGTCTCGGTGGTGTCTTGAGATACATGCATGTGTAGTGATAGAGGTCCTGGGTGTCAGCATCATGTCAGACTCACATGCTCCAAGGTGGGTTCAACATTGGTCAGAGTTTTTGATTCCTACTACCAAAGGAATTTTAATCATCGATGCTAGTGATTAGAGGGTCGCTTGCCCTTACCTAGTGGTCATTGGATTGAAGGACCACCTGCCTTCACTTGGCGGTCACCCGATCGAGGAGCATTCCTATAAATTATGTCCATGTGTAGTTGTCAGTCCTACAGTGGGGGTTTAAGCACTCTCCACGTGTGGCTATCAGCTCCCATTTGCGGGGTTGTCAGTCCTACTATGGTGGCTTTCCAACCAAATATAATTTAGAACTACCATGCTAAATGATGAAACAAAAAAATAATTTCGTACATAGGTCCATATTCACAAGAGCATTCCGCATCATAGTGTTACCTCAAAATTCATGCCGAGTAGGTTACCTTGGTATGGGAGTCCCATGTGTCAGGAGTTGGGCCCCTGGTCTAGCTAGAATGGGTCACTGCCCACCTTGTCCAGATGCTCCAAGTGTCCAAATAAATTTCGTGGCTCTGATGGCAATGTAAGACAATGGAGCATAACATAACCATTAGAATATATTGATAGTAATCAAAGTTTTATATAGGACAAAACATAGGCTAGAAATAGCCTTAAGAAAATGCCCCATAAAGATAGTTAACTAATGCACTAAGAATAATTAGCACCAAATTACTAAAAACTAACCTAATGTCTAAGTTTAATAAATCAAATCAAATCAAGAATATACTAAGATGAAGTAATAACCTAGTAACCTAGTTACTTAGTAACCTCATGGTAAAAGTAACAAACTACTTTTTACCATATGGTAAATAACATCTACCTAGGTGAATTGTTAGGAATTACCAAAGTAAGGTAATATTACTCTAACAGGTCAAGGGCACCTTACTCTACAATTAGGTGCCTTGGTCAAAGGCACCTTACTCTACAAGTAGGCATCTTGGTCAAGGGTGCCTTACTCTACAAGTAGGCACCTTGGTCAAGGGCACCTTACTCTACAAGTAGGTGCCTTGGTCAAGGGCACCTTACTCTACAAGTAGGTGCCTTGGTCAAAGGTGCCTTACTCTACAAGTAGGTGCCTTGATCAAAGGTGCCTTACTCTACAAGTAGGCACCTTGGTCAAATGTGCCTTACTCCACAAGTAGGCACCTTTCTAAAAGGTGCCTTACTCTTCAAGTAGGCACTTTGGTCAAAGGCACCTTACTCTACAAGTATGTACCTTGGTCAAGGGTACCTTACTCTACAGTTAGGCACTTTGATGGCATGCATCAAGGGTGCCTTGGATACAAGTAGGTGCCTCGATATCATATAGATGCCTTGATCCATTTCTAGCACCTATGTGGTTTTATGGCACAGAGGAACGGATGGGAAAAAAAAACTGCATGTAACCTATATTTCTTAACATAAAATTTCTTTTTATTTTACTTTTATAGGTATGATACCCGCATGAAAGTTGCAGGCATCTTGAGATCCAGGGCCTAACAGGCATCTATTGCACCAAACTGTATTTTGATGCTTTCTAGTTTATAGTGTGTTTTGCAAGGACAACACCCAAATGCAAGTTGCAAGAATCCCTAGATCCAAGGCCTAATAGGCATGGATTGCACTAAATTGCATTTTATTTTTCTAGTTTTTGTCATTTTCTTTTGTAGGTGAAATGACCTAATTGTACGAAAAATAGGAATATTGGGAGACAAGGCCTAAACCGGCTCAACATCCATGAACTTGTACATTTTTTTAGGACATAGAAATTTTATTATTTCCATATAGATGAGATATTCCTTATTTGATCATGGGCATGGGAATTAATTCCTTGTAAAGGAAAAGATACCCATATCTATGATTGGATAAAGTAGATGTTGCAGACACCTAAAACGCATCATGTCAAGGTGACTACTCATATGGGACATGCTAGAAGACCATATGAAAGATCTTGGACATATTCCAAGGTGAAGCAGTGGTTTTAACCACTCATTTAGGTAGTTTGGCCTAATCAATGTTGGCTATGGCTGACACTCACTATTAACAAAGCTAACCACGCCTCAAATCCATGGTTAGCCTTCAAAGTCAGTTGGACTTCAACCGATTCAAAATTGGTTTCAATGGCCAATTGGTTGGATTTTAGAGTATTTTGGGCATAGAAACTTTTGGATGTTTCCATCCAACCACCCCAAATATTCATTCATGGTCTTAGCTTATCCATGAAGCTAAGGCAATGCCTTCGTAGGCCCTATAAGACCCCCCCTAAATTGGGGAAATAAGGAGAGATGCATAGGTGAATTCAAGTGGTGAAGTCTTGTTGAACTGATCACTCACCTACATGCATTAAGAGAGTGCTTTATTACCCCTTTCGAGAGATCAAAATGGTAATTCAAGCCATGGAGGTCCTAGGAGGCTAGAAGAGCCAAGAAATGCAATTACACCCATATCGTTGGCAATTCGAATGATTCAACCACCAAACCAGTTAGAGGACATAGAGGCGACCCTTGACCATCAATCTGTTAAGGATATTGGAGATACAAGGCCACATTTGAAGGGTAAGTACATTTTTAGCTCCACCGTAGCTATCAACCACGACTAACAATTCCTAGCTCACAACAAATTTGTAGTTAGGTTTCATCTCTTAATTTATTTTAGTTTAACAGTAATCTTCAGTTAATATGCATTATATTAGGCATATTTCATGTAGATTTATATTTTTAGAGACTTTTGTATGGTAGAAGTAGGATTTTATGTAATTTTCTTCTCAATTCTATAATTAGGACATTAATTGTCCTTTTCATGTTTTCGTGCTTTCAAATTCATGTTTATGCTATTAGATAGATTAATATATCTTTACTTTACATTATTTATGGCAAGTTTTCATGATTAATGTAGGTTTACTATATTTCTTTCATTTTATTGATTGTATGCTTTCATGGCATCTTTTAATTCAATTTCCTCAAAAAGCCTCATCAAGAGAGGCATACTATTCTATTGATCAATTTTTAGTTATTTCTTATATGTAGGACTAACAGGGTTTTGATATGCAAGGAAAAAAATACCTCTAATCATGGAGAAGAAGGTCATATACACCTTGGAGCAGTTCGTGTCATCCTAAAAGGCATTTGGAATACACCTACCCTTACGAGGGATATTTCACTATTGTAATTGATGTATCAAATGGGTATCCCTAAGAGGGATGAATTTGTAACATGAATTGATTGGATATTAATAAAATATTCATCTTATTTATTTCTTTTCATTCTTGTCAATTTGTGTATGCCATTTATGTAAATTTTAGCAATTGCAATATTAGTTGTTAGCCTTTTAGCATGTTACAGAAGGTGATCATGGTGGGACATCCACATTTAATGCCTCAAAATGCTAACTTTTTTGTGTTTCTATTGATAGGCCTTAGTCATGGTTGACAGTTGCAATTAACAGTTGTTGTCACATGATAGATCCATGGTTAACAATTGTCACCACATCACAAAGCTACAATCAGCAGAGATCAGACCATATAGTAGGTAGCTAATCTTCATCAGACTTGGATCTAAGGTAGGTTGCATTTCCTTGTCATTTTATTTTCTGTCTATTTGTTTATTTTATAGGAACATAAAAATGGAATATTAATTAGGAAAACATAGTGAAAGGGTAAAAGGAAGAATGAATCCATAGGACCTTTCTTTAAATTTCCGCTAGCTGCTACTAGGAACATCAGACCTTTGAGTGTAGTCTGCCCTAGTCTCTAGTGATCTAGGTTATTTGTATTTTTAGAGTTTGCTTGCATGAGGCCCAATAAATGGTCATTTACTCATACTACTTTGCATTCTATGAATGCCATGTAGTGTCGTCGTGCATATTTCCAAAAGTAAAACGTTCTTTTTGCAGCATGTAGGATAAATCATGTGAATGCTATTTTATGCATTTCTATTTCCATGCAAAAGTAAAAGGAACCACACATACCATGACACACTTTAAAATCTAGTGATATTGGAAGTCATATCCAACCACTAGTAGGGTTCAATGATGGTGGTAGTTATTTCCATCCTTTGTCCCAACTCCTTTGATCCTTTGTTACTAGACCAATACCAGACCCAATAGCCATTCATAGCCTAGAAAATTTGCATGTACTTCTCTCCAAAGGGTATAATGCTAACTGGGTGATATTAGGTGAGGGTCTGGCAGTTCCTGTGCTCCCTTCCTGGGTGTGGACTTTCATTGCCTTACTTTGGGGGGATTACGTGACCTAGAGTTCATCGCCATGTTGTTGATTTATGAGCATACAGGTGAAAGCTTTAAAAAATTTAGTATATCATCAACTTATTGAAAACATGATGAGAGTTACATACTGATGCAAAAAATTTGAAAACTCAACAAACAGTTTAGGGCACATTCAAAATTTAAAAAAAAATCCCCTTTGTGTTCTTTATGTGCTAATAAAATCTAAATCTAGACTTAGGATACACACTATGGTGATTACATGGAGTGGCCAATATTTTCATAGAGCCGAGGTCAACCCCAAAGCTCCACCTAATACACATTTACCCGTGTCAGGACCTCAACCAAAGGATCCTCCCGAACATCATTCGATGAGTATTAGAGGGGATACTACTATGTGTGGTGATCCAGGTGAGAATACCCTAGATATAGGAGGTACTGTACACTCCTCGAGACATATATTAGAGCATGGGGCTTCCCAGCATGAGGGTCCCAAATAAGGTAGTATTTACCATGATTGCACCCCTTGTGCGTCCAAAGGATCTACTTAAGAGTTTGTCATAGAAGGATCTAGATTGGTACCCCTTCATCCTATGTCTAAGGGAGGTTCAAGACCTCCACCATCTTAGTATAGATAAGCTCAATATTCGCTCATCTAGGGGTAATTTGAGAGGTTCACTTACGAGCATAGGACCATGCAGACTCATGATAGAGGTGAACCATGTAATATCACCATAGACATATCTAAATTCAGAGTAAATGGTATGCCACCCAATGAGCCTTGGTGTACTAAATAATTACATGGTATTGACAAGGTCCTAGAACAGTTATGTTATAAATCTACTCCTACACCTTCTTGTTCAATGAGTGTGCATAGCGATAGTACCATTAGGACTGTCAAAGATCCAGGAGAGCACTCCAAGCACTCTCGTGACATGCATACTCCATATACATATGAGGGTACAAAGTATAGGTGATATCTTTATGTGAATACCATCTACATGAATAAATATAAGAGCTTAGCACATTGGTATGTTTGGGGACACACCCATAAAGCCACTCGAATAGAGCGCACATACCAGAGGCCTCTCATGACTAACCATATAGATAGATCTCATAGACTGGTGTTAGATTAGAGACATCAGATCATCGAAGACCAATTGTAGGATGTTCACATAGAGTGGGAACGCCTCAAAAATAATAATACTCAGAGGTAAAGGTTCACTAGACAATGTTTATATGAACAATACATGTGCAAGTAATGTATCCTTGATCAGAAGGAGTATTTTGAGTGATAGGACCAATTTTATAGTGTTGGTTTACCTCCATGTAGTGAGTACAAGGATCACATAGATAGACAAGCTGCTTCATAGCCTAAATTGCACCCTAAACATATAGACACCCATGCTTGCCATACGTCCCAACACAAATATCAACATCAAATGCTTGAACATTGGGAGCATAGGCAAAATAAAAAAGAAGTGGGAGATGAGCTAGAGTATGAATATCTTGAAACCTCCCTAGTTGACATGGATGACGAGCCTAGTCCTCCACCTAAACCAAAGAGAAATCTACCTTCGAAGGGGCCTCATAGGAAATATAGAGAGGAGGATATCTTATCTTCATAGGCCTATAAGTCCTTGGTAGAAAAGGTGAAAGCTATTAAGAAGCAAGGGGTATATTATCAAAATATAACCTTAAGTAAGATTCACAATGAACCTTTATGCCCATCCGTGCCTATTTCAGCCTACCTTAAGCACTTTGAGATGCCTAGGCTAGAAAATTATAAAGGAGAGGAGGACACTCAGGAGCACATCACAAGTTTTTTGGACATGTGCTTTTAGGTCAAAAGAAATGATGCCCTACTTATTCAAACCTTCATTATGACCCTCTTAGACCCAACTCAAGAGTGTTTTAATCAGTTTAAGAGGTACAAAATCACCAGCTTTGAGAAACTAGTTGATGCATTTCTTGAACGCTTCTCCTTTGGAATCAAGAAAAAGGTAAACCTATCTGAACTAGCTGCTTTAGTGCAACATTATTATGATCCAATTATATATTATGGAAATGATGGAGGAAGTTGATGGCAAAGTTGCCATTTTCCATCCCTACGACTGAATTAAATCAGATGTTTATGAAAATTTACGCCAAGCACATTTTGTTCTTATTGTAGTTGCAACAATATCAAACATTCGAAGAGGCTTTGGAAAAATCCAAAGTTATTTAAGATATAATGTTACAGGAGGGTAGCTTGAAGCTAAAAACTAAGAAGGAATGGAACAAGAATAGAACTGAGAAACAATAGGCCAAGTCAGCCCACATTAATCAGGTGGTTCTAAACCTTAAAGGGGATAAGGGGCAGTCGCAAAAAATTTATAAAGCCCAACCTCCTCCTATGTAGTATGAGAATCACAACAACAATTATAAGGGTAAGGACAAAGAAACATGCCCTCCTCTCATATTCACTCAATTATCAAAATCATTAACATCAATTTTCCATAAATTATGTGAGGCGAAGGCCATAAACTTACTAGAGATAAAATTAGTGGATCCTAATCAACCGAAGCCTAAGGGATATAAATATAATCAATATTACATATATCATCGAATGAAAGACCACAAAATTGAGGTATGTTGGTCTTTTAAATATTTAGTGTAAAACATGATCGAAAGAGGTACACTTCTTGTGGACTCCCGCAATTGCCCAAAAATCAAAATATGGGGATTTACAAAATTCCCCTGCCCAACCATGAGGTAACCCGAAATAATTTTGGCTATGTCAACCAAGTGCGCATTGAACCACCAACTCACGGGTTCATTGGGATGGTCAACTTTTTCACAAGCAATGCAAGGTATGAAAGACCAAATCAACCTCTAGTGCCCATTAGGTTCCATGGTGTGCCTCCTCTAAGGCCAGCCCAAAATGTATCTGACCCACCAACTAGACCGATGGTGACCATCAGGAGTAGGTTAGTTCAAAATATACAGACAACTCCAACAAAGTTATCAATTTATGAGCTAATTCAGTAGTCTCCCAAGCATGAGGAGACACTCATGGACATTCTAAGGTCCATATAAGTGTAGTCCCAAGATCTTGAAGTGTTCACACACTTCGTGGGACATGTGCAACAGTGCCAGGAACCGATCATACAATTTTATGATCATGAGATTAATATGGTTTCCACTGTTATAGTGGACTCACCACTCTATATCATTGCATGTGTGAATCACATATTGTTCAAGCGAGTTTTGATTGATACATGATCATCAATAAATATAATCACAACCAAGGCATTTACATAAATAAAGTTGCCAAAGATACATATCATACCTTCTACCTTTACGTTGAGAGATTTTAATGATGCATTATGCTCAACTATAGGTACTATAGTCTTACCTACCTAGGTGGGACTGAAGACCATCCTAGTGATATATCTTATAATTGAAGGTGCTATGTAGTACAATATACTTCTAGGAAGACCTTGGATTAGAGAAATACTTTGTATCCGTTCTATTCTCCATAAATGTATAAAATACATTCATGAGGGATAGGTTCACGTGGTGCCTTCGGATGAAGAACCTTTCAAATACATGAATTTAGTAGATTTACCAGGGGATTTTGTGCTCCTCTCAATGCACCTGGACATATGGACACCATCACAGATTAAAAATCTAGGAGGTAAAATTAAAGAGGTGTGTGCTAGACCAACAACATTTGTATCCCAAAGGGTAGAGCACAAAATAGCTACTTCTTCCAGATTTATTGCATCTGTGATGCATCAATACAATAGGAAGATGAAAGCAAATATGGAAGAAAAAGAGCTAGAGCTAGCACCCAAGCCAGTTGCTATTAAGGTTCCAATTCCCATGGAAGTAGAGGATGCTCAATAGGGAGTCGAAGAGGCACCTCAACCTACTTTACCTACCTCTTCAATAGGGTCATTTGCATCGCAAGTGACCATTCATTTGTCTAATACCAAATTAAGGAAATATATTTTGCAAAATGTGACGTTCACACCAATAATCAAAACTACACAAGATATGGGTCATCCACAAGCCCATCGCTTTCACGTAGGGATGGTGGCACCATTACGAGTACCTCTTAACTAAACCAAATTTATCTATGGAGGGCTTGACCATCTAGCATCTCGCATGCCCATGGATGAGGATAGTGATGAACCATTTACTATGAATGTTCATTATCTCTCTAACCTAGAATATTCCCTATGGTATATTGAGCATCACCATTGGCACGGTTATGGACTCAGATTATTTGAGGGGTGTAGAAGACCATATGAACCACAATATTAGTTGCCTACTAATAGGTTTGGGTTAGGGTATCATATTAGAGAATAGTATGAGCTTATTATGACATATTTATACTACCTGTACCTTAGTCTGGTGGTCGAAGTGGACTTCAATCCTTATCATCCCAATCCCTCAAATTTTCAAAGGAATAATTAGATAGTGTCTTACATCACTATAGAACCATCCAAGGTTTATCATGTAAATATATTGGTAGAGACTTGTTTAGAATGCATACCAAGAGATAAATTGGATGAACAAATCCATGAGGCAACCTACAACATAGGCCTACAAATTCAGAATGCTAGCATAGTGAAAACATCTGAGTTAGAGTATTATTCTGATGAGGATAAGGTAGAGTCCATATTTGAGATAGGTGGACTGAGTTGCACTTCTAAAATTGATAATGATGATGAGTCATAAAGCAATGAATAATATAAGGGTAAAATGGAGTTGGCCTACCTAGGCCCTTTGAACTTACATCATCTATTACCCATGGAAGTAATAAACAATAATGAGGAGCCCCTCATTGTTGATGATGGCTATGAAGAAATAGCCTACATGGGGCCTCATCTAGAACAACGTCTAATTCTAGTAGGTAGTGGAAAAGGTCTTGTGTATGACAGTGATGATGAAGATGAAATGGAGAGGGTCTATCTTGAACCTCAACAATCCCATCACTATCATATACCATTTTATATAGATGATATGTACCGTAGAGTATATCCAGGTCCTCGTATAATAGGGATACCCCCTAATATAGATCAGATATATCATATGGTATTTATCGATCCACCAACATACATGGAGATCTTAGAGCCTAATGATCCCACCTTACAATATTTTCATAGAACAGATCCAAATATCCCCATTCCTCCAGAGCCTCATATCGAGAATGGAAGTGTAGAAAATAGAGAGTCGCACACACATTGTTTTAGAGACATAATCCATTCCATTAACATGATATCCATTTATTTGACCATTCCACTTCACAATCCAACCAATCCATCTAGACCGTTGTATCTTAATATAGATGCTATTTATTGGAATTACGTTGACTCACCATTGGAGCCTAAATATTTCTTCCCCAACAAAGAAATGTTGCAACCTTTCCATTTTGCACCAGGTTGTGCACATGATGTTTATCATGCTAAGGATGCTTCCAATGTGGAACCTATAAACCCAACATATGACATCCACTTGATCCCTATGCCTCACCAGCTTGAGGAGGGATCTCACATGTTAGTAGAGGAAACATTTGAAGTGGATATCAACAATGATCCCACCATTCCTAAGAAGGTTAAATTTAGATAAATTCCATCTCTTGATGAGCGGGATACCATCATATCTCTACTGTAAGATAGACTAAACCTATTTTCTTGTACATATAAAGATATGTTGGGTCTAGATTCAAAATTGGTTACTCATAACCTTTTGCTAGATCTCTCAAAAAATTTAGTCAGGCAGAAGCTTAGGAAGATGCATCCAACAATAGCCTTAATGGTTAAGGATGAATTGCAAAAGCTATTGGATGTAGAGTTTGTCATTTCCATTGACTATCCAAAATGGGTATCAAACATGGTTCCTATAGGAAAACCTTATGGAAGTATCCGTATCTGTACGGATTTTAGATACCTCAATAAGGCAACACCAAAGGATTGTTTTCATTGCCAAACATAGATGCTCTTGTAGACTCAACTATAGGTCACAAAATGCTCTCCTTAATGGACAATTTTTCTGGTTACAACCAAATTTGTATTAAGCCTGAAGATCAACATAAAACCATGTTCACAATGCCATGGGGAATATTTTGCTATAATGTTATGCCATTCGGCCTTAATAATTTTGGTGCTACATATCAGCGAGCTATGTCATACATCTTTTATGACTACATGCACAAGATTTTGGAAGATTATATCAATGACTAATTGGCTAAGTCATTACTATGTGAAGAGCATGTTGAGGTCCTAAGGAAAGTCTTTGATCACCTAATATAGCTTAATGTCAGGTTGAATCCTAAGAAGTGCGTATTTGCCATAACTTCAGGAAAACTCTTGGGATTCATCATTTCAAAATGAGGGATCGAAGTTGACCCAGCAAAGGTCAAGGCCATATTAGAGATGCGTCCTCACACAAACATCAAATAATTAAGAAGTGTACAAGGCAAAGTAGTATCCATAAAGCAATTCATAACATAATTATTGGACAAATACTGACCTATGAATCGACTACTACACAAGGAGGTCCCATTCAATTGGGATGAGGACTGTCAAGCGACCTTTGCTGAGATTAAGCACTACCTGGTGACACCACTAGTACTAGCTCCACCAAGACCAGATGTATCATTCTTTTTATATATATCATCCAATAAATTTGTATTAGGGACCATGATAACCCAAAAGAATGTGCAAGACAAAGAGCAATCCATATATTACATTAGCTGAACCTTGGTGAGTTACGAACTAGGATATGCCTACGTGGAAAATTTATGTTTAGCAATGGTGTTCACTATAAATAAATTGCAGTATTATATGCTAAATCATATGACATATGTCATATCAAAACAAAATCCTTTGTAGCATATGATGAGCAACATGTATCATAATACACGTATTGCAAAGTGGATCATGCTATTGATAGAATTTTACTTAGAATTCATAAGCCAAAATTCCATCAAGGGATAGGTCATAGCTGATCAAATGGCAGAGGCACCACTAGAAAATAGTATACCTCTTACCATTGAGATTCCTGATGATGTGATCTTTGTGTTATCAGAGTCTCCCAAACCTGAAGAACTAGATAATAAAGCTGATATGACCTTGTTCTTCGATGGTTCGAAATATGAGCAAGGAGGTGGTGTAGGAATAGTGTTGTTCACACTGCAAGGAGCTCCAATGCCCTTGTCCTTAAAGTTATAATTTCCTTACACCAACAATAATGTTCAATACAAAGCCCTAATATTGGGCCTCCAAACAACCATCTCCATGAATATTAAAAGGCTAAATATCTTTGGAAATTCCCTTCTCATTGTCAACCAAGTGAAGGAGCTTTTTCAATATAGATGTCTAGTCCTAAAGGCCTACAGATATTTTGTTGATACTTATTTAGCTCATTTGGAGTGGTATAACATCGAGGAAATCCATCATTCATCAAATAGATTCATAGACACTATGGCATATTTGGGATCCTTAATCCCTTAGAATCCATCTACCGACTTTATTATCATCCATGTGAAAATGTTGTCACACTCTATCATCTAGCATGAAGATTTGGATAACAAATAATTAGTCAACATGATTCATATAGAACCAAACCATGAATGGTTCTACAGGGCTAGAGAATTTCTCAAGAGGGCACCCTAGGGGTCATTGATCTACAAGATCCTATGGGGAATGGTACTACCATTCATCATAAGGTTATTTTCTAGTCTACATTTATGAATGTTGAACCATAAAGGGAGCATGTTGTCTTGTTAGTTGAAGCTAAGGCCTATCAGAATTGGATGTCAAAAATACATGACTTCTTAAAACTTGGTGTAATCCCACAGGGATTTTTGCATGTCGTACCATTTAAACAGAAAGTGAAAAAGTATGTCTTGTTAGGAGACATTTTGTATCGTCAAAGATACGATGGAGTTCTCCTTTGTTTTCTTGAGCCCCAAGAATCAGCTTGGGTGATTTTGCAAGCTCACGATGGTACATGCAGTGGCCATTTCAACAATATGGCTATCGTCAAGTGCATCCTTCACATGGGTTATTATTTACCCACTATGGAGAAGGATTGCAATGTGTATGTTAGTAAATATGTTAAATATTAGCATCATGCTAATATTATGCACTTGCCATCACAGGCCTTACCGCCCATTCAAGCGGCTTGGCCATTTTATCAGTGGGGTTTGGATCTCATTAGGAAGATCTCTCCTTCATCATTGGGCTATCATACATTCATTATTACGGCTATTGAGTATTTTACTAAGTGGGTAGAAGCAATCTCTATAACAACAACAACTGGAGCGCATATTGTGGAGTTCATACTCACCAATATCATAAGTCATTTTGGGATACCATCCAAGATAATAATGAATAATGGAATGTCATTCAAGAACAAAACTATGAGGGCTTTAACATTCAAGTATAGGATCAAACATATTTTTATGACTCCATATTATCCTCAAGCAAATGTATAATCTAAGGCTTCAAACAAGATAGTGGTAGCCATCTTGAAAAATATGGTACAAGAAAACCACAAAGACTGGCATACCCAGTTGCCCCTTGCATTATGGGCTTATAGGACTAGCATTCAGATGCCTACTAGGGCAACTCTGTTTTAACTAGTATATGGTACTAAGGCCATCATATCCTTAGAGTTGGAAATTCCAACATTGCACATTGTATTGAAAGATTTCATTGATGATGGCACTTCATGGCAAGCTCACCTAGGTCAATTGATGTTACTGGATGAACGTTGTGTGAATGACCTAAAGCATATCCACATTTATAAGGATAACTTAAAATGATCTTACAATAGTAAAGTCCATCTGAGAGACTTTGAGGTTGGTGATATTGTACTGAAAAAGAACCAACAAAACTCAAATTTATCATCAAAATTATGAGACAAATTTATGGCTAATTGGTTATGTCCTTACATCATATCTAAGAAGATCAGACCTGGGACATATTGCTTAACATCACTAGAAAGTGTTGAGGAGCCTGAACCTCTCAATATCCTTCATCTTAAACCGTTCTATGCCTAAAAACTAGCAAAGACCCCAAAGGCATCTGTAAGCCCTTTGGTCATTTCACAAAAGGCCCTAAAGGCATATGTAAGCCCTTTGGTCATTTCACAAAATTCCACAAAGGCATATGTAAGCCCTTTGGTCATTTTACAAAAAACCCCAAAGGCATTTGTAAGCCCTTTGGTAACTACACAAAAGGCTCCAAGGGTTCCTAAAACTGCTTGGTCAATTCACAAAAGGCTCCAAGGATTCCCAAAACTGCTTGGTTAAGTTCCAAAAGGCTCCAAGGATTCCCAAAACCACTTGGTCAATTTCTAAAAGGCTCCAAAGGCATCTATGAGCCCTTTGGTCAACCCCAAAAGTCCCAAAGGTATCATAAGCCCTTTGGTCAAGTCATAAAATTCAAAAATCCAAAAAAAATAATATAATATGGAAAATTTTAAAGTCCATAAAAATTAAAAAGCAATAAAATTCAAAAACATTGTAAAATATTAAAATTTCAAAAAATAAAAAACATTTGCATTTTTTACATTTTTATTTTGCACATGTATTCATTTAATTGCATCGCATGTAGGCATTTCCATCCATCACACTTGCATTAGGATAGATTGTGTTTGCAATCCTACAAATGACACCACCTTTGTGTTTCAATCATGCACCTATGCATTATCATCATCCATAACCCTTGTGAGTAAATGTATTTTTCAACACAACCCCTCTTGTTGCTATGAATAATATACTAGGGTTTTTTGGTCATTCAACCATACCTAGTGGGCTTCTCAAAGATTATAGAAATTTGTCATTGCTTCTGTAGATGAGGTCTAGTTTTGGTAGCACTTGGCATATCAGGATTCCATCACAAATCAACACATTAAACAAACCTACCTAAGATAAGGGAGGGTGAAGCTATGAAGTGCTCTTGGTCACCTAGGGGTAAATATTTTGTTATTTGTTCATCGTGTGAGGAGCAATGGTCTAGAGTGGTGGTCATTGGAAAAAGGACAAGATTTTCCCCTATCCATAAATCTCTTGCTTACATAAAAATAGCAAAATCCCAAACTCAAAGGAACAAATAAAAAGTATTCATCAAAGTCTAGAATCAAATCCCCTTCTTAAAAAAAAAAGAGAAAAAATAAACAATGATTTTTATCACTAAATATGAGCAAGTATCCCAATAAATGTGAATAAAATAAGGGTGAGAGCTTGAATCCCTAGAATGATGACTTTTTGAAAGCCATAGGATGATACTCAATCTTAGCAATGGGCTGAAAGAATCCCACCTGTCATTGATGGGGTAGTCCTAAGCCATTTGTAAGTTGAGCTATCTTTGGGTGTTTGGGATTTCTTAGTGGTCTAGTCTAACTGAGTCCAAACCTAGGATGAGATGAACATTTAAGGATCCCCAATATTAGCAATGGGCTGAAAGAATCCCACCTGACATTGGGGTATGCTTATATTTTTCTAAATATATTCATTTGTACACACATGGATAATGAATAGTTGGATCTTTTAGAGCGAAAGCTTTGTTACATAGAAGTATTGTATAGCCAGTATACAAATTTTGAGAAGTCAACTAGGGTGTTTGAGTCTCATGGAAAACCTCAAAAATTCCCAAATAGCAACAAACCGCATCCATTATTCAAATATCAAAATTACTTTTTATGAGATTTTGTTTATTAAGAGGTGTTCACAAAATAGGTTAGATACCATATGCATGTCAGAAATGATATTTATATGACCACTGATTATGTTGGGCATATATTTTAATTTACAAAACTTACAAAATATGAATTACATCGCTTACATCATTTCATATATGTGTGATTAATTGATTAAATTCTTATAAGGTTAATCAATTACATTCATGATTATTATACATTCTGTGATGTCATCCATTAGATTGTTACATTTATACCTTATGTTTTAAGTTATTAGAGCATACAGGTTCATTTACATTAGATCATCATCATGTAAATAATACATTACATACATTTGTATTTATAACATCATAAATTAAATGCAAACAAACACATCAATGTAAACATGCATTTAACATAAACATCACATCCATATGCATATATCATAGTAGTGCATCTATACATCTAGATCACAACATCCAAACATCCATACATCATCTAGCTAGTGCATGCCATTAGTATATTGCATACATATAGCATAATCAAATCATTATCTAGGCATTGCATTCATCATTGCATCCATAACATAAAATTAAAATAAAAAATATTTTCAAGCATCAACTGGGGCATTATCAATGTCATACTTCCCTAAAAGCTCCAAATATATCCAAGTTCTTTGGTCGATCCCACAAATGCACACATTTTATCACCATAGGGAGTTTCGTAATGAACATCAAAGCACATCTATAGGACCAAAAATGTCAAAAATATAAAAATAACAAAAAAATTAAATAACTCAAAAGTCAAATGTGCCTTGTATACAGTTATTTACCCTATACACTTAGCGATTGTAGTGACTAGATCTCCATGCAATCCAGTAAGATGAGTAAATTACCATAAGGATATTTGGGGCAAATTAGTCATCACTGAATTGATGTGCTTCACTTCAATCCTAAAAAAGGCCTTTGAGGCTGGATTGCTCCATGGGAATGAGGTACTCATATCACTTCTTTTATGATATTTTTCAGCAGATCATCGATAATATGATTCAATAATATGCCTAATTGGAATTGCTATCATCTTGATTCCCTAAGAAGGCCATCATGACCCAACCTCTCATTGGGATAGAGATGTACCATTACTATTAATCATTGTAATCATAGCTGATTAGGTCTAACCAGTAATCAAATGCTAAATCTTAAGTCAGTTCAGATCATTCATTGAGGTCAAGTGACTTGTCACTTTATTAATTATCATTACTCTCATAAAATCATCACTTGAGGGGGTAGTCATAATATATAATCATAATCAAAGTCAACAAAATATCCCTTGATCTTGTCAAATTTTGCATTTGTCTTATGAATCATTGCCAATGACTATCATAAGCTTACCCTGTGTTGGGTTAAAAAGCAAATATGGCAGTTGAGTTTGTATCTCTCATCCTTTTTATTCTATAGGTGCTAAAATCTATAGTATCATCAAAGCTATCTAAACGCCTAACGACGAGTGCAAGCTCTTTTAAATTTAAGCCTTCCTCAGTTGGAAGTAATGATTCTAGGATGCACGTCCTTTTGCAATACCTGGGGCATATAATGTTGATAAGAATAATGATCATCATTGAACCTAGGACATCATTTTAAGAGGTCTATTTTTTCTCAATGTTGTTAAAATTCACAATGCATATTAAAAGGAGCATCTATAGACACCTAAAACGTGTCATGTCGAGGTGACTACTCATATGGGACATGCTAAAAGACCATATGAAATATCTTGGATAGATTCCAAGGTGAAGTAGTGGTTGTAACCACTCATTTAGGTAGTTTGGCCTAATCGGTGTTGGTCGTGGCTGACACCCATGGTTAACAGAGATTACCGTGCCTCAGACCCATGGTTAGCCTTCAAAGTCAGTTGGAATTCAACCGATTCAAAATTGGTTTCAACAGCCAATTGGTTGTAATTCAAGGCAGTTTGGGTGTGGAAACTTCCTAATGTTTCCATACAACTACCCCAAATGCCTATTCATCATCTTGGCTTCTCGATGAAGCTAAGGCAAGGCTTTCCTAGGCCCTATAAGACCCCCCCTAAATTGGGAAAATAAGGAGAGATGCATAGGTGAATTCAAGTGATGAAGCCCTGTCAAACTGATCACTCACCTACGTGCATTGAGAGAGTGCTTTCTTACCCCATTTGAGAGATAAAAATGGTAATTCAATCCATGGAGGTCCTAGGAGGCTAGAATAGCCAAGAAACACAATTACACCCATCTCGTTGGAAATTCGAATTATTCAACCACCAAAATAGCCAAAGGACATAGAGGTGATCCTTGACCATAAATTTTTCAAGGATATTGGAGACACAAGGCCACATTTGTAGGGCAAGTACATTTCTAGCTTTGCCATGGTTGTCAGTCATGGCTAATAGTGCCCATTGTGCAATAGACCCATGGTCAGGTTTCATCTCTTAATTTCTTTGAGTTTAGCAGTAATATTTCGTTAATCGACATTATATTAGGCATATTTCATGTAGATTTATATTTTAGAGACTTTTATCTGGTAGAAGTAGGGTTTTATGCATTTTTCTTCTAAATTTTGTAATTAGGACATTAATGGTCTTTTTCATGCTTTCATGCTTTCAAATGCATGTTTAGGCTATTAGGTAGATTAATATGTCTTTCCTTTACATTATTTATGGCAAGTTTTCATGATTAATGTAGGTTTACTATCTTTCTTGCATTTTCTTGATTCTATGCTTGTCATGGCATATTTTTATCTAATTTCCTCAAAAAGCCTCATCAAGAGAGGCAACCTATGCTATTGATCACTTTCTTGTTGTTTCTTGTATGCAGGACTAACAGGGTTTTTATATGCAAGGCAAAAAATTTCTCTAATCATGGAGAAGAAGGTCATCTACACCTTGGAGTAGTTCATGTCATCCTAAAAGACATTTGGAATACACCTACCCTTGCGAGGGATATTTCACTATTGTAATTGATGTATCGAATGGGTATCCCTAAGAGGGACGAATTTGTAACATGACTTGATTGGATATTAATAAAAGATTCATCTTCTTTGTTTATTTTTGTTCTTGTCAATTTGTGTATGCCATTTATGTGAATTTCAAAAATTGCAATATTAGGTGTTAGCCTTTTAGAATATTACAGATGTTGATGTGGCACAAAGAAGAGAAATTTGAGGGCCTGATCAACCCTAAAAAAATAGACACATAAAAAATTATTAACTTTTTAGCACCAAGAAGGTGCCTTGATTTCATGCATTCTTGGGTGCCTTGATGTACAATAAGGTGCGTTGATGTCGTGCATTCTTGATATAATGTATTTTATGGTGCACTGGTCCTAATGACTAAGAAGGCGCTTAATTTTTATTGAAAAGTCCAAAAAAAATGACAAAAATCCTTGCACCAAGGGTGCCTTGAGATGCCTTGATGCTCATCAATATAGATGCTTAACTTCATTGAGAAGTCACAAAAAAAGAAACCTTGTGAAGAATCTAACAACTGGAAAAGAGAAGAAGTTGAAAAGAAGTTGTTCATTGTGGGACCTGATGTTTAGGAAATGCATACACTTCTTCTTCCTAGGATGGGGGTGCCTATTATTCAATTTGGGACCTAATGTTCAGAGGGCTACATACCTGTTGTACAGAGGGACCTGTTACTGGCGATGAGGGCATCGCCAATTTAAGTGGGGGAGAATATAGGTGAACCTGAATCTTTGACAAGCAAAAAATATTTTTTTTAAAAGTCTCCAACAAAGCTTTATTTGCTACTACTTTTTGGAAGGGAGTATCCTCTTTCCCTAGAACCAACTTGGTTCATAAGGGAAATGAGAAATCTCCAACCAGTAACAGCAAAATAAAATAGAGGAGGAGCGTGAAGCTAGTATTCATATTTGATGATAGCATGATCATCCTCAAGAGGAGAATTGTTATTGCATGGTAACACCAATAGAAGAGTTTTTAGGCTTAAGTTAAAAAAAATGGTAAACTATGGCTGCAATGCTAGACTTGTTAAGGTCCACACCCACAGAAAGAATGCCCCAATGGGTAATATTGACTACAGTACATAAGAATATGCAAAAAAAGTTTCTTATTCTCTATTGTATTCTAGAAACTGCATAGAAAATATCACCGAGGGAAATTCAAAACTATGTTATTTTCTAGATTTTCATGTTTTTAGAATCCATGGGAAATAATGTTGTCTTCACTAACTACCAAGGGTTATTGAATGGAAACTAGATTAGTCTACATAATTTTTTTTGAGCAGTGAAGTTATGAAGAGAAAATTGGTTGTAGTGGTGGGGACCCCATGGTTGCAGTACGAATTCAAATGGACCACAAACACCATTGCACAACACTGCCATCACAATTTTCAATCAACGCTTAGAGGAAGAACAATGGAGATGATTAGTGGTGTGGATGATGAAGGCAACCAAAAAAATTAAATAAATAAAATAAAATAAAATTCTCCAATTGCACCAATGTCACAACAATCTCATTTTCTAGTACACCATGATTATAGGTAGCATGAAGATGTTTTCACACCACCATCATACAGATCATGTTCTAAAAAATTCACCTAGGTATTTACTAAGTTTTTCGTTAATTATGTGCATAGTTATTTTAAAAATTACTTCTATGTTAATACCAGTAGATGCATCCATAATTTTTCAAAATCTCCCATTAGATTTCAATAACATGACATGCCTCGGATATGAGAAAAAAAATCATTACCAAAAAAATAAAATAAAATAAAATAAAAATATATAAAAACTATGGCATTTGTGTGAATAGATTTGGCATTATTTTATTGTTGCATCATGATAACGGCAACTAGATTGTGTGAATACATGTATATGATACTACTCTCTCCCAAAAAGGATGTTCTAGAGATGGGTCAAATGCATTTTAGATGTGGGCAAAATTAGTGACAGGTGACCACACTCATTTTAAAATTTAGTCTCACAAAATTTGATCACTATGCAAAACAGGAACATCTGGCCCTTTGATAGCTACATGAAGGCTCGGATGGGAAATTACATGACAACATTTATCAAAATTAGTGCAGTGGTGATTTGGTCTTAGTATTTGAACAGTGTGGTCACGATGGTCAATCGTGATATATTTTCAACTTCTGTTGGTGCAACCATGCTCAATGAAAGAAATACAGAGACGTTGAAGGCCACAAAAAAAAATCTAGGGGGATGTTGTCATGAGGATGTGACAATATTTAGGCATGGGGGTATGATGAACACCTAGAAATGCTCATTTTATATACACTTTTAAGGGGCATAATTATTGGTTTAATTAGCATTAGAAATGTATTTTTATATAACTTATGCATATAATTGATAGAAAGTGTAGTATTACGCTTGATTGGTGTTTTTAGTGGAAACTGTGTATAAATGCAGGTTTTGCTACTAATTTGGTGTTTTCCAGACTAGATTCCACTTGGACTTGGCATTGTGATGGGGGGCGCTTTTATCCCATACATTTGGAGGTGTCTTGATGAAGAAGTAAGAACCTTGGTCAAGTAGGTGCCTTGGTCAAAGGTGCCTTACTGCACAAGTAGGCACCTTGCTCAAAGGCACCTTACTATACAAGTAGGAACCTTGATCAAGGGTGTCTTACTCTACAAGTAGGTACCTTGGTCAAAGGTGCCTTACTCTATAAGTAGGTGCCTTGGTCAAAGGTACCTTACTCCACAAGTAGGCACCTTGGTCAAGGGTGCCTACCTCCACAAGTAGGCACCTTGGTCAAGGGTGCCTACTTCCACAAGTAGGTACCTTGCTCCCACCTTACTCCCATTGAGAAGATGCACCAAGTCAACTTTGACGTGTTGACCAATGGCATAAGGAGGTTGTTGCACATGAAGACAAAGGAGAAATATTCTAATCATGCATTATTATTAAAATAGAATAAAGCACTTTTATTATTAACCGATTGGTCGATTGACTTTGTAAGGTTTTTAAAAGCATTATTTTTAGGATGCATTAATTTAGGAATTTTTTTGTTAAGTACACCTAAGGATTATTATATTTCAGTGAATGGATATGTTGTTAATTGGAGAATAAAATTTGTGTATAAACCAATTGTAACTAATCACATTATGTGATTAAAAATAGACTGATTTGTTATTGTAATGATATTTGGCTACACTTTATATAAATATGCAGGCCATATGAATGAATGGGGATCAAATACACATAAGTTATTTTATTTTATTTTCTGTATAATTTATTAAGAGTTGCAAATACTCTTATTTGCTTAAAGCAAGCTCTACGTAATTAGTTGGGCGGACTATCTGTGAGACCCTGGGCCCACTCCTTGTAGTAGTCTTCCCATATTTTATTTCTATTATTTGTTTTCTGTATATTAGATTTATTTTTCTAATTCCTGCTTTCTTTTAATTTAGCTGTATGTTTTATTTTCCAGCATTTTAATTTCTTGCACTTTTATTTTTAGCATTTTAATTTTAGTTTGTAATTTATTTATTTATTTTTCTACACTTTGTTTTATTTGGTTTGGTTGAAATAAAAATGCATAAACATTCCCCACCAAATTAAATAGGTACATAAGGATTCATTCTCCCACACTGCAGGCATATACTGTGCATGACACTCGTAAGTTTACAAACTTACCGGATTGATAATTTATGGAAGAGAAATGATTGTTTTCTAAACATAATTTCTTCTCACTAGTATTTGTTCTTGGTGGATTTTAACACTACATCACCTCTTCCTTATTTAAAATCAACTCCTCCAAATTCCGCTAGGCATTGTTTGACTAATTTAACCAAAAAAAATTACACTATCTTGGCCCTTCAATGGAGTTTAACACTTTCTTCGATGTCCTTTCAACACTTAGCCAATTTTTACAAAATTTGCTAATTATGTGGTCTTTTTGGGCCTAAATTCTGGTGCCTCTTAGGGAGCTTTGCTAGCAAGGTTCTACAAACTTAGATCCTTATCATTTGGGTATTGGATTAAAAAAATGAATCAATGATATTTCACAATGGCAATGGAATGGACGATAGAAATATGGCATCTTATGCTTCACTAAATAACATCCTTGCGATAGTCATACTCTTAGACTTTTATAAAGTTTCTCAGAGCATAATTGTTCATAAGAGGACCATACAAGAGGTGAAATGTAGACATCCCTGCAAGGGGATACTCCTCTCTTCTTTAGGCCAGTATTCCAAGCTTTGATTTGGTAGATAAACTTCTCTTGGGGTGGTGAAATCTTCTCCAACTGGTTGTATAATATGCTTCAAGGAATAACTTCCCTACGAACCTTATTCTTATAAGCCATTAGAGAGGGGACTCAAAGATGAAAGGTTCATATGGAGGCCATGCTAGAAGTAAATTACTAATATGCTCTAGTCATTGCATGAAAATATGCTCCTTTATAGACTTGGCCAAAAAGATGTTATTATACCTCAAAATTCTACCTCATAGCTTTTGCATGCCTTATCAGGATCGTGCTTCTTTTGTTGCCTTTTGACACTATCAGACTCAAAAATACTTACAAAAATTCCATTATGGCTATTCTTCCAACTATAGCATTCAAAATTCTAGCTATCTTACAAAAAATTTGGCATCCTTATACCTTTTACTACTGGTCCTGATTGTCTCCTTTTTGGACATTTGCAGTATCTTCTATGTATTGCTCTTCTTTATCACCTTCTACATTCTCATCTTGGTTACTCTCTTCCAAGTGCACTTTGTTGGAAATATGAGCAAGGTTTGTTGTCATTGATGTCAAGAAGAGTGCAAGGTTTGTCATCATTAATTTGGATGAGTAGTTTAGTGTCATCCATGCATTTATGTCAAAATTTTGATGTCCAAGTTTCGGTGTTATTAAGTCCTCCAGTGGTTTTTCCAGCAAGGCAAAGAAGCAGGTTAATGGAAATAATAATATTATAATATATATTATAATATTTCCAGTTACAAGTTGGTGTGAAGAAAAATGAAGGCCAAGGAATGATAAAATTATTATTCCTCCAAAAGACCCATGTGAAAGTTTATTTTTAAATTATTTAAATTTAAATATTTTACCCTAAGGTAAAATTTAAATTTAAATTAATTTACAAGGGCATGAAAAAAAATTGAATTAATTTGAATTCGAATTAATCTAAGTGTCGACATGTTTGGAAATATTACAAAGCATATAAAAGGGGGTAAGATCCCACCTTAGAAAAGTATCCATGCGAATTATCGAATGCTCAAGGAAATCGTGTGCCAAGGCTTGGAAGGGAAGAATCACATGTGTTTTAAACCTTTAAGGAGGTAGACCAAGGAACAAGTAAGAGGGGAGTGCACTTTACATTGCAAGGCACTGCATAGCACGGTTGGTAGCCAGAGGCTACACTAAGTCACTCATAGGTTATAGGTCATGGTTTTGATCCGTGCATTCATTTTTTGGCAAGGTAGAAGTTGTTTTTAGCTTTTGCATCATCGAATGAAGGTGAAAAGGGAGGTGTGCTCCTCAACCTTTGTGTGAGGGCACGTATCCCACTTGGTGGGTGTGCATTGTGTGGAGGTGCTTGGAAGAAGGGGATTGAGGTTTCAATCCCACCAAGGCCCTTTTGATGCTATTTATAAGGTATGTGCTCAATTGCTAAGGTTTAACATTGCATCCAAAATTTGCAAGGGTGGAAATTAAGTTTTTAATTTCCTAAAGTTTTATTAATTGGAAATTGCATATTTAAAAGGGTTTATGAGTTATAAAAGGGAGATAAAAGGGTATGCAAAGTTTTAATTTTTGTGTTTGATTTTTAAGTGGTTAAAGTTTATAAAAGGAGTAATAAGGTGTGCCAAGGGTGTTAGATGTTATTTGTTGAAATAAAGTCATATTATAAAAATTGATTTGAAAGGAGAAATAAGGCATAGTTGATTTTTGATATTTTGGCATGGTGAAATATTTTTGAAAGAAAATGTCAAGGACAAATTTTTGATATCTAACCATTGAGATTTTCAAATAGGTTGAGTGTGATTGAGATAGGTTTTGAGATCAAATCTTCTTCAAAATAAAGGTATGGGCATATCATCCTTGTGAGTGGAATATTGTTTGTTGAATGTTGTGAATGCAAGTTGGAGTGAAAAGGTTTTGTTTGGTAAGCATTTTTGGAAATGATTGAGTGAGTTTTCACATGTATGTTGGGTGAACATTTGTGAAGACAATTGAGTGTGAAATTGTGAACTATCTTGAACTAGGGTTTAAGAAAGAACATGAGTATCATTGTTATGTGAATTTAGAATCATATTGAGTAAAGTTTGAGTTCCATAGTGAGAGTGGTTTAAAGCTTTGGAAGAAATATTTGCTTAGGGTTTGCAAGTAAGTTTTGTTTCATTGGTTGAGTTGATTGAGCATATGTGTTGGAGTGATAGTTTAAGTTATGTGAAACAAATTGTTCTATATTCTAAATTGATTTGAAAGAGAGATTGAAAGTGATTGAGTGTTTGAGAGTGTGAAACATATTGAGTCTCTAACAATTCTCTATATGCTTATGTGGATAAACAAGATTCTGAGTGAAACTTGTGAGTGTGATTGAAAGAGGTTTTCTATGAAAGATTGAGTTGAGTTCCTGTCAATTTTTGTAATCGATTTGACCAAGATTTTGTGAGGACTTAAGTATATTTTAGGTAATTCTTAGTGAATACTTGAGAGTAGATTAGACAAGTTATATTGAGGACTTGTTGAGCAGATTTGAGGTAAGTATTAGAGAAGACTTGAGAGCATATTGGACAAGTTCTAGTGAGGACTTATTGAGAAGATTTTACATAAGTATTAGAGAAGACTTGATAGTAGATTGGACAAGTTCTTGAGAATACTTGTAGATAGATTTGAGATAAGTCTTTGAGAAGACTTGAGAGTATAGTTGATTGATTGATTTGTTCAAACCTTGAGTTAAGGTTTGGAGTAGATCTAGCAGAGGTGATTTATGATTGATCAAGATTTGTGGTAAAGCTTGAAGATATATTGAGGACAGAGTTTGGTGCAGACCTGAGGATAACTTTGTACTAGACCAGAGATAGAGATTGAGCAGAGCTTTGGAGGTGATAAAGTAGAATACAATAGTATCCAATGGATATAGATACATTAGTCAAGGTAGAGAGAAAAAAGGTCTTTAGTGGAGAGATATTCACAACCCAGAGTAGTGGAGGTAGTAGTATTCTAGAGGATCATGAGCCAGAGTAGAGGAGGAGAAGTTCTCTTGTGGATAGAGATCCATGAACCAGATAAGGGTAGTGGTGTCTCTTGTGGATAGGTATCCATGAACTTGATTAGGGGATTTGTGTCTCCTTTGGAAAGAGGTCCATAAACATTGTAATAGGGAAAGGTTTCCCAAGATATTTGTTGAGAAAATTTTAGTGAAATATTTTCTCCGTGGAGTAGCCCACGTTGGGTGAACCACATTAAATTGGTGTCTCTATTGTGTGTGGTGATTTGTACATACATTTGATTATTGCTATTGATATTGCATTGATATATTGGATAATATTTTTGAGTAAAGAAAAGTAAAAAGTGGTCTTATAATGTTCACTCCCCCCTCTCAGTATAAGATTATGTTGTTCAAATGATATCAGAGCAGGTTCCTTAAGAAGATATTAACAACTTGAAGGAAAATCTCACAAGAATATAGATGGATTCTCATAATGGATCTTCAGGGAATTCAACACCATTGTTTTATGGGAATAATTATGCACTTTGGAGTATGAGGATGAAGATTCACCTAATGGCACTTGGAAATGAAATATGGGAAGCAGTTGAGAATGGATACATACCGCCATCAACTCCACCTATAGATAAATATGGTAAGGTCCTACATATATACAATTCAAATGCAATGAATGGAATTTTGAGAGGCTTGCATGAAACAAAGTTTATAAATATTATGCACTGCAAATCACCAAAGGAAATTTGGGATAAGTTGAAAGGTATATATGAGGGAGACAAAAAGGTCAAAAGGGTAAAGTTGCAAAATTACAAAAGAACATTTGAAGACCTGAAGATGAAGGATGAAGAAAATATTGCTATATATCTACTTCATGTGGATGAGGTTGTTAACTCCATGTAAGGACTTGGTATTAAAGTTGAATAAATAAATGTTTGTGATAAGATTTTAAGGTCACTTCCAAAAAGGTATAGTGAAAATATTTTAGCTATTGAAGAGTCAAAAGTTGTTGATATTTTGATAGGGGATGAATTACATGGAATTTCCATAACTTTTGAGATGAGAATAAAATAGAAACATATTCCCTAGAAAGAAGCAACCTTCAAAGCTACTAAGAAGACAAAGGGTAAGAAGTCAGATTCAAGCAATGAGTTATCCAGTGATGAAGAAGTAAATTATGGCAGAAGGAACAAGGACCCAAGAAAGTATAAAGGTATGAAATTAGTTAGATGTCTCAATTGTGGAAAGTATGGTCACTATGCATCTGATTTTCCATAAGCTAGAAATAGCAATGATGAAGAAAAACAATATCATAAGAATAGGTAAACAAAAAACACAGACAACAAAAGAAACGTAGGGATGGACAAGGAAAGTAAGGAAATAAGTTTTTACAAAGGCATAAGAAGAGTTTCTATGCAGACAAGGCAGGTAAGAGATCAAGTGATAGTGATGAAAGTTCATCAAATAATGATGAATATGGAATTCTATTTCTGGAAAAAGAAAAATAAGTGGTTAGAAAAAGGTCACCAATAATTCTCAAGTGTTTTAGATGTGGTAACTTTGGTCATCTTGAATATAGTTGTACAAGGAATGGATTTAGTTTTAGTGATGATGAATATGAAGATACACTTGAAGGAATAGAATAAATTCTAATTTTGGCAATTGAAGAAGAAGGAAATGATCCTATAGAAGAAAAATAAAAAAGAAATGAAGATGGTCCCAAAGGCAAAGAGATAGAAGAAGAATCAGAAAAAGGAGAAGTTGATATTGAAGGTGAAATTATTTCTGCCCTTGATGCATTAAGAGAGGTAAGAAAGTAGAACTCAAAACTCAAGCTTAAATTTCAAGAATGTGATGAGGAGAAAGGAAAGCTTATAGAGGATCTAACCAACTCAATAGCTAAGACAAGGATATTCAAAGAGAAATTAGAAGCAAAGGTTTTAGAGTGTGAGAGGTTAAAGCAAGAAGTAGCTTCACTAAGTAAGGAAGTAAAAGAGTCTAAATAAAAGCTATACAAGTTTGAAAAAAGTTTAAAAACCATAGATAAGATTATCAAGGTACAAATATGGTCATAAAACAAAACAGGACTTGGATTTGAACATGAACAAAGAAAACAAGGAGATGAGTCAATATAAAGTTTCGAATAAGAAGAAGCTTTAGAAAAAGAGAGTATAAGGGAAAGTGAGACTTCTAAGGATGAGTTGGACAATAGAAAGTCCAACTAGAAAAGGAACAATGCACAAATGAGAAACAGATGAAATAGGAAGCAACACAGGGTAAAAGAGACAAAGAGACCAATGGGGTCAAGGTAAAATGGTTTCAATGGATGATGTTTCTCATATCACAGGTTTGGGCACAAGGCTTCACAATGCAGGACACATGGAAGACAAGAATATGGGAATTTTAGAAATAGGTATCTTTTTCAAGGGTATTGCTACTCTTGTAATCATTTTGGTCACAAGGCAGTAAATTGTAGGGTTCATGACAGGAAAGGATATGGCTTCACAAGGAGAAACTTCAAGACAGTTGCACCTCCAAGGAATAACAACATTAAGTGTTATAAGTGTAATAATGATGGGCATACAACAAAGTGGTGTAGAGCAAAAATTATAGAGACAAACAAGAACAAGAATAGTCAAACGAATCAAAAGGATCAATTGAGAAAGGAAGTGGACAAAGGTAAAGATTAGTGCATGCTGGGAGTAGAGATACTCCCACCCCAGAATTAACCACATCAAGAGGAGGTGGAGGAGGGTCTAAGCTAAGATTATCATTCTTAGCCCCGAGCCCAAAATGTGACCCTTTGCCATTGATGTCAAAGGGAGAGATATTTTAGTTAGGATGAGAGCATTCAGTCAGGGGGAGAAATTTTTTAGGGGGAGTAGAACAGAAAAAGGTAAAGAAAATGGTAAAAGTAAAATGGGTTGCCATAAATGTCAAAGGGGGAGATTGTTCGAAATATGAGCAAGGTTTTTTGTCATTGATGTTAAGAAGAGTGTAAGGTTTATCATCATTAATTTCAAAAGGTTTATGCCTAAGTTTTTATATTATTAATGTCCTCCAATGGTTTTTCCAGCAAGGCAAAGAAGTAGGTTAATGGAAATAATAATATAATAATATATAATATTATAATATTTCTGATTACAAGTTGGTGTGAAGAAAAATGAAGGCCAAGGAATGATAAAATTATTGTTCCTCCAAAAGACCCAAGTGAAATTTTATTTTTAAATTATTTAAATTTAAATATTTTACCCTAAGGTAAAATTTAAATTTAAATTAATTTAAAAGGGTGCCAAAATAAAAATCAAATTAATTCAAATTTGAATTAATCTAAGCGCCTACGTGTTTGGAAATATTACAAAGCGTATAAAAGGGGTAAGATCCCACTTTAGAAAAGTATGCATGCGAATTATCAAATGCTCAAGGAAATAGTGTGCCAAGGCTTGGAAGGGAAGAATCACATGTGTTTTAAACCTTTAAGAATACAGTCAAAGGAACAAGTAATATGGGAACACACTTTACATCGCAAGGCACTGGGTAGCATGGTTGGCATCTAGGGGTTGTGCTAAGTCACACGTAGGTGATAGGTCATGGGTTCGATCCGCATGTTTGTATTTTGGCAAGGAAAAAGTTGGTTTTAGCGTTTGCACCATCGAACAAAAGTGAAAATGGATGTGTGCTCCTCAACCTTTGCGTGAGGGCATGTAGCCCACTTGGTGGGTGAAAATTGTATGGAGGCACTTGGAATAAGGGGATCGCGGTTTGAATCCCGCCAAGTCCCTTTTTATGCTATTTACAAGGTATGCGCTCAATTGCTAAGGTTTAACATTGCATCCAAAAATTGCAAGGTTGGAAATTAAATTTTTAATTTCCTAAAGTTCTATTAATTAGAAATTGCATATTTAAAAGGGTTTATGAGTTATAAAAGGGAGATAAAAAGGTATGCAAAGTTCTAATTTTTGTGTTTGATTTTTAAGTGGTTAAAGTGTATAAAAGGAGTAATAAGGTGTACCAAGTGTGTTAGAAGTTATTTGTTGAAATAAAGTCATATTATAAAAAATGACTTGATAGGAGAAATGAGGCATAGTTGTTTTTTGATATTTTGGAATGGTGAAATATTTTTGAAAGAAAATGTCAAGGACAGATTTGTGATATCTAACCATCAAGATTGTCAAGGAGGTTGAATGTGATTGAGACAGGTTTTGAGATCAAATCTTCCTCAAAACAAAGGTATGGGCATATCATCCTTGTTAGTGGAATATTGTTTGTTGAATGTAGTGAATGCAAGTTGGAGTGAAAAGGTTTCGTTTGGTAAGAATTATTGGAAATGATTGAGTGAGTTTTCACTTGTATGTTGGGTGAACATTTGTGAAGACATTTGAGCATAAAATTTTGAACTATCTTGAACTAGGTTTTAAGAAAGAATATGAGTATCATTTTTATGTGAGATTGTGAACTAGGGTTTGTGAAAGAACATGATTATAATTGTTATGTGAGTTTGGAATCATCTTGAGTAAAGTTTGAGTTTCATAGTGAGAGTGATTGAAAGCTTTAGATGAAACATTTTCTTAGGGTTTTCAAGCAAGTTTTGTTTCATTGGTTGAGTTGATTGAGCATATGTGTTGGAGTGATAGTTCAAGTTTTGTGATTTTTTTTTTCTATATTCTAAATTGATTTGAAAGAGGGATTGCAAGTGATTGAGTGTTTGAGAGTGTGAAACATATTGAGTTTCTAACAATTCTCTATATGCTTATGTGGATAAACAATATTCTAAGTGAAACTTGTGAGTGTGATTGAAAGAGGTTTTCTGTGAAAGATTAAGTTTTGTGTGCAAGTTTTGTAATTTATTTGAACAAGATTTTGTGAGGACTTGTTGAGAAGATTTGAGGTAAGTCTTAGTGAATACTTGAGAGCATATTGGACAAGTTCTAGTGAGGACTTGTTGAGTATATTTGAGGAAAGTATTAGAGAAGACTTGATAGCATATTGGACAAGTTCTAGTGAGGATTTGTTGAGCAGATTTGAGGTAAGTCTTAGAGAAGTCTTGAAAGTAGATTGGACAAGTTCTTAAGAAGACTTGTGGATAACTTTGAGATAAGTATTTGATAAGACTTGAGAGCAGAATTGATTGATTGATTTGTTCAAACCTTGAGTTAAGATTTGGGGTAGATCTAGAAGAGGTGATTTGTGATTGATCAAGCTTTGTGGTAAAGCTTGAAGATAGATTAAGGATAGAGTTTGGTGCAGACCTGAGGATAATTTTGTACTAGACTAGAGATATAGATTGATCAGAGCTTTGGAGGTGATAGAGTAGAATACAATAGTTTCCAATGGATAGAGATACATTAGCCAGGACATAGAGGATAGAGATCTTCTATGGAGAGAGATCCACAACCCAGAGCTGTGGAGGCATTAGTATTCTAGAGGATCACTAGCCAAAGCAGAGGAGAAGGAGTTATCCTATGGATAGATATCCATGAACTAGATGAGGGGATTGGTGTCTCCTATGAATAGGTATCGATGAAATTGATTAGGGGATTGGTGTCTCCTTTGGATAGAGGTCCATAAACATTATAATAGGGAAAGGTTTCCCAAGAGATTTTTTGAGAAAATTTTAGTGAAATATTTTCTTCGTGGAGTAGCCCACATTGGGTGAACCATATTAAATTGGTGTCTCTATTGTGTGTGGTGATTTATGCATTCCTTTGATTATTGTTGTTTGTGAGACAAGAAAAGTCTCCCCAAGATCAAAGAATGCTCCACAAGATCAATCACACACAAAAGAGGAAAACCCACAACACCAATATTAAGTGGTAAAACCCTACTTCAAATGAAGAAGGAAAACATCCACTATGAAGCTCACTATATTACTCATTTGATTCAATAATACAAGAATGCTTCAATGTTATGCAACAATATGCATCAACATGATATTACAACACAATTCAATATGAAAAGATATGTTTAGATTTAGTAGACAATACCCATATTTAAAGAGAAGCTTTTCTACTACAACCCTAAATCTTATCACAATCTAATCTTGATATGCATGACAAGTGGCATCTATCAAATATTAGAAAGTGCTTAGTTACTTTCTAATATTATCACAATCTAATATTTGAGATGTGTGATAAGTGGCATCTATCAAATATTATAAAGTGATTAGTTACTTTCTAATATTTGTTAGAAAAGGGGAAATAAATTTTTCCCACAAATTAAATATTCCTAGCACCCTTATTTTATTTATTAATTGGGTGGAAATATTTTTACATAAAATATAATTATTTTCTAATTCAAATATTATTCTTTAGAATTTATATTTTAGTCTAATAATAATTTACACAATGTTGCATTACATATTCCAACACTCCCCCTTAATGCAATATTGGGGAAAGGAATTATGAAACAAAGAAACATTCTCCCCCTAAATATACAAACGGGGATGAGAATAAAATGAGTAATATAGTTACAATAAGCTTCTATGACCAAGAATGGTCTACAATAAGGCACCAATACAAAATGGGCCAAAATGAGACTGCAAGCCCCCAACAGAGAAGCTTCAGACACAAGCAGCTTACAAAGCCATCCATCAACCATAAGTGGTTGCAAATGACAAGAATAAAACATCAAAATGGTGTCTTCAGTAAGCCTGCAAAACACCAAATGGAAGTTGTAGATTAAAGATACAACGCCAAACAAAAGATAAAGAAATCACGATAAAAAGTAATGCAGAACACAATTGTACAAAACAAACGATTTTTATTAATCAATGGAGTTTAGAAACTCCTTTTGAGTACAACGGGGCTCGTAACCCTTTTCGTGATACAAGATTACAATTTGTGCTAGGGTTCTCCGAAACCCTAGCTGGCACAATATGGTGGCGTCTCCGAAGAATGTATCCTTAACCTCAACAGAATGAGTGGGCTTCGTTGTATCCTTTGGCTCGGACCACTCCAACTTAAGCAGTTGCTATCATCCAATCAAATCTGCCATTAAAATCCTGCACACATTAAAACTACAAAAAGGTTAGAAACTAGTAAGAGGGCTCCACTTGTGTGAGCCCTCAAAAATAGTCTAAAACCCTAGAAATGAAATAAATAGAATGCGAAATCTAACGGCGGATTAATACATAAAAATATTACTTGCTTTAGAATCTATACCTCTTTTTCGTTAACGCGGCGAGACCAGGCGGCACCTGGAAGTGATGTAACTGTCAAATCGGCTGCGGAAGGCGCCCTGGTGCGATCGCTGAACGCCCGCGTGCTTCTGGATCGGGGTTGCAGACGTCGGTCTGCGTCTGTGGCTGCGGGTAAACGCCCGCGGGCACTTGCGACAAGAATGGGGGATTCTAAGAATGTTGCAGAAGGGATGGCGGCGAAGTTGGCGACGGATGCGGCGATGGATGCGACGAAAAGGGACGGCGATGGATGGGTAGGTTTAGCTGAAGAAGAGATAGATAGCGATAGATAACAAAAGAGAGATAGTAAAAGAGATAGGGCTTGAGCCATCAAGGTGACTCAATTTATAATCTACTCTTAGGGCACACTTTAGGGTTTTAACGACACTTTGAACGTGTGGCTAAGATTAAAGTGGATCCAAGGGTAGAGAATAAATCTAGGTTGTGAAACGGATTAAGATGGATGGACGGATGAGATTAAATGAAGGATGGACGGCTCAGATTAAATCACTTAAAGTATCTTTATATATATATTAAAATATTAAAATATATATATAAATATTAATTTAAATAAATTTGGGAATGAAAAATGGCGGGAAAGGTGAAATTGGGCCAAATAATGGCGGGAAGGTGTGGATTTGGGCCAAATAATGGCGGGAAGGTGAAATTGGGCCAAATAATGGCGGGAAGGTGGATGACTGACACGTGGCTAACAGGAAGGTATAGATGACTTACAAGTGGCTGGATTTTGGTGTCTACGAGATGCCCCTTTTTGAGCTGCTTTGTGTGAAGACACAATGCGGCACAAAAACTTAAGACACCTAAAAAGCTGGATCAGACGCAACTCTCTCTCAAGACTAAAGCACAACTTTGAAGACCAAAGAATAAAAGAATATTTAAAATTTTATCAGCTTACCCCCTCAATTGGCGAGCGAGAATGGTTCTCACAAGCCAATTGGAAGAAATTCGGAAGAAAATGAACCGTTTTTGCCCCAACGGTGAAAAAAAGGGGTTGGTGTATGAACCATCTGTTTATGTCCCAACGGGGAAAGGGGTTGGTGTACAAACCAGAAAAGAATATGATTGAAGACGATATGAGTGATGTGAAAGATGGACCGTTTTATGCCCCAACGGTTATAAAGGGATTTTTGCCAAATTGTAAGTTCCATGATCATGTAAGATGAATTCCACTATAGGAAAATTAGAAATTGATAACGGATGCCCCAACTCCTGTGTGTGAGTCCATACTGTTAATGAAATTGCCTTGTTGGCGCCATTGATATGCAGAGATGAAAGATGCATGAAAAGAGTCCGAACTCGAGAGATGCTCCTAGTGATTGTATGGATAATTCCTCGGGTCGGAACCAATCAACCTAGGTAGCCTCAATCTCTAGCAAGACTCAAAATAATGATGATATTAAAGATTGTCCATGTTTAAGGCCCCATGAACTAGGCCATCAATGACAAGCTGTTGAGCAAATTAATCTTGGTATGAGGTCACTTGAAAAGTAGAATATCCAAAATTGATTTCCAATTTTCAAACAGTGAAATAGTTGATTATGATAAATGGTAGGTGTCCTTATGGTGGTTTAATCCTCTTATCGAATTGCATGGATTCAAATCGTTGCAATCGCCAAGGTGATAGAATATACCACTAGATACGAGGTTTACTTTAATTTGATTTGGCAAAAATATGCATGATGAAAGAAGAATGAATGAAATTGACGATAGATCAGAAGAATTGATGAATGTGGTTAATTTTGTGAAGGTTTTGAATATTTTTAACCCAATTTGTAAAACAATGATGAATGATGCGCTTTTTGAGCGAAATGACAAAATTTGTGTCCAAAAGCTGTTGTAACCTTCACAAAATGTTTTATTATGATAAGAAGAATGGATGAATTGAATTTGATGAAATTTGGAGGAGGTAAGCTTCAATTTTGCAAGTTTTGTTCCTTTATTCAATACTGACACCAAACGCCGGTCTGCATTTGTGGTTGGCAGAGACGCCCGTCGGTGTTTAGGCGCTCTGCAGACGCAGGACTGCGTCTGAATCCGCCATGAAATGCCCTACTGCATTTTAGGGTGCCAAAATCAGCTATTTAAACAGTTTCAGCGAGAATTTCGCTCATTTGTGCGTTCGAGCTTGAGAGAAGTGCGTCTGAGGGGTGGGTGAAGTGGAGTGAAAGGTTGTGTGGGAAAGTGAAGTACAGGGGAGCTATGGCGGAGATGGGAGCGGACGCGCCAGTGCAGCCAGCTGAGGTATTTGTTCATTTAAGCAAGTACTTATTATGTGTTTTTTTTTTTTTGGAAAAATTTGTAACAAATTTTTGTTTTGTTGTTTTGCGGCTTAGGGTGTTAGAGGCACGACACCGATTCTCCCCTATCATTCCGGGGATGAGGAGGTCGTTGTCCCAGGAGGCGGGAGATATTGGATGCGGTGGGCTAGGAGCGCCGGTTGGAGGTAGTTCGGGACCACCACTAGGTCTAGGGCTCCTACTAGGTCTCGGGGGTCCTCTTTTGATGGTTAGCTTAGTGCTTAGATGCACTCTTTATGAGCCTTGGTGCTCTATTGTATATTGTAGCCTTTTGGCATTCATTGTACGATTTGACCTTTATACATATATATATATACATGGCTTTTATTTATTTGGTGTTTTACTCTCTTTTGTGTGAATGCCTATGTTTTTGTGATGCATGTTTTTATATGTTTTAATGTTTTTGATGCATATGTGATGGAATGGAATGCAAACTTATAGATGATTAATGCGAGACTAAGTATATAACATAAAATCTTGTGTTATGAAGACTAAGTAAATGATATGTAATCTATGGATGATTAATGCAAGACTAAGTAAATGAAATATGCACTAAGAAGCACTCATACTTTTAGATAGTTAGATTTAGCCAACTGTTATCATAATTGTTTAATCGGGGGCACCGAACTTGGTGGCTTGTGAATGGATGACGTATGGAATGACATGAATATGGAAGAAGATATGGAGGGTGATATGGAAGTTGATATGGAAGACTGTTTTACAAAGACTCAAACATGCTAGTGGTATCAAACAAACTTACTAATACTGCCTAATTCAACTAGGACCAAATGTGTGTGCATGCGAGTTCATTAACCAAATCAGAAGCATGGTAGTGACTCTAGGCAATCAAAAACCTGTGTGTGTGCAAGTGTGTTCATTAACCTCATCTTGCATAAATTAGGTAACCCTGTTATGGAGAAGACCCCGAAGCTAGTTTGTCCGTATGAGCATTCAGAGGTCTCTTTTTGAGGAGAGACATGTCGCCACGCAATGAGTATACTCCATTGCCAGTCAAGCGTCTATAGCCCCGGTGAAGGTTAACTCCATAGTCCATGTTGTTTTTGACCTTTGTAAGCCTTGGGGATGACTACCTATCCGTCCGATTGGACAAGTAGTACGATCCTTACAACTTATTTGGGATCGGTGGTGTGTGAAAAATGTTCATTTCCTTAGAGCTTTGGGGAATCGGATTCTCAACCGAAGTATGATGAGAATTTTACCCTATCCTTACTACTCTGTTTATATTTATATTTTGTGATTGCTTGTGATAGTGGTAAGAACCACTATTTTATGGACTATGTTTGCATGATAGGACAAACGAGGATTACCCTTTTCACTTCAAGGCACAACCCAAGGATGGTGTTATCTCTCTTTGACACAAGATGTTTTTAAGATGTGAAAATGTGATAGGTTCAAGACCGCTTTTGAAATCATTTCCCAATACTCAAGATTTTATTTAGTGTAATTTGTGATATGGCCCTAGAGAACTTTGACATGCATTTCAAAGTTTGCTTAAAACACTAGGAATGGGTGAGTGATTGAAAACATTTTGGCAATGTAAATATGTGCAAATGGAAAATGGGTGTACGAATGACAATTCGGTTTGATGGATTTTATGAAGGTGCCCCTGATTAAGGCAACATGACTTTTGCTTGACCAAATTTTATATCCAAAAGATAGAATGGTCTCTAACATGATATGCAACTATGGCTGAAAATGAAATGTTATGGTTTTCAATGAGATGTATGCACATGAAATGCAATGTTTTTGAATGAGATGTATGCAACTAACAATGAAATGCAAATTCTTTTTATTTTATTTGTTTTTTTTTTTTTTGTTGTACAAGCCATGTATATATGTACATATAAAATTCAAACTATGCGTAGAATGCCCTCAAGTGTATAACATTAAGTGGTTCGGGTTCTTCCTCTCCCTCTAAAGCGGCAAGTCTATAAGTTCCATTGCCCACTCTTTCGGTGACCATATATGGACCTAACCAATTAGCCGCGAATTTATCTCGAAGATGCGGCAATGCATTGGTGTTTTGTTGATTCTCTTTAAGGACAAGATCTCCTACTTGAAATTCTCTTAGATGAACTTTGGCATTGTAAGCACGTTTCAATCGGTCTTGATAAACTCGCAAATGCTCTAAAGCATTGATTCATTTTTCATCTATGAGTGTGAGTTGATCAAGACGTGCTTGTCTAGCGAGTATCATCATCGATAAATTCCTGCAAAGAAATTCGCAAGGAAGGGATCTCGACGAGGCGGAGCTAAGGCTGGCGGAGACGCTAAATCTTGCTTGATGTCATCAAAGGCTTTTTGACACTCATCTGTCCATGAAAATTGTACCCCCTTTTGTAGTAGGTGGCAAAATGGCCTACATTTATCAGAAAGTTGTGCAATAAAGCGACGGATTGAATTAATCTTTCCTTGTAAACTATGCAACTCCTTCAAATTAGTTGGGGGACACATTTCCATAATGGCTTTGACCTTGTTTGGGTCCACCTCAATACCTCGTTTAGAGATAATAAAACCTAGGAGTTTGCCTGAGGTAACACCAAAGACACATTTCTTAGGCTTATCCGGATCATATGGATTATGGAGCGGGGTGAATAAGTCTTCGAAATTCATTGTCGACTTATGGAAGAAAGGATGGGCGGAATGGAAGGGAAAACCGGTGAAGACCTCGGAAGACCTGAGATGCAAAACAACATAGTTTTTTAGTTTTTTTTTTTTTTTTGTAGTGGTGAAAACCACTATTTTAGTATATACATATAATACAGGTTTGGATTATGGCTTATGGATGTGGCGGAGGGGGTGGTTCACCTCGTTCTTGTGGAAGAAACAAGCGAAAGATGGCTTCTTGGAGAGGGAACAATTGGAGATAAAACTCGTCTTGTTCAATGAGGGTAACAATTGGCGCCGACTCTTCTTGATTCATCACCATTTGACATGATGTCAAATTCTTCATAGGCTTCATCTTCGAATTCATCAGGGTGGAGGATTTCTTCTTACGAATTAAGATTAATGCTTTGAAAAGCTCGTTCAAAAGAAGAAAGGGATGGAAGTGGTTGGTAGCCCGGACCAAAACGCTCGGTGGGTCTACGATATGGCATATCGATGCGTTCGGTTACTCCTTGCTCGTAGCGACCTAGGCCAAATTGCTGCCAATTATGTACGTGGAAATAGCGAGAGGGAAAACCCTCCATCCTTTCGATATTGGCGAGGGACTGGATGCTTAGGTTCTAGTATGGTGGTAGGACTAGAAGATGACTCTATTCCCCCATATACAAAATTAATGGAATTTGGCATAGAACCCATGTTATAAACCGATCCAATGGATAAATGTTGGTCATGTGGACGACCAAAATCTTTAACTGTTTGCACATTGAACGGTGTGATGTGGACATCTTGAATGGCATACTCACCAATACCTGCATCAGTGAGATGGACCTTGACTTGGGAGGGAGAAAGACTAGATGATGGAATAGAAGAATGTGGGATAGAAGAATTGGAAGGATTTGGTTGGGTTGATGCTTCACTAACTTGTGAAACATCAGCTGGTGATGGTTGGGAAGATGGAGGAATAATAGGTGATGTTGAAGAAGGTGTAGAAGAATGGGGTAATGACGTGGAAAGAGATGATTGGTCATGGCCACATGTGCATGTGGTCACTGATGAAGAAGAAGGAAGATTAGGAGATGAAGAAAGTGGTGAATGAGATGGAATAGCGGAAGAGGAAGATGGTTGCGATATGATGGGTAGCTCCTCGGGAATGGGAGCTTTAGAAGAAGATGGTATAGAAGAAGTAGATGGGGTCAAGAAAAGATGAGTGGATGGCAACACAATCTCATAAGGATTTGAGACATAGTTGCAATGTTTGAAGGGTTCAATGTCGAGCAGGTACACAATGAACACTGTCCCTCATATACATACTTGAGACATTGATGCCGTATAGAAGGGACACATCTCATCTCCCTAAGCCAAGGCCGTCCAAGCAATACATTGTATGCCATGGACCCTTCCAAGATGTGAAACAAGGTATGCAAAGTTCGGGCCCCTACCTCAATGGGCAAGATAACCGTGCCAACCGTGGAAGATAAAGCATCATTGAATGCTTTAAGAGTAAAAGTCGACTTTGTGATAAGGGATGGCGACGACTTTAGATGACTCAACGCCGATGTTGTAATGATATTGATTGAGGAACCGGTGTCAATTAAGACTCTCTTGAATGGCTTGTGATCGATCTTGGCCATGATATGCGGTGGAGGATCTATACTTTACGTTGACATAGGTTTGATTTCAAAATCATAGAAAGTGATGGAGGGCTCCATGCATGTTTGAATACTCCCCACAAAGTTGTTGAAGGCATTAGTATCTTGAGTTTGAAGCTCGATTGACTTCAAAATTTCCATTAATGCCTCTCTATGCGGGGGAGATTGTTGAATGAGGTCATAGATCGATAACTTGGCAGAAGCCATTTTTAAACTGGTAGTTAATCGGCTACTCAATGACATGATGGGTCGTTGGCGTTGAGTAGAATGATTTAGCGGTTGTTGAGAAGTACTAGCACGTCGTTGGGTCACTTGTTACCGAGGTGGAGTGGGGGTTTGTACAGGTGGTTGTGGTTCAGCCTGATTTGGTTGGTTCGCCCTTTGACCCCGGGTTACTACGTTAATAGTACCCACAAAACCTTGGTATTGTTGTACATGGTTGACTTGATTAGGAGGAGTTACCTGAGTTACTCCCCCTGAAGTTGTTGGAGCTTCCTCCCGATGTGGAAGGGGTGTTTGAAATACACCAAGATTTTGATTTTGTTGGGCTAAGGGGCTATCCAATTTAATGGCTCCAATCTCAATAAGATCTTGGATCACATGTTTGAAAGTTGTACAATTATTGATATCGTGTCCATTTTGCCTATGATAAGGACAAAATAGGTACTCCTTGTAATACTTCCCCCTTCTAGATGGTTCTAAAGGTTTAAACTCAGGTAAAGTTAAGCTGATTTGTGCTATATAACTTGTTGAATATGACCGCATATGGTTCATCTAAAGGTGTGAATTGTCGCTTGGGACGATTTTTTTGCCAAGGTCGAGTTTCCATGGTTGGCCCGGTATTGGGAGGCTGGTTGAGTAGGGGCGGGTACCGCATGATAAGCAATTGGTTGCGGTTGACTTTGCATTACTTGTTGTTGTTGAGCCATTACGGGCTGACTCGCCACCACTTGATTAACTTGGTTAACATTTGAGGTTGTACTAGCCTGTGTTTGTTTGTTTTGGCCATAATTATTATTTCGTTGTTGGCCCTTTTGTTGCCATTCTTTTCTACGGGGTTTTAAAACACCCTCTTGGACTTTAATGTCTTCTATGATACTTGCTTGGGCCAAAGCCTCTTCAAAAGTCTTTATTGTTGTAATTGGAGTAACCAAGAGATAGGTTTTAGACAACTGTGGGTGAACATTTTGGTTAACTCCTCCATTGGTAGGGAGAATGGCAGTTTATTAATGATAGCCCTCCAACGGTTTCCAAAGTCATAAACGGTCTCATCGTCATGTTGCTTGAGCTTGTATAAGTCGGACAATGAAACTTTCCTTTGTACATTTAGGGAGAATCGTTCTAAAAATAGATTAATCAATTGCTCGTAAGCATAAATGCTATGGTGAGGTAAATGATTGTACCATTGTACAACATCTCCTCCTAATGTATGAGGAAAAGTTCTGAGCATAAGAGCGTCATTATTTTGGATTCTAAAGCGAGCATGCATGAATGAGCTCACATGTTCATGAGGATCCTCAGTTCCTCAAAATTTGTCAAACTTCGGTAATGTGAAATCAGTCGGATATGGCGGTGAAGGTACCGAAGGATGAATTGGTTGATTGATCAACGACCTTAGCGTAGGTTTTTGACTAGATGAGCCAGGCATGTTGAGCATAAGGTTGTCAATCTGTTGTTGCATAGCATGGAGTCGAGAATCTTCATGAAAATTTTGATTCGTTTGATGATTATGATGATGCAATGGAGGAGTGGAAAAATGATGAGATGGGATGAAATTGCCTGGATTAGGCGGTGTGGAATGGACAGGTTGTTGGTATGGATGATACCGGAAAGAAGGTGATTGGGGTGAATGATGAACTGGATTGGGTTGGGAGAAAGGTGGGGTAGGAATGGACACCACCGAAGATTGGGGTACCCAGGTGGGGCTCGAGCTAAGAAAAGGTTGGTTGGGTAGAAATTGGTTGGGGTGTAGGATTTACTACGACGGGTGGTTGAGCATTTTGTTGTTGTTGTTGCTTGAAGCAACTTGTCGAGGTACTCCCTAACCTTATTAATCTCTAACCCAAGGGAGGTGGGATGATTGGATGAAGGTGGAGGGCAGGCTGCCATGGTAGTCATAGGAGACTGCGTAGCAGGGGCAATGAAGGTGGGTGAAGTAGGCGGTACACGGGAAGAAGCGATGAGCTGTGCCCCGGGTAGGGTGAAACCATAAATGGTTTGGGAAGAAGAGGGTTGAAATTGGTCATGGCTAGAGGAGGTTCCACCGGCCTCATAGAGAGAATTGGTGTACACCGGGGTAAATGGAGGAGAAAGTGGTCGGGAAGACACTACATTTGTCTCCAAAGGAGGACAATTGAGCATCTGGGAAGATGTTGGAGATGAAGTCGGCTGAGCAGATACAACATTAGCCTCAAAAAAAGGGTTAGTGTAGACCTGAGTGAAACCAGCGGGTATGGTTGATGCAATATCCTGCTGAAAAATAGAATCTTGCATAGGGGAATCTTGGATTGGCTCAAGGACATAACCGGTGCCATCTCTTAAGTGAGTTTGCACTTGGGCCATATCAATGTGGGTAATATGAGAGGAATTGTCTTCCTCCATGGGCATGGCCATGCGATAGACGGTAGAAGGACGTGAAAGACCTGCGGGCGAACCTGCACGAAATTCACTAGGATAAGTGGTCATGTTGGTGGTGGGGATGTTATGTGAATTATTCATTTGATTATTTAGATTTAACACTTTAGATTGATTCCTTGTTAAGACCATAAAGCAATAAATCTAAACAAATTCAGAAAAGAAGAATGCAAAACTTAAATGATAAATTTACACTAAAGAAATTATCAGAAAACAGTCACAACCTAGGTTTCAACCAATATGTCTTACCTGCGGTTAATTAATTATTTTCTGATCTTAATCTGCAGTAAATTTTAAGTGTCCGGTTTATGAGTTTTGCATGTGATCTAATCTTGAATTATTCACAAAAAAGGTAAAAACTATGGCTAGGAAAGGACAACGAGATTCTTCCTGGTGATGAAATCCAGCAAGTTTGCTCGGGGGTGACCTATGGTGTCTAAGGCAGAAGTTTAATGGATGGAGATGAATTCCACCGTCACTAAACTTCAAGCAATACCAGTGATGAAATCCGAGATATTCTTGTTTTAAATGCAATATGAAATGCGGTGAATTTTATTTTAAGTGTTTTAGTTGTCTAATGTATACATACAAAGCTATAAATCAAAAGTTCTAATGATCTAAGCAAGAGGCCACTGAAAATATGCCATTTCCTCCGAAGAAGTGGAGTACACCGTTTAAAACCCCCTGCCTACCAATGATATCGGATATCAAAGGAGCAACCGGAAGGTTCGTCCACTTCTCTGCTGGAATCACCCAATGGCGGGAGTACTATTGACATCCAATCAATAGTCCTACTTAGATAACTAAAACAGATAATTCGTAGCTATTCTAATATGCAGCTAGGTATGCAAATTTTTTTTTTATGCAAGCAACAACCAATAATGCAATGCAAAAAAATGTAACTAAAAATAACTATTCTTTTCCAGATTACTTAGTTTTTGTTCATTTTAAAGCAATGATCTGAAAAAGAAACAGAATATAGCAGAAAAACCAAAAACGTAAAAAGTACAGCACTTACTTGGAAGCCTACGCTTTTCTATAAAGCGCCTTCAAACGCCCAAGGGAGTCCGCACGAGTGAAACGCACCTCTGCGTTTCGGATTGGACTTCCGGACGCCGCTGCGTATCTGCTGCATTTTTTGCAAACTCCTCGAAACCCTAGTTCATCTGAACAACGAATTTCATGATTTCGGAACCTGCAAAATAAAACAAAAATAGGAATAGATCGGTAAAGCAAGTATTAAAAACATGAAACCCTAGGGGTCCCACCGTGATCGCCATTTGTAGATTAAAGATACAACGCCAAACAAAAGATAAAGAAATCACGATAAAAAGTAATGCGAAACACAGTTGTACAAAACAAACGATTTTTATTAATCAATGGAGTTTAGAAACTCCTTTTGAGTACAACGGGGCTCGTAACCCTTTTCGTGATACAAGATTACAATTTGTGCTAGGGTTCTCCGAAACCCTAGGCGGCACAATATGGTGGCGTCTCCGAAGAATGTATCCTTAACCTCAACAGAATGAGTGGGCTTCGTTGTATCCTTTGGCTCGGACCACTCCAGCTTAAGCAGCTGCTATCATCCAATCAAATCTGCCATTAAAATCCTGCACACATTAAAACTACAAAAAGGTTAGAAACTAGTAAGAGGGCTCCATTGTGTGAGCCCTCAAAAATAGTCTAAAACCCTAGAAATGAAATAAATAGAATGCAGAATCTAACGGCGGATTAATACATAAAAATATTACTTGCTTTAGAATCTATACCTCTTTTTCTGTTAACGCGGCGAGACCAGGGGCACACGGAAGTGATGTAGCTGTCAAATCGGCTACGGAAGGCGCCCTGGTGCGATCGCTGAACGCCCGCGTGCTTCGGATCGGGGTTGCAGACGTCGGTCTGCGTCTGTGGCTACGGGTAAACGCCCGCGGGCACTTGCGACAAGAATGGGGGATTCTACAGAATGTTGCAGAAGGGATGGCGGCGAAGTTGGCGACGGATGCGGCGATGGATGCGACGAAAAGGGGACGGCGATGGATGGGTAGGTTTAGCTGAAGAAGATATAGATAGCGATAGATAACAAAAGAGAGATAGTAAAAGAGATAGGGTTTGAGCCATCAAGGTGACTCAATTTATAATCTACTCTTAGGGCACACTTTAGGGTTTTAACGACACTTTGAACGTGTGGCTAAGATTAAAGTGGATCCAAGGGTAGAGAATAAATCTAGGTTGTGAAACGGATTAAGATGGATGGACGGATGAGATTAAATGAAGGATGGACGGCTCAGATTAAATCACTTAAAGTATCTTTATATATATATTAAAATATATTAAAATATTAAAATATATATATAAATATTAATTTAAATAAATTTGGGAATGAAAAATGGCGGGAAAGGTGAAATTGGGCCAAATAATGGCGGGAAGTGTGGATTTGGGCCAAATAATGGTAGGAAGGTGTGGATTTGGGCCAAATAATGGCGGGAAGGTGGATGACTGACACATGGCTAACAGGAAGGTATAGATGACTTACAAGTGGCTGGATTTTAGTGTCTACAGAAGTACCTATGGTGTCTTCAGTAATCCTGCAAAACCCTAAATAAAAGTACTTATAAGCTACAAGCAGCTCAACATAAGATCAGTTAGATACATCATCATAAATATATTCATCCTAGCATATATGAATATCCAAAGATGATAACAAAACTGATCTAACAAATAGTGAACTATAAGTCATCACAAAAATATGCCAAGCCATACTTATAGTCACATGCTATATAGTTGATCAAAACATATCATGATCAAAGTTGCATAAAGCAGACAAGGAGTACCACGATAATGCAAACTCTAAAGTATCATGTACAAAATTTGCATAAGGTATATGAAAATAATAAAGTGTGCACACCGGTTGCATAAAGCCAACCATAAAATATCATGTACAAAAGTAGCATAAATGCTAACAAGAAATTACCATGGTAAACCAATTGCATAATGCCAACTACATAAAAACATGTACAAAGTTGCAAAAGGCAATTGCATCATATACCATAATTGCACAATGCCATATACAAAGTAACATGTACAAAAGTTGCACAAGGCAAACAAGAAAGTACCATGTTCAAAAGAGATGCAAAAAGCAATTATACCTCCAAATATAAACTCATATATATAGCACAAAACACCTCATAAGGATGATGACACAAGTGTAACTACACTTCATTCCCCCTTGAGGACAACTTCACCAAACCAAGTGAGTCCCTCGACTTACAAAACTGCTCCTTGGGAAGAGGTTTGGTGAAAAAATCAATAGAATTAGAATATGATGGACAATACTCCAATTGAATAGTCCCATCCAATACCTTCTCTCTAATAAAGTGGGCTTGGATTTCAAAATGCTTTGTCCTTTGATGCATTACATGATTTTTAGCCAAGGCAAATACCTGATTGATTATCGAAGAGCAAACGTGAAGGTCCAAATTGCTCTGATACCAAATGTGAGACAAGAAAAGTCTCCCCAAGATCGAAGAATGTTCCACAAGATCAATCACACACAAAAGAGGAAAACCCACAACACCAATATTAAGTGGTAAAACCCTACTTAAAATGAAGAAGGGAAACATCCACTATGAAGCTCACTATATTACTCATTTGATTCAACAATACAAGAATGCTTCAATGTTATGCAACAATATGCATCAACATGATATTAAAACACAAGTCAATATGACAAGATATGTTTATATGTAGTAGAAAACACCCCTATTTAAAGAGAAGATTTTCTACTACAACCCTAAATCTTATCACAATCTAATCTTGAGATGTGTGACAAGTGGCATCTATCAAATATTAGAAAGTGCTTAGTTACTTTCTAATCTTATCACAATATAATATTTGAGATGTGTGATAAGTGGCATCTATCAAATATTATAAAGTGATTAGTTACTTTCTAATATTTTCTAGAAAAGGGGAAATAATTTTTTCCCACAAATTAAATATTCCTAGCACCCTTATTTGATTTATTAATTGGGTGGGAATATTTTTACATAAAATAGAATTATTTTATAATTCAAACATTATTATTTAGACTTTATATTTTAGTCTAATAATAATTTACATAATGTTGCATTACATATTCCAACACTGTTGACATTGTATTGATATATTGGATTATATAATTTGAGTAAAGAAAAGTAAAAAGTGGTCTTATATTGTTCACCCCCCTCTCAGTATAAGCTTGTGTTCTTCACACTTCCTCTTCATTTACCTCATATTCTTGTTCCTTCTCCTGAGTCTCTTCATTTGTGTCCTCCTCATTATTTTCTTGCTCATCATCTTCTTGTTCTTTGTCTTCCTCAGCTACCTTTTCCTCAATATCCTTGTGTTCTGAATCTTCCTTCAAGAGCTGGGTGATATAGTACAAAGTGTTCATGGCTTTGTTCTAGGATGCTTGAGAGGGGTTTTTTATCTCCTATAATTATCAATGAATGTAGTGCAATTTAGCCATTTTTCATATGATATTGAAGCCCCTCAGTTTGCTAGATCTCCCATCAAATCTTTCTGTTTGGTTAAATCGATTAACTGAGTTACTTTATCTTGGTCAACCAAATCCTACCATGCATCCACCTCTAACTCATATTGAATCATTTAATTCATGTTGCTCTAGAGCTATTTTTAATTTAACATCAAATGTTTTTCATCCCAAAGTCCTTTGAAGCCATATTACATCATTTCCTCATTCATATCCAAAATATTTTGGAGCTTATCATCAATTTTGTTGATCAACAACCATCCCTTTTGGAGCAATCCACTTTTCTTGAGGACAAAATTGGCTGTTATTCTTGAGGTATCCATTATTTATTGGAAATAAACTTGGTCAACTTATTAAACCTAGATTTAGATAGATTGAGGAGTCTTCTGGTTTGAGGGGCTATTAGTTGTATCTGCTTGGTGATTTTTTCTAGATCCTCCTTGGTTTTTTAGAGCATATGACTGAGCTCATCCTTGTAATCGAGGATGGGTTGGATCTTAGAATATTTTTCTAGGATTTTTGACAAAATTTCTTTCCTAACTTGTTTCACCTTATCCTTGGAGAACCCTACAGCTCTAGTCTTTTCAATTTGGAGTTGTTATTGCAAATAATGTATTTGCTTTACATACCTATGATTTCGCTTCTACAACTATTGCACTTTCTCTTTGTAGTTGATCATATTTTCAAACCTATTTTACCACTTTTTAACTCTATTATCCAATACCTTATGCTCTTTCTTTTGATATTTTATTGTAGTTTCTAATCCATTAATATTTTCCTCCATATTTGCATGTTGCTCCTTATAGATGTTAGTCTTGACAAATATGGTTTCTAGACTAGCCTTGGCTATGACAAATTAATATTCCACGACCAGTTGAGACATATATTCAGTATTCTCTTCTAACCGATAATATTCCACCATCATATCTTCTTCTGGTTTATCCACTAAAGGGGTCATATTGAATTTTATCCTCTGTTTGGACATAGGATCAACCATTATTGATTTTATCACTGGGAAGCTCCCTTAGATGACAACCAATTTATTGCTCTAGAAGCTTTGTGCTCTTAGTGAAGTACTCTTGATATTTTGCAATAATACTACTGTGGTATGATTCATGAGAGTGGATGGAGTGATATTTGTAAGTAAAAAAGGGACCACCATGGATGGGATGGGATGGTGGTGATGATGATGGACTTTGTATTCATAGTGAGGGTGGCAGTTGTAATAGAAATGGTAGTTGCAAGTGATGGGGGAGTTAATGGTAGCAATATTACCACTATTTATGTGGGCAATAATGATGTGGAAAGTGAGTGAGTGGAAGTTAAAGGTGAAAATGATATTGGGATTTGTGTTGAATGGGGGGGAGATGATGGTTTTGGGATTTTAACTATATAATATGGAGATGGACTTTGGTGATAATATGAGGGTGGATGAGTTGGTGATGGTTGTGGAGAACTATGAAAAGGGGATGATATGATTTCCTCTTTTTGTACTTTAGAAGAGGAGGGAGATCTTTGTGGGGAATAATAAGGAGAAGTAGGAGGAGAGGGATTAGAAAACATACTTGAGCCTACTAAAGTAGACTGTTTGAAAATATCATCGATGCTCTATTGTCCTTCTTGCTAACTCTTATTGTTTTCTTATTGTAATAGGAATTTGTGCCACTACTTATGCTTTATACATCTTTTGTTTATTGGTGACTACCTTGTCTATTTCCCACACTGCACCCTCTACCTTCCTCTTGAATATAAGGGTTTTTTTTGTTGTTGTTGAGGAAATGATACTACAACTTTTGTAATAGGTAACTTTGTAGTTTTGGAATAGGATATAGCATTGAGGTCTATAAATTTATCTTTCATTTTCTTTTCAACCTTTGAAGGGGTATTTGCTTCTATAACTTTACGTTCAGACCTCCTCCTCCTTAGGGTGACCTCTATAGTACCAGTCTCCTTTGCAGTTGATGCAACTATTTCAATATCTCCTTCTACTAAGGAGATGTAGGAGCAGAGGCTAGGGGTGTTGATTCTTGTTGCTTCTTGGAGGTTTCAAATTTCTTACTTTTAGCCTTTCTCTTTTTGGCTTTGCTTGTTTTTGCTTTTCCCAAGCTCAACGCTAAGCTCTTCTTCTCCTTGGACTTCCAACTTGTAGAGTATTTGTCATACCTTTCCTCAAACTCAATATACATTGGCTTGGGGTATTTGGATTTTATTGAATTTATTTCTACCTTCATATTCCACCATTCCACGATTTTTCCTTCTAACCATTTATAATTCTCTTCCTTATCTTTGATTCTAGTATCACCAAGATGATGAGGCTTTCTAGTTGGATCATAATATTGCACATTCTCATAAAAATATCTCTAATGTGGAAGTGTTTCTATGGTGTTTATGTTCCATTGGAGGGGAGATTGTTCTTTATTTTTTATGTGCTTCTCTATATGTGGGTGACTTGATTTTACAAATTTAACCACTTTATATCCATGAAACTCTTTAATCCTTTATACAAATAAATCATCTGGATCATATCTCCATATCTAATGAAGCTGATAGAGACCTAACCTTTCAAGGGTTTTATTAATTTGCTCATATTGTCCCCTCCTCCATACAGTAATTCCACCTTCCTTAAAAGCATAAGTAACTATCATATTTATTTTATGCCCAAAGGCAAATTTGTAATTTATATAGTCTACCTACCTACGATGTGTGACATAGTGGGGTAACATGAATGGATTCTCTATAAAATAGTATAGCCTTATGATTGTTCCCTCAGTAAAGATATACTGGTCTCCCTAATCAACCCCTTTGAATCTTATTTTCTTTTCTATATCCAAAGCTAACCTAGGGAAACTACCATACATGATCTAAAATGTGGGTCCTAGAAACTTCAAGTTGAAGGTATAATATGATTCTACCCTACTTAGCACTCTGGTCCAATAATAAACTGGTAAGGGATGTCCCTCAACATCTTTATCCAAAAACAATATCTAGGGGTTATCATTTCTAGTAGCACTGAGGAACATCCAAGTTAAATTTGAACTATGCTTGAATACAAAGTTCTCTTCCTCACTTTTCATGGCCACCAATTTTTCATGCATTATATTAACAAGGAACATAGGACAACTGAATTATTAAGTGAAATTAATTGTACAGTGTTTCCCTTCCTTTATATTTCCATGCTCCTATATCATTCTCCAAGTTTCACCAACACTAGATTCTAGTACAGGGTTGCAACAATGCACAAAATAACCTATAATATTCCATAGAAACACACACATCAACATTCATCCATAAATCACCATTCATCATTATTAGAATCGTACACAATAATTCACAACCATAATTATACTCATTTATGTATATGGATTCAATTACAGTATAGAAAATCTATCAATATAATTGCAATAACTCAAATAATAAACAACTAAAAAGTACTAGCTATTTACTCTGGAAACCAGACCTACAAATTTGAAAATGAGGACTTATATAATGTTGCCTAGGCCATTCCAAAGTAGTTCCTAAGGCAATTTGTTATTTAAAATTGCCAATATACAACTGAATACATTAATTTGGCTTTTTACTAAGTTTAACACCTTAGTTAGAAAATCTATACGCAATTTCACTCTGAAATTACATTTCCCTTGCATTTGGGTGAATTGTAGTGCACCTTGTACAATTTTCCATTCTAGTTGTATGGTTTTACCCCTTACTGTATGATTTACAAAACTTGGGTAAACTGTCACTTGTGTCAAAACTGTCAAAATTGAGCAAATCCCTTTGATCACTTCTTCTTCTTCTAGGAGGTGGATTTTTTGCCTACATCATTTATGAGGAGAATCATAGAGTTGCAAGCATCATTGTAAACACTAGGAGAAAAGGTATTTGATGAAACCATAGTTCCAACAATTTTGAGATTACTCCCATAAAAGTAAAATATTTTTGTGACAACATTAAATATTATTGAGCAAACACCAAGCTTTGAAATGTTGGTGAATCTACTTTACAAAGTAGAGGTCTCATATACAACATATGAACAAGAATAGTTACTATTTACATGTCAAAGAAGGAAGCAACCATTCAAAAGAGATATAAGACCTCCATGTGCTTCCAACAAAGATATTGTTTTTAAATATATTAGAATCAGATAAATGATCCCCTACTAGTGGAATATACATTTTGGTGTTTGAAATGCAATATGTAGTGGTCAACTACTAGTCCCTCACATGAATACTAGATTCTAGGCTAGATAATAATGCTAACATGGAGAACAATTTAGGATATACGAATTGATCAGTGGCAATTGGGGTTGGTGGTAGGGTTTCTCGAGACTTTATGGTTTTGAATTTACTGTACACCTAGGTCCTAAAATGGTTTCCATTTTGACTATGGTTTTTTAGGGTATAATACTTAGCTTGTTTCATTGGGCTAAATTATTTGGGAGTCACAGGGGGTTGTCCTATTGAAAATAAGTCTCAACAAGATTTCTCAGTTATGTGAAATAAGACCTCACCCTGGGTCGTCCTTACTAACATAGTTAAGGGGTCAAAACTTGGCTATGGTCAAAATTTACTCTGGGTAAGGATGCACTACATCAAAAATATAATAAGCTAGCAAAGAGTACGTAGCACCAATACCTTGATCCAGGAGAGGTTCACCCTTGAAGAACTTGACTTCAAACCCCCTCCTGATTTGGTCCCTAGTTATGTACATCATATTTGTGTCCATGACTGCTTCCATATTGTTAGTGTAATTTGGCTTCTCAACATTGCTATGCTAAATAGCTTGCCTTTCCATAGTGGATGCCATTTTAGAGAAATTTTTAGCAGATAGTTATTTTCTAAATATGCAATAATTTTGCTCAACAATGCTCTGGTTCTTTAGCCAAACTTGTTTGAAATGATTGCTCTTTGAATTTTATCATTTAAATAGGTCTCTAGTGTGAGTCTAAGATTCAATTAACCTTAGATTAATATTAGGCCAAAGGTAATAAATGACACGAAAAATACAAAGCCAAAAATATTCATTAAAATAACCAGATGATAAATACATTAACATAAACCTTATATAGGTTTAGAACATGCGTAATAATAGGAAAGGGAAGGTGGAGGAAGATCGGGGAGTTTAGAGAGAACGGAGGAGTAGGAAGTGGAGTGGGAGGTGGCAGCGAGCATGGGGAGAGGAAGGGAGTGGAGTGATAAGGGAAAATGGACGGCAGGAAGGGAGGAAGGAGAATGGAGGGATAAGGAGAAAATAAAGGAAAGGGAGAAAGAAAAATCATGCCGACCATCCGACAAAATTAGCCGACAAAAGGTAAGCGTGTTCACACTGTGCTTAGAAAAACTAGTTTTTTCTAAGCCTGTTTCAAGCTAAGTCCTGTTCACACTTGCAACATTCTCCCCCTTAAAGTTGAGAGAACTGACTATACAGTCTCTCAGCTTTACAAATTGAGCTTTAGCCAGCGCCTTGGTGAAGATGTCAGCGACGTTCTCCAAAGTGTGGCAATAGTGAAGCTCAACAATATCAGTTTCCACCATATCTCGGATGAAGTGGTACTTCATATCAAAATGCTTTGATCTACTATGGTGGACAGGATTGTATGCCAACTGAATGGCACTGATGTTGTCACAGAATATTTGAGTTGGACCACTTTGCTGCTCTCCAATCTCTTCTAATACCTTTCGGAGCCATAGAGCTTGAGTACTAGCATGAGTAACCGCTATATACTCAGCTTCTGTTGAAGATAGTGCTACTACTATCTGCTTCTTGGAACTCCAAGTTATTAGGCCCGAACCAAGACTAAAATAGTTACCCGATGTGGATTTTCTATCATCAATATTGCTGCCCCAATCACTATCACTAAAGCCTTCAAGCTTGATAGTATCACTTTTGTAGTACTGGATTCCAAAATCCAATGTACCCTTCACATATCTCAAAATCCTTTTAGCTGCCTGCAAATGCAGCTCAGATGGATTAGACATAAATCTAGAAACAAGAGATACAACATACTGAATGTCTGGTCTGGTGTTGGCGAGAAACATCAAACTCCCAACAATGCTTCTGAAAGTGGTCACATCAACTTTCGGTGCTCCATCATCCTTGCTTAATTGGATCCCATGTCCAATTGGAGTTGCAACTGATTTGCAATGCTCCATAGCAAACTTTTGAATCATATCACGAGCATACTTAAGTTGACAGATGAAGATCCCTGTATCTGTCTGATGTACTTCCATTCCAAGAAAGTATTTCATCAAGCCAAGATCCTTCATCTCAAATTCCTGCATCATGGAGTGCTTGAACTCCATGTTAACTTTTTCATTACTACCCATAAAAATGAGATCATCCACATACAAACAAACTATGAGGATGTCATTTCCTTGATTCAGGTAGTAGAGCGTGGGTTCATTTTTGCTTCGATGAACCCATAATCTTTAAAGTACCCATCAATGCGTGAGTACCAAGCTCTCGGTGCACGCTTGAGACCATAAAGAGCCTTCTTCAGTTTGTAAACAAGATGTTCCTTGTCTTTCTCTTCAAATCCCTGTGGTTGCTCAACATACACTTCTTCTATCAAGTAACCATTTAGAAATGCACTCTTTACATCCATGTGTTGGACTGTCCATCCCTTGTGTGCAGCTAAGGCAAGAACTATTCTGATAGTCTCCTGTCTGGCTACAGGAGCAAAAGTCTCTTCATAATCAATTCCATATTTTTGAGTAAATCCCTTTGCAACTAATCTCGCCTTGTGCCTCTCAATGCTACCATCAGCATTAAACTTGGTCTTGTAGACCCACTTACATCCAACACGTTTCTTTCCTTTAGGAAGCTTCACCAGATCCCAAGTGTCATTGTTTTTTATAGAGGTGATCTCCTCTTTCATGGCATCTTGCCAAATATTTTGAGTACAAGCCTTCTCATAACTAGAAGGTTCAAGTTGTGTATTAGTTAACAAAGCATAGTTAACTAAATCTCCCCTAGGTTCCTCCTGGGAAACATCATCACCATACAAGTGCATATTTTCTAATCTTTGTAGAACATAATTCATTTCACTAGCTTGACTCCTAGTGTATCTTTTTGAAAAATTCTTATCCAACATCTGATATGATGGATGATTCTATAGAGTTCTCTTACCTCTGGATGGAGAATCGATGTCCATTGGTGAGGAACTTACTGATCTCTGTGGAGAAGGACTTGGTGAAGAAGTTGAATCAAAAGATGAACCTGGATCTCTGGGAGGAGACTGCTTACTTTTTTGTGGTGTCTGTTGTTGCACCTGCTGAGAACCTACATCACTAGATTCATCATCACTGAAAATCTGAGGCTTACCCCATTCTCCCCCTTCATCAAAAATCACATCCCTGGAAAGCACAAACTTTCTAGTCCGGGGATTGTAGAGTCTGTAAGCTTTTGTATTCTCACAATATCCTACAAAGATGCATGCCTGACTCTTTGGATCGAGCTTCTTTCTTAGCTCATCAGGAATGTGAGAATATGCCAGTGAGCCAAACACTCTAAAATACTTAACATTTGGCTTTTTACCATACCAAGCTTGGTAAGGTGTCTGTCCTTCCAAACTTGCAGTAGGACTTCTGTTCAAGATATGTACGTTGGTCCTGGCTGCATCTGCCCAATATGAATTAGTCAAATGCTTCGTCTGAAGCATAGACCTTGCCATCTCCACAATGGTGCGATTCTTCCTCTCTGTGACACCATTCTGTTGTGGAGTGTAGGCAGCTGTGAACTGCCTCTTAATGCCATGTTGCTTACAGAAATTCAAGAACTCATTAGAGGAGTATTCTCCTCCCCTATCTGATCTAAGACATTTTACAAAATATCTACTCTCACTTTCAACTCTTGTTTTGAAATCGACAAAGCATTCAAATGCTTCATCCTTATATTTCAAAAAATATATCCAACACATTCTAGTAAAATCATCAATGAAGAGTAGGAAGTAAGAGTTGTTACCAAGACTCTTGGTCTGCATCGGACCACAGATGTCTGTATGCACTAGCTGGAGTGGATAGCTGGCCCGCCATGCTTGTCCATGAGGAAATTTTGATCTGGCATGCTTCCCAAGAGCACACCCTTCACAGACTTCCTTACTATCCTGAACCTTAGGAAGTCCGGTTACCATCGCTTGTGAAGTTAGCATTTTCAAACTAGCTGAATTCAAATGACCATATCTCAAGTGCCATAGGACACTTGGATTGGAAATAGCAACATTTGCTAACTTATCTCCCCTTGGCTGGCCAAACTTTAAAGGAAACAATCTATTCTTTGACATTGGCACTTGTGTAATGATTCTATTACTATTATTTTTATCAAAAATAGTGCATTTACCCTCATCAAAAAGCAACTTGTAGTTCTTTTCTAACATTTGACCAACACTTAAAATATTGTGTTGAAGATGGGGTGTGTAATAGATATCACTTACATGTTTGACGCCTTCTTTAGTTGGAACTGCCATGGCTCCAATGCCTTCAAGCGCCAATGATTTATCATCTCCCAATTTGATGCTTGGATTTGTATGAGGAGTTTAGAGTAGCAAAGAGCCCTTCTTTGCCACTCATATGGTTTGAACACCCAGTGTCCAAGATCCATGTATCATTCATGTTCTGATCTGCCTGACCATAAGAGAGAAAGAGATTTGTGGCCTCTTCCTCTTCTCCAAAATTTCCAAACTGACTGCTCTGGCTGCTACTAGTTCCTTGTGAAGTCTTTGTCCAATAGTCACGAGCATAATGGCCAAGTTTGCCACAATTGTAGCAAGATTGTTTTGACTTATCTCCTCCTTTGCCTCTGCCTGATTGTTTTCCTCTATTTTGTTGTCCTCCTCTATTCTGTTGTTCACCTCTATTTGAGAATCCTCCTCTATTCTGATTTCCTCCTCTGTTAGGAGTTCCACCTCTCTGATTATTTCTGCCTCTACCTCTATTCTGTCCTCTGCCATGGCCTCTACCTCTACCTTCTTGTGAAGCAAAGGCTTTATCATCTCCTCCGTAACTTGTGGAAGGAGTTTGTTGTAACCTCTCTTCATGTGAGAGAAGTGAGCCAATTAGGGATTCAAAAGACAGAGAAGTTAGGTCTTTGGATTCTTCTATAATTATGGCAACTGAATTCCACTTAGGAAGAAGTGTCCTCAACACTTTCTTCACTATAACTTCAGGCTTTACATCTTCTCCTAAAGTGACCATCTTATCTACTACGGACTTTCACACGCATGCAGTAATCACCAACCTTTTCACTCTCTTGCATTTTAAGAGTCTCAAACTCTCGTTTCAAGGTTTGTAGTTTAACTTGTTTGACTTGGTCACTACCCCTATAACTTTCTTTTAAAGCATTCCAAGCAGATTCAACAGTTATAAAAGAAGCTATTCTAGGGAAAATACTTCTATCAAGGGCGGCTTGGATATGATAAAGGGTGGAAGAATTATTCTTCCGTGCTTCCTTTCTAGCCCTTTTATCAGCTACATTCAAAGCTGCCCATTCATAGCAGCAGTAGGTTCAGTATATCCCTCTTCAATCACATCCCAAAGACCTTTGCCTATCAAAAGAGTTTTCATTTTAATTGACCAATACTCGTAATCACCTCCATTGAACTCAGGGATTGGTAGACTAGTATTGGAAGCCATTTTAGAAAGCAAACTTTATTGCAACTTCAAACAAGTAGTACAAAGAAGTACAAAATAGATCACTGATTTACTGATTTAAATCAAATCTAGCTTTCTTAATATGCTCACTGATTTGGCGTTCTTCTTCTCGAGGATCACCCAAAACTGGAAAGGTGAAATTGTCTGCTTCGTCGTCACTAATTATAATGACTTCTGGTGCTGCTGCTGGTTCATAACTTCGTTTGAGAACATTTCATTCTTCAGTTGCAGGTTTCACCTCCACTGGTTCTTCTTCCTCTTCTTCTTCTTCTTCTTCTTTTCTTCTTCTTCTTCTTCTGGTTCTGAATCAGGAGAGCGTGGTGTATAGCTCTCACTTGTTTCTACTTCAGGCACTACAGGTGTATAACTGTCACTTGATTGTCCTTCAGGTACTATTTCAACCGTCTCGGATTCAACTATCCTTTGCCCGAAGATATTATCTTTAGAATCTGCCTCGTAGCCAGAATCTGGTTTCCTCAGATGAGCAATTACTTGATTCTCTAATTGGCAAAACACTGTATGAAGTCCATACCGCTGGACTTTCCCGTCAAAGGAATCAGGAGTCTCTCTTCTCAAAAGAGAGAGTAATGCATTATAGCATCCGGTTGACCGGATCATCTACCCAGAATCACACCGTATGAACTGGGTTACAACTTAGTATGATGCCAAAAAAAAACTTTTTATATCAAAATATCTTTGCACCCTTTTATTTTTATTTTTAAATTTCTAAAATTTGTTTTAATAAAGACTTTTAAAAAAAAATTAACAATTTCCTATATATATTTTTAATTATTATTTTTAAATGAAATGGATATTTAAAAAACAATAATAAAAAAAACATATATAGAAATTATAATTTTTTAAAAAAACTTAAAAAAAAAACAAATAATAAAAATTTAATTAAAAAATTTAACCTCTTTTTTTTAAACCCCCGCTGGGATTCGAACTGGTAACCTCCGCTGTCTACCCGACGATCTTAGCCGCTGCACCACGCAGCTTCAGATGGTAGCAAGGAACAAAAACAAATATTAAACCTCCAAAAATCGTGAAGTCACAAAAAAAATAAAAAATTTTACCCCGACGGGATTCGACCCCGGGTCTCTGCTCTGCAAGGCGGGGAACTTCACCGCTAGGCCACGCTAGACGGACAGTACAAAGGAGGAAGGAGGTTATACTTAAAATCCTTTGCTAATTTTTTTTTTTTTTTTAAATAGTCCCACATTCAGTGGGCAACAAGCGTTTCAAGGCTTTATCAAAGCCTGCGAACGCTGTTAGGTCGATTGCCTTCGGGCAATCGATCCGCCAACCTTTTGCCCGTAAGACGACCAACCGACTTCCACCACGTGGCACACCCGGAGCACTCGTCCACGTCAGCCAGCCACGTCAGCAGTCGTCCACGTCAGCCAGCCACGTCAGCACTTGTCCACGTCAGCCAGCCACGTCAGCACTCGTCCACGTCAGCTCTGCCACGTCAGCGTCCAGTCAGCTCTCGGTCAGCCTCGATCCACGTGCTGCCAGCTCCATCGCCATGTCAGCCTACTGTCAGATCCTCGGGATCTATGTGACCGCCTCTTCGCCGCTCCTCGAGATCCGTGCGCTCCTCGGGATCCGTGCGACAGCCACTCCGTCGCTCCTCGAGATCCGTGCGATAGCTTCTCCGTCGCTCCTCGGGATCCATGCGCTTTGGCTTCCATGCCTTACCTCGGCCCTCGGGATCCGTGCCCCTCAGCTCTGATACCAGTGTGAGTCTAAGATTCAATTAACCTTAGATTAACATTAGGCCAAAGGTAATAAATGACACAAAAAATACAAAGCCAAAAATATTCATTAAAATAACCAGACGATAAATACATTAACATAAACCTTATATAGGTTTAGAACATGCGTAATAATAGGAAAGGGAAGGTGGAGGAAGATCGGGGAGTTTAGAGAGAACGGAGGAGTAGGAAGTGGAGTGGGAGGTGGCAACGAGCGTGGGGAGAGGAAGGGAGTGGAGTGATAAGGGAAAATGGACGGCAGGAAGGGAGGAAGGAGAATGGAGGGATAAGGAGAAAATAAAGGAAAGGGAGAAAGAAAAATCATGCCGACCATCCGACAAAATTAGCCGACAAAAGGTAAGCGTGTTCACACTGTGCTTAGAAAAACTAGTTTTTTCTAAGCCTGTTTCAAGCTAAGTCCTGTTCACACTTGCAACATCTAGGCACTCCTCCACCATGAATTAAGAAGAATGGGTAGTTACTTTCCATGAATTCAAATGATTGAATCAGATGTTGTGAAGCATGGCTTATAAGTGAAATATGCATCATTGATTGGATAGAATTCGTAGCACATGGTAGAAAACCATCTATTGGCACACTTTTCAAGGTGCATTTACTCCTTCATTTTCATAGTGGAATTTAACCCTTAGTGGATTTCCTCATTACACTTTAGTCCTCAAAATTTTTCTCATGAAGGCTCAAAGTTATTTTAGGGTGTTTCCCTTGAAATTCCGCTCCTCAAATTTTTGCTATGGCAACTTTGACTGAGTTGACCACAAAATTTAATGTTGCACTCATTTTGTAAGTTGGTGAAAAGGTTCTTCTACATTTGAAAATTCCATTGGACTCAAAATTCTGGTCCTCAGATTTTTGCTATGGCAACTTTAACTGGGTTGACCATGGATTCTAACATCACACTCATTTCATAGACTACGTAAAGGTTTTACTACCTTCAAAAAAAAAAATTGGGCTCAAAATTCCACTCCTTGAATTTCCATAGGAGCTAGTTTAATTCTTTTGATCATGAAAATTTACATTGCATTACCTCCTTGGAGAATAGAACACAATCCTTAAAACGTAATAATAAAATAACTCTTTGCTCCCATTTTTTTTTTAATTTTTTGGGATAGCACAACAAATATATAATACAAAATATGTACATATGTTCCAAAATAAGGGATTAATTATCTAAAATACATTTTGATATGATACCCATTTACTGGAATGGGCTATATCTTCCCCTCATCATATTGAATTTGAAAGGCATTACTCTTCTATACTTTAATGATTTTGAAGGGTCCTTCCCAGAAGGAATCAAATTTTTGGTGGTTGCCTATTTTAGCCTTTTCTACATTCCACCTTAACTTTGAATCTCCTTAATTAAACTTCCTAGACATTGACTTTTTGTCAAACCACTCTTTTGTATTCATGGGGTATTTCTAGAAGTTCTCACATGCTTAAGCTCTCTATTCCTCCAGTTGCATAAGGTGCATCGACCTAGCTTCTAGTGGATTATGATCTAGCTCATAATATTTGTTGTCCCATTTTAAGATCAATATCTCAATATGAGTAGGCAGAATAGTCTCATTACCATAGATTAATGCATAAGAGGATGTCTTGATGGATCTATTGACAGTGATCCTATCTACCCATAAAAATTGGTCTAGTAATAGATTCCAACTCATTTCGTTCTCTTCTAGTGTCCTTTTTAAAATTCTAAGTAGGTTTTTGTTGGTGGATTCCACCAATCCATTCCCCTAAGGGTAATAGTTAGAAGAATTCTTTATATTTATACCATACTTGCTTGTAAATTTAATATATTTTGCACCTATGAAAGTTGGATCATTGTCACTTACTATTACTCCTGGAAGTCCAAACCTTGTGATCATACTTTCTACAAATTCAATAACTACTTCTTGGTCTGACCTCTTAGTTGGTATAGCCTTAAACTAGCTAGTAAAGTAATTAGTAGCAGTTAGAATGCATTTATGACCTACTAAGGAATTTGGTTTAATTACCCCTACAAAATTGAGCCCTTATTTCTGGAAGGGCTCTTCCACTTGGATTGGTTTGAGTGGAAATTTTGCATTCTTGGTCCTTCCCACATATCTTTAGCACTTATCACATGACCTAGTTTATTTGAAAGCATCTACAAAGATAGTGGGCCAATAGCATCCTACCCTTATTATTTTCATAGTAGCTATTATTCCTAAAAAATAACTTCCTAATAGGCCTCCATGAAATTCTTCAATGACTGTTTGTTTTGCATTATCTCCCAAGCATCTTAGCAATACTCCATATAGGTTCTTCTTGTATAATCCTTCAGGAAACAATACATACTTCAAAGCTTACAATTTTAATATTCTCCTATGTGAAGGATTGAGGACTTAGGGATATTCTCCTATTTTAAATTAGGCTATCAACTAGTCAACCCAATATGATCCTTACAAAAAACTGTCACCATGCTTAGTAGGTGTTTCCTGACAAGCTACTGTCAGTTTTGAATTTATTTTAGCTGCAAGTTCCTAGCACAGTGCCCTCCCTATGACTAACTTGGTGGGGTGAATATCTACATAATACTCTTGTATTTTAGTAATCCAACCAACTCTTTTATCCCCAAATTCTCCTTGAAGAAAAAAAATCCTCACATCAGGATGTACCACATACACAAGAGTTTTGCTTTGGACTAAGTACTACATATTTTTTTTCAAGGATTTCATCACTACAAATACTTGCCTCTCATTGAAGTTATACTTTGTTTGATACTCATGCAAATTTTAGATCCAGAAGAAAATAGGGAATTCCTCTTCATTCTCATCTTTTTGTGTGAGCACTGATGCATAGCTTTCCTCGACCTCATAGGCATACAATACAAAGTCTCTTTTGAAATCTGGAATTTCCAATAGAGGTGCAGTTGTAATTTCCTATTTTAATACTTCAAATGTTTGTTTACTTTCCACAATCCACTTGAACTCCATATTCTTCTTGAGTAACTTTGATATGGGCCTGACCACTTGAGTGAAGTCTGAGATGAATTTCCTCACAAAATCAATCTACCCAAAGAAGGAATATAGGCATTTCTTATTGGTGGGGAGGGGAAGGGCCAAAATTGATTTTATTCTATCAGGATCTATTATCATCCCTTATTTAGAGAATACATGTCCCAATAACTTTCTTTCATGGATAGCAAAGAATTATTTATTTGGATAGAGGGAGATGCTAAACTCTTTACACTTCTAGAAAACTTTCTCTAAATTCTCAAGGTGTGAATATTTCCTATGAGAAAACATAGTCATATCATAAAGGTAAATCAAAGTAATTTTTTTGATCAGCTCACCAAATTCATAGTATATGGCCCTTTGGAATGTAGCTCTTGTATTTGATAGGCCTAAAGGCATTCTCTGATAAGCAAATGTACCCCACTTGGTGGTGAAGGTTGTTTTGAAATCATCTTCAGATTTGACCCAAATCTAATTGTACCTAGAGAAGCCATCTAGCAAGGAGTAAATTTTTTCCCCTACTACCATTTACAAAATATGATCAATTTAGGGAAGAAAATAATGATATTTCAGTGATGCTCTATTCAAATTTCTAAAATCCACACATAGTCAAATATCTCTATTATTTTTTCTTACTGGAACCAAGTTAGCAACCCATGTGGAATGCTTTATTGGATAAATGATATTTACTTTAATGAGATTAAGCAATTCATGTCTCATTATTGATTTAATTTTAGGATTAGAAAACCTTTGTCTTTGTCTGAAGGATTTTGTATTAGGTTCTAGCTCAATGGTATGTTGAATGATCTTATCATATACCTTGAGGTCATCATATGACCAAGCAATAATGTCTGGATATTTTAAGCATAGTGCCTTAACTCCCTCAACTTCTTCTAAGGAATACTTTACACCAATATTTATATTATTTTTATCTTCAATTTTGATCGCATTGCATATTTTACCATCTACTTTCATAGTCTTTGACTTTTTTCCATCCTCATTATCAAAATATTTTTCCAATGTGATCAAGATTTTAGGAATGTGATTATTATTTAATTGAATGATATATTATTGATCTATGTCCTAAGAAATCTCTTCCTACACATTGGCTAAACAATCCTCTCAGACTATAAAATCAATTATCTGATCATCATTTTCAAAGACCTGCTAGAAAATTAGTCTATATGACACTACAGTTTTCAAGACTAATTTAACCCTTCCATTTGTGGTTGATACAAGGTATGAGGAAGAATTGAAATTAGATCCCTTAACTACCAAAGCATCAACTAGCACATTCTATTTTCTAGGGACAAAGTGGATATTTAGAGCATCAAATGATTCTGTAAGATCCCATAATCTATTTCTATATGTTTACTGTTGCACCTCTCTGTAACTTGGTTAACCACTAGGTCTACATCAACATAAATGTCTAACATCTTTATTTCCATATTTTATACTTGCATAAATCTCAAAAAAAAAGTTCATATTCTACAACATTGTTTGTACAAGACTAGGTTAGTCTAAAAGCAAAACTCTTCATACCTTTTGAAGGGGATTTCAACACCATACCAGCTTTGGCCCCATTTTTGCACCTTGCTCCATCAAAATGCACTGTCCAATTTTTTTACTACAAGAGAGGTTGATTGGATATGGAAGGGATATATTAGCTTCTAATAAAATAGGATAGGTACCCAGTCCTGTATCTAATAGGTTTTGGTCATATTTGAAAGGTAAATCATCTTCAATCTCTAAATCTTCTAGGATTTCTACTAACTCTAGCTCTTCCATTACTAAATTATTGTACAAATATTCTTCAATTTTTATAATATGGAAATATATAATTTTTTTTGGGGTTATCCTTATTCTCTTACCTTTGTAGGGGATCATCATACTAGAGTAGTCTAAGTACATGTTATCTCTCATATTGGCAGTGAATTATTGTAAAAACCCCAATTGTTACCACCTCATATCCACATTTTTTTCTTTTTTATATAAATACATATTTCATGAGGCAAGGTACATAATCCTGATCTAAGATAGAATCATTCCATTTGGATTGTAAGTTATCAAGGCAAATATTATCAAGATATATTGAGACTTGATCAAAGTCACTCTTGAGTAGAAGTGATCAACTTCTATGAAACCCTCATACCACTCGGATATGAGAATGCTCAAAGCGTTAGGTTTCATCCCTCATAAAATGGAAATCACCCTATATAGGTGAATGCCTTGAAGATGGAAAACCATCATAGATGAAATAACCTCAACAATGGTTATTCATAGATCTTAGATCCTACCCACATCTTCTTGATGGGGTCACTAAGATAACAAAATCACTACACATGATTAAAATTACATAATCCTTGGAATACCATCTTATTTTTTTGGTGATTGATTGTCATCCTCCCAAATGTATTGAGTTCTTGGTTTGATTATAATTAACTTAGATTAATGGTATTGTTCTATCTAGTATTGTTGTGTAGGTCCTCCATAAGTTTCCCTCTACACTATTGTAATCAATAAGAGAAAAATTTATAAACATTCATTAAACATCATATATTTGACAAAATATACTAATAAAAGAATTTTCATTACATGAACAATTTCCAAAACTTATATCACTTAACATTCGTTAGAGGTGAATATTACACTATGAAGACTTTATCTCTAATTTGCAAAGCTAGTAATCAAATACATAAAGTATTACAAATCATGGTTGATTTTCCAAAAATTATTTCAGCCTTGCATAATTACATTGGATATATATCAATACAAGCTTATTCATGATTACAGTGAGAATATCTCAAAACATAAAGTATAGTATTCAGAATTTTTGTCCGGTTCTCCTCTGATTTATCTTGAATCTTCTTGGAGTGAGAGATTATAGTGAAGGAATCAGGACAAACCGGATGCAATTTATGCCAAATGCATTACAAAAAAGCTATGCTTATCCAAATTAAATGCAATCATGCATCAAGTATTTGCCAAATGTATAACATATCTCAAGAAATCACCAAGCATGATTAAAAAATTCATTCATCATTAATATTTTTATAACAAGGATTACTTCTTAATCCCATTCATCATTCATTTGGATTAACACCAAACAAAAGGAAGAGTCTCATACCTCTTCCCAAGGAATGGACACCAATCCATCCTTCTCAAAATTGGAAAATATTCCATTTTATAAAATTCCTCAAACACATAATAATTTATTGTTTGTTTCCTAGAATTATACAAAGACTATGATTTCACTTGTTCATAAATTTTATCCTTCAAATGATGTAAAAGTTCTAATTTAAAATAACCAATATTATTGGGTTTCTTTACTATACAAAATCAATCAATGCTATGAAGACAAACTATTGTATACACAAAAAGAATTATATAATTTGCTTTATCTTCATGGATCATATTTATTGGAATTTAATGAATCAACAAAAGCCATTCCAAACTAATTTAAAACATGTTATAAGTCTTCATAAACAAAGATATGATCATTATAAATTCTTCTTGATACAATCTTTTTGAACATAATGTATATCACACACACCCATATTTTAATACATTGAACTTGAATCCCTATAGGTATTGTTTCTCAACTTATAATAAGATTATATTAATCCTATTCATAGGTCTTTTAGCATTAAATCTCTAAAATATTATATCACACCATAAAGTAATTGAACATTGCTATACTATATGCACTCTAAACCCAATGAGGATTTAAACTCTTCACACTAATCATCATGCATAAATGAAGATACATTGATAGACAATCAAGGTTTCAGTTTAATTGTTTGGCCACTTCAATAGGCAGAAAAGATGGTCGTAGATGACTTGACTACACATTGTAATCAGGAACAAATGCATAATCAATGAGGTTTACAAGTCGCATAGGAATTGCGATGTCACTCAAAATGTTTAAGCCTTAATTCATTTGATAAAATAAAAGAGTATCTCTTCAAGGAGGGAGGACGCAAACTAATTTCCATTTTATAAAAGATAAGAGTAGCCCTAAGACTCATCACAACATTCTCTAGCAATGAGGTAGATGGATTACTAGTTCCAACATAGAGATTTCTCTTGCCTAAAGGATATAAGTTAAGAAAATTTGGGGTGATTGCACAATTTCATTGAGGTTACAACCATAGCTATATGGAAAATAATCTAACATCACACAACCTAGTCACAACGACTTCACACAAGGCATTACCAACATTTTAATATGGGTTTCAAAAACCACACTATTTCATAATCGACATCACAAAATTTGATGCTCAATCAGATTATATAAAAGCTAATGAGATAAGGTACTGGTAACACAATATGTTAATTAAAAAAACACTCTATAAAATTAACACAACTTTCCTTATGTAGAGAAAATAAAAGCAATGCATGCATCATTTTAAAGGAAGGGAAAGGCATTTTTAGCTCAAGTATCCAAGATAAAACTTAGGCCATAGAAATAGTGATTTTACCAATACATGACTAAAATCGTAAGCTAAGCCATTATATATATAGGTATGCACATGAACACAAGTATCCATAAATCACAGGTCCATTTACTTTCATATTTAAATTTTATTAACAAGAACAAAACTAATCAATTTTCAACACAATTTTCCCAGAACACTCATTGAAAGAGAGTCAACCAAATAAAGTAAAATATAAAAACATGTATGATTTCATTTTACTTTATACTGGGCAAACACATAGATTATAGTGGCCAGAACCAACCTGGAATTATCTAGTAGTTTAATGCTTCCCTTGTGATCCCCTCTCCTTTATCCTCTAGCCTAATCTTCTCACATAACATAACATAGCCTCCTTTTTCTCAATCTTAATGGCAATTTATAGCTCTCTTTATTTTTGACAAGAAATATGCTTCTATAAATATATATATTTAATTTTTTGCTTTCTTTCTTTCAGAAAAGATGCATGCTTCTAAATATATATATTATTTATTTATTTTGGCTTTCTTTATTTTAGAAAATATGCTTCTAAATATATATATTTTATTTATTTTTTAATCTTCTTTTTCTCACCCCAAGTTAAAGCTTCCTTTAATATATATATATTTTAATGGAAAGGGAATCCATAGAGATAAGAGCAGAATCTTATCCACTATTTCAACCTTCCCAAAGTAGCCATGCATGTGTAGAAAAAATTGATCATTTAAATCTACAAGGTAGTTTTTTTCTCATGTTTTAGTCCAATCAAAGTTGAGCAAGTTCATAACAAAAATAATTTGCCTAATTTCCTTCTAAAATAGGGTCAACTAGATCAAATAAGCATGCTCAAAAAAATAAATCCTTTACTTTAAAAATTGCTCAATTTAAAGATTTCACAAAATCATAATAAATTGCATGATATTTTTTTCAATATTTTCTAGAATAATTTGTAAAATGCAAAAACATTATTAATGTGCATTTTCAAAGTAAAATTAAATTAAACAAATCTCATGCAAATTAATCATGAAATCAAATATAAATCATACACAAATGGCATACAAGCACTCGATGCTTGTGCCCAGTATCCCTCATCACCATTTTTATTTTTATTGGGTGGGACTTTTATAGTAATACTCAAGTAACACCGCCATCAGGGAGGTGACTAGTGATGATAGGAATATGAGATTTATCTGTTGAGTAGTCATAGTCATCATTTCCCTTCTCATATCTTGGTGGTCAGTCTTCCACCTATGATAATAAATGTTCCTACAATCAAACAATGCAACATCATTTTCTTTTGACAAATACAATGCAAATATATTAAGCATTAAACACAGCTATCATTACACAAATAACATCTTTTAAATAGTCCTCCAAGGTGGGATGTGACATAAACCCCCCCTTATATTAAACATAGTACTCTGTGTTTTCCTGCATTATTACATAAAAATCAATAAAACATAGTTTTTGGCATAATTTCCACTTTGTATAAGTGGTCCATAGTTCAACCTGTATTATTACATAGCATCATTAAAATAAATAAGGAAAGTGTCTTTTCATATATTTCACTTTTTTCCAAGTGGAATTATTTTTAGAATACTGGTCCCACTAGACCTTATAATTGTTGAAAATATGAGTAGGTTTTGTTGTCATTGATGTCAAGAAGACAACACCAACAAACAACAGTTTCAGTGAAGCAACATGAGGTCCAACATCAGTTTCAGTGAGCAGTGCAAGTAAAAGTTGCTCCGAGGTCTAAGGAAAAATGATATTATAATATGCTATTCAAAGTGGCAAAATGAGGTCTAAAGAGCAACAGGGAGGCCCAATAAATATAATATTATAATATTTTATTATAATATTAGAGGTCAAAGGTTGAGACCTAAAGGTTAAATTAATTATAAATTACTTATAATAATTTCATTATAAATTAATTTATAATTTAATTTGATTAACTCTAAAGAGTTATTAAATTAATTATAAGTTAATTATAATTTAATTATAAGTTAGTTTATAACTTAATTTAATAAACCCTAGAGTTAGGGTTATAAAGGGCATATGCAAAATGCCAATGTCATAATCCATTTCCTTCGTCGACGTTAATAAGTTACAAAGAATGGGTATAAATACCCAAGCCTCTAATGCTTAAACTAGCATCCATGATTTTTAATTATCTCCTAAGAAAAAGAATTGTGTGTGCAATTTTCATAAGCGAAGAAGAGGGAAGAAGTCCCCGTTGACCTTTTTCGGTAGTTAGCAAAGGAATAAAACGCACAAGGCATGAAGGCCTTATCACCATCTAGCCAGGTGGGCTAGCGGTAAGAGGAAGCACCTTGGGAACATGAGGTTCCATTTTTGAATGACAACAAGGTTGATTGCATGGTGTTTTGGGTGCCAACATTGCCAAAGCTTTTTGCTTTGGGTGTTGAACTTTTTTTTTGGTAAGTTAAAAATTTTATTGAAAAAAAAGGGGGCATTTGAAAGGCACCCCAATGCCTTGTACAATAGTGGATCAAAATGAAAAACACTAGAGGAACTCAAAAATGAACATGACAAAGAGGTAAAAAACCTGCAACAACAAAAAGGAATACATCCTCTGACAGAAAGGAACAAAAATATACAGGCCTACAACTAGCTAAACCAAACCAGAAAAAAACCTCCAAACTGAAGGAACAAGAGAAAAGAAGGAAAGAGACAGCGGTAGGTGGGTCCACCTCCACGCTTAGAGGAGAGCATCATTTTGCATAGGTGAAGTGACAGTGCCCTCCAATATGGTATACTTCACTTCATACTTCGGAGTTTCCTTTGGGTTTTCTTTTAGAACATCAATGTAGGCTTCCTTTGCAATCTCAACCATGTCCTCTTCTTTGGAATCACCCTTGGCATCAGAAGGTACCTCAGCAACAAAAATAGTAGGAATATCCTCAAACGTATCACAAAATAATAGGAAACTGAGAGCTTGGAGTTGTTCCTTAAGCTTTGAAATTGCTTTTCCAATAGTCATGTGAGTTGTTTCCAGATGATAAATTGTAGCAGAGGTTGCATGGATGATAAGTTTATGGAGGTAATTTTCAACCAAATCAGACGAATTGGAATGATCCTTTATAGGTTTTACAGACATGGAATTAGGGGTTTCAACAATATCTTTAAGCTTTAGTCTCTAGGAACATTAAACAGGCGTATTTTCAACCTTAGTATTTTTTTCTATGTTGAAATCAGAATGATGTTTTTCATTCTTATCCTTCCTCTTAGGTCTAGAATTTTTAGGACTAGGGGTTGAGGAAGAATTTTCTTCATCAGACTCTGGGGTGGGGATGTTTTCTTTGGGGAACTTCAGGAGGAGGTATCTATACAGGGACTTTGAAAATCCCTTGATGATAGGGAAAACTCTCTTCCTTTTTAGATCGAGTGGAAATTATGGTGTAATCTATGGACCAATAGAGGGTAGTAGGAATGTTCATCATTTTGGCTTTGCAAAAATAATTTATGTAAGCTAATGAAAGCAAAATAGCTAGGATTTGGTATTATCAGCGATAAGGTATTGCATGATAGGTTTGAGAATTTATTTCCAGGGAGTAGAGAGATGATGATGATATAGACCTTTCTTGAACATCTTGTGAATTACCGATATCTTCTTAAAATATGTCAGCTCCGCATACCAATTATGTTTGTTCCTCCTAATCACCTTGTTATCCAGAGGTTGTCCTGTCAAATCCACTAGTAGCTCAATAGTAATTTGGAACTCCACACCATGAATGGTAACTAGGCCCTTGTCCCAAGATGTAGCAAAAGCTTTCATCACCTCCTCATCAACACAAGAAAACATCTTAAATAAATTAGTAAGTCCACCTTTGTCCTTCAATATATCTTTGGCAATGGATTCTAGCTCAAACACCTCAGGATTAATGAAAACATGTTTTCCCTCCTTCATGGTTGTGGACAGAAAACAACGAGGAGGACAAAAGAAATGGCTAGAGATAAATAGGATAGGAAAATTAGCAGCAAACTGATAAGTAAGTAGAAAATTCAAAGGGTTATATAAAAGGGAAGTAGTATTGCAGCTTCGGGTCCTGTAGGACAACCAGTAAGGATGCTTCGAAAAGGGAAAAAACTGCCTAAAGGAAAGAGATTGGCTAGGGAAGATAACAAGGCATATTTTTAGGCATCAAACATTGTAGTAGATAATTGAGAAAATCAATGTAAAATGAAAAGGTTGACCTTTGGGGATGCTCAAAAATTGAAGCCAACAAGAGGACCTGGTGCAAGACACAAAGAGGATTGGGGAGGTCATGGAACAATGCAATAGAATAAACGATGGCAGATGGTTCTCGAGGAAGCTAGATTGTAAATATCAAAACACACGGGAGAGGTATGATTAAAAATCATGCTTGGATTTATCTTGGGATTCCAAAAGGAATCGATTATCAAGAAATAAGTGCAAGCATGAATAAAGGTGGCGGGTAATTTAAAATTAAAACACAAGGGGTCATGTGTCCAAATTTCAAGGTAAGGCATAGCCCTTGATGAAAAAGACAACAAAAGTATTAGGACATGAACCCAATGCTTCACATGGAAGGAGTATCAAGCAATGAACTGAATGAGGTTTTCAAGGTTCAACATGATTAATATTATTTTGATCATGCTTGACAAGCTCAACAACCTCTAGAGGAAGAATGTCAATCCATGTCAACAATCCTAGGGTGTTTGCTTCAATATTTTCCAATCTATTAGAAACAAATTTGGCCTCCCTAAAAGCATGTTGAACAATGGTGTTATGCTACTAACAGAGGATTTGTTTACTTTCTTCCACAATTGTTCTAATCCTCCAACTGCTAGGTTTGGAAGTTTTTAGATAATTGATAATATTTAGAGAATCTCCTTCCACAATGATGTTCCTTGGAATATTTTGGATGAATTGGAGGCCTCTCCAAACAGCATTGACTTCAACAGAATGATTGGAAAAGATGCCCAAAGGTTCATATTAAGCAAAAATGGAATTTCCAAGGCGATCACAAAGAATTCCTCTGGCTCCAGTATTGCTAGGATTTCCTTTAGCTACTCCATAAAAGTTAAGCTTGACCCAACCAACTGGAGGAGGATGCCATTTGATGTTGGTTCTCGAAGTTGAAGGATTGAAAGGTATTGAAGTATCAAGGAAGATATTGCAAGAATTGAGGATGGCTTTCTCGAATGGAGGACAAGGAAAATGATCAAAAGGGGCTATATGGAAATTCTCCTTGGCATAGAAGATGATTTTATGAGCAATAAGATAAACATTCAAGGCTTTTTTGTCAAATATTCTTCTATTGCGCTCAAGCCAAATTTTCCACAGGTAATATTGTAAGCAAAGTTTCCAAAGTCCTTTAAGCACAGGATTCTTGAAAGGATTGGGCCACTGAAGGAACAACTCAACAATGGAAGGAGGATGGGCCCAAACCATTTGGAAATTTAGAAAAATCTTATCACCATTCTTGAAAAGGGGTAAAACAAAAAAATATGAGAGGTTGATTCCAAATCAGAGAGATAGAGATAGCATCTGTTAGGAAGAGGAATACCCCTTTTTATTAGGTTTTCTATTGTAAGGATATGATCTTGAATGCAAAGCCAAGAAAAGATGGTAATCTTGGAAATCAGGTACTTGATTCAAACCAACTTAAATGAAATAGGAGTTTCAAGATGATTGAGATAAAGCAAATACGATGATTTGATAGAAAATTCTCCAGAATCAGTAAGTTCCCAAATTGGACGGTCCTTAGGATCACCAACTGGAATTTTAATGGAAGATAATTCATCTTGCAAATAAGAAATTTCATCCTCATAATTCGGGACATCAAGTCTTTTCTATCTCATGATTTTGTTGCTAAAAGAAATAAAATTAGCCACTAAAGGACCAACCAGATATTTAGTTATGTTGGTAATCTTTGAAGCATAGGAATTTGAATAAGAGGACTATCACCAAGCCACTTGTCCTCCCAAAATAAAATGGATTTTCCATTCCGAAGTTTCCATCGAATCCTTTTTTGCAAAAGGAAGTGATATTTAGAGATGGATTTCCAGAAAATAAACCCAGCTACGGGGACCTCACCATAGAGAAATTTAGAGTCCTCAAGATATTTCCTTCTCATGATCTTAACCCAGTCAACATTTTCATTGAAAATGAGTCTCTAGGCTTGCTTAGCAAGGAGGGAGAGATTGAGAAGAAAAACCCTTCTATGTCCTAAACCTCGCTGGTCTTTGGGTTTACACACTTTGTCCCAAGCAACTAAATGAAATCTGTGTCTATTTTCAAACCCTATCCAAAGAAAGTGTTTTTAAATTTTTTTAATTTTTTGGTAAACACTTGTAGGAGCTTTAAACAATGAAAGGAAATAGATAGGAATACTTTTAAGGCAGGCCATGGTGAGGATTTCCATTTTTTTGGGTGTCAAAATTGAATACAAAGTTTTGTGGGTGCTTTTGCCTTCCATGTGAGCACTTAGCTCATGCGGCTTGGTTGTCGTCGCTAAGGTGCTAGGAGGCATTGTGTTGTGGGATCAAATCCCATCGGGTGCAAGTTGTGAGGTAATAAATTTTGCAATAAATTAATTTGTGCTTCTAAGGTTGAATGGTGTATTTGTGAGCTTAGGGAGATATAAGGTGGATAAAATTAAATAATTTTTATTTAATTATTTTATGGTTGAGTAGTTTAAAGAGTGGAGTTATAAGGTTTAATAAAAGATTTATTTTTATGTGTTTTGGTGAATGCTTATTTTAAAGGAGTAATAAGGTGTATTTGAGTTTAATTATTTTTGTAATTGTGAGATATCTTGAGGGAGAGTTAGAGTGATATTTTTGTCATCTAACCTTGTGATTGGCAAAAGGAGTGGTTGTGATTGAGATAGGTGTTTAAAGGTCAAATCATATTCAAACAAGAGGTAAGGGCACATTATCCTTGAGAGTGATTGTTGGATGTTATGAATGCTAAGTTGGAGTGAAAAGGGTTGTTTTTGTGAGCATTGATTGAGAGTGATGGTTAAAGGTTTTCTGAGTGAAAGTTTGCTATAAAACCTTGTTTGATAAGCATTGTTGAGAAAGTCTTTACATACTTGATTGGTGAATGCTTGAGTGAGAACTTGTGAACTATCTTGAATGCAAAGATCATGAGTATCATTGTTATGTGAATGTGAGAACATCTTGAGTTGTGATTGAAGTTCCATTGTGAGATTTATTGAGAGCATTGAATGAAACATTGGCTTAGGGTTTTGCAAGCAAGTTGGTTTCATTGATTGAGTTGTTTGAGCTATAGTGATTGGAAAGTGTTGGAGTGATAGTTCAAGTTATATGAAATATTTATTCTATATTCTAAATTGATTTGAAAGAGAAATTGAAAGTGATTGAGTATGTGAAACATATTGAGTCTCTAACCATTCTCTATATGTTTCTAAGATTTGCAAAGTGAAATTGAAAGTGATTGAGTATTTGAGTGTGTGAAACATATTGAGTCTCTAACCATTCTCTATATGTTTCTAAAGTTGAACAAAAGGGTTTGAAAGTGATTGAGTGATTGTTGTGAGTGAGTAACATATTGAGTCTCTAACCATTCTCTATGTGTTACTGTGATATCTGAGTGAAAACTTGTTCATACAAGTGAAAGAGGTTTTCTGTGATAGATTGAGTTGAGTTGAGTTAGCAAGTTTGCAATTGTGTTGAAAATATTTTGTGAAAGCTAGTGGTAGATTTGAGTAAGTCCTAGAGGGGACTTAAGGATAAATTTGTGTGAGCTTTTGTGGAAGCTTACAAAGATAGATTTGTAGTGAGGCTTGTTGAGTAGATGGACAAGCTCTAGAATTGACTTGAAGAGAGATTGGATAAGTTCTAGTGAGGACTTGTTGAGCATATTTGAGGTAAGTCTTAGAGAAGACTTGAGAGTAGATTGGACAAGTTCTAGTGAGGACTTGTTGAGCAGATTTGAGGCAAGTCTTAGAGAAGACTTGAGAGCAGATTGGACAAGTTCTTGAGAGGACTTATGGACATATTTGAGATAGGTCTTTGAGAAGACTTGAGAGCTGAGTTGATTGATTTGTTCAAACCTTGAGTTAAGGTTTGAGATAGATCTAGTAGAGGTGATTGATCAAGCTTTGTGGTAAAGCTTGAAGATAGATTGAGGATAGATTTTGGTGCAGATATGAGGATAGCTTTGTACCAAACCAAGGATAGATATTGAGCAGGTTTTGTGCTAGACCAAAGGACTGAGTTTAGTACAAAATAAGATAGAGAACGAGTATATTTGTGCTAGATCGAAGGACTGTGTTTAGTGCAGATTTGAGATAGAGATTGATCAAATATTTGGAGGTGACAAAGCAAAGGATAGTAGTCTCTAGTGGGTAGAGATCCATTAGCTAGGACAAAGAGGATAGAGGTCTTCAGTGGAGAGAGATCCACATCCCAGGGTAGTGGAGGTAGTTGTCATCTAGAGGTTTGCCATCCAGAGCAAAGGAGAAGGAGTTCTCCTATGGATAGAGATCCATGAACCAATAGATTAGGGGATTGGTGTCTCCTTTGGATAGAGGTCCATAAACATTGTAATAGGGAAAGGTTTTCCAAAGAGATTTTTTGAGAAAATTTTAGTGAAATATTTTCTCCGTGGAGTAGCCCACATTAGGTGAACCACATTAAATTGGTGTCTCTATTGTGTGTGGTGATTTGTGCATTGCTTTGATTACTATTGTTGATATTGCCATTGATATATTACATAATTAATATTGGGAAAGAAAAGTAAAAAGTGGTCTTATACTATTCACCCCCTCTCAGTATGAGCTTGTGTTCTTCAATTGGTATTAGAGCGGGTTCCTTCGGAAGAGTTTAACAACTTGAAGAAAAATCTTACAAGAACACAAATGGATTCTAAGGATAATTCAACACCAATTTTTGATGGAAGTGATTATGTATTCTAGAGCATGAGAATGAAGATTCACCTAATGGAACTTGGGAATGAAATATGGGAAGTAATTGAAAATGGATACACTCCACCAACTACTCCACCTATAGACAAAGATGGTAAGATCCTATATCACTACAATTCAAGAGCAATGAATGCAATTTTAAGAGGTTTGCATAGAACAAAGTTTGTAAAGGTTATGCAATACAAATCTGTAAAGGAAATTTGGGATAAGTTGCAAGGCATATATGAAGGAGATAAAAAGGTCAAAAAGGTAAAATTGAGAAATCTCAAGGGAAAATTTGAAGAGCTAAAAATGAAGGATGAGGAAAGTATTAGTGCTTATCTACTTCGTGTAGCTCTATGCAAGGGCTTGGACTTGAAGATCAAGAATCTGATGTTTGTGATAAGATCCTAAGGTCACTCCCAAAAATATTTAGTGAAAAGATATCAGCTATAGAGGAATCAAAATATGGTGATATTTTGATAAGAGATGAATTACTTGGCATCCTCACAACTTTTGATATAAGGACAAAAGAGGAACCTAATATCTAGAAATAAGCAACCTTCAAAGTCACTAAGAAGACAAAGGGTAAGAATTCAGATTCAAGCAATGAGGTATCAAGTGATGAAGAAGCAAATTATGGCAGAAGGAACAAGGATCCAAGAAAGTTTAAAGGTACAAAATCTATTAGATGTTTCAATTGTGGAAAGTATGGTCACTATGCATCTAATTTTCAAGAAGCTAGAAATAGTAATGATGAAGAAAAATAGGATCATAAGAACAGGGAAACATAAAGACATAGGTACCAAAAGAAAAGTAGGGATGGACAAGGCAAGCAAGGAAATAAGTTCTTCCAAAGGCAGAAGAGGAGTTTCTATGCAGATAAAGCAAGTAAGTACTCAAGTGATAGTGATGGAAGTTCCTCAGAAAATGATGAAGTATTGTTTCTAACAAAAGAAAAGGAAGTAGTTGAGAAAAAATCACCAATAATCCTCAAGTGTTTTAGATGTGGTAATTTTGGTCATATTAAGATAGTTGTATAAGAAGTGGTTTTAATTTTAGTGATGATGAATATGAAAATAAACTTGAAGGACCTGAAGAGAATCTACTCATAGCAATATAATATTAAGGAGGTGATCCTATAGAAGACAAATAAAAAAATAATGGAGATGATTCCAAAGGCAAAGAAATAGAGGAAGAATCAGAAATAGGAGAAGTTGATCTTGTAGGTGAGCTTACTTCTTCTCTTGATGCATTATGGAAAGAAAGAAAGCAGAATGAAAAACTCACACTTCAATTTGATGAAGAGAAAGGAAGGCTTATAGAGGATCTAAATAAGTCAATGGCTAAGACAAAAAGATTCAAGGAGAATTTAGAAGCTAAGGTTCTAGAATGTGAGAAACTAGAACAGGAAGTAGCTTCACTAAGGATGGAAGTGAAAGTATCTAAGGATAAGCTACACAGGTTTGGGAAGAGCTCAAAAACAATAGATAAGATTATAAAGGGACAAATATGATCAACAAATAAAATAGGACTTGGGTTTGAATAGGAACAAAGGAAACAAGGAGAGGAGTTAATCTCAAGTTTTGAAGTAGAAGAAACTTTAGAAGAAGAAAGTGAAAGGGAGAGTGAGACTTCTGAGGATGAATTGGACAATATGAAGTTCAACAGGAAGAGGAACAATGCACAAAGAAAGAACAAATGGAACAAGAACCAGCACAAGACAGAAGAGACTCAAAGACCAATGAGATCAAGGCAAGGAAATTTCAATGGATGATGCTTCTCATATCATAAGTTTGGGCACAAGGCTTCATAGTGAAGGACATAGGGAAGATAGGAATATGGAAACTTCAGGAACAGACAACTTTTTCAAGGGTATTGCTACTCTTGTAATCAGTTTGGTCACAAGGTAATGAATTGCAAGGTTCATGATAGGAATAGATATGGCTTCACCAGGAGAAATCCCAAGATATTTGCACCTCCAAGGAATAATAATATTAAGTGTTATAAGTGAAACAATGATGGGCATATAGAAAAATGGTGTAGAGAAAAAATTCTACATGTAAGAAGGAACAAGAATAGTTAGAGGAATCAGAAGGATCAGTTGAGGAAGAAAGCGGACAAAGGCAAAGATCAGTGCTTGATGGGAGTAGAAATACTTCCACCCCAGAATTAACCACCTCAAGAGGAGGTGGGGGAGGGGCTAAGCTAAGAGACTCATTCTTAGCCCCGAGCCCCAAAGGTGATCCTTTGCCATTGATGTCAAAGGGGGAGAGATTTGAGTAAGGGGGAGAGCATTGAGTCGGGGGAGTAGTTTCCTAGGGGGAGCATAACAAAAAAGGTTAAGGAAATGATAAAAGGTAATTGGGTTGCCATCAATGACAAAGGGGGAGATTTTTGGAAATATGAGAAGGTTTTGTTGTCATTGATTTCAAGAAGTCAGCACCAATGAACGTCAGTTTTAGTGAGTAGCATCAGGTCCACATCAGTTTAGTCAAGTAATCAAGAACAAAAGAAAGTTTCCTCCCAGGTGGACAGATGAGGTTTAAAGGGCAAAAGGAAGGCCCAAGAAAAATAATATTATAATAATTTATTATAATATTAAATATTCAAGAGCCAAAGAGTTAATTAATTATAATAGTTTTATTATAATTAAATTTATAAATTAATTTAATTAACTTTTAAAGTTATTAAGTTAATTATAAATTTATTATAATTTAATTATAAGTTAATTTATAAATTAATTAATTAAGTTAACCCTAAAGCTAGGGTTATAAAGGGCATATGCAAAACACCAACATCATAATCCATTTTCTCTGCCAACATTAATAAGTTCCAAAGAATGAGTATAAATACCCAAGCCTCTAAGGCTTAAAATATCACCTACAAATTTTAAATATCTCCTCAGCAAAATAATTGTGTGCATAATTTTTGTAAGTGAAGATGAGGGAAGAAGTCCCCATTGACTATTTTTTAGTAGTTAGCAAAAAAATAAAAGGAATAAGGCACGAAGGCCTTGTCACCATCTAGCCAGGTGGACTAGCGGTAAAAGGAAGCACCTTGGGAATGTGAGGTTCCATGTTCAACTCGTAGTAGGGTTGATTGCATTGTGTTTTGGGTATCAACATTGCCAAATATTTTTGCTTTGGGTTTCGAAGATGAAGATAAAGCACCATGGGTGCTTTTTCCTTCCACATGAGTGCTTATCTCACACGACTTGACTATCACGGCTAAGGCGCTAGGAGGTGTTGTATTGTGGGATCGAATCTTACCAGGTGTACGTTGTGAGGTAATAAATTTTGCTATAATAAATTTGTGCTTCTAAGGTTGAATGGTGTATTTGTGAGCTTAGGGAGATATAAGGTGGATAAAATTAAATATTTTTTTATTTAATGGTTGAGTAGTTTAAAGAGTGGAGTTATAAGGTTTAATAAAAGATTTATTTTTATGTGTTTTGGTGAATGCTTGTTTTAAAGGAGTAATAAGGTGTATTTGAGTTTAATTATTTTTGTAATTGTGAGATATCTTGAGGGAGAGTTAGAGTGATATTTTTGTCATCTAACCTTGTGATTGGCAAAGAAAGTGGTTATGATTAAAACAAGTGTTTGAGGTCAAATCATCTTCAAACAAGAGGTAAGGGCACATTATCCTTGAGAGTGTTTGTTGAATGTTATGAATGCCAAGTTGGAGTAAAAAGGGTTGTTTTTATGAGCATTGTTGAGAGTGATTGATAAAGGTTTTTATGAGTAAAATTTTACAATAAAAACCTTGTTTTATTAGCATTGTTGATCAAATCTTTACGTACTTGATTTGTGAATGGTTGAGTGAGAACTTGTGAACTATATTGAATGAAAATAACATGAGTATCACTATTATGTGAATGTGAGAACATCTTGAGTTGTAATTGAAGTTCCATTGTGAGATTTTTTGAGAATATTGAATGAAATATTGGCTTAGGGTTTTGCAAGCAATTTGGTTTCATTGATTGAGTTGATTGAGCTAGAGTGGTTGGAAAGTGTTGGAGTGATAGTTCAAGTTCTATGAAACATTTATTCCTTATTCTGAACTAAGTTGAGAAAGAAATTGAAAGTGATTGAGAGTGTGAAACATATTGAGTCTCTAACCATTCTCTATATGTTTTTGATATTTGCAAAGTGAAATTGAAAGTGATTGAGTATTTGAGTGTGTGAAACATATTGAGTCTCTAACCATTCTCTGTATGTTTCTAAAGTTGAACAAAAGGGTTTGAAAGTGATTGAGTGATTGTTGTGAAGTGAGTAACATATTGAGTCTCTAACCATTCTCTATGTGTTACTATGAGATCTGAGTGAAAACTTGTTCATACAAGTAAAAGAGGTTTTATGTGATAGATTGAGTTGAGTTGAGTAAGCAAGTTTGCAATTGTTTTGAAAATCTTTTGTGAAAGCTAGTGGCTGATTTGAGTAAGTCCTAGAGTGGTCTTAAGAACATAATTGAGAAACCTTGTGTGAAAAGATTAAGGACATATTTGTGTGAGCTTTTGTGGAATATTAAAATTGATTGGAAAAATATTGGACAAGTTCTAGTGAGGACTTGTTGAGCAGAATTGAGGCAATTTTTAGAGAAGACTTGAGAGCAGAATGGACAAGTTATTTTGAGGACTTGTTGAGAAAATTTGAGGTAAGTATTAGAGAATACTTGAGAGTAGATTGGACAAGTTATTGAAAGGACTTGTGGATAGATTTGAGATAGGTATTTGAGAAGACTTGTAAGCTGAGTTGATTGATTTTTTCAAACCTTGAGTTAAGGTTTATGATAGATCTAGTAGAGGTGACTTGTGATTTATCAAGCTTTGTGGTAAAGCTTGAAGATAGATTGAGGATAGAGTTTAGTGTAGATATGAGGATAACTTTGTACCAAAACAAAGATAGATATTGAACAGGTTTTGTGCTAGATTGAAGGATTGAGTTTAGTACAAAATGATATAGAGATCAAGTAGATTTGTGCTAGACCGAAGGACTATGTTTAGTGTAGATTTAAGATAGAGATTGAGCAGAGCTTTGGAGGTGATAGAGTAGAGGATAGTAGTATCCAATGGATAGATATCCATTAGCTATGAAAGATAGTACAAAGGTCTTTAGTGGAGAGAGATCCACATCCCAAGGTAGTGGAGGCAGTTGTCTTCTAGAGGTTCACCAACCAGAGCAAAGAAGGAGTTCTCCTATGGATAGAGATCCACAAACCATATCAGGGGATTGGTGTCTCCTTTGGATAGATATCCATAAACATTGTAATAGGGAAGGATTCCCAAAGATATTTGTTGAGGAAATTTTAGTGAAATATTTTCTCCATGGAGTAGCCCACATTGGGTGAACTACGTTAAATTGGTGTTTCTATTGTGTGTGGTCATTTTTGCATTTATTTAATTATTGTTGTTGACATTTTCATTGATATATTGCATAATTAATATTAGGAAAGAAAAGTAAAAAGTGATCTTATACTGTTCACCCCCCTCTCAGTATAATCTTGTGTTCTTCAATACTGATCAATATTATGCTTTCTCATAGTCTTGGAGTGAAACTCTACAATCTTAGTTGATTCCATTGTAATGACTAAGGGATTCACCATCATTCATGAGTAAAAGAGTGGCTTGCCCTTCCAAATTTAGACTTTCGATGGCAACGTGGATTTTGTGATTCATCATAATTTTACTTGTTCCTACACATTGTGGGTATTTTTTGCATAATGTTGTCCTTTACATGTAAAGCATCCCCCTAGAGGACCTACATGTTTCTTTCCCTTTTCCTTCACAATGGAAGATGATTCTTGTAACTTATTAGTCTCGGTTTTCTGGAGTCCCTTCCTGAAGAAAACTTGCTTTTTTTTTCAATTTTGTTCTTGCTCCCACTTCATAAAACCGAAACTCTTTCTCTTTCTTAAAATTTATCGTTTGGGTTCTAACAAAATGGCATAATTGAAAATAGGCCTCTATTATTGAAAATTGGACTCGACTTGCAATGTCCCATATTTGCACTTTTGAGCTTTCGAGTTATCTAGCAGTTGGCCCTATTGGACCAGTTGTTCCTTAAGGTCATTTACTTGATCTTTCAACTCAAAGTTCATCACAAAAAGGTCATCCACCATTATACTTAATATTTTCAACTTTCATCTAGGACTTTCATTTTGCTTTATCTTACGAGATAATTTGTCCTCTCCACTTTCTGCTTTAAGGGCCATTTATTGATATATAAATAATAGTATTAGATTATAATATTTCCTCAAGTTGTAATTCTAACTTCTATCTCATATCATTAATGTTTAAATTTATAAAAGTCACCTTTGTTCATGACTACTATTGCTAGTCTATTAATGCTATAATGAACTAGCTTACTCATGGAATAGTCACTTCTTATATAAAAACACACATTTACAACCTTCCAAAGTTTAGTCTATTGACACACAAAACATGTTGCTTTAAGAATATTTCAATGCTTAAATAGCGCAAAGCACATCTACTAAATTGAGACAAGGTAATATGATATCTTCAACCATGGTAAAGGTTCAGGTTGCAACTATCTTTGGGTGAACCATTGCTAAAAAAAATAGCAATCCACCAGAATTCATCATGGTTGAGATGTTTGGATTATTGGACAAAGGTCAAATTGTAATGAGAATTAATTAAAGAAAATATTCTTTTATATTGTCTTGTGTACTACAGTATACCAAATTTATATATAACTAGAATTTAATCCAAGAAAATCTATAGTCCGATGATGGATAGTTCTACGTCTATAATCTTTGGACTATATCGAGATATTTATCTTCTTTTAGGCCATATCTAGGGACTAAATTTCAAGTCACTTAATTCTTATTCACATGATGTTCCACTTCAAGCCATTTGGCCTAGGCAATTAACACGTTATCCAAAATTATTTGATAATCTTAAATCAAAGGATCCTTTAGCAAATATGATTCAACTTATTATCCCTCTTGTTCATATGCAATTGAAAATAAGGAGTAATTCAAGAAACATAGATGCCGAATAGTTTCCCAAAAGAGTCTAAGGTACACCGTTTAAAACCCATGGAAGGGGGGGTTGCTTAGCTCTTCCATTTTTGAATGACAGTAGATATATTCATGGGAGAAAGGTGTACCATTGTGGAAAGCATATACCTAATGTATTGTACCAATTAATAAATATTTAAAGCAAGTAAACACATAATACAAGAATTTAAAAATAAATAAAGGTTTCTTTGTATTAAAATTGATGCCAATGGATTATAATTTTATCCCTCTTAGGGATACCCAATTTGTGATACAATCAATACAATATATGTTGTCCCTCAATGGGGTTTGGTATAATCATAGGCTCTCAAAAATAAAATGAACTACTCAAGACCAAAGATAGCCTTCTTCCCCTTTGGTTGGAGGCATATGTTGTCTTGAATGCCTTGAAATTGATTAGATCCTATAAACCCTACGTTCAATAAATAACATGAAGATATTTAGTAATAAATGAGGCCTCTCTTGATGAGGCTTTGTAAATAAAATGGTAAGAAGTATCTCTAATCCTAAAATAAAGCATAAAGATAAAAAATATAATAAAGAAATGACTAATTAATGTGAAACATATAACAAAACATGGAAATCTAGTTAATCTACCATGTAATTTGCAATTAGAACATGAAATTAAGCTAACCTAGAAATATTGTTGAAAACTTAGAAATAGGATTAAATCAAGATAAATATACCTCTAATCTAGCTAATTAACCATGCAAAATTGTAAATAATACTAATCTAAGCTATATTAATCCTAATTGCATGGTTGGAAATAGAAATTTAATGCTAAAAAATAAGAAAATAGAGATCAAACATTCACCGTGGGTCTATGGCACAGTTGGCACTGTTAGCCATGGCTGATAGTTGTGGCTGAGGCAAAACTATCCTTGCTCTTGAAACTAGGGCTTAGATCTTCAATTATCTTCATTGAATTGATGATCAAGGGTCGCCTTGATGTCCTATGATGGATTAGTGGTGTGAATTATCTGAATTCATGGTGGAAGGGGCTCAAATATGGTTTCTTGATTTCCCTAGACCTCCAGGATCTCCATGGCTTGGAATGCATCCATGATTATCAAATTGGAAGCAATTTGGCTCTCCTCAATAGTGGCAGTTAGTTCCAAAAATTGGTAGAGCTTTGCTACTTGAAATTTGACACTTGATCCTGGATTTATCCCACTTTGGAGGTGGGTCTTATAGGATTCCTAGTCTTAAACTTGGCTTGATTGGGAAGCCAATATCAAGATCCAAGTAATTGTAGTAGTTGGAGGGAAAGTTATAGAGGCTTCCCCACCCAAAAACCATTTAGATTTTTCACCCAGGCTGTTGTAACTAAATATGGCTCAGCCTAGCTCTAAAACTATTATGATTCCAGCCACGACTCTTATATGTGGCCAACTCTATTATATACAGGTGTCAGTTGTGATTAACCCTGATTAGGTAAAAGCTACCTAAATTGAGTGGTTAAAACCACTGCTTCACCTTGGAATTATCCAATATATTTCATATGGTCTGTTATCATGTCCCATATGAGTAGTCACCTCGACATGACATATTTTAGGTGTCTAAAAATGCCCCTTTTGTGATGTGTTGTGATATCAGACAATGATAAGCAAAAATAGATCTCCTAAAACCATGTTGTAGGTTGAATGATGATCATTGATCTGATCAACATTAATTGCCCTGGTCCTACAAAAGGATGTGCATCCTAGAATTATTGCTTCCAACTGAGGTAAGGCTTAAATTTGCAAAGCTTTTGCAAGCTCCATGACGATCGGGTAGTCGATATTAAAGTAGTACCAATAGGTGGAGAGCTACTAACTTAACTGTCATAGTTGCTTTTTTTCCCCAACAAAGGGTAAGCTTATGATAGTTGTTGGCAATGATTTGTAAGATGAACACAATTGACAAGATCGAGTGATCTCTTGTTGAATTTTATTATGATTTTGATATTATGACTACCCCATCAAGTGATGAGTCAATGAGGGTAGGGTTTTTAATGAAGCTGTGAGTCACTTGAACCAGATGAATAATTTGAACAATTAAAGATTTTTACACTGTTGTTATTGTTTGGCAAGGCCTAATTCAGCCATGATTATAAATTTTGATAGTAATTGTACATCTCTATCCCATGGAGCAGTCTAGCCATAATGGACTTATTAGAGAATCAAGATGATAGTAATTCCAATTAGGCTTATGTTGAATCACTATGTTTGATGATATGCTAAAAATTTCATAGATGAATTGAGATGAACAACTTGTTCCCATGGAGCAATCTGGTCATTGTGGCCTTCTTCGGGAGTGAAGTGGAACATTACAATTCAATGATGACTAATTTATCCCAAATTATCTTATGGTAATTTACTCATATTATTGTATTGCATGGATCGCAAGTTGATGCAACTGCCAAGTGTATAGGGTAAATAACTGGATACGAGGCGCATTTGAATTTTGAATTATTTGAAATTTTTTTATTATTTTTGAAAATTTTGAGAATTCTAGACTGGTAGGTATTTTTATGTCCAAAATGAAACTCCTTATGGTGAGCAAATGTGTGCATTTATGACTTGAATGAAATGACCAAAGGTTTAGACTTCTTTGGATATTTTGACAATGACCAAAGTATTGGGGCGTCATTAGAGCCATTTGGGATTGAATATGGTGAAGCAAAGGGCACAACCTTTTGGAAACCTAGAAATTGATTATTAATTGATGATGGGATTGTATTATGTTGTTGTTTAGGAAGGCTTGCTATCTTGAGCTACCCCATGTTGCTTTATTGTTAAATTGCTAATTTGGGAGAAGTATGATACTGATAATGCTCTAGTTGATTCTTGCAAATATTTTTGCTTTGATTTTATGTTATGGATGCAATGATGAATGCAATTCCTACATGATGATGGTATTATGCTATATGTATGCAATGTACTGATGACATGCACTAGCTATATGATAGATTTTTGGTGAGATGCAATGATCTATATGTATATATGGACTATTATGTATGCATATAGATGCAATACTTATTGTTAAATGCATGTTAATTTGTTTTAATTGTTTATGCATTTAATTTATGTGCCATGATATGATGTATGTTGTGTATTGAAATGCATTAATTACATGATGGATGAACTAATGTAAATGAACCTATATGCTTTAATCACTTAAAACATAAGGAATGAATCTAATGTGTTTAAAAACTAATGGATGACACCACAAAATGTATAAAAATCATGAATATAAATGGTAACTCTTATCATAAAAGTTAATAATTTAAGCATCCAAATGTGAGATGAGATGATTTGTTGCTATAAGGGATTTTTGAGGTTTTCCATGGGACTCAAATACCCTAGTTGACTAATAAAAAGTTGTATAATCACTATACTAGACTTTTGCAAGATGAAATTTTTGCTATGAAATACCAAGATATTCGTTATCCCTATGTGTGCAAATGAATATATTAGATGAAACATAAGCATACCCCAATGCTATGTGGCATTAATTCAGCCCATTTTCGTAATGGAGATCCTCAAATATTCACCCGATTCTAGGTTTGGACTCAGTTAGTCTAGACCACTAGGCAATACAGGCCACCTAAAGCTAGCTCATTTTGTAAATTGCTTTGAACTACCCCAATGCCAGGTGGGATTCATTTAGACCATTGCTATATTGGGTATCACTCAATAGTTTTATAATATCGACCATTCTAGGGATTCAAGCTCACCCCCTTCTTTTCTTCAATTTTATTGGGATACTTGCTCATATATATAGTGATGAAAATCATTGTTTATTTTTATATTTTGTTTTTATTTTTCTTTTGTTTTGAGCAAGAGATTTGATTTTATTTTAGGATTTTGATCCTTTTTGTAAGCAAGGGATTTTTGGGAAGGGGGGAACTTGTCCTTTTTCCAATGATCAACACCCTAGACCATGCGCCTCAAAAGATGAGCAAGCCTAAACCTTTCACTCTAGGTGACCAAGACCACTTCGTAGTGTTCATCCTTCCTTGCCCTAATTAGGATTGTTTAATGTGTTGATTAGTGATGGAATCCTAATATGCTAAGTGCTATCAAAACTAGACCTCATCTAAAAAAGCAGATATAACTTTCTATGACATTTGAGAAGACCACTAGGTATGGCTGAATGATCAAAAAACCCTAGTATATTCTTCATAGCAATGAGAGGGGTTGTGTTAAAAAACACAATTACTCACAAAGGTGATAGAATATGATTGATCCATTATTGAAATACAAATGTGATGTCGTTCGTAAGATTACAAACACAACCTATCCTAATGCAAGTGTGATGGATGAAAATGTCTAAATACAATGCAACTAAATGAATGTATGTGCAAAATGAAATGCATAATGCAAACATTTTTGAAGTTTTAATGTTTTGCAATGTTTTTTATATTTATTTATTTTTTGATTTTTATTGATTTTTATTTTTGACCAAGGGACTTTAAACACCTTTGGAGGCTTTTGTGAATTGACCAAAGGGCTTGTGATGCCTTTGGAGCCTTTTTTGAGTTGACCAAAGGGATTAGGACACCTTTGGAGCCTTTTGTGAGTTGACCAAAGGGCTTATGATACCTTTGGAGCTTTTTGTGAGTTGACCAAAGGGCTTATGATACCTTTGGAGCTTTTTGTGAGTTGACCAAAGGGCTTATGATGCCTTTGGATCTTTTTATGTATTTTTATGGATTTTAATGTTTTCCATATTTTTTTTAATTATTATGGGGAAGGTATGCTACCTTGAATACCCCCAATGTGTGTGCCACTCAATGAAAGTGAGGGAGGTGCGATACCTCTAGAATCCTCACTTTGATTAATTGAATTTGATGTGGATTGTGGGAAGGTATGTTACCTTGAAGATCTCCAATGTGCATGTTATCCACTGAAATATAATTAGCTTACTTAGGAAGAGTAACAAAAATCAACTCTCCCAATTGAGGTGTTGAACTCTATGCATTGTAAATGTCTTGAAGAGGTAATAAAAATGACCCATATGTGGATATGGTCTTTCCACTGATAAGGTCCTGGACTATATGTTTAAAGACATAAAAATCATTAATATCATGACTCCTCATTCGGTGATAAAGGCAATTTTGTTCCCTCTTGTAAGTTTTAGACCTACCCTATATGGGTTGTACAAGGGTACATCTTGCAATGTGATTGTATTTATTTATTGTAGCTTACGAATGATGGTTGAAATCAAATTAGTTAAGGGAGTCCAAACACATTGGTTATGCTCTTAGCGAGAAAGAGGATGTTTACACCTACGAGGTGACAAATGATCTTGGGGTCACCACTGGGGAGACAAGACCTCTATTTTAGTAGGTTGAAGCACTCTGGATGAACCATCCATGGTATAAACCCCACTATCTATAAGGTCTTGGATCATCTTCTTGAATCCATGATAATTGCAAATGCCATGGCCCTCTATTCAATGATAGAGATAGTAGTGGTCCTCCCTATAACCCTTGGGTTTAGCTCTATTCAAGTCTAAAGGGTTAATTTCAGGTAAGGTGATGACCTTAGCTTCTTGTAGCTTCTAAAATTTTTAGAAATAGACTCATTTAAAGAGGTCCAAATGCGTTGCTACTATTTTGAGCTTTTAACCTACATTGAATTAGTTTGATGACCAGGTTGTTGGGCTGGCCAAGTTGGTGCTTGTCGTTTCTAAGGCTTTTCTTATGGTTGAACAGGAGGTGGTTCAACTTTAGAAGAGGGTTGCTTTTGTATTTATTGTCTCTCAAGCTGGATCAAGATATATTGCATAGCACCAATTTGTTTCTCTATTTGTACCTCTATATTATAAAGGTGATTTTGCATATACTCCAATATTGACATGACTCTCATGTGTATTTCTAGTGATTGGTTTGAAATACCATTGTCTACTAAAGGAGGTGAAAGAGTGGGTGTTAAATATCCACCAGGTAACTGTAAATCACCCATTTCCTTCATTTGAGCCAATGTGGAAGCTTCATGATAATCCACTTTGATAATTGTATCCACATGCTCATGTTTATGACTCAGTTCATGTTTTTGTTTCACTTTTTAGTTTTGAACTGTGCCAGCTTGGGTACCCCTAATTTGATGTGGGGAAAACACCTGTTCTTTATTTTGGGGAGGCACTATGAGAAATGAGTCAGGGGTGAATAATTTCAATGGTTTTGACCCCTTCGATGTGGAAGCAACATATGATTGCACCATCTCTTATTTTATCAGCTTTGGAGTCACTTGGTCCTATGGCTTAATGTTAACCGTTCCCACAAAATCATGATAAGATGCTTCAATAGTTGGATGAGTTGTAGGTGACTCTTCAACCTACTGAGGTTGTTTTTTTCCATTATGATAACTGATTTTTCCTCATGTTCAGGTGAAGAATCCAATATGGGATCAATAGGTACCGACTCGATAGGAGGTCAACCTAAATGGTCAATGGACATAATGGTAGGTGTAAACATAGTGTTTGCCTCTATATGTTGTTTGAATTTAATCTCATCCAAATGACTTGTGATCTGTGATGTGGTGGATGAATATGGTATGATATGATCTGGTTCATCCATAACCACAATAAGTTCCTCCCCTTTGATAGGAGTAAGATAGTCCTCTAATGATATGTTTGAGATAGCTATGAGCATCTCTATGGTTGCCTTCATCTATTTCGCCTTGCTTGGAGTGTCAAAAGATGGAGGTGTAATGGGTGAAACCACAGGTGATGGAGGTGGTGAAGGTTACTAGTAAATTCATTGTAAAGTTGGTGCTTTGCAAAGAATGGATTTGGATGGTAGTCCAAGTAGTCATTTTTGAGGAGTAGACACATTGGTGAACCTCATTAAATCTTGTGTTGTGTGATGCTCTTATGTTATACTTATTATATCTAGTAATTAGTTTTAATTGCTACTATATTAAGAGCTATAAATTCAAGTTTAAAGAGCTACACTGATTCACGCCCCCTCTCAGTGTCATTGTAAGACTAACAATTGGTATCAGAGCTAAGTTCCTGTATGAGCCTAACTGGCTAGGGTGATATTGGAAGTAACACAATGGTAGGTGGTGAAGGTTTCTCATAAAACAAAGCACCATTGTTTGACGGATCTAATTACACATTCTAGAGAATCAAGATACAGACATATCTCTATGCTTTGGGATACGACATCTGGGATTCAGTAGTTAGTGGATACATTATACCCATCACTCCTCCAAAAGAGGCTGACGAAAAGAAACTATTTGAAAGTAACTCAAAAGCAAAGAATGCTATCATGTGCGGATTAGAAGATAGTGAACTAGTAAAGATCATGAGCTGTAATATGGCAAAAGAGATATGGGACAAACTGAGGAGTATTCATGAAGGAGATGATAAGATCATGGAGTCCAAGTTATAGACACATCGAGCTCAGTTCGAAGCATTGAAAATGAACGACGATGAAAAAATTGAGGCATATATGCTTAGAGTTAATGGAATCATTAATGCGATCAAAGGGCTCAGCGAGGATATTGAAGACTCTATCATCGTGCAAAAAGGTACTAAGATCTCTTCCTCAAAGGTTTGATTCCAAAGTATCAGCGATAGAAGAAGCTAAAAATCTAAATTATTTTAGTATAGATGAGATGTATGGTTATTTGACTGCATATGAGATGAGGATAGGAAGATCTAAACCCTTAGACAGAGAAGCGGCTTTTAAAGCCCTTAAAAATAAAAACACAAAACAAGAGTCCGAGGAAGAAGAGACATTAGATGAAATGGAAGCAAACTTTGTTAAAAAAACTAAAAAAGGGAAAAGGAAAATACAGAGGGAAGCTACCATTTAAATGTTTCAACTATGGAGGCGTTGGTAATTTTGCAACTAAATTTCCACTTAAATAGAAGAACAAAAATGATGAAGGATCACACCAAGAAAGAAGTGATTGGATGAAGAAAACGAATTTAAGAAAAAGCAACTTCAAGAAGAAAAGTTTCATCTCCAAGAATGTCAGTTCATCAGAAGATAGCTTCGGTGAATATTCTGAAGAGGAAAAAGGTGAAGCTCTTTTCATGGCATTTGAAGAAGTAAAATCAGAAAAGGAAGGAGTGAACTACGAAGTATGTGGTGAAAACCTCGAGGTTGAAGTAGATCTAGAAGGTGAGTTGATCTCTGCACTTGAAGAGTGGAAGATAGAAAATAAAAAGAATAAGAAACTTTCAAGAAAGCTTGAGGATGCAAATGAAATCATAACTAGTTTGAAAGTATAGATAGAAGAATCCAAGAAAATCTCCAAAGATCTCAAAGTGCAAATAACCATGAAAATAGATTATTGCAGCAAGCTAGAAGAAGAGATTGTTGGTTTAAGAATGCAGCTAGAAGAGATGAATAAGAAAATTAGTTGTTATCACAAACGTGAAGAAATTTATATGAAGTTGGATAAGATCATAAATGACCAAAGGCTTGCAAGCATAAAATTTGGTCTGGGTTTCATCAAAGGAGAATCATCTAGTGGATCAAAGGCTAGAAATGTAGAATCCATAAAGAATGAAGATAAGAAATAGGTTGATCAAGGAAAAATGTCTCATGCAAAAGAAAGCAATAATGCTAGGCACGAAAGGAGAATTAACAATGATGGTTTCACCAATGTCACACATCAAAGAAGAAGAAGACCTATGGCTCCTACGGCAACATGGCAAAGACCATCACCTAGGTTCAATTATCCATTTTCTGGTTTCTATTTTAAATGCAATGGCTATGGACATAAAATCTCAGACTGCAAATATAATGTAAGACCAAGGAATTTCACCAGTAGAAATGTTTTTTCTCCTCTGATGAATTATACAGTAGAATGTTATAATTGTCATAATTTTGGGCACATTGCAAGAAATTGTAGAAGTACATTTACATCAAATCAGTTTTAGGGAAGAAAATTTCAACCAAATAGGATGAGCCAAAATAGAAAGATTCCCAGAAAACATGCACAAACTACTGATAAGGGAAATGCAAAACAAGAGCCCAAAACTACTATCAAAATGGAGTGGAAAGGAAAAGAGTGACTTAAGGAAGAAAATGAATCCTTAATCGTACAAACAACATTCAAAGCACAGAATAAATATGTACCATGGATACTTGATAGTGGATGCTCCAGTCATATGACAGGTGACAAACAAAAATTTGAGAAGTTATAGAAATATGAAGGAGGTTCAGTAAAGTTTGGAAATAATGATTGAGCTAAGATAGTTGGCAAAGGTTCAATTAAAATTAGTGACAAAAAAATTAAGTCAGAAGAAGTCTTGTTTGTGGATGGTTTGAAACATAACTTATTGAGTGTAAGTCAGATTTGTGATAAAGGTCATGAGGTAGTTTTTATGAAGCAGGGTTGTGAAGTCAGAAAAACAAACAGTGGAAAATTGATAGCAACTAGATCAAGGACTTCTGGTAACCTGTACACACTCTTAGAGAATTCAAAAGGAGCTTGTTTTTTTGGATAGGAAGAAGAAAAATGGTTGTGGCACAAGAGACTCGGGCATATCAATTTTGATAATATGGTAAAATTCATCTCAAAAATGGCAGTGAGAGATATTCCCACCATCAGCAAACCTGCAAACAACATTTGTGCTTCATGCCAAAAGGGGAAATAAACTAGAGTCACATTCAAAACAAAAGAATACTACACAAGCAAACCTTTGGAACTAATACACACTAATTTATGTGGACCCATGAGAACACAAAGCATAAATGGTGACAAATATTTTATGTTGTGCATTGATGACTATTCCAGAATGACATGGATATTTTTCTTGAAGCATAAATCGGAAGCTTTTGATATGTTCAAGATTTTCAAAAACCAGGTTGAGAATGAAACAAGAAATAGGATCAAATGTTTAAGATCGGATAGAGGAGGAGAATTCATTTCAGAGGAGTTTGCAGAGTACTATGAAAAATACGGTATTAGGAGACAGTTCTCAGCAGCCAGGACACCTCAGCAAAATGGTGTGGTAGAAAGAAAGAACAATATAGTGCAAGAAATGGCATGGAATATGTTGGTTGAAAGTAGAGTAGCAGATAGATTTTGGAAGGAAGCAATCCATACTGCGGTGTATATCCAAAATAGGTACATGCTGAGAACTCATGAAAGCAAAAATCCTTATGAATTGTGGTTCAAAAAAAGGGCAAGAACAATATACCTCAATTTTTTTGGCAGCAAGTGCTATATCAAAAGAACTGAAGATAATCTTGGTAAGTTTGAAGATAGAGCAGATGAATGTATTTTTGTTGGTTATTCATCAAAAAGCAAAGCTTACAAATGCTACAACAAGAGGCTAAAGAAAATTGTGGACAATGTTGATGTTAAATTTGATGAAGATATAGAACGAGTAATTAGATTTGAAACGAACTACCCAATTTATGAAGAGGTTATTGAAGGAGATGTGGAAAACAAAATGGAAAAGATACAAAAAATTGACTCAGATGATTTAAGTTGTGATTCAGAAGTGGAAGAAAATAAGAAATTCAAAACAGGCAGCTGGTAGAAAAATCATCCTAAAGAGCAAATAATTGGAGACCCCAAAGTTGGTGTTCAGACGAGAAGAAGAGTAGTAAGTAACTACTCTCTATTATCCAGATTTGAGCCCAAAAATGTTACTGACGCAAGCAAATATGAAATTTGGATGAAGGCAATAAATGAATAATTAGATCAGATTGAGAAAAACAAAACTTGGGAGTTAGTACCTAGACCTGCAAATAAAAATATAATCGGCACTAAATGGATTTTTTGAAACAAATTGAATGAAGACGGACGGGTAGTCAGAAATAAAGCAAGATTGGTATGTAAGGGTTATGCACAAGTTGAAGGCATTGACTTTGAGGAAACTTTTGCACCAGTAGCTAGACTAGAGGCAATTAGAATGTTTCGGCTTTAGCAAGTCTACAAGAATTTCAAAGTTTATCAAATGGATGTGAAATCAGCGTTTTTGAATGGGAAACTTGAAGAAGAGGTTTATATTGAGCAACCAGATGGTTTCCAACTTGGTGATGATCCAAACTTGGTTTGCAAGTTGAAGAAAGATTTATATGGATTAAAACAGGTGCCTCGAGCATGGTATGCAAGGTTAGACAACTATCTCACTCAACAAAGGTTTAAGAAAGTTATGGTGGATAGTAATTTGTATGTCAAAACAGAAAATGGGCATCTTATTGTTCTTGTTGTATACATAGATGATATCATATTTGGCAGCAACAAATATGAGTCGTGTAAATATTTAGCAAATAAGATGCAAAAAGAATTTGAAATGTCAATGATTGGTGAACTGTCGTATTTCCTCGGGTTGCAAGTTAATCAAAGTAAGAAGGGCATATTTATTTCTCAAGTTAAATATGTAAAAGAGATGTTAAAAAAGTTCACAATGGAGGATTGTAAGCCAGTTAGCACTCCCATGACGATAGGCTGCAAGTTGAGCAAGGATGACAAATCTCCACCTGTTGATCAAACCATGTACAGATCTATGATTGGAAGATTACTGTACCTAAAAGCTACCAGACCAGATATTTTGTAGGCAGTATGCATGGTAGCATGATTTCAGGCTAATCCCGAGGAGACTCATGTGACAGCAGTGAAGAGGATTCTTCGATACCTCAAGGGTACTATGGAGTATGGGTTATGGTATCTAAAAGGTAAAGACTTCACCCTTATTTCATATTCAGATGCAGATTGGGCAGGATGTGTAGATGACGAAAAGAGTACCAATGGAGGTGCATTCTATCTTGGAGACAGATTGGTCGCATGGCACAGTAAGAAACAAGAGTCAAATTCTTTATCGACAGCAGAGGCATAATATATTGTAGCAACATGTTGTATGCAGGTATTGTGGATGAAACAAACCTTGAAAGATCTTGGTATTAACTTCAGTGAGCCAATATTAGTTAAGTGTGATAACACCAGTGCCATTAACATCTCCAAGAACCTAGTTAAGTGTGATAACACTATCAAGTATCACTTTTTGAAGGAGAAAGTTGCAGAAGGTGAGGTTAAGTTGGATTTTGTTCCAACTACAGAGCAAGTAGCAGATATCTTCACAAAACCATTGCCCAAGGAATTTTTTGGGTACCTTCACAATAATTTGGGAGTGGTCACACTTCCCAAGAATTGACTAGCTACATGGATCACATTCTTAGGGGGAGCATTTAAGTATTTGATTATCTTTTTGCTCATGTTCATGATTTTTGCTAAGTGTAATAAATTGTGTCTGAGAATGTTGTGCATGGACTCAGGGGGATTCTGCAGTAGCCCTTTGGTATTATTGTCAAAGGGGGAGAAGAGTTACAGGAAATTGCATGTGTTGCCAACAATTCCAAAGGGGGAGATTGTTGAGCAAGGTGCAGCAAAAGTATTGTCATTGTTGTCAACACAGTCAGGTAGATCTGATGATGCAGTGGATAGGGATTTCAAAAGCTATTTAGATGCAGAATATAGGATCTCAAAGGTTACTCAGAGTATGTACAGTTATTTTCCAAGAAGACCGAAGTGCCCCATTTGCAAAATATCAAAGAAAAAGACAAGTAAGAAAAGTGTCACGATATCGTGACATATACAGCAGACAGGGAAAAACTATCATGATTTTGTGACATGTTGGAAGAGAGAGAAAAAGCAAGAAAAACTGTCATGATTTTGTGACATGTTGGAAGAGAAAAAGGCAAGTGGAAAAACTATCATGATTTCGTGACATGTTGGAAGAGAAAAAGGCAAGTGGAAAAACTGTCACGATTTCGCGACATGTTGGAAGAGAAAAATGCAAGTGGAAAAATTGTCATGATTTCATGACATGTTGGAAGAAAAAGAGAAAGCAAGAAGTGTCACGATTTCATGACAAGTTCGAAGAGAGAGAAAGCAAGTTTGAAAAGTGTCATGATTTTGCGACATGTTGGAAGAAAAAGAGAAAGCAAGAAGAAGTGTCACGATTTCACGACAAGTTCGAAGAGAGAGAAAGCAAGTTTGAAAAGTGTCACGATTTCGTGACATGTTGCATTATCGTGACAAAAGAAAGAGAGGAAGCGTACAGAAGTAGAACTATCATGATTTTGTGACAAAAGTAGAAAGCAAGACTTTGAAGGCCGAAGTGTCACAATTTTGCGACAAAAGCAAAGAAGTGAAGTACGAAAGCAGAAGTGTCGCTATTTCATGAAAAAAGTAGAGAAGAAGACTCTGAAGGCAGAAGTGTCATGATTTCGTGACAAAAACAGAAAGGAAGACTTCGAATGCAGAAGTGTCATGATTTTGTGACAAAAGCAAATAAGTGAAGTACGAAAGCAGAAGTGTCATAATTTCACGACAAAAGCAGAGAAGAAGACTTCGAAGGCAAAAGTGTCGTGATTTCATGAAAAAAGTAGAAAGCAAGACTTCAAAAGCAGAAGTGTTGCAATTTCATGACATGTCACAGTTTCACGAGTCAAAAAGGACAGGAAGGTAGAGAAGCAAAAGTGTTGTGATATCACGACATGTCGCATTTTTGTGACTCAAGAAGGGCAGGCAGGCAAAATAACAAAAGTGTCACGATATCGCGCAATGTCGCATTTTCACGACAAAAGAATAGAGAAAGTGTATGGAGGTGAAAGTGTCGCGATATCGTGACATGTTGTATTTTCATGAGCCAAAGCTAAGAGAAAGAGCAAGGAGAAAAAGTGTCGCGATATCACGACATGTTGTATTTTCACGGGCCAAAGCTAAGAGAAAGAGCAAGGAGAAAAAGTGTCGCGATATCACGACATGTTGTATTTTTGGGGCCAAAGCAAGGAGAAAGAGAGAGAAAGCGAAAGTGTCATGATATCGTGACATGTTGTATTTTTGTGGTTGAGTTGAAGCCAACGAAGACCGATGACAATCGACTAAAATTAGGGTTCATAGTTGTCATGAAAGCCGACTAAGATTAGGGTTTACAATCGACTAAGATTAGGGTTTTCATCATAAGAATTCTATTATAAAAGGAGGGTTGTTTGAAGAATTGAGAAGTTGTTGAAGTGTGCGAAGTTTGATCGTAGTGAAAAGAGAGAAGAGTGTGCGAAAGGGAGTAGACGATCATGAAAGTCGATTGTAACGAAGTAGAGTGTGCAAAGTGATTGCGTAGAGAAAGAAAAGTGCACAGAGAGCGCAAAGGCAAAGAAAGACCAGTAAGGATCTTGCAAAAACAAAGGTATCTTTCTATCAATATTATATATTCAAAATTTAAGTCCAGGTTGCAGCCTGGCATTAGGGGTTAGTGCTCCTTCTAGTAGGTACTAGTAAATCAGGGGTTGGTGCTCCTTTCTATTGGTGCAGATAAATAAGGGGTTGGTGCTCCTTCTAGTAGGTGCTAGTAAATTGATTATAAAGTTTGTGCTTTGCAAAGGCTGGATTTGGATGGTAGTCCAAGTAGTCATTTTTGAGGAGTAGCCACATTGGTGAACCTTTTTAAATCTTGTGTTGTGTGATGCTCTTGTGTTATACTTGTTGTATCTAGTAATTAGTTTTAATTGCTACTGTATTAAGAGCTATAAATTCAAGTTTAAAGAGCTACACTGATTCACCCCCCCATCTCAGTGTCATTGTAAATCTTTAACCTTCTAAGATGTAGTACAATGTATGAATAGTATTTTATCCTACCCCAATGGGAGGACTATTGTGCCTACTGTGGGAGATTCCACATCATTAAAGGCTTGTAACATGAAGGTAGATACTCTAATGTAGTAAGGTGGGATGTTGAGATGTTTCAATGCAGCAGTAGTGGTGATATTAATGGATGAACCAGTATCCACCAAAACTTGCTTATATGAAATTTGATCAATTCTAGCTATAATGTGCAATGATGGATCATATTCCTTAAAAAGGATTGGTTTTATTTCCTATTTATTAAAAGTAATCATAGGTTTCTTTTACGGTGGAATAGGCTGTAATTGCTATAAGGATGGTGATAACTTCTAAGCATTGACTTTTCTCACCTGCTCCTCTTGATCTTCCTTAACCTCATGGTTGGGTAAGGAATATTTACATATGTCTATTTGTTGTTTATCGATAACAAAAGGTTTGTCTATCTATATAGGAGTAGGGCTATCTACCTTCATAGGAGGCAACTCTTAATGATGCGTAGAGCGCCTCATGTTGATTTGTTGCCTATGAGTTCTAGGTGTGAATTTCTTTTTAGGAGTTACCCTACATTATTGTTCTTCATGTAACTTCTATTGGTAAAAATTTTCTTCATGCTATTTTAGCTCATCCCTTTTATGTTGTAATATTTTATCTTCCTTGTATTCTTGCTCTAAATGCTTACACTCACTACACACGTCCTCCAATTGATCTTGGAGAAGTTGCTTTCTATGAACTACATGAGGCCTAGGTTCCCGATATGATCGGTCTATTGTGCATGATCCACAAATTTCTATCTCACTAGGGGATGCTTTAACTATGTTAGTTATTTCTATGTATGTGGAAACCCTATAACCTCTATGGATAGACCCCCTATGTGAGGAAGTGGTCTCGCAACGACTATCAGGGTGTCATGCAGGAAGGATGAAATCCTCAGGAAAGTGGTAAGTGTGATGCCTACCAAGGTGTTGCATGATAATTATGATATCCTTAGGAGAATATTGGAGGTGTTCAAGGCCTCTCCATGAGTTTTTTGATTCCCTAACTCATGATTGAGCTTGGCTATGCATAATTGTGATGGTGCACTAACTATCCAAACTTTGAAGGAAAACCTATCCAAAATAAAAAAAATTAACTTCCAAAAAAAGGTTATGGTTGTTATATACCAAAATTATCAGTGCGATGAGCTGATTGCAATGGGATATAACTCCAAGAAGTGACTTCTGGGTCAAATTTTGTATTTTTGGAACATTTGGTCAACCGTGGCTCGTGGGAAAATGACCAATTTTAGGAATTTTAGGAAAATGTAGATGTAGGCCTCAAAAATGCTATTAGGGATGCCTAAGGGGTTAAATAAGACAAAAAAAATAAATTTGGAAAATTTTGGAGTTGTCTAGGGATTTTTATGACTGTTTTAGTGCAGTTTTTCCCTATTTTTGGCTTAAAAATCACTCAAAAATAGAGTAATCATAAAACCAAAATAATTTTTTTTTCATAGCTCCAAATTGCACGATTTTTGATTCATTGGATGCAGAATAAAAAATTAGCATTTTTTTTTATATATAAAAAAAATGATTAGGTTTAGGGTTCCAGATCAAGGATCTTATGTGGATTACCCAAACAATAAAAAAACACATAAAGTAGACAATATGATTATCTCTTTTAAATTTTGTTTGTGAGACCTAAATTATTTGATGTGTTTTAGGTGTGTTGCATAATAAAATAAATCTCATCATGTTTTAAAATTTGTTGATGATATTCTTGTTTAGTTTAAGGGCTTTAACCTATATAATCATAGTTTGACAACATGACAATGAACTCCAAACTGCATAATCCAACCTATAATATGTGGTAGTGAAGTCCACACACGGTCAAGGAGCACAAGTCCTCATAATACTCACGCAATTCGCTCACATTCAGTGATATAACTCTTCAAAGAGAGATACATGTAGATTTTCCATGAGCTATGATGGATCTTGGAGTCGATATTGGTCTATAGAACAAAGGTACGAGGGAGTTGAGTCAACGGGTCACCGTTGTTGTACTCTACTAGTGGTTGGATATGACTTTTAAATCACTAGCATTTAGATAGTGTGTGGTGTGTGTGTTTTCATTTTATATTAAACTTGAAATAAAAATGCAACACCAAGCACTCAAATGTTCTTTCCTAGATGCCTAATGAAAAAATGTTTTATTATTTAGAAATATGCATCTAGTTTTTGTATGTTGTTTAAGAGAATGCAGCTAACATGTTGTAACAAGCCTCTAATTTGGCCACAATAGGTAGAATCTAGAAATAATGTTTCTTTGTTAACCACAGGATAGAGCAACAGGTAACAGTGTTGACCATGACATAGAGTTGTAGGCCAAAAAACTAATCGCGCTTGACAGGCGCAACTAATAGTGCTAGCCATGACTATTAGGTGCGACTAATAGTCAACATGAATTTTTTTTTTAAATTCATTCCCTTACTATTTGGATAGGTTTGCTAATTATCTAAAGCAGTAAATAATAGAAAACAAGAAATTGCAAAGGACCAGGGTTACCTATTTTTCCTCATCCAATGGAGAGGCAGTCTAATTTTGCCTGTTTTCTCTACTTTATTGCTCATCATGGCTATCAAGAGTGGCTGAGACTATGGGCCATGACTGTCACATGCGACTAACACCTGCAATAAAAATCATTCAAAATTCTATTAGATATTACAAATTTTGCAGGTTCCCATTGTGATCGCTATTTGTACCATTGTGGAAAGCATATACCTAATCTATTGTACCAATTAATAAATATTTAAAGCATGTAAACACATAAAATAAGAATTTAACAATAAATAAAGGTTTCTTTGTATTAAAATTGATGCCAATGGATTACAATTTTATCCCTCTTAGGGATACCCAATTTGTGATACAATCAATACAATAGATGTTGCCCTTCAATGGGGTTTGGTATAATTCACAAGATCTCCAAAAGGACACAAACTATTCAAGATAAAATATAGCCTTCTTACCCTTTAGTTGGAGGTATATGTTGCCTTGAATGACTTGAAATTTATTAGATCCTATAAAACATGCATTCAAGAAACAACATGAAGAGATTTAGTAACAAAGGAGACCTCTCTTGATGATGCTTTGTATAGAAAATGGCAATAAGTGTCTCTAATCCTAGAAGAAAGCATAAATATACAAAATGTAATCAAGAAATGACTAATTAATGTGAAGCATATAAAACAATATGGAAATCTAGTTAATATACCATGTAATTTGCAATTAGAACATGAAATGAATCAAAACTAGAAAGATTGTTGAAAACTTAGAAATAGGAGTAAATCAAGATAAATCTACCTCTAATATAGATCATTAATCGTACAAAATTATAAATAAGACTAATATAAGCTACATTAATCTGAATTGCATGTTTGGAAATAGAAATATAATGCTAAAATGGAAGAAAATATAGATCAAACCCTCATCGCGAGTTTGTGGCACAACTGGTATTGTTAGCCATAGTTGAGGTGAAAGATTACTCTTGAAAGTAGGGCTCAAATATTTAATTCTCTCCATTGAATTAATGGTCAAGGGTAGCCTTGATGTCCTATGATAGATTGACAGTGTGAATTATTCAAATTCATGATGGAAGGGGCTGAATTACAGTTTCTTTATTTCCCTAGACCTCTAGGACCTCCATGGCTTGGAATGCATCCATACTTGTCAAATTGGTAGAAATTTGGCTCTCCTCAATAGCAGCAATTGGTTCCACAAATCGATAGAGCTTTGCTACTGAAATTAGATGCTTGATCCTAGATTTTTCCCACTTTGGAGGGGGGTCTTATAGGATTCCTAGTCCTAATCTTGGCTTGCTTGGGAAGCCAAGATCAAGATACAGGTAGTTGCAGTATTTGGAAGGAAATTTCTAGAGTCTTACCCACCCAAAAACCATTTGGATTTGTCACCTAGGCTGTTGTAACCGAATCTAGCTCAGCCTAGCTCCAAAACTATTATGATGCTAGTCGCGACTCTGAGGCACGAGTAGCTTTGTTAGTTATGGGTGTTAGTTGTGGTTAACCCTGATTAGGCCAAATTTGCCTAAATTGAGTGGTTAAAACCACTGCTTCATCTTGGAATTATTCAAGATCATTCATATGGTATATTAGCATGTCTCATATGAGTAGTCGCCTCGATATGATGCATTTTACATGTCTACAAAAGGAACTCAGACATCGACAATCTCAAGTACTGACTTGTGCTTACCAAGTGTGCATTGTTTAGAGTTGTGGGATTTTATGTTTTGTGTTTCTCTCATGCTATTGTTTCATGCCCAAATATTTTGCTAACCTAGATCTAAATATAATCTATTAGTTATCTTGGGCTCTGATACCAACTGTAACAATCCCAATTGTTACCATATCTTATCCACATCTTTTATATAAATACATATTTCATGAGGCAAGGTACATAATAATGATCTAATACAGAATCATTCCATTTGGATTGTAAGTTATCAAGGAAAATATTATCAATAGATATTGATACTTGATTAGAGTCACTCTTGAGTAGAAGTGATCAGCTTCTACGAAACCCTCATACCACTCAAATATGAGAATGCTCAAAGTATTAGGTTTCATCCCTCATAAAAGGAAAATCACCCTATATAGGCAAATGCCTTGAAGATGGAAAACCATCATAGATGAAATAACCTCAACAATGGTTATTCATAGATCTTATATCCTACCCACATCTTCTTTATGGGGTCACTAAGATAACAAAATCACTACACGTGATTAAAATTACATAATACTTGGAATGCCATCTTATTTTTTTGGTGATTAATTGTCATACTCCAAAATGTATTAAGTGTCTGGTTTGCTTCTAATTAACTTAGATTAATGGTATGATTCTGTCTAGTATTGTGGTGTAGGTCCTCCATAAGTTTCCCTCTACACTATTGTAATCAATAAGAGATAAAAATTATAAACATTCATTAAACATCATATATTTGACAAAATATACTAATCAAAGAATTTTCATTACTTGATCAATTTCCAAAACATATATCACTTAACATTCGTTAGAGGTGAATATTACAATATGAATACTTTATCTCTAATTTACAAATCTAGTAATAAAATACATGAAGAATTACAAATCATGGCTGATTTTACAAAAATTATTTCAACCCTACATAATTACATTGGATCTATATCAATACAAGCTTATTCATGATTACAATAAGAATATCTCAAAACATAAAGTATAGTCTTCAGAATTTGTTGTCCAATTATCCTCTGCTTTGTCTTGAATCTTCTTGGAGTGAGAGATGAATCTTCTTATTGTCCGATGCATCAAGTATTTACCAAATGTATAACATATCTCAAGAAATCACCAAGCATGATTAAACAATTCATTCATCATTAATATTTTCATAACAAGGATTACTTCTTAATCCCATTCATCATTCATTTGGATTAACACCAAACAAAAGGAAGAGTCCCATACCTCTTTCTTAAGTAATGAACACCAATCCATCCTTCTCAAAATTGGATAATATTCCATTTTATAAAATTCCTAAAACACATAATAGTTTACTCCTTGTTTCCTAGAATAATAAAAAGACTATGATTTCACTTATTCATAAATTTTATCCTTCAAATGATATAAAAGTTCTAATTTAAAATAACCAATATTATTGGGTTTCTTTACTATACAAAATCAATCAATGCTATGAAGATAAACTATTGTATACACAAAAATAATTATATAATTTGCTTTATCTTCATGGATCATATTTATTGGAATTTAATGAATCAACAAAAGCCATTCCAAACTAATTTAAAACATGTTATAAGTCTTCATAAACAAAGATATGATCATTATAAATTCCTGTTGATACAATCTGTTTGAACATAATGTATATCACACACACCCATATTTTAATACATTGAACTTGAATCCCTACAGGTAATGTTTCTCAACTTATAATAAGATTATATTAATCCTATTCATAGGTCTTTTAGTATTAAATCTCTAAAATATTATATCACACCATAAATTAATTGAACATTTCTATACTATATGCACTCTAAAACCAATGAGGATTTAAACTATTCACACTAATCACCATGCATCAATGAAGAGACATTGATAGACAATCAAGGTTTCAGTTTAATTGTTTGGCCACTTCAATAGGCAGCAAAGACGATCACAAGAAACTCGACTATGCACTAGAACTAGGAAAAAATATGTAATCAATGAGGTTTACAATTTGCATGGGAATTGCAACGTCACTCAAAAAATTTAAGGATTAATTTGTTTGATAAGGGTGTACATCATAGCAAACATGATAGCTAACCAACGATGGTATGAGTTGGATTAAGGATCCAAACAAGATGTTTGGAATTTAGATACTGGCATTGGGTGTCTTTGAATAGTAAGATCTATCTCTTCAAGGAGGGAGGACATAGACTAATTTCCATTTTATAAAAGATAAGAGTAGCCCTAAGACTCATCACAACATTCTTCGATAATGAGGCAGATGGATTACTGGTTCCAACATAGATATTTCTCTTGCCTAAAGGATATAAGTTAAGAAAATTTGGGGTGACTACACAATTTCACTGAGGTTACAATCATAGCTATATGGGAAACAATATAACATCACACAACCTGGTCACAACAACTTCACACAAGGTATTACTAGCATTTTAATATGGGTTTCAAAAACCACACTGTTTCATAATTGACATCATGGAATTTGATGCCCAATCGGATTATATAAAAGCTAATGAGATAAGGTACTAGTAACACAATATGTTAATTAAAAACACTCTATAAAATTAACATGACTTTCCTTACGTAGAGAAAATAAAAGCAATGCATGCATCATTTTAAAGGAAGGGATGGCCTTTTCAGCTCAAGCATCCAAGATAAAACGTAGGCCATAGAAATAGTGGTTTTACCAATACATGACTAAAATTGTAAGCTAAGCCATTCTATATATCAACATGCACAAGAACACAAGTAACCATAAATCATAGGTCCATTTACATTCATATTAAAATTTTATTAACAAGAAAAAAACTAATCAATGTTCAACATAATTTGCCCAGAACACGCATTGAAAGAGAGTCAGCCAATTAAAGTAAAATATACAAACATGTATGATTTCATTTTACTTTATACTGGGTAAACATTAAGATAGATTATAGTGGCCAGACCCAACCTGGAATTCTCCAGTAGTTGAATGCTTCCCTTGTGCTTCCCTCTTCTTTCTCCTCTAGCCTAATCTTCTCACATAACATAACATAGCCTCCTTTTTCTCAATCTTAATGGTAATTTATAGCTCTCTTTATTTTTGACAAGAAATATGCTTCTAAATATATGTATTTTATTTATTTTGTCTTGCTTTATTTCTTTTAGAAAATATGCTTCTAAATATATATATTTTTTATTTATTTTTATCTTATTTTTCTCACCCCAAGTTAAAGCTTCCTTTAATATATATATATATATATATATATATATATATATATATATATATATATATATATATATATAATAATGGAAAGGGAATCCATAGAGATAAGAGTAAAATCTTATCCACTATTTCAACCTTCCCAAAGTAGCCATGCATGTGTAGGAAAAATTGATCATTTAAATCTACAAGGTAGTTTTTTTTCTCATGTTTTAGTCCAATCAAAATTGAGCAAGTTCATAACAAAAACAAACTACCTAATTTCCTTATAAAATAGGGTCAACTAGATAAAATAAGCATGCTCAAAAAAATAAATGCTTTACTTTAAAAATTGCTCAATTTAAAGATTCCACAAAATCATAATAAGTTGCATGATATTTTTTTCAATATTTTCTAGAATAATTTGTAAAATGCAAAAACATTATTAATATGAATTTTCAAAGTAAAGTTCAATTAAACCAATATCATCTAAATTAATCATGAAATAAAATATAAATCACATACAAATAGTATACAAGCACTCAATGCATGTGCCCAGTATCCCCCATCATCATTTTTACTTTGATTGGGTGGGAATTTTAGAGTAGTACTAAAGTAACACCGCCATCAAGGAGATAACTAGTGATGATAGGAATATGAGCTTTACTTGCTGAGTTATCATAGTCATCATTTCCCTTCTCATCTCTTGGTGGTCAATATTCCACCTATGATAACAAATGTTCCTGCAATCAAATAATGCAACATCAATTTATTTTGACAAATACAATGCAAATATATTAAGCATTAAACCTAGCTATCATTACACAAATAACATCTTAAAAATAGTCTTCCAAGGTGAGATGTGACAATTCTATTGAAAGACATATACAAAAATAAGGTTCAAGGTAAACTACCACAATTTCTTGCACAATGGTAATATTTTGGGCTTTGTGCAACCTCATCAATACATCCTTCATAACTTATAATGTCTTAACTAGGGTACCATCAAGTTGCAAGACCCCCTGGCATGACCTTGTGTACTCCATGCCCATATCATTGTAGATGAATTTTTGTATAATAGTCTTTGAGGCCCTTGAGTTTATCATACAATTGTGAACTATACATCCTTCCATTTTAAGGGAGATGTATAATGAAGGAGGTTTATTCTTCAGGGTGGTGGGAGACATTTTTCTTTATATTGTGCTAGATTGAATATTTATGTAGTTTCTTTTCCTTGGGACTTTTTATGCAGAGAAGCTTTCAATAAATCAATTTGTCTAGGGAGAAAATTTGTATCATACATGTTTGCTCTAGATGGAACTCTTTTCAATTCATCCATAATATTATACTCATATTGAACTGGTGGAGGCCTTTCATACCTTTTTTTTTGGTTCCCCATACTTCCTTTTGTACTATTGAGTAGCCTCTATTATTTGGAATTTTATAATGGAAGGGAACCTCAATTTTTCTTAGGATTCTCTTTTAGTATTTTCTTGTTCTTTTCCCTTTTCCTTTTCACCTTCTCTTGGGGTATTCACTTCTCTTTCTTATCTTCTAGGTACAACATCACTTTTATTTGTCTCTTGCAAAATGGGAAACTTGTTATTACCCTGAGGTGGTGCTTCTCTTTTCTTCTGAGAAGTCACTTGGATACCACCCATTTTATGTGGGTCTACCTGCAAGGATTTCTTTGTAGATATGGTTATAATAGAGACATGTTCCTCTTTAGGAAACTCTTGTCCAATCATAACTTGATCATGATACCACAACATGCTAACTATCCCCTTTTGATTTCTCTCTGCCTTTTACATAGCTTTTTGTACATGATGTTGGTACATCATATAGGTTTCAAAATCATGTGTATCATTGCAAACTAAGCACCAAACATTGACCAAACTAGTTTTAGGTGCATATTCTTGCTCAACTTGATTTGCATTAACTTTGAATCTTGCATTACCACTTGTACTAAGCTTCTGATATTTATTAATATAGGGAAATATTATTGGTTTAAACCTCTCCATATCCCTCTTTTCCATTGTGTTGAACTTGTTCTTGATTATTTTTAGGATGTTCTAGATATCCAATAATACAGAGAATTCTTGGGGATTTTGATATGGGAGAGTAGTAAAAGGAAGAGTAAGGGTTATTTTATGAGGGAATACTAGAGTCATTTGCAGAGCTGGTGGATGATCCATATATGAAGGAGTGGCTACCTTTGGTAGAAATTGAGGAATCTCAAAGTAATAATGCATTACCATTTTTGGTAGAAGTCTTCCTACAACAATTAGTACATTTTTTGCTTAAACAATTGCTTGATAAACCTATGGGAATATGTTTATACCTGATTGTTGAGTTTATATCCCCAAGTCTAACCCAAGGGCTCTTATGTAATACATATATTCTAATGATGTAGTTGGTATAGCTTTAGGGGAATCCTCTTCCATGTACTACTAAATATCAAGTTAAAATTAGAGACTAACTCATGTTGATATTTTTGCATAGTTGTGAATTGGTTTAGTAGGAAGAAGGGTCATATGAATTTGAATTCCTCTATAAAAGGGTCTGCTAACTCATCCCATGAAGTGATGTTTTGGTCTCCTAAGGTTCTAAACTAGTGTAGGATCTTTCCTCTAAAAGAAAGATCTAGAAGCCTGACTATAACATCTTGATTCTTGATATTGTGAATAGTTGCTAAGTTTAGTATGTCCTAGCAATGCTCATATGCAGTCTTTCTAGTACCATCAAACGAGGGTATGAATTTTATAATAGCCTAAGGGATACCATGCATATTAGTAATACCAATAGGACAAGAAGTATTCCAATTGGGATAATTTTGTGGGGACTGGTTTTGATTAGATTCTAATTGAAATTCTTATTAGCATTCTTACAGGTGGTGTTTTTAACAGAGCTAGCTTAGGAGGTACTGTAGGTATTAATTCAATCAGGACCTCTTCCAACTATGAGTTTGAGAATAAAATTCTTATGATATTGGACCCTCGTAGGGGTAGTTCATAAAATATGTTAGGGTCTTGACTATTTTTAATAGATGGCCTAGTATTCATGAAAAAGATGATCTACTAGGATGGCTTTTCTAGTTTCTTACACTCAAGGAATTGCCAAGTAAATTTACTTTCACTGCTAAATGAGGTCAAGATAACTCACTAAATATTGATTCCTCTAGGAATTATCAACAAAGAAATGGGTATGGGAAAGACAACATATCTTTAGGGTCCCACTGTGTGTGCCAAAATTGTTGGGGTCTAAATTTACATCAAGGAAATCTTAAACTATGACTATGAATCTATGATATTCTAGAAGGCACACACCCACTAATCACAACTTAAACCCCGACATTGGATGGATCAAATGTTACTTCAATCCAACCTCTAGAGTAGGTTGGTATACCTTGTCAACTAATTGTGCATTGACTCAATTAAGCTTAGTTTAGAGTATAACTTTAGGGAGAGAAATGGAGTAAGGGTTAGAAATAATTGAATGAATAATGGTCAAATAAAGATAAAAGTATTAATAATTATCAAGAAATATCTAGTATATCACATTTCCAGTATGCCACCCCTGAGACTAAAAACATTCAAAACCAATACTCTTCACTTTTTATAGAATAATAAAAAACTTAAAGAACTATTTAAAACATCAAGAATGTTAATAATCTAAATAACATAATTAGATCAAAATTTTATTAAAAAAAAAAGAACCTCTTTATAGAATTCATTTAAACATGAAGCATTCCAAGTTTCCCTAGGCTATTAATCCAATATTAGTAGAATTGACTAACCATAATAGCAATAGTAGAATTGAATTCACAGATTAAAATCATAAGAAAATGAAGACACAAGCCTAAGGAAAACATCCAAGTAATTCTCCTTCTACTGATTTATTAAAAAATTATAGTAATATGATAGGAAAACACTCCAAATCTAACCCTTCAAATTGAGGGTTCAACCTCTTTATATAGATTTTACAATGAACAAAAAAACACGAACATTAAAATGAAAATTTTATGCTAGATCAACAAAATACTTAGGTGGTGGCCTCTAATTTTCTTGTTGAAAGAAAGGAAAAAGTTGCACTCCATGAAACTTTACGACTCTAGTCTTTGCAAGTTTCTTGACCTTCCATAGAATTTGGTTGTTGCACTAGTTATAGGTTAATCCGGTCCATCCCTTGTTCTTGACTAGTCTTCTCCACTATAGGTCTATAATTGAAAACCCACACGAATCTTGATTCCTATGATGTTTGGTCTCCCCTAGTTCTTTCCACTCGCAAGCAACAATAATGTATGTTGGGGGGTTAAACTCTTTATAAACATGGAATATTGCTATTTTAATGGACTGAAATATTCTTCTCTTAGCCCTTGATGTACCTTTGAATGGCTGAGATGAAAGATGACTTGGCAACTTTAGAATATTTGAAGTCTCCTACTTTTTTGAATTCAAAATATACTCAAAATTTTGCTAGGCCAAGTTTGGTTGTATTTACCATGGAATGAAAGCCTAGAGGTGATCAAGATCCTTTAAATTTTGATGATATATTTTGTATTTGAAAATTTCTACTATTGGTTATCTTCTTCTCAAAATCCGCTCCTTTAGTTTTTGTTGGGTCAGGTTTGACCATGCTTACCACAAAATTTTGCTTTGTGCCATGGGTGCATAGAAAATAACTCATGGAGAGCAAAGACTTTTTGTTGGATCATCTTTTATTTCACAATTCCACTACTCCTAAATCCACTAGGTCAACTTTGACCATGTTGACTGTAGAATTTTGCTTTGTGCCATGGGCACATAGAAAATAACTCATGGAGAGCAAAGACTTCTTATTGGGTCATATTTTATTTCATAATTTCATTGGGCCAACTTTGACCATGTTGACTACAAAATTTATGTTAAGATTAAAACATAAAATACGAGCAATAAAATACAAAAATAAAGCACAGAAGAAAATAATGCAATACACAATATACACAGATTTACGTGGTTCACCCAATGTGGACTACATCCATGGAGAAAATAACCAAGCATTATATTTCATCCAGAAAACCTCTCTGTACACATTCACGCACCAAACATAACAATCAACCACCATACAACATCCTCTTATAAAAGTGCATTACAATTTTAGGGTAAAAAACCTACCTAAAATCTATCATCCGATATGTGACCTAATATCAAATGGTCTAGATTTACATAGAGGAAAAAGCATCTATTTTTGGCTTCGAGGGTGCTACCCCTAAAACCCCCGAGTTTTGATGTTGTATTACTTCTTTTTGGAATAAAATTAAATTTCATGTCTTTTGTTCCTTTCCTAACTCGTGTTAGTATTTTTTTAATTTCTAAAATGTATTTTTTGTCGGCATTATGCTCTTTACTTGTCGTGTAATACGATCTGATGAATCAGAAAGCTTGCAGCACTAGGAGTATGCTCTTCACTTGCATATATGTGATCCGGTGAATCAAAAAATAGTTTACATTTTTGGAGTACTGCTTCACTATGTTTCTTTTTTTATTAATGAGCCACCCCCTGGGACCCCCCTAGTAGACACAAGTAGAGGGGGCTAATGACCCCCATACATCCCCCTCTTTCACATAATGGGTCCAAGTGCAGCTAAAACAAAGGCCTATGAATTAATCAGGCTCCACAATCAATAATTTAACCCTACACATTACCCAAGAGAAATTTATAATGGCCACTTCCTTGCTCGAAGCGAGGCCCATTTTCACTATTCTTTTATCCAAATTCTTCTCAAAATTTTGCTTGTCACTGTTTGACCAGTTTGATCATGGATTTTGCACTTTAGTGGAATTTAACACTACAATCTCTCCCACGTAGCAATTAACACTGACTTGGAGTTATCTTAGACTTTGTTCTTTCAAAATCCACTCCTCAAAATTCTACTAGGCACCATTTGACTGATTTAACCATAGAATCTTGCATTGTCTTTGTTCTTGGTGGATTTTAACACTACATTGCCTCTTCCTTATTCGAAATCTTCTCCTCTAAATTTCGCTAGCCACTGTTTGACTAATTTGACCATGGATGTTTGCACTATCTTGGACCTTTGGTGGATTTTAATACTGTCTTTGAGGTCCTTTCAAAACTTAGCCAGATTTTACAAAATTTGTTAAGTATGTGGCCTTTTTGGACCTACAGGTAGGAAACTATATTTATAATTTTGAATTTAAAGTTTTCCAAGATTGGGTGGGAAAGTTATGGGGGTCATATTTGATGGATTTGTGGATTCTGAGATTTTCTTGGCATTCACAATATTTTTGAACCTCAATTTGTAAAATTTCATTTTGAATATTTAGGACCTAGCTTTGTTCTCTATTTTTGAATCCACGTGTATAGGATCATGTTTCAACTTCTCTTTTTAGTTTCTCTTATATCCATCTGATCATGGCTATATCATGTTGTAAGTGACTTGGGGTCCCTCTAGTCACCTTATCAACTCTATAAAAAAAATTTGGGAGCCTTTCAAAACCCCTTCTTGAATATTATAAAAAAATACGTTTTGTTTTTATAAAAGGATTTTTTTATATTTTTATTTTTTAAATTTAGTTTTAGACTAAAAAAATAATATTAAATATATAATAAGTATATATAAGAGAGGAAATTAATTTTATTTGAACATTTTAGAAAATAAACCTAAAGAATATAATAAGTTTAATTAAAAAACAGAGCAAGTACAAAAAGCAATAAAGAAAGAAACTAGTGAAGGAAAATATGGTTTTTTGAATAGATTCAATAAGGTATAATTTTTGCTAATATTTATCTTCCAGACCATAATTTCATGTAAACATTGACAATTGTTTGAGTTCAAACCATTTTTTAGAATTTCTAGATAAATTTATCATCTTTCCCATGAGCATCAAATATACGGTTTCCATGATTTTATATTGCCATGGTTTTTAGAAAATGACAAAAATCACTCTATGTAGCTAGCCATGATATATATTACAATTGAAGTTATGCAAAACTAACCACATTCTACAATGTTTCCCATGAGCATCAAATATAAGCTTCCCACAATTTTATATTGTTGTGGTTTTTAGAATTGATCAAATTATAGGCATTAAAACTAATACTAAGGAAAAACAATCACTTTATGTAGCTAGTCATGATATATATTATAATTGAATTTATGCAAAACTATGCACATTCTACCCAAAACATGTTCAACTAAATATTTTTCTTTTACAATAATTTAAATTTTAAATAAATAATATAATAATTTAATCCACATACTTAGCGTGATCAAATAATATTTATTTATTTTTATTAGATAGACAAAGGGGTTTTGAAAGGGACCTCAAACCTTTTACAAGAGTGTATCAGCCAAAGGAAGATAAGAGTAAAGGACCAACCTAAAAATATCCAAAGACCCAAGACCCAAAGAAACTTCAAACAACCGAAAAGAAACATAACACCCCATAACTAAAACTATACACAAACAAAATAGAGACTATCAAAAACTAAGAACATAGAGAAACAAGGTCCCATGCAATTTATAGAGAAACAAAGTGCCATGCAGCGGACAAAATCAACTTATAGATGCAGAGTCCAATAACACCCCACAAGGGTGTAGACTTTAACACTCCACATCATAAATGATCTAGGTACCACGATCCCTTCTTCCCAATGATGGTCTTCTCTCTCTTTAATTATGACATAAGAAATAATTTGATGTTCCCTTGTTCTTGAGTAATTATTATCACCAAACACTAGAGCATATGTCTCCCAATGTAACCATTTGAACTCCATGCTTATGTCCTTGATAAAATTAATTCTACCAATATTTGAAAATTTCTTAATGCTTCAAGCTTGACCACCTACTAACCCCCATGAAGGACCTTTTATTTATATGATTAGTGAATATATCCACCTACACTTGTACAAAAAACTATTAACGTTTGAATTGAAGGCATAAAATTTAGACCATTTCAAATTCAAAATGTGGTGGCACCTTGAGTTTAAATAATTACAACCAGTAACCCTATCCATAGAGGTCCATATAATGCACTTCAAGGGAATAAAGGAGATAAAATTATGTTCTTGCAATATAATTATCTAAATGGTTTAATTTGGTAGGGAATTCTTCCTACCAAATTGTGCACCTTTCCTAGGAGAGCACCAAGTTTGCTAAGAAGTCAGCAGATTGATTTACTTCCTTGTAAACATGGTTAAAAAGAACATAATCAAGTACTTTAAAATTTACTCAAGGATTTGACTAAATCATTTACGGTTGACCAATAAGGGGTTTGAGAGCCTTTGAGCATGTTTATGATATTAAGGGAGTCCCCTTCAAAAATAATCTTCCTACAAAACATAGAATCCAAGAGAGAGATCCCAAGGTAGAGAGCATGTACCTCATCAAAGTGACTAGTCTGATGATCCAGGTTCTCTACATAGGCCACAAAAATCCTCCCATCAAAGTCCCTAAAAAAACCTCTAGAGCTAGTTGGACTATGATTAACCTTAGAGGCTCCATCAAAATTGAATTTCAACTAACTAGGATGAGGAATGGTTTTATACCTAGTAGAGACTTCAAGGCTCATAATGGGAGTGGTGTTAGCTATAAAACCAAGGGTTGAATCCATATAAAGCTCTTTGGTAAGGAAGTCTTTATCTAATAAAAGAACATAAATATTCTCAACAATGGCCACTAGAGCACAAAAAATGACCATCTCAATAGGGTGGAAAACATTCTTAAAGGCTCAAGAATTACATTCCTTCTAGATGTACCACCAAATATGAGATAAACCAAAAGAATAGAAAGCACAAAATCAAGGAGACAGAAAGGGAGAACACCATTGGACTATCAAGTTAGACAAATCCCTAGGAAAGACCTAGTTCACACCAATAGAATAGGAAAACTTAGAGAGAATAGAACGAGATAAGGGGTAGATAGAAAATAAGTGAACAGGGGATTCTTTAGCACAATCACTCAAATAGCACCTATTTGGGAAGACTAAGCCTCTCTTATATAGATTATCCAACATTAGACACTTGCCTTGGTCTGCCAACCAATAAAAATATTTACCTTGGGAGTAAGACCCCTTAGCCAAATATTACAAGTAGGGAACCAAGGATCAAAAGATGACTCTATAAGAGAGTAGGCTGACTTAACAAAGAAGAAATTATTATTTTTAGCTCCCCATACTAGCTTATCTAGTTTGTCCCAACTAGGTATAACAATCCACTTCAAGATATCCATCAAGGCTCTAAAGGCCATTTCTTCATCTTGCAAGATCCTAGGAAAAGCAAATATTTTCCAAATTTTTTTACCATCAATAATGTCAATGAAATCACATATCTTCAGACCAAAAGCTTGATTTATCAATGCTTGCACTAGGATTAATTTTGGATATAAATCTAATGGCTAGTCGACTACCCATTTATCTTTCCAAAATTCAATGGACTGACCATTTCCCAACAACCATCTTCCTACTTTTGAAATATCAACATGGCTTTGAAAAATACACCATCAGAATGCCAAACCTTGAGAAGGGGTGGGATCCAAGAGGAAATCACCAGCATTGCCTAGATACTTGGTTGATAGGATTCTAACCCAATTAACATCCTCCTTATGAACTAGTCTCTAGCTCTATTTAGAAATAAGTGCCATGTTTAAAGTTTTCATCCTTCTCAAACCTAAACCACCCATCTCCTTTCCACTACACACTTGATCCCAAGCCACCATAGGGAATTTCTTCTTCTCATTAGGACCGAACTAGAGGAAAGATCACTAAATTTTCCCAATTTTTTGAAGAATAATTCCTAGAATCCTAAAAAAAGAGAGAAAGTAAACCAGAATTCTCTACAAGGTAGACTTAACCAACATAATTTTACCTACTTAGCTCAAAAGGGTCCCTTTCCAACCTGTCAAATTTTTTTGGACTCTTTTCACAATTTGTTCCCAAAGATACAATTTGATACCACCTTTTAATAATAGTAATCTCAAATACACCGAAGGGAGGGAGTTAATTTCATACTCTAGAATGTCAAAAATTCTCCTCTACCTACTAGGGGGAGTATTGAGGAAAAATAATTTTATTTTCCTCAAACTCACTTTCTACCCAACCGCTCTTTCGTAGTCCAGAAGGATATCTTTAACAATTATAGATTGAGGAATAGAGGTTAATATAACAATGTATCATCAAGAAATTGGTGATGTCATATCGGGATGATGGTAGAAGTGGGTTTTATGTCTTTAATGATAGGATTCACCTTCAAGGTTCTTCCCAGTGACTCAATAAGTAAAATAAATACAAATAAATAGGGTCTCCCTGGCAGATACCATTGCAACTACTAAAGTATCATGTTGATGAAACATTGATGATAATTGAAAAATTTTCCATGAAAATATAGGTCCTAATCAGATTAATCCAGCTTGCCTTGAAACCAAACTTCCCTAGAACTCTAAACAAAAAAACCCATGAGACCCTATCATAAGCTTTGTTCATGTCAAGCTTGAGGAAGGTCCTTGGTCTTTTGCTTTTTTCCACCGAGTGGATAAGATCATGCACTATAATGAATCCATCTATAATTTTTCTAACCATAACAAAGCCACTTTGGGGGTGGTCAATTTAGGTTGTTAGGAAAACCTTGAGTCTAATAGCCAAGGTTTTAGTAAGAATATTAAAAATTGTATTGCAGAGACTGATGGGTCTAAAATTTGAAACATATTTAGCACCCACTAACTTAGGAATAAGAACTAAAAATGTAGAGTTTACATCATACAAAATGAAATGATACTTTTGAATTTCTCTCACAACTAAGCAGATATCCCTACCAACAATTTGCCAAAACTTTTGAAATAAAATAAGAGGAAAGTCATTCAACCCAAGGGATTTTAGGTCTCCCATGGAGAAAAATGTAGCTTTGATTTTATCATCCTTGAAGAGAGCACATAGGGCTTCATTCTTGTCTTATAAAAATAGGGATGGGATGTTCTACAAAGCCTATATTCCACCTGTTGATCCCTAACATTTTTCAAGAAAAGGAGGGATTTGAAAAACTCCATTGCTTCATCTTTGATTTCATTAATTTCCTTCATGCTTTCACAATTTGGTTTTAAAAATTCTCTAATTCTATTATAGATCCTATATCTTAAGGTGGACGTGTGGAAAAACTTTGTGTTTGTATCACCTTCACACAACTAGAGGGATCTTGAATTTTGGTTCCAAAAGGTCTCTTATTTAGCAAGAACATTATGCAAGTCTGTTAAGAGTTTTATTTCTTTCAATCTATCCCCTTCCATGATATCCACTGATTTCATGGTAGATTAAAAATACTTTAACTAACCTGCTAATTCCTTCTTCTTCAAGAACATATTTCCAAAATGCACTTATTCCAAATGTTAAGATTATTCTTAATCAATATGAGCTTGGAAGCTACTTGAGATATTGGAGGACCTAACAAATCCCTCAAACACCAATCAAAAAATTTGGGCTCTAAATCCTAATGTTGCAACCACATAGCCTCAAACCTAAAGGGTTTGGTAAAGAAGCTAACATTCTAGATTATTTTGAACACTAGACAATTATTATTAGAGCTAACTTTTATAAGGAGAAAAGGGATATATCTACAAAAATAAGAAGACCTTCCATAGATACCAACATCCTATCTAATCTACATTGAATATTTTGATTGCATAAACACCTATTACTCCAAGTATATTTGGATCCCTTCAAATATACACCCATAAGTTTATAACTATTTATAAATGAGGTGAATTACTCCATGATTTTTAGCCATAATAATTATCACCATTTTTTTAAAGGGTATAGTGGGTGTTGAAATCCCTATCCAAGATCTAGGTTTCCCCTTTAAATATTTCCCTCATAAAGCTGATAAAATCCCACAGGAGAGTCCTATTAGGGCTCGTATTAGGAGCATAAATATTAGACATAATAAATCTATATCCTCAGTATTTATAGAAAAAAATAATATGTATCACTCTATCAAAAATTAGGAGGGTTGATCCATATAGTTTCTTTGTTTTACAAAAACACAATAGACCCCAAGAAGCTCCATTGACAGAGTTTGCTACAAAACCTACCTCCTTCCAAACTATAATTTTAACTACCTCAGTGTTAGAACTATCCATCTTAGTTTCCTAGATAAAAATAACATCAAGTTTTACTTCTTTTCTCATTGATGCTAAAATTAATTATTTGGAAAGCCCATTCAAACCTCTAATATTCTAGGATATCAGCTTCATTTATAGGATTTGGAAGTATTTTCCCATTTGGAGAATAAGGGGAGCTACAAAATGTATCAAGTTTTAGTTGCTTACCTTTGGTATCTTTCTATTTCTCAAATTTCAACTGATTTTGAAGACCATTTGCTACATATGAGTCTACATCATGAATCCTTAATGCTTTATTGAAGGGCTTGCCTACCTTCTGATTAGCTCCAACATCCTTTTGTCCTTTTTGGGTGATTCTAGTTTTGGATATATATTTGGTTGCACCCTAAGATCCTGCTCTAGGACACAATGACCATTTCAACTCAAGTAGCATGGGGGAATATTGAATAGGAGCATCAATCATCTTCTAAGAAGAATAGATCTCCTCTACTCTTGAGAAATAAGGCACTGATATGAGTTTTGTAAGAAATCTGATAGAATGATTATTTCTATTATCAGGTATTTTAGACTATGAAATACAACTTTACTAGCCTCATTAACATATACTAATTAAATTTGATCCATTATGCTTTCTTTTGATTGAGGCTTATCCTGAAGTGAGGATTTAGGTTTATCAGGGATCGATTGAGCTTGAGCCTTACTAGATACTTTTTTGTTCTAGTTCTTTCTTTGATTACCACCACATACAACTTTATGGCATGATCCAAATGAGTGATCAAATTTCTTATTAGAGGAGCATTTCATGGGCCTATTTTCATAAACAATCGATTGAATCTAGGGACCTTGCCTAGAAACAAGATCCATATGATCTGGTAAATCTATATTTGAGTCAGCCATGATGCATATTCTAGCAAAAATAAACTTGGTCTTCGGTTTGGTATTTCAGTCAATCAAAACTAGATCCCCAATAGCTTTGGCAATACCCCATAGGATATATTTTTACCAAAAGTGAAATGATAATTCTAACAGTCACACCCAAAAGGGAGTCAAGTTTACTTTATGAGTCTTGGGGTTAAATTTTGGGCCCCATTTTTTAAGGAAAAGATCCCTCTTACCAAATAACTAGGGGCCACCACCTAGGATGTGATTTGAATCCTCCTTGGAGTTCATATTGATAAGGAAGAATGTATTTGACATAGCCACAATCTCGAGCAAGCCCTAGGTATTCCATTTTGGAATAGCCTAGTTCCAAATATAATCAATATCCAGTTGAATACCTTGGAATTTACCAGTCATATTCCATGACCCTTACTCCATCGTTACCTCCAAAATTTCATTTGAAACAACCAACTTGTTGCTAATTAGAGATAGGTCAAAAAGAAGCTTTGTGGACCGAGGATAAAAAACTCTAGGTATAACCATAATAGAGGATACTCTAGGGTTAAATGGATGGACAATCCTAGGGAGCCCACTCATGGGTATGCCAAAGGATGCCCCAAGACTATTGGGTATAACTTTTTATGCTTCCTTCAATACTATTCATGTTAGCTTTTGAGGATATCTACAGTGGAAGAGGTCTTTCATAGGTCCTAATAATATGCAAATAATATAAAATAAAATAATTCAACAATGTGACTAAAATATACTATAAATAGAAAGTTACGAAAATACAATGTAGTATGGAGATAATGGTCACTCTATTAATGCAAGCTAAAGAACTACATTTTACTCCATACATGAGTTCTACCACTATCTACTATAATACAATTGATATACTTGATATTTCTCTTATGCTTCTAATCTATCATTATGAGGCCCTTTATATAGGAAGAGAGTTTCCTTGGCCAACACTCTACCTAGTTGTACAAGGTGACACCTTGCACATTACAACTTTCATATTAATAATTGTGTATTTATTACATTGCTTGAAGTAAGTAGTTATCTTCCCCCTAAAGTAATCTCCTACTCAAACTATGTACCAAAGGTGGTACATTTACATGACCCAAATGATGTAATATGCTCTAACTCTAACACCCCTTGTATGACATTATCTGGGTATTGAAGATTTCAATATTCAATATGAATTTTTGTTTTTAGAGCTCTTTAGCTTGATCAAATACTTTATTTTCTTTTGTAATTCACATTTCACCATACACCTCCTTGAATTGGTTCTTATTTTTCTTCTTCTTCTTTATTAAGTCAAAACTAAAACTTGTATTCTTCTTCATTGCTTATTGTAATCTAATCAAGTAGTTAGTATCTTCATATGATGTAAAAATAGTTGTAGCTAAGGATTCTTCAGTCTTTTGATGATGATTGTCTAGTTTAGTGTTTATGGTTTATTTTCTATTCATGCTTCTTTGTTATGATCTCTTTTAGCATGCTTTTTATTCCTTTTTCTTCTCCTACGATTATGCATTTATACTAGTGGAATTTCTACTTCATAAGGAGTTAGTCTATCATCACAATAATATTGATTTGTATTGTTAGCTTACTTCATGTGTTGAGTGAGTACAAACACAATTAATGATATGAAATCATTAAACACTCCTTGGATGTGAATATAACCATATTTTGTGAATTTCACCATGCCTTAAAGAGGTTTTCATGAAGATAACCAATTAATACTTCAAAGCTACCCTATTTTGCTTCTTTAATAAATAAAGAGAATCTCTACTTATTGCTAGTTTATAGATTCTCATATTCTTCAAGAGTATCTATCAAGTTTTAAAAATACGATTCCATTTCATGAAATAATTCTTCATTAATAAAGATATTTCTTATTATTTCATCCATATTCCTTTGAGATAGTGTTTCTTGCTATTCCTTAGAATTGTAGATATGGATTTGATAGAGATATTTTAAATACTCTAAATTGAATCTTTGAAGTAGTCTACCTTATGAATCCCTAGTATGTATATTTGGTTTGATAAAAACTTTATAGAGCTTAGGTTTTGTAGGCTTCTTTATGTCTCCCTAGTGAATTTGATTTAAATAAAATCCTTGTAGAAACGTATGACTCCCAAATGGATTGAGTACTTGATAAACTTTGATGAATGCTATTATTATCAAGTTTTGTAGAATGTATTATGACTCCCTAGTGTTTTTGGATATGCTATATGAGTGATGAAGTGCTTTTTGAGAATAGTAGTTCAATTTTGGGTTGATTTTATAAAGTTTTGTAAATACCAAAATCAAATTTTTTTACACCTTGTTACTCCTATTAAACTTAAGCACTTTCTAATTTTATGAGGTTCTAATGGTTGGATTTATTTTATCCCTTAATGTGTTTTTGAGAAAATTATACCAATTAATTTCCAACTCTTGGTATTCCTTAATGAACCTCCTTTTCTAGCCTTAGATATTTGATTTTTAATGTTTCTAAATTCCAATAATATATTTGGTGTAGTATTCCTTATAAATCCCTAATTTGGAATATTAGAAAACAATAATATTTACAATAATGGATATTTAATTTCCAAGTTGAAATCCTTATTCCTCCTACTTTATTATTTGCAAATATAAATATTCTTAAAATTTGCTTGCTTAATATATTACTAATGCTAAGTGAATGATTTAAAATAGTAAATAAAATGTACCCTTATAACTCCAATATATCTTTAGTTTATATTAAGCAATAAATGGTATTAAAATTTACCTTAATAGTCCCTCGTATTATCCTCCTTTGACATTGTAAGGTGGCCAAATTAAACCTTCTAAATTTGTGATGCTTATGGGTAGTTAATACCCTATTTCACCAATCGCTAGTTCCTCCCTTGAGTAGCACTTCTCTACTCCATGTATGGCACTGATTTCTTCCTTAAATGAATGCCTGGATTGCATCGAACATCCTCTAAACTAGAATGTTGATATGGCTAGTTTGTGACAACTGCTTTAATGCTTGCTTACACCTTTGAATGGTGTGCAGGATTGAATTAGTCTCCTTCTTATGATCATGCTTCAAAATATTTAATGTTTGACTTCCTATTGATCTTGTTATATCTCCTTATCTAAAATGGCCACCTTAAATAGGATCATTTCCTTGTGGATTATAGACAAGTGTTACCTGAGCATTATTTAATAGACGCTGGTATTCCAACGTATGTGCAATGATAATTTTGGTGGTAACCTCCAAAGAATTGTAACTCCTTTTACGTGAGAACTTTATTATTCATGAATGTTAGGCACTTAGAACTCTTGTTCCAAGTGGCACTCACAACTTGTGCATGTAGTCTTTCTCTTAACGCTTCAAGGATGAGCATTGTAGCCTTATATATTTGTATTATACATTGGCTTGCTATTTTTCTTAAAATGCAAGCATCTTCTTTTATACGTTCACATGCTGTCTTGATGAGGATAATGGATGGTAGCTTCTATGCTTCTTTCCATTGGTCGTTCTATCTAAGTAATGGCCTTGGATATAACACTTTTACCTTTCTATATGGATGCTTTTAGTATGCTATTTGTGTATCCTTTGTAACAACCGATTGATGGTGTTATTTTGTAGCTTTTGAAACAACCCTTTTTTTACTTAGCTTGAAAATGCAATCTAACATAGATGATATTATTTCATATGTCATATTTTCTCTATGTAAACATGAATGATAATAGCCTCTTGTAATGGCTTCAATATTGTAGGTGATATGATTGGTTCTAGGGCTAGATTGGAAATAGAGAAATGGTGTTTTTAAACACCTTTATTTTTGCAAAGTATGCGCTCTTAGGTAGCTCTTTCCTCTTGCTCTAAATCTACCCTACTACCTATTGAATATGATGGTTGTGTTGCTACCTGTAAATAGAAATGCTTTTGTATTTTTAAAGGAACAAAAGAGGTTCTTTGTAATAGTTAGATTTGCACCAATATAAAGGACCTTTCTAAAATCCTTTCTTGATTTTTATGAAGTGGATTATTTCTTCCTTGGATATTTTAACGAAATTTAATCCAAGCTAATGTTGATTCTTAAGGATTTCTGCACTTTGCGCTTCGATGAAATCCTTTTATTTTCCTTGAATCTTGAGACTCACCAAGTCTCGATTTGAGGCTTCCTTCAAGGAATTTAATGGTGGGTTCCTTATTCACCTTTTGATATGTATTGGTGGCTTCTTTCGACCATAAAATTTTGTAGATTGCGTGCTAGTTTTATGCCTTTAACAACACAAACTAATTGAGAGTAGCTAGTTTAAAGATCAACTAGTATAGTGCTTAATGGATTAATAATGCACTTTTAAAGGTAACAATAATATATCCTTATTGATATTGTAAGTAAATTTTCAAAATTAATTCTAATAATCTTAATAATATCTTCAAATTTTAAGAGTAATTTGAAAATAACCCTTAATGAATATTCTATAATTTTCACTACAATCAATATTGTAGGATATAGTCTTCTTGATTTCTAGATATATTAATAGGTAGGTGATAATTTTATTTCTTTTTAAAAATATTCAAATCCTATTTAATGCACAAATATATCCTTAAAATGAACTCTTATTTTTGCACTTTCTTGAAGACTATAATATAAGCCCTTCTTCTTGCAACTTTAATATAAATATGGTGCTTGATAAAATTTGATAATGAACCCTAATTTGAAGTTCAACTAATTGCACCCTAGTTGATTACCTTTAATGGCTTCTATAGTAGATGTGGATCTTGGTGTTTAATTCACCAATTTATTGCCTTGTAATGAATGAATTCATAGCTTCTTGTTGGTTTTCCAAAACTATGTCTCGCTTTACCAAAAAGTGGTATTGAACTTTCTATCTTGAGTCTCAGGTTTGGTGGCTTAATCCTTCAAGTGATCTTCTATTTTCTATTATAGATTTAGAGAAATATTATCTCTGAATTGTGCCTTCCTGCTATGAGAGGAAATCTCCAAATATTTTGAATTTGGTAGGCTTATTTTATCTAAATATTCCTTTAATATTATTTTCTAACTTCAAATAGGATCTTCTTCTCAAGATTATAAATATCTTGAGGTCTTCACTGGATTCTTCTTTTGGATTTGGCAATCCTTGCCAAATTCTTCTTATATTGGGGTTATTGTTAGATGGCAATAATTGTCCCAAGTCCTTTACTATTAGGAACTTCTACTTGGTAGTGGATTTCTCCAATGAGTTCTCCTATGAACTCTTTTAATAATGCTTTTACGAGCTCTACAATAAGGCTTTCCAAGCCTTCTTCTTTTCTTCTTTAAGACCTATCCAAGTTATTCTATCTTGTAGCTTCTTGAGTCTTCCAACTAAGATCTTTTCTTCAACCTTCTACTTCTAGAAGTGTTGGTGATGAGATCTTCTTCTCTAATATCTAGAATCTATTACTTTTGGATTCTAGAATTGGACCTTTTTTGGTCCTTCTTTTCTTTTGCAATTTTTAGGATTTAATGGAGATCACCAATCTCCTATTTCATAGACTCTTCTCTAAAGTATTATTCAGGAACTCTTCTCTGGAGTCTTCTTCTAAATTAGAAACTTTTATTCTGAATCAAGAATTCTTCTCAAAAAATTTCTTCAGAATTAAGGCTTCTATGGCCTTATTTTTTGGAACAAGGCTTCTCTAGCCTTTTCTTCTTTAGGATCAAGGCTTCTATGGTATTTTTAGCTTCTACACCTTGTAGGTATTTATGGAGATCACCAATATCCTATATTTTCCTTGAATCATATTCTAGAGTCTCTTCTTCCTAGATTCTGCTATAAGGCAACTATAGAATTTTCTTCACTTCTATAGTCTACAAGATTTTAGCTCTTGTAATGGGACCTTTTTCCAGGTCTTTGAAATATTTAATCTTCTCCTTTTTGTTGTAAGTGCTAGAATTATTCTAAGAAGATATTATTCCTAAATCTCTTGTAGAAAGCTTCCCAACATTTTTTTAATCTTATTTTTCCTACAATAAGTTGTTAGAAACTGAAATGAAATAATCTTCACTAGTTGATCCATCAAAATAGTGGAATGAATATTGAGTCCTAGTATTCATGAGTTGTTTTTACAACTCCGTGGAAAAAATCTAGCCAAATGTAATATCAAAATTTTTGTAACTAATATTTAATTCTCACTTGTGATTATCTCTAATCCTATTGATTATTGTGGCTTTTTCTATCAATTGATTCCTAATGGCAACTTTTGCATGCAGTGGTACACAAAGGTAAATCAAGTTTACAAATATGTAGGCAAACAATAGCAATGTTAACTCTCCCTATTCTTATTGACCTATTGTAATTCTCTTATGATGGATGTAGGTCCTATTATTGATTCATCGTGGCTCTGATACCAATATTAGCTTTTGAGGATATCTGTAATGGGAGAGATCTATCACAAGTCCTAATAAGATGTAAAAAGTATAAAAGAAATTAATTTTGTAATATGATTGAAATATACTATAAATAGAAAGTGGTAAAAATACATACAATATGGAGGTAATGGTCACTCCATTAATACAAGCTCAAGAACTACATTGTACTCCATATAGGAGTTCTACCACTATCTACTACAATATAATTGATATGCTTGATATATCTCTTGCTCTTCTAATCTATCACTATGAGGTCCTTTATATAGGAAGATATATTCGTTGGCCAACACTCTACCTAGTTGTACAAGAAGACACATTGCACATTACAACTTACACATTGACACTTGTGCATTTATTAAATTACTTGAAGTAAGTTAAAGATGCTATAAATCTAACACCTAATGCAATATATAATAAAATTAACAAGATACATCATATAACCAAATGCAAAGATAAAAGGATAAAATAAATGTGCCCATATTTATTCATATTTGTCAAATATTCTTTACAACAAGGTTACAAGATATCCCTCTTAGGGATTAACCATTTTGATACATATTACAATCCATAATTCATATGGTATATGTCTTCAATAGATCTTTATGATCCCCAAAAATTTATTATAGGAGGGATTATTTGGTGACCTTCACTTTAGAATGGTATGGAAGAATGATATTGAATATGGTAAGCTACCAATAAGACCTGAACCTGCACACAAGGAAACTTATAAAGCATCAATAGCAAATGTCTATCCTCTCAAGATGAGGCCATTTCATGATTATTGCAAAATATGAAGTAAATGCATAAAGAAACATAAATATGCATGAAATAATGGAAAGAAAGCATAAAGAATATGTAAATACTGAAAGCAAAGCAACTAGTCTACATTAGAAATCAAATTGAAATGTTGTAAATATGATCTATGGTTAAAACAAAGGAAAAGAGATATTATACAGTAGTTGGTGATGCTCGGAGCAAGCAACTCTGTTAGCCACTATCAAAATTGATAGTGGCACCCGTAGGCCACTATTGAAAATAATGGTCATGGGATATGGGTTATGCTCTCTATGTTCAGAGCCTGGCATCAATCAATTGCAATATTGCATGAATTGAATTTCTTGGTATGTTCTTACAGAACAACTTAGGGTGGTAATTAGATCAACTTCATGATGAATTGGATGTTTGAACAAGCAATTATTTCCCTCAAACTATGATAGTATCCATTGATGGAAAGGCATGTGTCATTGTGCAATTCGATAAGTCTTCACTATACTCTTCAATTTGATATAGCTTCGCTATGGTGTTCGTGCATCAATTTCTCCAAAATTTATAATTAATTTTTGGGTCTTAAGTAGACTCTCAAAATCCTTGTTCTACCTTCCCAAAAAATCCAAGAACAATATTTGGTTGGGCTAGGACCATTGAAACGAAGCTTATAGAGGCTTTTATTTGTCAAAACCATTGCAAATTTATTTTATGCAACTAATTTTATGCAACTCGAGGAGCCCAAGTTTGTTACAAGCTCATTTTCTATTGACAAGTGTAGCTATGGACATCGCCACTATCAATAGGTACAAAAATCCTATGGTCACTCTGATCATCGATGGTGATGGTCATCATCATTAATGATGTTAGCGACTATGGTTGCATAGGACTAGGATACCCTAATTGAGTGGTTAGAACTATTTTTGGGTCTTGGAAAGATCCAAGATTAGTTACATGGAATAAAAAGGTGTCCACATGAGTATCCTCCTAAACACAATTTTTTTTAGGTGTCTACATATGCCCCTTTTTGGGATGCATTGTGGGAAAACACAACACTAAGAAAAATTAGACAACCTAAAACTATATTGTAGGTTGATTGATGTTCATTAATTTTATCAATGTTAGATGCCCCAATCATGGAAAGAGCATGCATATTTGAATCATTACCTTCGAGGAGTTGAAGAACTTGATTTTGGTAATATTTGGGGTATTGGGAGATAAGATTAAGTAAAAAATCCTAGCCTTAGAGGTAATTAGGAGATAAGATTAAGTCAAATCCTAGCCTTGGTGGCAATTATAAAATAATCTTAAGTCTAATTCTAGCCTTGGAAAAAATTAGGAGATAAGCAAGCTTAAGTGAAATCCTAGCCTTAGCAACAATTAGGAGATAATATTAGGTCAAATCCTAGCCTTGGTAAAAATTAGGAGAAAAGCATAAGTCTAATCCTAGCCTTGGCAACAATTAGGAGATAAGATTAAGTCTAATCCTAGCCTTGGTGACAATTAGGAGATAGGCTTAAGTTAAATCCTAGCCTTAGCAACAATTAGGAGACAATATTAAGTCTAATCCTAGCCTTAGAGGCAATTAGGAGACAAGCTTAAATCTAATTCTAGCCTTGGTGGCGATTAGGAGACCAGTTTCCCAGTTTGCTTGAATTTGTTTTTGATCTTTTGTTTATCTACCCTAAGCAAGGAGGGTGCATGATTGTCTTCAACAATGATTCATATACGAATGCAATTAACATGATTAAATGTTTAATTGTTGATTTTTATTATGAATTCTTTGGTTATGACTACCCCCTCAAGAAACGAGTCGATGAGGAAAATGGCAAGGGATGAAAGCGATGTGTTGCTTGACCAAGATGACTAATTTGGATAGTTCAATATGATTGATGTTGTTTGAAGGTAGGTCCTATTATAGTTGTGATTTCAACCATTAATAATAATTGTACATCTCTATCTTGTGGAATAGTCCAACCATAATGGCCTTCTTAGGAAATCAAAATGATAGCAATTCAATTTAGCATTTGATGAATCACTATATTTGATGATTTGATGAAATTTCATAGAAAAAATGAAATGAATACCTCATTCCTATAGAGTAGTTTGGCCGCAATGGCCTTCTTGGGGATTGAAGTGAAGACATTTCAATTATTCAATGAATAATTTGGTTCAAATGGAGTGCAATTCATGGCAACCATGAAGTATATAGGGTAAATAATTGGGTACAAGGCACATTGAATATTTTGGTTTATTTGATTTTTTTTGTTAATTTTATGATTTTTTATGATTATGGTTCGATAGATATGCATTAATGTCCAATATAAAACTCCTTGTGGTGAGTAAATGTGTGTATTTATGACTATTTATTGATCATCATCAAATTCAATGGTGGAGGTTGCATTTATGACTTGGATAAAATGACCAAAGGTTTAGGCTTCCTTAGAGGTTTTGATATTGACCAAGGGCCTAGGGCATATTTTGGAGCCTTTTTGGAATTTGACCTAAGGAAACTAAATATATTTGGATCATTTTGAAATTGAGATAGCGATGCAAAGGACGTAACATTTTGTAAACTAAGTAGTTGATTATGCTTATGCAAGGCAAAGGGCTCAACCTTTAACAAAGGACACAACCTTTTGAACCTAGAAAATAATTATGATTATGCAAGGTAAAGGACTCAACCTTATGGAAACCTAGTAGTTGATTATGATTATGCAAGGTAAAGGGCTTAACCTTTTGGAAACCTAGCAATTTATTATGCGTATGCAAGGTAAAGGGCTCAACCTTTGATAAAAGGATGCAACCATTTGGAACATGGTATTTGATTATGATTATGCAAGGTAAATGGTTCACCCTTTGATTAAATGACGTAACCTTTTGAACCTAGCAATTAATTATGATTATGCAAGACAAAGGGATCAACCTTTTGGAAACCTAGCAGTTGATTATGATTATGCAAGGCAAAGGGCTCAACATTTTGGAAAACTAGCAATTGATTATGCTTATGCAAGGAAAATGGCTCAACCTTTGACAAAAGGATGCAACCTTTTGGAATATGATAATTGATTATGATTATGCAAGGCAAAAGGCTCAAAATTTGATAAATGGATACAACCTTTTGAACCTAGCAACTGATTGATTAATTTATGATGGGATTGAATTATGTTATTGATTAGGAAGATGCACTACCATTATTTACCCCATGTTGCTTGATTGTTTGATTACTAATTAGGGGAGGTATAATACCAATAATGCCCCAGTTGATGTGTGAAATATATTTGTTTGATTTTTAATTTTGGAGGTTGTGAATGATTAGATGTGTTATGTGTTATGATTTATGGATGCATTAATTGATGCAATGCCTATATGATGATGTGATTATGCTATATTTATGTGATGTACTGATGACATGCACTAGCTATATGATAGATGTATGATTGGATACTATGATCTAGATGTTTATATGCACTACTATGTATGCTTATATGGATGCAATAGTGAATGTTTAAATACTGTATACACCTAAAATGTGTCATGTGTAGGGGAATACTCATATGGGATTTCTAAAAAACCATATGAATGATCTTGGACAATTCAAATACAAAGTAGTGGTTTTAACCACTTAATTTAGGTAGCTTTGGTCTAATAAAATTTAGTTGCGAATGACATCCATAGTTAAGGTCTCAACCATGGTTGACACCCATGGTTAATAGAGATAGCTACACCTAAGAGTCATGGCTAGCACTGAAACTATTTTGAATCCTAGGATGAGCCAAATTTTGTTACCATGGTTTGGGCAACAAATTTCAAATAGTTTTGGGCATGGAATATTCGAGAGTTTTCCTTCCAACTACTTTAATCTCCTAGTTATTGATCTTGGATTCCCAAGCAAGCTAAGATTAGGGATTAAAAGTGCTATAAGGCCCCCCTCAAAATTGAGGAAAAGTATAGAAGGAGTGTCAATTGAATGTAGTGAAGATATACCAGATTGTGAAGCCATTTGCAACCCTTGAAGAGATTTCTTGCTGCCCATTTGACAATCATGAGTGCATTCAAAGCTATGGAGGTTTCAAGAGGCTAAGGAGATCAAGAATCCATAATTGAGCCACTTCCATCACAAATCTAGAGAATCTACATTGTAAATATATGAAAAAACACATAAGAAATCCTTGATAATCAATTCCATTAAGAAAATTAGAGATCCAAGCCCTGATTACAAGAGCAAAAGTATTTGCACCTCAGCCATAGCTAACAGTGCCAGCTACGCCTCAGACCCGTGGTGAGGGTTTTACATATTATCTCCTTTGTTTCAGCCATAGATTTCCCTTTTCAAGCATGTATTTAGGTCAATATGAATTATATTAGCTTTCCTTTATGCATTTGCATGGTTAAATTTAGGATTTAGAGGTAGATTTACTTCCATTTCCTTGCATTTATCAATTTAGACTAGTTTCTTGAGATTTCATGCATTTCAAGTTCTAATAGCTAATTTAGATGCATAATAGCTAGATTTCATGCTTTCTTTATAATATTTATAGTAATTTGATGATTTCTTGCATATATTCATAGGTTTACATGCTTTCTTGTTTTCTTTATCATCATTTATATAATTATCTATCAAGAGCTTCATCAAGAGAGGTCTCCTTTGCTATTGAGTCCTTTCATGTTGTTTCTTGAACATGGGGTTTATAAGATCTAAGCATTTCAAGGTATTATTGACAGCATATACCTCCAACCAAGGGAGAAGAAGGCTATATTTGGCCTTAAGTAGTTCATGTACATTCATTAAGACCCTATGAATTATAACAACCCCAATGTGGGGCATCATTAATTGTATTAATTGTATCACGACTTTGGTATCCCTAAGAGGGATGAATTGTAATCGATTTACATTCTATTAATACAAAGAAATTCCTCTTTCTTGTCAAATTCATGTTATTATGGTTTAATGCTTTAAATCTTTACATAATTGGTGCAATAGCTTAGGTATATGTTGTTTACAATGATACAAATGGTGATCATGGTGGAAACCCTGTAAATTGCATGATAACTAATGGATTTCTTGATGTTTTTTTGTTGCAGGTGTCAGTCATGATTAATGGTCATGGTGCACAGTCTCTATCATGCATGACAGTTATGGCTAGAAGCAGAGCAAAAAGAAATATAGTAAGCAGAATGTCTCTCCATAAAACGAGGATTGCAAGTAACCTTGATCCTCTACTTTTCTATTTTTTACTATTTTTACTTATTTTTAGGTAAATAAATCATCTAAAGAAACAATAAAATTAAAAATTTCATGAAAATTTTATGTTATATGTCATCCACAACTGAAAACCGTAGCTAGCACTGTTAGCTGCTAATATTAAATATGACTAAGTTCTTGGCATGCGGTTCTATCCCGCGGTCAGAATTGTTGCCTGCTACACAAAACAATGACTAATATTCAGAAGCTGTGTGTAGAGTTTACCTATTGTGGCCCAATTAGAGGCCTATTTTATCATGTAAATATATTCTTTGAATCTCATTTAGTTAGATACATGCATATTTCTAAATCTAAAATTATTTTATTCTAGGCATGTAGGAAAGGGCATGTTTACTTGGTGATGCATTTTTTGTTTACATACAAGCTTAAAATGAACACACACACACACCACACAAAATTTATATTTTTGTGAGATGGAATTCACACCCATATGCTAGTATAGTACAATGACGATGGTAATCATTTCCACCTATTGGCTCAACTCCCTCAAACCTTGTTATTTGGCCAATACCAACTTTAAGAACCATCCTAACCATGCAAAATAGTCAACATTCCTCTTCAGAGGGGTGTATCACTATGCATGGGATACTGGGTGAGGATCATCAAGACTTGTTCTCCCTACCTAGGTGTGGATTTCATCTCCACACTTTGGGAGGTTTACGTGACCATGACTTTCATTGCTAGTTGTCGAGCTGTGAGCATACAAGTGAAATCCTTTAAACTAAATAAGTATATCATTAACCAATATGAAAACATAATGAGAGTTATTTTATGATACAACACACCTAAAACACACTCAAACTAGTTTAGGGCTCACAAGAAAATCCTTAAAATAGATAATCATATTGTCTACTTTGTGTGTCTCTTTATTTTTTGGTAATCCACATCAGATACTTGATCTAGAACTCTAACGCATGTAAAATGCTAATTTTTTATTCTACACCCAATGGATTGAAAATCTTGCAATTTGGATCTATAACAAAAAAGTTATTTTGGTTTTATGATTACTCTATCTTTGAGTGATTTTTAAGCCAAAAATAGGGAAAAACTGCACTAAAAAAGTCATAAAAAGTCCTAGACAACCCCAAAAATTTCCAAATTTGTTTTTCTATATTAGTTATCTCCTTGGTCACCTCTCATACGATTTTTGAGGTCTGGCTTTGTATTTACCCAAAATTCCAAAAATTGGGCATTTTCCCATGAGCCACGGTTGGCCAAATATTCCAAAAATACAAAATTTGACCCAAAAGTCACTTTTTTGAGTCATAGCCCATTGCAATAAGCTTTTTGTGCTGATTTATTTTGTATATAACACCCATAACCTTTGTTTGGAAGTCAAATTTTTATTTTAGGTAGGTTTTCCTTTAGGGTTTGCCTAGTTAGTGCACCATGACAACTATGCATAGCCAAGCTCAATCATGAGTTGGAAAAGTAGAAAACTCATGGAGAGGCCCTGAACACCTCTAATATTCTCCTAATGATCTCACAATTCTTGCACAACACCTTGGTATGCATCATAGCCATCACTCTCCTAAGGATATCATCATTCCTGCACGACACCCTGCTAGTCATCGCGAGGTCACTTCCTTACATCGGGGGTCTACTCATCAAGGTGATAGGTTTGCCACATACATGGAAATAACTAACATAGTTAAAGCTCCCCATAGTGAGATATAAATCCATGGGTCTTGCACAATGGAACATTCATATTGGGAACCTAGGCCTCACATAGCTCAGAGAGGGCAGCTATTCCAAGATCCATTGGAGGATGTGAACATTGAGTGTGAGCATTTAGACCAAGAATACATGGAAGAACAAATATTGCAACAAAATAAATGGGATGAGCTCAAATAGCATGAAGAAAGGATTTGCCAATAGAAGTTATGTGAAGAACAATCATGCAAGATAACTCCTGAAAAAACCTACACCTAGAGTTCATAGGCAACAAATCAACACGAGGTGCCCTACGCATCATCAAGAGTTGCCTCCTAGGCAAGTAGATAGTCATCCTCTTAGATAGATGAAATTTTTTTTGGCTATCGATAAATAATGAATAGGTATATTTAAATATCCCTTACCCAATAATGAGGCTAAGGAAGATCAAAAGGAGCATGTGAGCAAGGTCAATGCTCAAAATTCATCATAGTCCTCACAATAATTAAAGTCTATTCCACCATACAAGGAACTAGTGATTACTTTTCACAAATAGGAAATTAAACCAACTCCTATTAATGAATTTAATTTACCATTGCACATTATAGCTAGCATTAATCAGATTTTATACAAGTGATTTTTGGTTGATACTGGTTCATCCATAAATATCATCACTACCATTGCATTTAAATATCTCAACATTCTACCTTCCCACATTAGAGCATCTACCTTTGTTTTGCAAGCGTTTATTGATGTGGAATATCCCACAGTAGGCATAATAGTCCTTCCAATTGAGGTGGGACAAAAGACTATTCCTATATTATGCTACATATTAGAGGGTTCAAGATAGTATAACATACTACTCAAAAGGCCATGGATAAGATCCATGGAGTGTGTACCATCCATAATGCATTAGTGCATTAAGTACATTCATGCAAATAAGGTCCATGTAGTTGAGGCTAACAAATATCCCTTTAAGTATTATAAACCTGTGGACCATATGCAGAAGCCTATTGTGTCACACATGCATCTAAACACTAAACCTAATGATGTTATCCAGAGTCCAGATGCAACCTTACGATTTGTTGTAAAATTACCCTCACCACCGCCATCACTTGTGGTTTCACCCATTACACCTCCATCTTTGATCTCTCCTAGAAATGAGAAATCAACGAAGACAACCACAAAGATGCTCACAACTATCTCAAATATGTTATTAGAGGACTCTCTTACTCCTATAAAAGGGGAAGAACCTATTGTGATTATGGATAAAATAGATCATATCATACCATATTTGTCCACCATATCGCAGGTCACAAGTCATTTGGATGACATTGAATTCAAATATCATGTAGAGGCAAACACTATGTTTACGCCTACTATTGAGTCCATTTAGGATTTAGGTTGACCTCCTATCAAGTCGTTACCTATTGATCCCATCTTGTATTCTTCACCTAAACATGAGAAAAAATCAATTGTCACAATGGAAATAGAACAACCTCATCAAGTTGAGGAGTCACCTACAACTCATCCAACTATTGAAGCATCTTATCACAAGTTTATGGGAATGGTTAATATTAATTCAGAGGACCAAGTGACTCTAAAGCTGATAAAACAAGATATGGTGCAATCAGATGTTGCTTCCACATCGAAGGTGCCAAAACAATTGAAATTAATCACCCCTGACTCATTTATCATGGTGCTTCCTCGAGAATAAGAACAAGTGTTTTCCCCACATCAAATTGGGGGTACCCATACTGGCACAGTTCAAAACTACAAAATGAAATAGAAATATGAACTGAGTCATAAACATGAGCATGTGGATACCATTATTGAAGTGGATCATCATGAAGCATCCACATCAGCTCAAATGAAGGAAATGGGTGATTTACAGTTACCTGGTGAATATTTAATACCCACTCTTTTACCTCCTTCAGTAGATAATGGTATTTCAAACAATTCGCTAGAAATACACATGAGAGTTGTGTCAGTCTTGGAGTATATGCAAAATCACCTTTATAATATAGAGGCACAAATGGAGCAACAAAATGAGGTGTTGGAATATATCTTGATCCATATTGAGAGCTGAAAAATACAAAAGCAACCCTCTTAAAAAGTCTAACCAGCTCCTATTCAACCATAGGAAAAGCCTTAGCAACAATAGGTGTCAAATTAGTCACTCCAGCAACCTGGTAAGTATCCCTCATTACCTTAGCCTACAGTATCAATTTTCAATTGATTATGTGCTGCAAATTCCATCACCCTACTGGAGGTGTGAGCTTTAAATATAAATCATGAAAAACCCCAAGGGTATGACGAAGAGTTACATTGCTTATATCATAGACAAAACGATCATGATATTCAATAATGTCAAGGTTTTTGAGCCATGGTATACAACATGCTTGAAAAGAAGCAGCTTCGGATTGTCAACCAACAAATAATCATAGTCAGCAATCCATACCTTGCACTCAAAAATCAAGAGGAGCCCCCTATGCTAGCAAATAACATATCTAACGCTCAACCAGGTCATCAAACCAAGCTAGTGTGTGCTACACGCTCAAGACACCAGCAATGTATTTGGACTCTTTTAAATGAGCCCATGTTAGACATTTTTTAAAAGCTACAAGATGCTAAGGTCTTAACCTTACCCAACATAAACCCTTTAGACCAAAATAGAGCTAAACCTAAGGGCTATAGGGAGGACCATTACTATCTCTATCATCAAATAAAGGGTCATGGCATTTGCAATTGCTATGAATTCAGGAATGTGGTTCAAGATCTCATAGATAGTGGGGCTTTTCCCATAAATGGTTCATCCATAGTGCCTCAACCTACCAAAATATAGGTCTCATCATCCTAGTTGAGACCCCAAGGTCATTCATAGCCTTGTAGTCCAAATAAGCTAGCCCATTGAGTAGTTTTATTTTAGATGACTATTGCAACTTTATTTCAAAAGTTGTATGAGGCAAATGCATTTGTATTACCAAAAATCAAACAAAGGGAACCCAAACCTAGGTCATTTGATGAAAGCATCCATTGTATCTATCATCGTATACATGGGCATGATATTCATCATTGCCATTCATTTAGGAAGGTGGTCCAAAACCTGCTAGAATGAAATGAGCTCCGTGAAAATGGTGCACTCATTTCTCCACACCAAGGCATGGGAACCCATAGAGGTCTATACCCCAATTGGGAGAGTTGATCTCTGTCACTCTTCCTAAGCAAGCTTATTACATCATAGTGGATACCATGCACACTGGGGGTACTCAAGGTAATGTACCTTCCCCACCATCCACATCAAATTCAACGAGGCAAAGTGAGTTTTCTAGAGGTATCGCACCTACCTCACTTTCATTGAGTGGCACACGCACTATGGGTACCTAAGGTAGTGTACCTTCCCCTTCAAAACATAAAAACATTCATAAAATCAAAATTTCACTTGGAAAAAATAAAAAATCAATTAAATCAATAAAAAACAAATAATAAAATCTAAAAAACATTGCAAAACATAAAATTCAAAAACATTGAAAAACATCAAAACTTCAAAAACATATGCATTATGCATTTCATTTTGTACATGCATTTCATTTAATTGCATTGCATTTAGGTATTTCCATCCATCACACTTGCATTAGGATAAGTTGTGTTTGCAATATTACAAATAACACCACATTTGTATTTCAATCATGCATCTATGCATCATCATCTTCCATCACCCTTGTGAGTAATTTTGTTTTTAAAAACAACCCCTCTTGTTGCTATAAGGAATATACTAGGGTTTTCTGGTCATTCAGCCATACCTAGTGGTCTTCTCAAATTTTATAGAAAGCTATCTTTGCTTTTATAGATGAGTTCTAGTTTTGATAGCACTTATCATATCAGGATCCCATCACTAATAAACACATTAAAAAATCCTAATTAGGGCAAGGAAGGATGAAAAATATGAAGTGGTTCGGGTCACCTTGAGTGAAAGGTTTACACTTTCTCATCTTTTGAGGTGCATGGTATAGGGTGTTTATCATTGGCAAAAGGACAAGTTCCCTCCTACCTAGAAATACCTTGCTTATAAAAAGGAACAAAATTCTAAAATCAAATCAAATACCTTGCTCAAAACAAAAGAAAAACACAAAATAAACAGTGAATTTTATCACTATATATGAGCAAGCATCCCAATAAAATTGAAGAAAAGAAGGGGGTGAAGAGCTTGAATACCTAGAATGTTCAATACTAAAAAACCATTGAGTGATCCTCAATACAAAAATGGGCTGAATGAATCCTGCATGGCATTGGGGTAGTTCAAAGCAACTTACAAAGTGAGCTAGATTTAGGTGGCCTGCATTGCCTAGTGTTCTAGTCCAACTAAGTCCAAACCTAGGATCATGGTGGACATTTTGTGATCCTCATTACAAAAATGAGCTGAATGAATCATGTCTAACAATGAGGTAGTCCTACGTCGCATATAATATATTCATCTGCACACACAGGGATAATAAATAGCTTGGTCTTCATAACAAAAATTTCACCTTTAAAAATTCTAGTATAGTCAATATACAACTTTTAATAAATCAACTAGGGTGTTTGAATCTCATGGAAAACCTCAAAAATTCCCAAATAGCAAAAAACTGCATTAATCAATCAATCATCAAATACTATTTATAAAATTGTGTTTATTAAGGGGTGTTCACAACATAGGTTAAATACTAGATGGATATCAACAATGATATTTAAACGACAACTAACTGTTCCATGAATATCCTTTAATTCACAAAATATTATGAGGAGAAATAATACATCATCTTGCATATCACATATAGATGCCTAATTGATTAATTCTTATGATAATATTTATCAATTACATTCATGATTTTTATACATTATGTGGTGTCATCCATTAGATTGTTAAACTCATATTGCATTCATACCTTATGTTCAAAGCATAAAGGTTCATTTACATTAGATCATAAACATGTAAATAATGCATCACATACATTGCATTCATAATATTATAAATAAAATGCATAGAAGCAAATCAAATTAAACATGCATTTAACTTCTAACATTACATCCATATGCATACATCATAGTAGTCCATATACACATCTAGATCATAGTATCTATAGCTAGTGCATGACATAAATACATCGCGTCATATAGCATCAAATAAATACAAAATATAAGCATTGCATCCATGTGCATCTCATAAATTTCAAAATAACAAAAAATTTCACATAATTCAAAATTCAAATATGCCTCGTATCCAATTATTTACCCTATACACTTGGTGGTTACAACGACTGGCGCTCCATGCAATCTGACAAGATGAGTAAATTACCTTAAGGTCATTTGGTGTAAATTAGTCATCATTTAATTGTAATGCTCCACTTAATTATTGAAGAAGGCCATAATGGCTGGACTACCCCATGGGAACGAAGCATTCATTTTAGTTCATATATATAATTTTTAGCAGATAATCAAAAATAGTGATTCAACACAAGCCTAATTGGAATAACTATCATCTTGATTTCTTAAGAAGACCATTACGACCGGACTGCTCCATAGGATAGAGATGTACAATTACTATTAATGGTTGAAATCATAGTTGAATTAGTCCTTGCCAAATAATAACAACAGTTCAAACGTCTTCAATCGTCCAAATCATTCATCTGGATCAATAAAATCATCACTTCATTTAGTGTCCTACCCTCATCGACTTGTCACTTGAGGGGGTAGTCATAATATCAAAATAATAATCAAACTTAATAAGAGTGTAGCGACCCTGGGATGCATGCACTGCCCCTTTTTAACTCTACCTACAATGTTATTAAAAACCCAAGATGAAATGGATGACAATAAAAAAACATATAACACAAAATAAAAAATATGGATCTCTTTATTGGTATTGAAACTTTGGTTACATGTCGGTCCCTCTTAGGGATACCCATTTCAATACAATAAGTTTACAAATAGGCAAAGAGTGCCCCTTTCGCGAAGAGGTGGTGCACTTATAAAGGCTTCCCGGTTTTGCACATGGAAATGTATGAGGGCTTACAGATGCCTCCTTCTCTAGGTCTATTTCCTAGAGGGATCCCTTTTGCTCTCATATGTTGCAAATTCCATTCGATGAACCTGTGGCCCTGTAAGCAATGAAACAACAACACACACTTAGATGTCTGATATTGCCTCCCTAGAGGAGGTTGTTTTTCATAAAAGAATTTAATGGAAATATGATGAAACTATGCTATGAAATCATGTAAATCTATGCTAATGATATGAAAACATGAAGAAATAGAATAAAAGAAGCTATGTCTAAAACCTAAGCTAAGCATGCAGGCCACTGTCCAAGATAGTGGCCGCTAAGGTAAACCTTATTCTCTTTGCCCCAAATTTATGGGTCAAATCCTGTATCTAATGTCAAAATAATAGGTGTTATGCTCTCCAATTAATCAGGGCTCCATCATACACGTGTTCTCCAAGGGAACTCTCTAAGTCTTAAAAGCTCTCCTTGAAAATATGTCTCGATGATCTATCTCTATATGTCTTTCTATGATATATAGAAAATATCTCTCTTGGTGCTCTTAGGCTTGCACATTTTATAGTGTGAAATCCTAGGTCTATGTCCAATCCCTAGGAATGAATTTCTCATGCATAGTGCAAGTTAGCATGAGAAGCTTTTGTCCATTTTTTCTATGTTTGAAGGCCAGTTAATTGAAATCTAACTGCCCACTTGAGTCTTCTATGTGAATTGTTCATTAGCATGAGAAGCTTTTGTCCTTTTTTTATGCTTGGAGGTCAGTTAACTAAAGTTTTAATGAAAACTCAAGCCTCCTATGTGAACTGGTCATAAAAAGGAATGTAAAGTTACTCTCGCTCACCTTTATTGCATGTAGACTGCCACTTCTACCTGTGATTAGACCTATTTTTTGGAAAAACTGCTTCTTATGGCTTAGTCATTGTCATCTACAGTAGATAAGATCTGGCCACTGTTGTTTGCAGTGGCTAAGGTCTGGCTGCTCTAGGCTTGAGCGGCTAGGATCTGGCCGCTCTTGGCTTGAGCGGCTAGGCTTGGATGACTTGAAAAGGCCCCAAATGAGTCGTGAGAACCACTATTGATGCTTGGAAAGTCCAATATTATGTATTTTGATCTTATGAGTGTGTCTATGTGAGCAACTCCCCTAAGCATGACATGATTTAGGTGTCTACAAGATGCCCCTTTTTGAGATGTGTTGTGAGGAAAACACAATGTTGAGCAAAAATGTAGACTGATCTGTTTGTAGGGTGTATGGTGATCAATGGTTTGATCAATTTTGGATGGCCCAATCATGCAAGATGGTGTGCATCCCTTTTGCATGTTAAAATACACCCATTAGATGACTTAGCTCAATCCTTTTTGCATGTTAAACTACACCCATTCCTCAAACTCAATCAGGTAGATTTAGCTGCTACAAAAATTCTGACCGATGGGAGAGCTACAATTGAATATGTCATGTCTGCTTACGTTCCCAGCAAACAAGGGAAATTTATGATTATTTTATGCAATGATTCATAGGACAAACACAATTTTGTTATGATCAAGTGATCTTTTGTTGATTTTGATTATGATTATGTTGAAGTTGTAAACTACTTATTCACACAATGGATTTGTGAAGAAATGACCATGAATTAAACGACAAGTCGCTTGACCAATATGACTAATCTGGTTCCTTTATAGCATTTGTTTCTTGTAATGGGTAATCCCACATCCAAGTGTGATTCCAATTATTTATGATAATCATCCATCCTTATCTTGAGGAGTGATCTAGCTATCAATAGCTTTCTTAGGGAGTTAGGATGAGTGATTCTATTTATGTTTAGATTGTATCACTTTGACTTAATGTTTTTGATGTCATAGGGGAATTAGAATGATCCTTTCACACCTGTGGAGCAGTTTGACCATCTTGGTCTTCTTTGTTATTGAAGGGTGGCACATCGTAATTACAAAATGAGTTGTTTTTGCCCCAAGTGGCCTTATGGTTATCTACTCATCTCACCAAAATTAATGGAGTGTGAATCACTGCAATCGTTGAGTTAATAGAGTAAGTAACTGGGTACAATGCTTGCCTAAGATTGTGCTTTTATGTGATTTATTTTGTTATTTTGAATATTCTGATGATCTCAAACCACCAAAGTGTGTTTATTTTTTTTTGTGGGATCCCTCAAGGAGGAAATCCCTTATTTTTATCTATGGATATGGTCGTTGTCAAGTCCAATGGCCTTTGAGTTCTTGCTTGTGGCCATTGTCGCCTTGAGTGGCCAAGAATTTTGGGCCACTGATGTCAGTAGTGACCAAGGCGTAATTAAAGAAATATAAAATTTGCATTTTCTAGGGTTTGACCTTTCATTTTCACTATTGAAGATTCGCTTTGGGAGCTCTGGTGTGACAGCGATGGTTGTGACTTTGGATTTTACTGGCATTGTGGATATGGCTGCATAGGGCAAGACATCAGCTGCTAGAGGAGCCGAAGCTTCTCATGTATTTTTATTTTTCTAAACCCTAGCTCTCTTTTCCTTTTTTTGGGTAAAACTGAACCTCACTAAGTAATGGGTAAAATGAACCTCACTAAACCCATTGGTAATGAACAAACTCCATAGTTAGGCTTAGCTTACCCTTTGTTATGGTGGGTTAGTCCCCAATTTTTGTTTTCTGTTAGTGGCTTTAGCCTAGGGTTTTTGAATTTTTCCATTATTCACCTGCTGCTGCCATTTTGAGCATTTTCAAACTTAGCTTAGTTTTTGAATCCTGAGTGGGAATTTGCTTTCTATTTTTTTTTCCCTCCCTTTTGTGTTGTTTATGTCATTTTACAAATTTTGCATTTTTTTATTTATTTTCTAGCCAACAGTTCATGGGTTTGCTATGTCGCCCCTTGGCCACTGTCCCTCAGAGCGGCCGATTTTGAGCTGTTGTCGCTCAGAGCGGTCAAGTTTGAACACCAACGATAAAAAAATTGATTGTTGGATCTTGGCCACTGCTGCCTCCAGCGGCCAGGTTTCAGCCATTGTAGTCAACAGCGGCTAAACCCTTAGCTATGTTTTCTTGCATTGTTTTTTGCTAGTTGGATTTTTATGACATTTTATTTTTTTTGAATTTTTGTAATTTTTGATTTGTTTGATTAGGTGTAATATTGTCCTTTTTCTTAGAATTATAATAGCCCACACTCTTTTGCACAATTTTCATGTTTATTATGAATTATGCCTTAGATGCATTGTAGTTATATTTCATATTTATTTTGCTTTGCTTAGATCCTTACTACTCGGGATTAGGACTCGAAGCTCCTGCTTGACCTGACTAGGAATGGTTTAAAGCCCACGGGTTATAGTATGTCATTAGGCTACCTTACATCATGGAATATCAAGCTTACCTTTTAGCTCTGGCCCAATTTGGGACCCGTAGACTAATACCTTCCACCTCCCAACCGACAAGATGACCATTACACTAGAGGATTTATATATGATCTTTCAGATTCCATTTGATGGGGTGGCCATTGTCTCTTCAGCCAATACTGATAAGGTGGTTGTCTTCATTTGATTGTTTAGAGGGCACTCTGCAGATGCTCTCAAGGACACCAAGTCCAGAGGAGTATCCATAAGTCGCTGGCATAGGGAGGGTGTCTTTACGGTGAGGCATGTCGTATTGCTGATGGTTATCAACAATGTTCTTATCTTGGACTGCTTGGGTTTGAGGTTCCCGTGGAACCTTTTGGTGATGGTGCAGGATCTATTGGATAACGAAGATCCTATCATCTATGCATGGGGTAGATCACTATTGGCTTAGTGCTATGATGATTTGTATCACATCCACCAGTGAGGACGTGTCAGCATTACCTACAGCTTGCTCCTACAGGTTTGGAGATGAGATCATATTAGGGTAGATCACCCTAAGGGGCTCCCATTCGAGATTACAATGATCGATGCTCAGACACAGTGCTATGCTGCTATATGGGCTCGAGATCATGAGGAGCACAAGAGCCACACTTTCATAGGGGAGCTATCCCATTACACTAATGCTTTCACTAGAATTTTGGCTAAATATGTCGTGTGGTGCCCTTACCATGAGTGTCTTGCTTGGGATGATCCATCTATATTTATTGTTAGGACACGATACGAGCGATGGCTTGTTGGCCATAAGATTGCCATCTGGGAGTATTTCTTCTACTCATGGGTTCTTCATCGATATGGATTGTAGCAGGATGTGCCCTTGATACCATTCTTGTATAGGTTCCTCACAACAGATAATGGCCTACCTCCACAACATATTACAAAGCTTTCAGAGGAGGAGGATGTCCTAGATATTAATCCTAGAGTGGTTGGGGGTATTACAGAGGCATACACTCAGTGGTGGGGTGATCATATGTGGCATGGCATCGGTAACCTAGGGCGTGAGGATGATGGTGGGGGTGATGGTGCAAATATGACAAGATGCAAAGTCTGAGCCAGGACCAAGGTATAGAGCTAGTCAACAGAGCAGGTGGTAGTGGAGGATCTTGATGTTCCTAAGGGGGAGGAGGAGTTAGAGCCCAAGGAGAGAGACTCTCCTTTAAGAGCACAGTTGCATGAGGTCGAGGTTGAGCTTCAGGCGACTAAGATCTAGGTACAGTGGTGAGATGCTACCATAGAGCAGCTCACATCATAGATACAAGGTTTATAGGCTACTATTGAGGATGGCGATGCTAGGATGTAGTTTTTTCTTCCTCCTTCTACACCATAGGAGGTTCTAGTGGTAGGTTAAAGAGTAGATGTGGGACAGCTTCAGTATTTTTTGGATGAGCATGAGGTGCGGATCCAAGGATTTGTGGATCACGTCACCTTTCTTTAGATGCAACTTAGGAGGCATGGGATTGTCCCTAAGGATCTAGCTAGTGCGGGTGGTTCATAGGTCATTGGATGCTCTACCTCAGGGTAGTCTTCTGCCCATCCTAGCTAGAGGACCCAAACTTAGACATAGAGACCGATAGGCTCACATCATTCAACTCATGACACCACCATAGGGGGAGGTGGCACTAGAGGAGGTGATGTAGGGGGCTCAGGCCCGATATTTTATTGATGCTTCATTTGGTCCTTGATTCATTTTTGAGGTCAGGCTTACCTATATGACTATAGCCCATGGGAATTTTTGTACATCCATTGGACTTGACACACATACTTTTATGATATCTTTTTATTATGAATTATTATGTGTATCATTTATTGCTCATGTTTTTGTTATTATTTTGTTTTATGATATGATGCAATGATGGTATTATGTTGATTTGATGAATATGTTAGATGATAAATGATATTGAAGATGCTTATATGGATATGTAGATGCTTATATGATTTGATGATATGATGCAATGTATTTTTATGATGAATGATAAATTCATAATTATATGCAAATGGATATTGCCTATATGTTTTATGATGTGGTTTATGGATGATTAATGACTTATTTTTGTGAATATGATGTTATTGCTACATGCATGTTTTAACTTTTGCTTTAATTGTATGCATCTAAATTATGTGGTAGAATGGTATAAATGAACCTGTATGCTATAATCACTTAAAATATACGGAATACATATGAAATTGACAATATTAATGGGTGATACCACATAAAGTAAAAAAATAATCATGAATTTAAATAATCACTATTATCATAATAATTGATTAAGTATTCATATATGAGATGTAATGGTGTGTAATGTATTTTCTTAATAAGTTTCTATAAATTAAAATATATAAAGTAGTCAGTGGTCGTCTATATATTATTTCTAATATATATGCAGTATCTAACCTACTATGTTGATACCCCCTAATTTATAGAATCTTATGAAGAAAGTGATGGTGTGAATGATGTTATGATTTGTTGCTATGTAATAATTTTTGGGGCTTTTCCGAGATTCAAACACTCTATTTTCCCTATCAATAGTTGTTTACTTTCCACTTAGACTTTTGAAAAGTAAGGCTTTTACCATGGACCTAGTTTTTAATGATCTCTGTGTGTGCATGTGATTATATATTTTGAGGTAGAACTCAAGCATTTCCTCCAATGTTAGGTAGGATTCTTTTAGCCCATTGCTAAGATCAGGGATCCTCAAGTGTTCATCTCATCCTTATGTTGGACTTAGTTGGACTATACTGCTAGGCAATATTGGGTTACCTAAGCTAGCTCATCCACATTCAAACATTGGTCTACACAAATGCATGAAGCAATTGTAATAGACATATCATCATGCGTAAGGATTTTTCCTTCCAGTTTTGTACAATTCTGAGAATTCCAGGGATTCAAGCTTTATTCCCTTCTTTTTGGCTTCTTTTTGGCTTTGGATATTTGCTCATATGTATTATTTGAGCTATGATTTTTGTAGTGATGATAATCATTGTTTATTTTGCTCATATGTAGTGATGAAAATCATTGTTTATTTTTTATTGATTTTTTTGAGCTATGATTTTTTTTTGAATTTATGATTTGTGTATCGGATTATTGATTTGAAATTTGGATTGTATGCTTGGCCTTTTGAATATGTACTTTGCTTTGGTATTTTGCTTATTTTGATTTAAGCAAGGTATTTGTATAGCGTAAAGCTTGTCATTTTGCCAATTCTCGACACCTTTAAACCGGTTGCACAGTGGGATAAGCAAGGAAAATCCTTTTCTCTTAAGGTACCCTAGACTGATTTTGTAGCTTTCATATTTTCCTTGTACTAGCTAGGACTTCAGTGTTTCAATTAGTGACAAGATCTTGAATATCCAAGGAATTATCATGGCTAGACCTTACCTTCTACTAATCAAAGTTTTTTTCCTCAAAAGTTGATAAGATCACTAGGTGTGGTTGATTAACCAAAAAACCTTAGTATATTATGTATAACAACAAATAATGGTTGTGTTGAAAAACACAATTACACACATGTATTAAGGGAGGTATGGATTTGAATGATTTGTGTGACAAACTGTGGTATCACTTTTAAGGTACTCATGACATATGCAATTTTAGTGGATATGAAAATGTAATGCAATGATGTGGATGTGAGATGCGAGATGCAATTGTTTTTGTATTTTTGATTTTATGTTGTTTTTGTATTTTTGCTTAATTTGACCAAAGGGCTTTAAGTTGCCTTTGGAGCTTTTGTTTGATTTTGACCAAGTAGATTGGGTACCCTTGGAGCTTTTTGAATTGATTTTGACCAAGCGGTTTGATTTACCCTTGGAGCCTTTGAATTGATGTTTGACCAAGCGGTTTGAATACCCTTGGAGCGTTTTGAATTGATTTTGACCAAGCGGCTTGAATTACCCTTGGAGCATTTGATTGATTGGATTTGACCAAGCAATTTGAATACCCTTGGAGTGTTTTGGATTTATTTTTGACCAAATGGTATGAATTACCCTTGAAGCCTTTGATTTGATGTTTGACCAAGCGGTATGAATTACCCTTGGATCCTTTGAATTGATGTTTGACCAAGCGGTATGAATTACCCTTGGAAAATTTGATTTGATTTTAACGAAGCAGTATGAATTACCCATGGAGATTTTTATTGTATTTTTGAAATTTTATGTTTTTATGCTTTGTTTTGTTTTTTTGACATATTTGAATGTTTTTGTTTTTTTATGACATATTTGGATGTTTTTGTGTTTTATGACATATTTGGATGTTTTTGATTTTTTTTGTATTTGAATGTTTTTTGATTTTTTTGTATTTTATGTGTAGAATACCTTTAAGAGAATGATGTTGAGAGGCTCAGGCTCCTTAAAACCATCTAATAATATAAGATGATATGCTCCAGCACCAACTCTGTATGAAATCATGTATGAACCTATCCAGTTTGCCGTGAACTTATCTTGTAGATGCGGTGGCAGATTCAAATTCTTCTGGTTTTCTTTGAGAATTAGAACCTTGAATTCCCTTAGGTGGACTTTACTATTGTAGGCTCACGTAAGGTGATATTGTTAAATGTGAATATGCTCTAAATCATTGACTCAGCATTCATCAAGAAGCATCAACTAATCAAGGTGGCCTTGTCATGCGACATCATCATCTATGAAGTCCTTTAATGCTATGCATAGAGTCATAATTTCTAATTCTAGTGGCATGATGGCATAAGTGCCATATAATAGTGAAAACGGTGTTGCCCCAATGGGCTTTCGTATACTAGTCCTGTATGGCCATAGTGTAAGAGGCAATTGTATGTGCCAATCCTTGTGATTGTCTTGCATCATCTTCCTCAAAATGGAGACTATTATTTTGCTTGAAGCTTATGCTTGCCCGTTTGCTTTTAGATAATAAGAAATTGAAAAATTATTCTGAATATGGTATTTTTTCATTAAAGCACACACATTTTTGTTCTTGAAATATGGCCCATTATCTAATATTATCTTAGAAGGGACCCCAAAATGACTTATGATATTGTGGAGTATAAACTCCGCAAACCTTGGTCCAGTTGTTGATGTTAATGGGATCTCTTCTACCCATTTAGTGAAGTACTCTATGGCTATTATGATGAATGTGTGTTAGCCTAAGTATGAGGGTGAGATATTCCCAATAAAGTCTAGTCCCCACTGCGAGAATGGCCATGCTGCATGTATGGGTTGCAAGGCTTGCGATGGTAAGTGCATTAGATTTGCATGATGCTGGCACTTACTACATTTCTTGATATACTCACAGTAGTCCTTTTCCATTGTGGGCCAATAGTAACCCATTCTCAATATGTTCTTAACGATGGCCATGCCATTGAAATGGCCTCCACATGTGACATTGTGAGCTTGCAAAATTGCCCAGGATGCTTCTTGGGGCTCAAGACAATGGAGTAATACTCCATCATATCCTTGTCTATAGAGGATTTCTTCTAGAAATATGTATCTTGTTGATATCTATTTGAATATTCACCTTTCAATATGCATCAAACCTTTAGGTACTATTCTAATATTTAGGAAGTCCCGCAGTTGGGAAAGCCAATCTTGATAAGCCATGACTTCTATAGAAAATACGACTTGCTCTTCCTATATTTTTGAGCTAGTGAACATGGATTGAGGAACAACTCTATGTTGTATGGTTGCATCACACTCCATAGGTCCTTGGGAGATCAAAGACTCCCAAGGTGTCATTTGCAAGAAATCCCTGGTTGTGAAGGACCAATCCTGATTTGGCTCGATGTTGATCATGTTGACTGATTCTTGATTGTCAAAAGCTTCACGAAGTATTGTTGAGTGCGAAAGCACTTTCACATGAATGGTTGTAAAATAAACAGATGGATTCTAAGGGATTAAGGATCCCAAAGGTTCCATAGTGTCTACAAATCTATTCGACGTACGAGGGATTGCCTCGATGTCATACCATTCCAGCCGGGCTAGGTAAGTGTCAACAAGTTCCTTGTAAGTTTTTAGGAGTGGGCACCTGCATTGGAATAGTCCTTTGACCTGGTTTACTATGAGCAAGGAGTCACCAAAGATATTCAATATTTTAATACCCATTGCTATGACTATTTGGATTCCTAGGATCAATGCTTTATATTCTATGTTGTTTTTTGTGCATGGGAAGTCTAGTTTGAATGATAAGGGCAATGGAGTACCCTGTGGTGTGATAAAGACAATTACTACGCCTTCTTATTTACACTTCGAACCATCGAAGAACAATGACATGTCTCTTTATTTCTTAGGTTCTTCAAGTTTTGGTGGATCTGATAATGCAAAGACCACATCATCAAGCAATTCTATGGTGAGAGGCTTGTTATCCTAAAGAGGCACCTCTGCTAATTGATCTGCTATGATTTATCCCTTGATGGAATTTTCTCTTATGAACTCTAGATCAAATTATATCAATAGCATGATCCACTTTGTGATACATGTATTGTGATATGTTTTGCTCAACATGTACTACAAAGGATTTTGTTTTGATATGACGTAGGTTTCATGGCTCAACATGTAGTGTCATAACTTTCAAGTTGCAAAGACCACTGCTAAACACAATTTTTCAACATATGCATATCCTAGCTCATAACTCACCAAGGTGCGACTAATGTAATATATGGCTTGCTCTTTATCTTGTGCATTATTTTGGGCTAACATGGTGCCCAATGCGAAGTCAATAGATAATATATATAGTAAAAATGGTATGTCTAGCCTTGGTGGAGCCAATACTGGCAGCGTGGCCAGATAAGTTTTGATCTCTACAAAGGCTTGATGGTATTCTTCATCCCAATGAAAGGGGACCTCCTTGCGTAGCAACCAATTCATAGGTCTGCATTTGTATGATAATTGCACGATGAATCTTTTGATGGATGCTATCTTGCCTTGTAGGCTTCGCAATTCCCTAATGTTGGTAGGGGCGGCCATTTCTAGTATAGCCTTTACCTTTGTAGGATCAACTTCAATGCCTATCTTAGATACGATGAATCCCAAAATCTTTCCAGAAGTTACACAAAATATGCACTTCTTAGGATTCAATCGGACATTGTGTTCTATGAGGTGATCAAAGACTTGTCTAAGGACTTTGGCATACTCTTGTTGCAATAGGGACTTGGCCAGTAAGTCATCCATGTAATATTCCAAGATCTTATGCATATAGTCATGGAATATGTATGTCATGGCCCGCTAATATGTGGCACCAACATTTTTGAGACCGAATGACATCACTTTGTAACAGAATGTTCCCCATGGAGTAATGAAAGTCATTTTATGTTGATCTTTAGGCTTAATCTGGATCTGGTTGTATCCAAAAAAAACCATCCATTAGGGAGAGCATTTCATGACCTACGATTGCATATACAAGAGCATCTATGTTTGGAAATGGAAATAAATCCTTTGGTGTTGCCCTATTTAAATATTTGAAATTTGTGTAGATATGGACTCTTCCATCAGGTTTTCCCATAGGTACCATGTTCGACACCCACTCAGGGTAGTTGATAGGAAATATGAACACTGCATCCAATATTTTTTACAATTTGTTCTTCACCATCAAAGTGACGGTTGGATGCATTTTCCTCAGATTTTGCTTGATTGGCTTCTTCATGGGATCCAATGAAAGGTTGTGAACGACTAACTTTGGATCTATCCCTGGAATGTATTTGTAAGTTCAATCAAAAATATTTGGCTTCTCTTTGAGGAGAGGAATTAGGATGGCTTGTTCCTTTGGAGATAGAATTTCTTCGAACTTAAATTTTATTGGTTGGGTAGGATCATTGTTGATGTCCACATTGAAATTTACTTCTATAGCCATAGGTGACCCATCCTCTAGATAATGAGGTGTGGGTATAAAATGAATGTCATCATTGGGATTTACAGGACCTAGTGACTCATGTTCCAAACCAACATGGAAGACGTCATACACACAACCTAATGCAAAATGGAATGGATGTAACATCTCTTCATTGGGGAAGAGGTCTTCTGGCTCTATGGATGAATTAGCACGATTCCAATCAATAGCCTCTACATAAATATGCTATGATTTGGTAGGATCTACTGGGTTATTAAGTGGAGTGGTCAAATCAATGGAGAACATGTTGATGGATGAAATGAAGTCTCTAGGACCACATGGGTGTAATCTTGTCTCAGGGGTTTCCCTTCCATACTCGTGATGAGGTTCTAGAGGAATGGGAATTTCTAGGTCTGGCCCATGAGAAGAGTAGACAAGGATCATTGGGCTCTAATTGCTCTTTGAATGTAGGCAGAGGGTTATTGACCATTTGATGAATGACAACTATGTCAATAGGTCTCCCCAAAATTTGTAGATGAGGGTCTATGGCACGGATTTCCACATCTCTCTCTACTAGCTCATTGACTTATCACAAGTGGTGAGGTCCAAGATAAGCCATCTCGGTCTCATCCTCAAATTCATCATCACTTATCCAAAAATTGTTAACATTGGTATGTGGCCCTAAGACAAGGGTCTCATGTATTTACCCAAAGTAAGCCATCTCTATTTCATATTCATATTCTTTGTCACTTATGAATAATCCATTTGCATTTGTCTCTTGCCCCAAAGTTAGGGGTTGATGGCTTAGGCCTAAGTAGGCTCTTTATATTGAGTCTTCTAATTCATAGTCACTTTCATCTGATGTATACCCACACTCATCATGGATGGACCATGTGAATCTTTGTAAATAGCGAGGACCCTGGTAGGCTAAGCCAAGTTGTGCCTCATCATCATTTGCTTCATATCCATTCTCCTCATCCCACGAGTTATACCTTGTTGGGGTGGAATCAATTGATATGTTTGGATGATAAATTTCTAGTGGTGGTATGTTTATTGTGGCCACTTGTATATTGCTCAAATTTCCTATTCATATGGGATGATAAGGAATTAAATCAATGTCTTATCCTAACCCTAAGCTTAATCTTTCCAATGCCACTTCCAGAGAGTCATCCTGACCTCTGATATAATAGCCTAAGCCAAATCTATCGAAGGTAAGCTGATATTGTGGCTTGTATGTCTGCCTATGCATCTGCTCATATATGCTAAGGCCATAGCCATGCCAATGGCAACACTTAAAGTAGCTTAGAGCAAACTCAGGGTTAAAGAGGTAACAAACATTGATCATGAATATTTTTTCAATATCCTATTATATATATAAATATTTATGAGCGTAGTACAGGCCGACATAGACAAAATTGGTTTTATTGGGAGGGATTCCAAGTGGAACCACTATTCCCACTGGTGGCCTCAAGTCCTTAGGCCTTACCATGTCTTGTGCAAACTCAATGATAGGTGTAAAGGTGATGTTCTACACAAGGTACTCCTCTATGCCTATGCTTGCCAAGTGCATCGATGCATGTGATATGGATGACCCTATAGATGACACTGGCGAAGCAGGGTGATAATCACTATCTTCATCTTGATCTTGAAGATCTTCCTCTTCCATAGGACTTGACATTTCAGAAATGGCTATAGTTGGCACTTCCTTAGGCCTTTCTTCATTAACTAAGGGCACCTTTAGCTTCTAATTATATTTTGGTTTTGACATTGATGGTACTTTAGAAGTATTGACTACTTTGAGTGCACCAGGAGGTGTTGAAGTGCATGGGTCTTTTCTTACCCCTTTGTCTTCGTTATTCACTTGTGTGGTTGGGGATGAAGGTGCTACATATAGGTGGGTAGAAGGGATTACAAATTCTCCCATAATGTCCACCTGATTGACATATTTAAAAGGCTCTTCATTGACCAGAACCACATAGACTTTGTTCTCGTGCACATACTTGACACACTGGTGCAAGATCGAAGGCACACACTTCATGGCCCTTATCCAAGGGTACCCTTAGAGGATGTTGTATTGCATAGCTATTTACAAGACATGACACATCATGGGGATGATATTGTACTGCACATTTATGGGTAGAACTATCATTCCCACAGTATTGTATAAAGCATCATTAAAAGCTCTCAATGTGTAAGCTCTTGGAATGATATTGGACTTGGGGATATTGAGATTGCAGTTTTTGTGATAATGTTTATAGATGAACCTGTATCAACCAAGATCCTATTGAAAGGTAAGTTGTTGATTGCCACTACAATATTTAGTGAAGGGTCTGGTAAGGCAACAGGAATTGTCTTAATCTCATGGTCATAGAATCGGATTACAGGTTCCTGGCATTCTTGCACTTATCCCATAAAGTGAGTGAATGCATTCACATATTGCAGTTGGAGCTCAATTGTCCTTAAAATATCCATTAGAGTCTCCCTATACTTTAGGGACTATTGTATGAGCTCATAGATGGATAACGTAGCTGGAGTCATCTGTAGGTTTTGCTCCAATCTACTCTAAATAGTTACCATATGTTGTGTTGGTGGACCTAGAAGGTTGTCGTGCCTTTTTCTAGGAGCAGCTAGGATGTTCATGGGAGCTACGGGTAGTTGCGATTGACCATACCACCTAGTCCTTGTTGTTATGTTAATAATATAAACCATCCCAACACATCCATGGGTAGGTATGTTAGCTTGAACCTGATTAACTTGATCCCCTTGCTATCGAGGAGCCTCATGATTGGGTAATGGGTTTCTGTATATGCCCATGTATTTGTTATCGAGAGCTAGTGGGTTGTCAAATTTGAGTTCTCCCACCTCAATCATGTTTTGCACTTGATGCTTAAACCTAATGCAAGCCTCAATGTCATGCCCCGGTATCCTATGATAAGGGCAAAATTGATATTCCCTATATAATTTTGGCTTAGGATGGTTGGGAAATATAAGAGGTATATCAGGAAATCTGATCCTCCTGGCCTCATGCAACTAATTAAATATTGATTGTATTGATTCTATCAGAGGCATGAAATAACAAGGTGGCTTGCATTCTCAGTTTCTTCCCTGATTATTATTTTGGTCAAAATTAGCTGGTGGGGGATGTGCTTGATAGTTTTGGGGTTGTTGTGCACCCCCATCCTTGGGTGCAGCCACTATGACTTGATTTACTATATCAGGATTGCCCTGCTTCTGCTTGTAATTATCATTCTTACCATTCTTGTTCCACTCCTTTTTTTTTTCAGAGTTTAATGGTTCCCTCATCTACTTTTATTTCTTCGATGAGCTTGGTCTATGCCAAAGCTTCCTAAAACAAAGGGTACTGCTGAAGTTGTAGCAAGAGGGATATGTGTTTAGAGCAAATTTTGGTGAACATGTGAATGATCTCTTCTGTGGAAATGGAGAATGATAATTTTACCATGAATTTTCTCCATCTATTCCCATAATCCATTACTGGCTCATCATCATATTGTTTCAAGTTGGCAAGGTCTGACAGGTTCACCTTATTCTTAGAACCAAAGGAGAAATGCTTTAAGAATGCATTTACTAGTTGTTCAAAGTTGGTTATGCTATGCTTAGGTAGTTGGTTGAACCATTGAGTGGTAGCACCTAAAAATGTCATTATGAATATTCTTAGCATGAGAGCATCATTGTCTTCAATATGAAAATAGGCATTGATAAAATTGGTGACATGCTATTGTGCATCCCATTCACCCTTAAAATTTTCAAACGTAGGCATATCAAAGTGCTTAGGATATGGAGGGATAGGTATTGATGAGCACAATTGTTGGTTGTGTATCTTGCTCAATGTTGGTGAGTTCCCAACTACCTCTTGTTTCTCAAAGGTTTTCATCTTTTCAGCAAGCTCTTGAAATGCCTTTGATGCACAAATTTCCTCCTCTTGTAAGCCTATTCGTAGTGGCAATGGAGGTAACTCTCTATCCATTTTATTCATTCTATTTTACTCCCTCCTACGAGGGGACTCAGGATTATGATCCTAGTTTGTTGTGTTTGCCCTTCCCCCACTAGTTGGATTTTGTTCATGATTTTGTGGGGGATTTTATTATGGGATATCTTGTCTAGTGTGCATCTCCTTAGGTGATTTGGCACATCTAGTTATTTGGTGGTCACCACCATTTTTTTGTAAATTATTAAGAGCTAGCCACTCAGCTTGCTCTCTCAAACATTGCTCATGTTGGCACAAGAGTCTTTCTCTTTGTTTATCCTATTTGAGAGCTTCCACTAGCTCTCACTCCTTATGTAATGTATTTTCTAACCACCTCATTCGGTAAATTTGCACTATTATAGAAAAATAATGTCTATCTAAATCTATTCTTGTTGTCTTGACTTGCAGATTCCTCGAGGAGGTTTTTGTTGTATTTGTACTCTTGCTAGCTAATGTGAAATTTTTAGTGTACTATTGAGTATCCCTATGATCAGACTCCATGCATCTATTGTAGGATCACTCCGAGGTACCCCCAGATTGGGAGACATTTTTAGAAGTCACAGTTCATGAGCTTCCAGATGCAAAGTTCTTAGTAGATACAATTCTTTGAGTTGGTCATGTAGGAAACCAATCCAACCCATCTAGTTGTCTTGTTTTCCATGGCTGGTCCCGTGGGGTGCCATTCACTCCTATGAGGTCATAGTCTATGGGAATATTTCCTTTTATGTGAAAGGTTTCTTCTATATGATTCCCATGACTAGATGTAGTTTGAGTTTCCTGCCCTTCAATAGGCAAACCTGTTTCATATGTTTCTTATGAGTCTTGAGGTGTTACAATTCATGTTTACCTTCTTGATGAAGAGGGCTTTGTGGTAACATGTTTTCTCCATGTTGATGGAGATGTAGTAGTCTCATCATCCCTATGTGAATAATGATTTTTATAACCTTCTTTGTGTCCATGTGAGGAGGAAGCCCTTGAAGCTTTCTCACGTATTTGAGATGTTTCTATGTGTTTAGAGGAGGCCCTTGAGGTCTCCTCATGTCTCCTTTATGAAGATGGTTTTGAAGCCTATTTTTGTTTATGTGACTTTGTTCCATGATGTGGCTCCTTACTTGGGGTTTCTCGAGGAGATCCCCCAAGGGTTGAATTATCACCCCTTAGGCTCATAGAGCTACGTCTCACGGTCTTATGGGTAGGTCGTTCAATGTTACTACGACTTCACCTATGGGTATGAGTTGCTTCTGTCTCTCCCTCGATATCAGACCGAGGGTGCTTACTTATTATTTTTACCATGTTGTTTTATGAATTGATCTTTTGAGTTGCAATTTAGGAATAACCACACAATACCAAACAAATGTTTATCTTTATTACCAATTTGAGTGTGTGCTAAATTGTTTGGTGTGTTTTGATGTGTTGTTATTTTGATTTATTTGCTCTTGTTCTTGGATTAATAATGAGAATACTCATACATAGTGACAATCAAGTACACCCATGCCAAAAATTATTTTCTCAAAATAAGATAGGGTACATCGTTGAAGACCCAATGGAGGATTCACCTAGCTCTTCCACTCTGAACCAATAATTGTTCCAATAGTGGGAGACAGTTTGAGCATAAGTAACTTAGTGTCACTATAAGCAATTTTCTCAATATATTTCTAGGAAGCTCTAGGGGGCAAACTAGTTGAAGGAGATGAATTCCAACATCACTGGACTAAATTGAAGGTTGGTGATGAAATCCAACTCCCTAATGTTTAAATGAGACGTACGTGCATGGTGTTCATTTTAAGCTTGCATAACATAAAGTGCTTCATATAGCAACAATGAGTCTTTCATATATGCCTAAGTGCAAAAATATGTTTCAATATTCAAAAATATGCATGAACTACTATGATTTGTATGAACGCACTTTATTTCATGCAACTATGGCCTCTAGCAGGGCCTCAAAGCAAGCAAACAACATACAATGTCTAGCACGTTGGATTCTAGGGTGAACTTTTTAGGCATAAGCTATTGTTCCTAGCAACGCCTAGTGGAAAATTTAAAAGATCTAAGATATGTGAAATGCTTAATTCTTTCTCCTTTTATTATTTCAATTTCCAAACATAAATGTGCTTTAAGTTCTCTATTTTAGACACAAAGAAGCAGACAAAAAACTATAAAATATCAGTGAAGCTATACCAACCTTTGATCCAACTCAGAGAGTCGATGTTTTTACCTCTACTGCACTCCAGTTCTGGCTACTGTTGACCAGAGTTGCTAGTTCTTGGCCTCTGTAGCTTAGAGCGGCTAATTTTTGGCTGTTGTAGCTCAGAGCGGCTAGACCTACACACAAAAATAAGTTAGTATTTTGGAAGAAAATTAAAAATCAATGGAGGTCCCATCGTGATCACCATTTGTAGTGACCCCGTGATGCATATACCATCCATTTTTAACTCTACTTGCAATGTTATTAAAAACCCAAGATGAAATGGAAGACAATGAAAAAGCATATAACACAAAATAACAAATATGGATATCTTTATTGGTATTGAAACTTGGTTACATGTCGATCCCTCTTAGGGATACCCATTTCATACAATAAGTTTAAAAATAGGCAAAGAGTGCCCCTTTCATAAAGAGGTGGTGCGCTTATAAAGGCTTTTTGGTTCCACACACAAAAACATATGAGGGCTTATAGATGCCTCCTTCTCTAGGTTTGTTTCCTAAAGGGATCCCTTTTGCTCTTGTATGTTGCAAATTTCATCTGATGAACCTATGGCCCTGTAAGCAATGAAACAATACACACTTAGATGTTCGATATTGCCTCACCAGATGAAGTTGTTAGTAATAAAAAAATTTAACAAAAATATGATGAAACTATGCTATGAAATCATGTAAATCTATTCTAATGATATGAAAACATAAAGAAATAGAATGAAAGAAGCTATGTCTAAAACCTAAGTTAAGCTTATGGGCCACTGTCCAAGATAGTGGTCGCTAAGGTAAACCTTGTTCTCTTTGCCCCAAAGTTATGGGTCAAAGCCTATATCTGATGTTGAAATAATAGGTGTTATGCTCTTAAATTTGTTAGGGCTCCGTCATACACATGATCTCCAAGGGAACTCTCCAAGTCTCGAAATCTCTCTATGTCTCGATGATCTTTGATATATAAAAAATATCTCTCTTGGTGCTCTTAGGCTTGCACCTTTTATAGTGTGAAACCCTAGGTCTATGTCCAAGCCCTAGGAATGAATTTCTCATGTGTAGTGCAAGTTAGCATGAGAATATTTTGTCCTTTGTCTATGTTTGAAGGCCAGTTAACTAAAATCTAACTACCCACTTGAGTCTCCTATGCAAACTGGTCGTTAGCATGAGAAGATTTTGTCCTTTGTTTATGGTTGGAGGTTAGTTAACTAAATTTTAGATGAAAACTCAAGCCTCCTATGTGAACTGGTCATGAAAAGGAATGCAAATTTACTCTCGCTCACCTTTATTACATGCAGAATACCACTTCCACCTGTGATTAGACCTATTTGTTGGCAAAACTGCTTCTTATGGCTTAGCCACTGTTATTTGTAGTAGCTACGATCTAGCTGCTATCATCTACAAAAGATAAGTTCTGGTTGCTCTAGGCTTGAGCAGCTAGGATCTAGCCACTCTTGGCTTGATCGACTAGGCTTGGATGGCTTGAAAAGGCCCCAAATGAGTGGTGAGAACCACTGTTAAAGCTTGGAAAGTCCAAGATTATGTATTATGATCTTATGAGTGTGTCTATGTAAGTAGCTGATGGGGAACATAAAATCATAATCTAAATTTCACATTTTTCATCAAACATTTTTCATTAATTTACATTTACAATACTAGCCCGCAGGCGTAGTTTCTCTATATTTTCTTTAATTGCAATTCTCTGATCTCCATGCTCTCCAATACAATTCTTGGGTTTTTATAGAGGCCCCGACCCTCTACAGTCTACAATAAAATTTATAGAACAATGGCCGTAGCCATTTAACCTCCCACATCTAGAAGAAATTCATGTCGCTCTCCCTGCAGCCCTCAACATGCACGATCCTGGTGTAGACTACCTCATGCTCAATGAATCTATCTACACTACCCAGGAACTCTAAGCTTTCTATGGAAGGAAACATAGTCCGAAATTGCCTCATGTTTGGCTCATCTATTTTGTAGTCTTCCGTCTCCATGGATCCTGGTGCAAACTGCCTTTCTACACTAACCAGGAACCCTAAGCTCTTATAGAAGAAAAATAGCACAACAAGGCCAGAATGACCCTCTAGCCTTCGAATCTGCAACCCCTACCTACAACTATTTTCCAACCCCTTGTGCATGCATTTGCTTGCCATTTTATAATCTCTAGCATGACTCTCTGTCTTCCAACTGGTGGCCCTTCACTTCATTTTTCCCATGACTGTTCATCTTCATCAATTCCATAACTGCATTTCACAATGGCCCTTGTAACTGTCGTTACAACTTCTATTTGTTGTCACCTTCTTTAATCCAACTGCATGCTTCACTCTGTAATGGCCCCCTAAAACCGTCATTTTGATTTCTGTTAACTGCCACCTATCACTCTGTAATAGTCCTAAAAATGCAGCCTATCGCGATTTCATGACATCTCCTTCCTCTTCCTCTTCCTCTTCTCTTCCAGTCATGATATCGCGACATGTCATGATATCATGACATTTTTACTCCATTGCCTTCTCTCTCCTCTTTGGGTTGCAAAAACCTGACATGTCGTGACATCACGACATTCTTGCTCCTTCACCTTCTCTCTCTTCGTTGGGTCACAAAAACCTAACATGTCACGATTTCGTGACATCTTACACACTTGCACCCTTTCCTCGTCCTTCGGTCGTGATAACGTGACATGCCACGATATCGTGATATCTTTTCCACTTTCTCTCTCCTATTTTTGGTCGTGATATCGTGACACCTTTTTTGTCGTGATATCGCGATGATTTTGCCCCGTTGGCTTCTCTCTCCTCTTTGTGTCACGATATTGCGACATTTTTTTGTCTCGATATCGCGACAATTTTTTTGCTGGCTCCTATCTTCACTTTGTGTCGTAATATCGCGACACTATTTTTGTCATGATATTACGATAGTTTTTCCTCCTCTTTCTCTCTCCTCTTTTGGTCATGATTTCGTGACATGTCATGAAATCACGACATCTTCCTTCCTTAGCCAATTTTTTGAAAAGGGCTCTTCTTCCACTGGATGCTCCTGCATCAGATGTCACTGGATGCTCCTACATCAGACACCCGAGGTTGATGGAGAAGTGACCTTCACTTCTACACTATTATGTTGCCTTCTTCTACACCAGGACTCGAACGCTCTCTAATCAACCCTTCCACAACCGCTCTCTCGGCTCCAACTCATCCACAAACACTGCACAGAGTGTCAATCTTCTACCTCTGAAGCTTCACTCAGAAACTTCCTGCAAGCACTGCACCGAGTGCCAACTTCTGCCCGTTCCACAGATCCTAGTGCAAACTACCTCACGTTTGATGCTCTATTTGCACACTCAGGAACTTCTCACTCTGATACCACTTGATGGGGAATAGAAAATCGCAATCTAAATTTCACATTTTTCATCAAACATTTTTCATTAATTTACATTTACAATACTAGCCCGTAGGCGTAGTTTCTCTATATTTTCTTTAATTGCAATTCTCTGATCTCCATGCTCTCCAATACAATTCCTAGGTTTTTATAGAGGCCTTGAACCTCTACAGTCTGCAATAAAATTTACAAAACAATGGCCGTAGCCATTTAATCTCCCGCATCTGGAAGAAATTCACGTCTCTCTCCCTACAACCCTCAACATGCACGATCCTGTGTAGACTGCCTCACGCTCTGTGAATTTTCCTACACTACCTAGGAACTCTGAGCTTTCTCTAGAAGGAAACATAGTTTGAAACTACCTCACGTTCGGCACATCTATTTCATGGTCTTCCATCTCCATAGATCCTGGTGCAAACTGCCTGTCTACACTACCCAGGAACCCTAAGCTCTTCTAGAAGAAAAACAGCACAGCAAGGCCAGAATGACCCTCTGGCCTTCAAATCTACAACCCCTGCATGCAAATATTTTCCAACCCCTTATGCATGCCTCTGCTTTCCATTTTATAATATTTGGCATGACTCTCTGTCTTCCAACTGGTGGCCCTTCGCTTCATTTTTACCACAACTGTTCGTCTTCGTCGGTTCCATAACTGCATTTCGCAACAGCCCTTGTAACTACCGTTATGACTTCTGTTTGTTGTCACCTTCTTTAATCAAACTGCATGCTTCACTCTATAACGGCCCCCTAAAATCGTCATTTTAATTTTCGTTAACTGCCAGCTATCGCTCTGTAACGGTCCCTAAAAATGCAGCCTGTCACGATTTCGTGACATCTCCTTCCTCTTCCTCTTCCTCTTCTCTTTTGATCATGATATTGCAACATGTCATGATATCATGACATTTTTACTCCATCGCCTTCTCTCTCCTCTTTTGGTCACAAAAACCCGACATGTCACGACATCGCGACATTCCTGCTCCTTCACCTTCTCTCTCTTCGTCGGGTCATGAAAACCCGACATGTCACAATTTTGTGACATCTTCCACACTTGTGCCCTTTCCTCGTCCTTTGATCGCGATAACATGACATGTCACGATATCGCGACATATTTTCCACTTTCTCTCTCCTATTTTTGGTCGCGATATTGCGACACCTTTTCTGTCGCGATATCGTGATAGTTTTGCCCCGTTGGCTTCTCTCTCCTCTTTATGTCGCGATATCGTGACACTTTTTCTGTCACGATATCATGATAGTTTTTTTGCTGGCTTCTCTCTTCACTTTGTGTCATGATATCGCGACACTATTTCTGTTGCGATATTGCAACAATTTTTCCTCCTTCTCTTTCTCTCTCCTCTTTTGGTTGCGATTTTGTGACATGTCACAAAATCACGACATCTTCCTTCCTTAGCCAATTTTTCAAAAAGGGATCTTCTTCCACTGGATGCTCCTGCATCAGATGTCACTGGATGCTCTTGCATCAGCAGCTCCCCTAAGAATGACATGATTTAGGTGTCTACAAATAGATCACTTGATCTTATCAAAATTACATTCATATTATGAATAATTGCCAAAAACTATCATAAGCTTACCCTTTTCTGGGGTAAAAAGCAACTATGACAGTTAAGTTAGTAGCTCTCCACCTATCAAAATGATTATAGTGTTGACCACCCGATCATCATGGAGCTTGCAAAAGCTTTGCAAATTTAAGCCTTCCCTTAGTTGGAAGCAATGATTCTAATATGCATATCCTTTTGTAGGACTGGAGCATCTAGTGTTAATCAGATCAATGATGATCATTTAACCTACAACATGACTTTAGGCGGTCTATTTTTGCTCAGCATTGTTAATTCTCACAATGCATCCCAAAAGGGGTATCTGTAGACACCTAAAATGTGTCATGTGGAGGGGACTACTCATATGGGCTTTCTAACATACCATATGAATGATCTTGGACCATTCCAAGACAAAGCAGTCATTTTAACCACTCAATTTAGGTAGCTTTGGCCTAATCAGCTTTAGGTACAGATGAAATCCACGGCTAAGGTCTGAACCATGGCTGACACCCACGGTTAATAGAGCTAGCTTTTCCTAAGAGCCATGGCTAGCACTAAAACTATTTCAAATGTTAGGCCAAGCTAAATTCAGTTACAATGGTATGGGCAATGAATTTCAAACTATTTTAGGTAGGGAAGCTTCAAGAGTTTTCCTCCCAACTACTTTAACCTCCTGGTTCTTGATCTTGGCTTCCCAAGTAAGCTAATATTAGGGATTAGGAGTGCTATAAGACCCCCTCAAAATTGGATAAAATTCTAGGAGTTTAAATTGAATGTAGTGAATCTCTACCAAATTATGAAGCCATTTGCAACCCTTGAAGAGCTTTCTTGCTGCCCATTTGACAATCATGAGTGCATTCAAAGCTATGGAGGTTTCAAGAGGCTAATGAGATCAAGAATTTATAATTGAGCCACTTACACCACAATTCCAGATAATATACACTACAAATCCATGCAATAACACACAGGCGACCCTTGATCATCAATTCCATAGAGAGAATCAGATATCCAAGCATTGATTACAAGAGCAAGAGCATTTTCACCTCAACTATGACTATAAACAATGGCTAATAGTGCTAGTTGTGCCTCAGACCTGTGGTGAGGGTTTTGCATATTATCCCCTTTGTTTTAGCCATATATTTTCTTTTTCAAGCATGTATTAGGTCAATCTAACTTAGTTTTTATTTCCTTTATGCATTTGCATGGTTAAATTTAGGATTTAGAGCTATATTTGCTTTCATATCCTTGCATTTATCAATTTAGACTAATTTCTTTATATTTCATGCATTTCAAGTTCTAATAGCTAATTTAGATGCATAATAGCTAGATTTCATGCTTTCTTTATAAGCTTTATATTAATTTGATGATTTATTGCATATCTTCATAGGTTTACATGCTTTACAATGATACAAATACATGTTGAACTATTTCAATTGTTTGTGCATTTAATCTATGTGTATATGATATGGTAGATGAGATGTATGTAATGCATTGATTACATGAGGATGATCTAATGTAAATGAATTTGTATGCTTTAATCACTTAAAACATAAGGAATCAATCTAATATGTGTTTCAAAATAATGGAATATACCATAAAATGTATGAAAATAATGAATGAAAATGATAACTCTTATAATAAGAATTAATCATTTAAACATCCATATGTAAAGTGAGATGATGTGAGATGTATGGGCTTTCCCTATAAACTTTTGTAAATTAAAATATATGCATAAAATAGTCAGTGGTTGTATAAATATCATTGTTGATATCCATTTGGTATCTATCCTATTCCATGAATACCCCTTAATAAATAGAAATTCATAAGAAAAAATGTGTATTATTTATGAAATAATTTTTTGCTATCAAGGGTTTTTTGAGGTTTTCCATGAGATTCAAATACCCTAGTTGATTAATCAAAAGATGCATAATGACTACACAAGACTTCTAAAATATAAAAGCTTTGTTAAGAAGACCAAGATATTCCTTATCCCTATGTGTGTAAATGAATATATTAGATGAGGCATAAGACTACCTCATTGCCAGGCGTGTTTCATTTAACCCATTTTTATAATGAGGATCACCATATGGTCATCATGATCCTAAGTTTGGATGCATATGAACTAGACTATTAGGCAATACAAGCCACCTAAAGCTAGCTTATCCATAAGCTGACATTAGTTTGTATAAAAGAAGGTTGCTAATGTGGCAGACATATCACCACACGTAAGGACACCCCATTGCTAGGAGGGTTTCATTCAACCCATTATTGTAATGAATATCACCCCATAGTAGTCGAATACTGATGATTCTAGGGATGCAAGCTCATTTTTTTTTTTTTGTGGAAAACATCCCAAAAGGGATGCCACTTTCGGGTAAGACCCAAGGAGGTAGGGGTATCCATTCCACCAAAAATGCCCAGGACTCGGACCTGGCCTACCACCTTTGACATACTCAAGGAGCAAACAAACACACAAAACCAATTTAAAAATAAGTAAATAACAACAAAAATAATAAAATAAAATAAAAAACATGCTCCTTGAGTGTGTCAAAAACAAAAGCACAACCAAACACGCACAATAAGATAAAAGAAACCACAACACAAACCACATAGAAAAACACAAGAACCACATAACAAAACACAAACAAGACAAAAACAACAGAACACTACAAAGACATAACCCAAAAAAAACATGAAAAATAAACACAACCAAAACCTAAAAAATTAAAAAATAAAAAAAATAAAAAACAACCAACAATAGACAATAAACAAAAACAAAAAACATAGAAAACACTCACACATAAAAACACGAAATAACACAAACAAAGAGAAACCCAAGAACAAGAATGAAAAAAACACAAGAACAATAACAAAAAACATAAAAAAAAAAACAAAACAAAAACAACAAAAAACAACACAAAGAACACAAAAACAAAACAAAATTAAAAAAACCCACCCACCTTAAAAAACTAAACAAAAAAGAAAAAGAAATAAAAAATGAACAAAACAATGACCTATCTAGACCAGAAGACTATTAAGGCAAGAATCAACAGAGGAAACAAAATAAAGAATAGAATGAGCTAGGGAACTAAAAAAAACTGAATGAACCAAAGAGAAGCAAAAAAAAAAAAGAAGAAACTAGGTACCTTCAGAACTGGAGCCATCCAAAGAAATGATAGAAAGAAGAGCTTCCCTAATTTGAGAAGCCCACCATATAGGAGGGTGGCCATAACAAGTAAGATCACCTTTGTCCAAAGCCCAATTAGCTAAAGCATCAACACTCTTGTTTTGATCTCCGACCACATGATTGTAATCAACTTTCAAAAATCCCATCTGGATTAACTGAATCTTCTCAATAATTCTTTTTATTCTCCAATCCACCTTATGATTCTTAGAAGGATTCTTCAAGAGATTAATCATAAGTTGAGAGTCAGACTCAACTAACACCTTTTCCCATCCAACCTTAGTAGCCTCCTCAAGGCCTCTCGAGGATACCATACCCCTCAGCAAGGTTATTGGAAAGAATACCCAAATTCTCAGCAAAAGTAAAAACCAGGGAGCCATCTGAAAGTCTACCAATTCCTCCCACACTGGCTTTTCCAGGGTTCCCTCTAGAGGCTCCATAAGTATTGACTTTTCCAAAATCCTTAGGAGGAGGTTGCCAATTTCTATTCCTATCCATCTTACTAATACTCACATTCCCTTTAAGTTGGTTGCCCTTAGAAGGTTTAATATTCAATATTTGCATCACTTGATCCCATCTTTGGTGGGAGTTTTGGGGGTGATTAAGGAGATGATGGACTGATTCAACTAAGTTGGCTATGGTCTTTTGCCAAATATAGTGAATATCCTTCCTATCTTGATTAAAAATTTGGTTGTTCCTTTCATTCCAAATATTCCAAAGAAGAATGGTAGAACCCATCCAAACTAACTGCCTAATAAAATGATCAACACCCTCTTGATTAGGCCAATCCCTCCAAAGTTGTTCAAAAGTAAAAAAATTGGACCACTGTAAGCCAAGTAAAGTGGCCATTCTCCTCCACAGCTCAGAGGCTAAAGTACACTCAATAAAAATATGGTTGATATTTTCTACATTCTCTTCACACATTTCACATCTAAAAGGGCCATGAAAACCATGCTTCATAAGTTGCTCACTAGTAAGCACCCTACGATGCAATAAAAGCCAATTAAAGAACCTCACCTTAGGCCAGAGCTTTTGAGCCCACAATCGAGAAAATATGTCAGAAGAATGGTTGGGATTATTATGGCATAAGGTCAAATAACCTTGAGCAACTGAATACTCACCCTTAGTAGTGTTGTTCCATCCAAAACAATCATTTTCATGGGACCAAGAGAGGGATCTCATATGAAGGATGCCTTGGATATCTTGTCTTTGCCTTTCTGGGATTTGAATAGGCCAGTCCTCAATAGGGATCCAATATCTACCAACCTTTGAATTACCAGTATGGTACCGATAGTAATTAGCCACCTTTATCCAATTAGCTCGGTGAAGCTCCTCCATCCAAGGCCTCCAATCGGGAAACTGAGTTATCAAAGGCTTGTGACCATCCCAAGAATCTATCCAAAAATTTGCATGTTGACCATTATGAATGATCCAAAATAATTTTTTCTTTATCAAATCCTCACCAGTCTTAAGAACTGCTAAAATGGGAGAACCTTTGGTAGGAAGTTGATAGCGAACAAGGTCTTCAGGACTTTTGTTCTCAGCATATTTAGCACGAGAGATTATTGGCCCAAAGAGCATTGGGGTTATGCAACATCCTCCAATATAATTTAGTAGCTAAAGCTTTGTTGTTATTAATTGAAGACCGTAATCCTAACCCCCCTTCACTCTTAGGAAGACATAAAGTATCCCATTTCACCAAGGCCCATTTTCTTTTCTCCTTAGTACCACTCCAAAGGAAACGATGACTGATTTGATCCAATTCTCGAAGAATAGCCTTTGGGATATTCAAAATGGAAGAAACATAAATAGGAATAGCTTGAAGGACTGATTTTACCAAGGTGATTCTACCCCTAGAAGAAAGCCACTTGTTGGTCCACTTTCCAATTTTCTTCTTGACTTTGTCCAACAACCAATTCCAATATTTATTTTTTTGCCTTTGAATATTTATGGGAATACCTAAATAAGTGATTGGAAGAGAGGTCTTCTTATATCTTAGTTTATCCAAGACCATGGATTCCTGTCTAGCAGAGCAATGAAAGAAAATAACTTTAGATTTGTCTTCATTGATCAACTGCCCAGTAGCCTTAGAAAAATAGCTAATGATTTGCTTAATATTAGAAGCTTCCTTAACCGTAGCTTTACCTAAAAGAGTAGAGTCATCCACAAATTGAAGATGAGAGATAGGTCTAGCTCCATGAGCAATGGTAACTCCCTCAAGGGTTTTGTTTTCCCTCTTTTTGGTTATAGTCCTACCCAAGCATTCAACAAGAATGATGAATAAATAAGGGGATAGCGGGTCACCTTGCCTAATACCTCTGGAAGCTGGGAAAGACTGAGAAGGCCTGCCATTGATAAGAACTAAGTAGGAAAATTAAGAGATACATCCCATAATCCAATCCATCCAATCCTTAGAGAAACCAAATTGCCTCAAAACTTTGATAAGGAAGTGCCAATCCACTCTGTCATAAGCTTTGGATAAGTCTAACCGAATGAACATGGAAGGAGAATTTTGCATATCCATGGAATGGATGGCTTCCTGAGCAAGAACTATCTCATCTACTATTTGACGTCCTTCCACATAACCCCCTTGCTCGGGGAAATAATCTTATGCAAAAGAGGCTTCAACCTTTCTCGCCATGATTTTAGTAATGATTTTGAGAAGAACATTACATAAAGCAATAGGTCTAAAAGCTGAGATATGATCAACCTCTTGAGCTTTTGGAACAAGAGTAATATAAGTTTTATTGATAACCTTCAAAATTTCTTTGGCTTTCCTGGCTTCTTCCACCACCTCTAATAAATCAACATGAAGGATATCCCAGAACTCTTGGTAGAACTCAATAGGAAAACCATCAAGACCTGGGGTTTTCCCTTTTTGCATTTTAAAAACTACTTGTTGAAGCTCATTGATAGTAACAGGAGTAGTCAAAATAGAGTTCTCCTCAGAAGTGATAAGAGAAGGGATTGCTTGAAGAACATTATATTGTGAAGCTGAGTCAAGGGGAGTAGTAGCAAAAATATTGGAAAAGTAATCAACAACAATAGAGTTCATGCCATCCCAAGTATAAACAACATCTCCAGAATCTGATTTTAAGGAAGAAATAAAGTTGTGAGATCTTCGAGCTAGAAGATATTTGTGGAAGAAATTTGTGTTTCGATCTCCTTCTTTGAGCCATTGAATTCTAGATTTTTGCTTCCATAAGATTTCTTCTCTTTTTTCCCATTCCTCTAACCGAGTTGTGAGTTTAATTTCATCTGCACTTCTCTTCTCTGTGAGGCCATCTAAACGGATTTTCTTATTCAAATTTTCAAGATGAGCAATAACTTCATGTTTTTTTTATGAACATCCCCAAACTCTTTCCAGCTCCAAGTCTTGATTTTGGATTTAATGTATTGCAGTATTTTGGCAAAATAGAACATCTTAGTCCCATGCCTAGGTTTACCTTCCTTCCACCATTGTTGCACATGAGGTCCGAAGGAAATGTCTCTAAGCCACATTAATTGAAAATGAAAAGGAGAGAAAATCACATTGGTTTTCCACATTTCCACCATGATTGGCCAATGATCCGAACCAACATTATTAAGAGTCTTCACTTTAGGAATGTGACCATGGATTAAGAAATTTTCAGAGAGCAAAAACCTATCCAATCTCTCCATTATACAAGCTAAGCCTTGCCTTCTATTAGACCAAGTCATAAGGCCATTATCTGGTTGGATATCCACAAGATGGAGGTTTGCAATATATTCGCTCATGAGGTCAGTGCTTTTGTCCAAATTTCTATTTCCCCCCATTTTCTCATCCAGAGAGAGGATGGTATTGAAATCTCCTCCGATCAAGATCCAAGCTTTAGGAAAATGAGAGATAATATGAGTAATATCCTTCCACTGTCTTCTTTTTTCCTCCAAAGAAGTCGGAGCATAAACAGTAATGTAGAGCATAATCTTGTTGGAATGTCTACTTTGAATAGCTATAGCCAACAAACCCCAACTGCCAACCATATGGTGAATAACTACCTCTTTTGGATCCCAAAGACAAGCAATGCCACCCGAAGTCCCTTGGGAACTGAGGGAAACCACTTTTCCAATTGGCCAAATTTTACTGGCAATTAAGTCCATATCCTCCATTGACATCTTTGTTTCTTGAAGGAAAACAAGATGTGGATGATTTACCTGAATCATTCTTCTAATTTCATTTTGTTTTGAAAGACTCCCTTTGAGTCCTCTAATATTCCAAGTGATGATCTTCATTAATACCAGGGCTAAAAAATTTGGGAAGGGCATTAATATTACCTTCCTCTACAAGCTTTTCACCTTCTTTTACCATATGATATTGATTGGTCTTGCGACCTACTTTTTGATTAGAATCCATCTTCAATTTTTTTTCCCTGTTTCTTGACTTATTCCAATTGAATCTGAGATGGCTTCTAACCTTGAAGAATGCTTGTACACAGCCAAAATTTTACTAGATGGTTCAATGGAGTCTATATTGGGACCTGCATTATTTGAAGTTTTGACATTTGAAATATTGTTTTTCTTGTGTAAATTTTCTCCTTTTTTTCTCGTTGAAAACCTTTGATTTGTTGGTTTATCTCTCGAGTTCTTCCCTTCATATTTAAATTGTGTTTCTAAGATTTTAGTTTCCATTATTTCCTCTTCCTCACTTGGGACATCATTTGTGGAAAGGATTTCAAACATATTAGGAGATGACTTTGATTGATCCTTCATAACTGGTTTTTTCTGAGTGTTCTTCTTCTTAGGTATTTGGAAACCTGTTGAGTTTATATCTTATTTCTTTTGATCAAGAATTTTATTTGGGCAAGCACCGGCCAAATGACCATATTCATGGCAAATTCTACAACGAAAAGGAATGTTCTCATAGTCCACTACTTGCTCCCAAGTGTCTTCCCCAAATTGTAATGTGATCTTTTTAGGTAGGGGTTTGTCAAAATCCATTAAAACACAAATCCGAGCATAAATAATATGTTCAAAATTTTGAGTACAATCAGCAGACATCATAAAAGTTCCTAAAGAGTTTCCAATTGAAGAAAAAATAGTAGGATTCCAAAATTCAATAGGGAGGCCAAAGAGTCTAACCCACACGGGAGCTATAGAAGGCATCTCTTCTTCGGCTTTAAATTTAGTATGCCAGGGCTTCATGAAAAGCCTTGCCCTTCCAAAAAACCAAGGACCCCCTTGAAAATTTTTCTCTCTATCTTCATTATTAGAAAATAAAACAAGAAAATAACCATTTGGATAAATAGAGATTTGTAACTCACCTTTAGTTTTCTAGCTTTTTGCAGCCCAGACTTTGAAAGCAGATAGACTCGGATGAAAACCCACGAACCGACAAATTAGTCCTCTTTTTTCCAAATCTTCAATGCCAGTCTGAATGTTACCCATATCAAGCTTAACAATAGGAGTTCCATTAGCTGCTTTAAGACATCCTGACTCTATTTTCCTGGGATCAATCTTAGGCATTCTTAGAGGTTTATGGGAAGCCCTAATATTGATATTAGCATTGGGTTGAGGCTGTCCACCACGAAGGGCATCCCTAAAATTCATTTTTGGGACCGAGTCTTCGAAATTCTTACCCTTGATAGGGGTTTTCATAGTAGAATTATTTTGTGGGTGCACCTTAGCACTAGATTCACTTGAGATATGAGCCATTTTTTGATCAACTGCTTGAAACTTGTTTCGTGATCTCTTTAATCCTTGCCCTAGACGTCGTGGAAAGGTATGGTTTTCACTTTTCTTTTGTGCAGCAAATTGGAAGTCGTTGTCACTCAAGTTCACAGTATGATCTGTTGAAAGATAAATTTCTAACCCATATTGTATCCCCTGCAACATTTCCTGCTAAAATATTGAGCATAAACCACAAAAATATTTGTCGCTAGGGCCCGAAGGCCCTAAAAACCAACCTCTGGAGCTGCTTGCACTCAACCCAGATGAAACCCTCGCATAGTCGCTTGCCAAATATGTCATTCACACATAGGGATGTGCTAGGATCTGTGTTGCTCCAAATGATATGAAAATTCATGGAGACGTTCTAGGCATCTACCCTCAAAATTTCAGCTCAATCCGAGTCCGGATGAGTGAGATATGGCCGAAATGAGTTTGGTAGTTTGGGCAGTCCTGCGAAAAACGTCTCATCAAATTTTGTTTATTTTTTCAAGGCCCCATCCTCCATCCTAACATTATTCTAATACTTTGGAACTTTGAATATAAGGTTCCAGGGATGCAATCTCATTACCCCCTTCTTTTATGTTCATTTTCTTGGGATACTTGCTCATGTTTAATGATGAAAAAATCACTGTTTACTTTACATTTTCTTTTCTTTTGGAGTAAGGGATTTGCTTAGTGATGAAAATAACTATTTAATTTGCTTTGCTTTGATTTGGAAATTTGCTTATTTTGTATTAAACCAAGGGATTTCTTGGGTAGGAGGGAGCTTGGCCTTTTGCAAATAATCAACATTATAGACCATGTGCATGATAAGATGAGCAAGGAAAACCTTTCACTTAAGGTGACTAGGACCACTTTGTAGTGTAATATTTCCTCATTCAAACTAGAATTGTTAATGTTTAAAATGTGAAAAGATTTTGAAATATGCAAGGTACTATCAAAACTAGACCTCATATTTGAAAGCCAAGATAGCTTTCTATAAAATTTAAAAATATCACTAGGTATGGTTGAATGACCAAAAAACCCTAATATACACCTGATAGCAACACATATGGTTGTGTTGAAAAACACAATTACTCACAAGGAATGATGAATGAGGATGATGTAAAGATGCATGATTAGCATATAAACATAGGGCCATTTATAAGATTGTAAACACAATCTATCCTAATGCAAGTGCAATGGATGAAAATACCTAATGCAATGCAACTAGTGAATGCATATGATGTAATGCAAATATAAATATTTTGTGTTTTAATATTTTATTTTTTTCTAGGGGGAAGGTGTGATACCTTAAGCACCCCTAGTGGGAATTGTGCTAAATATGATTCAATTAGATTGGCTAGGAGGATTGATAGAAATTGATCCCCCTACTATGATGTGTAATTTTATGCGATGTTAATGTCCCGATGAGATGAGTCGAGTGAATGTGAAACATTGGATGTAGTCACAAGTTGTGTAGATTGAATTTTATATTCATGGTCCTCTATTACAAAACTAATAATTACCACAAACTCTTGGGGAGGTATATTGATATGCACCTGATTAGGTTGCTAGACTTGATTGGTAGGTGTTGTGTTTGCTTCATGTGTGGGCAAGGGGTACTGGAAGACTCCTATCTGAAGTTCTTGCCTCTCGATTGTATCATGTACTAAATATATAAATAGGTAGCATGTCTGGATGTCACGATCTATTTTTCAATGGTAAACACAATATAGGTTTTCCTTGTGCATATTTGATCTACGCTTATTAGGTTTCAATGAATGAATTTTAGGAAGATTGATTGTTTGTGCTTCACATAATTGATTAAAGATCGATGCTAATGTCTCTAGAAAATGAGTATATTATCATGGTGGATGATGTGGTTAGCCTTGTCCTTGATTATTTTGCATATTATTTTGGGCCAGAGGAGGTTGAGCCTACTAATTAGGCTGCACTAGTTGTTGAGGTGATGCGGCCTGGTTTAAGGATTCATGGATACTCAAAACAACTTGATTGAATGGGACCACATTTTTTTGCATGTTGCCACCTTTAATATTACTATTTGGCCATTCCCTTTTGTGGATTTGAATATCACCCTCCCAGATCTTAATATCTTCTATAACTTTGGCCTGTACCAAAGCCTCCTCAAATTTTTGATACTGCTATAATTGTAAGAGAAGCGAGATTTATTTTGAATAGCTTCTTGTAAATATCCAAGTGATCTCTATTGTGGATAGGGTGAAAGGTAATTTTAAAATCACCTTCCTCAACTTATTACCATACTCTATAATTGGATCATCGTCAAGTTGATGAAGGCTAGACAAGTCAGTCAAGTTTATCATTTTCTTAGAACTAAATGCAAAACACTCCAAAAATGCATTAGCTAATTGCTCAAAGGTGTGTATTTTATGGAGTGGTAGATGATTATACCATTCTAAAGAACCCCTAGCTAATATTGTAAGGAATATTATCAACATCAAGGGTTCATTATCTTGAAGATAAAAGCACATATTTATGAAGCTTACCACATGCTCTTGTGTGTCTTTATAACCTTTAAAATTTTCAAGTTTAGGCATTTTGAAATGCAATGGATATGTTGGTTATGGATGTACTGAGCGATGCAAAGGCTAATTGCTAAGCTACTTGAGTGTGGGTCTTTGAAATACTAAACTTTGATATTGTTTTTTCTAATGAATTTATCCAATCATTTAGTACTTTGCCCCTAAGAAAATGATATGATCTTCCTATTATCACCCTTGATTAGGTAGAGGAGGTCACTTTTGATATTGAGGTGGATTATAAGTATGATCATTAGATACCTCATCATAAATGTATTCAGGGTAGGTATCTACTTATTCCTAATGTTCCCATTAAGACTCTTCATATAATTTCTCCTTGTGTTGATCTTGGTATTGTTGAGGAATATGAGGTTCTTGATGATAACCAGGTAAGGGTGTTTGATGTTGAATGTGATTTTGACATGGCTGAGGGGGAAGATTTTGATATTGTATTAGGCGTCTTACACATTGTTGCATCTTACATGCATTTTGCAATTGCTTTTTTTGTATATTTTATTGTTCACGTATCGTTTGTTGATACAACCTTTGCAGGTGTGCTCATTGTGGGTCCACCCATTTTTTATTTAATTGTTGTTGATCCAACCAAAGTTGATCTATATATTTTTGTCTATTACAATTTGACCTAAGTGCCTAATGAGTGTGATTTTTTTGCTCATTTTCATGGGGTCTATGTACCCTCATATTTGAAATACAGATAGGTTTTTCATATCTTTCGCCTTAGTAGAATCTATTACGTGTTTTCCGTGATCTCTAAAAGTTACATTAACCTGATACTCTATTTTATGAATGGGCTTTGTATAGTTTGATGATGCAAATATGCAATGTGGTTGCACCAAGTACTCTTCATGAGGAGTAGGAGGATGCCTTGGGTCCTCTTCCTCATCTATGAGGAATGACTTATATTCAAGCTTAGATGTAAGCTTTGTATATTTAGATTCCACAGAAGCACAATGTGCACATGCAAAATGCTCTTTTCCAGGAGTAGGGGAGTGACTTACTTGATCAAATGGGGTGGTTGCTCATCCAGGATAGGCCATGGTGTATGCTCATGTTCATGTTTTGATTGATGTATATAGAGAGCTAGGATGTGAACCTATGACATTTACATGCTATGCCCCTTAGTGGGTGAATTCTTTGTTATATAGAATTCTATCAAGGTATCCAAGTCATGAAGGTTTCTTGGAGGACTTATGGGTGCTTCCCTAGTAGGGATATCTCGAAGGTTTGACCCCCTATGGATGTTATTGGTGTTATGATAACACCAATAATACCATTCAGGTATGGGCATGTCCTCTATACTAATTTGAAGGTGTTACTTAGTTGTGGAGCCTGATTCCCTCTCTAAATTGGAGGTCTTGTTCACCATGGGAGGTACCCAACCATTTTTTTGTTTTATAAAATTTTCACTTTCAAAACAATTTGGTGTTATATATCAAAATTATTAGTGTGATGAGCTGATCATAATGGGCTAAGACTCCAAAAAGTGTTTTCTTATTAAAATTTTTATTTTTGGATTATTTTGCCAACCAAGGCTCATGGAAAAATGACCAATTTGAGGAATTTTGGAAGAATGTAGAGCCAGACATCAAAAATGCTATGAGAGGTGCACAAGGGGCTAACTACGACGAAAAAAAAAATTGGAAAATTTTGGGGTTGTCTAGAGATTTTTATGACTATTTAGTGCAGTTTTCCCTATTTGGCTTAAAAATTACTCATAATAGAGTAATAATAAAACCAATATAACTTTTTCATTATAGCTTCGATTTGCACGATTTTTAATTCACTAGATGCAAAATCAAAAAGTAGCAATTTACTTATTTTTAGGATTTGGTACCAGATCAGATGTTAGGCTTTTATGTTGATTATACAAACAATAAAGAAACACGCAAAGTAGAAAAAATGATTATCTCTTTTAAAATTTCTTTGTGTTTCCTAAGAACTAGATGGTGTGTTTTTTATTTGTTGTAAATAGTTCCACTTTCTCATACATGTTTTGAATATGTTGATGTAACACTTGATTTGTTTAAGGATTTCACCTATAGGCCCGCACACACGTATCTGGTTCTAACATCTAGATCATGAATCCCATTAGACTATGGAGATGAAACACCTAATGCAATATGTAATCAAATTAACAAGATACATCATATAACCAAATGCAAAGAGAAAAATATAAAATAAATATGCCCATATTTATTTATATTTGTCAAATCTTCTTTACAACAAGGTTACAAGATATCCCTCTTAGGGATTAACCATTTTGATACATATTACAATCCATAATTCATATGGTAGATGTCTTCAATAGATTTTTAGGATCCCCATAAACTGATTATAGGAGAGATTATTTGGTGACCTTCTCTTTAGGATGCTATGGAAGAATGATCTTGAAGATGGTAATATCCCAATAAAACCTGAACTTGCATACAAGGAAAATTACAAAGCATCAATAGCAAGAGTCTAGCCTCTCAATATGAGGCCATTTCATGATTATTGCAAAATATGAAGGAAATGCATAAATAGACATAAAGATGCATGAAATAATGGAAAGAAAGCATAAAGAATACGTAAATATTGAAAGCAAAGCAACTAGTCTACGTTAGAAATAAAATTAAAATATTGTAAATATGATCTAAGGCTAAGAACAAAGGAAAAGAGACATTATACCATAGCCACTAATGCTTAGAGCAACTGGCTCTATTATTAGCTATCAATATTGGTGGTGGTGCCTGTGGGCCACTATTGAAAACATTGCTGTGGATAGGGTTTTTGATCTCTGTGTTCAAGGCCTGGAATCAATAAATTCCAATGTTGCATGGATTTACGTTCTTGGTGCATTCTTACAAAACAAATTAGGGTGGGAATTAGCTCAACTTCATGATGAAATGTATGTTTGAACAAGCAATTGTTCTCCTCAAACTATGGTAGTCCCCATTGATGGAAAGGTAGGTATCATGGTGCAATTTGATAGGGCTTCATTATACCTCATAGGGATGTTTATTCACTCTTTAATTATATAGAGCTTCACTATGGTGTTCATGCATCAATTTCTCCATAATTTGTCATTAATTTTGGGGTGTTAAGTAGACTCCAAAAATCCTTGTTATAGCTTCCCTAGGAAGCCAAGAACAAGATTTGGTTGGGCTAGGACCATAGAGGCAAAGCTTTTGGAGGCTTCAATTTTCCAAAACCATTTTAAATTTTTTGGATGCAAATTATTTTAATTATCTCATGGGGCTCAAGTTTGTTACAGGCTCGACTGCTATTGATAGACATGACTATTGACATAGTAACTATCGATAGGCACAACCAACTTGCGATTGCTCTGATCGTCGATGATGATAATCACCATCACTGATGACATCAATGAATATGGCTACATAGGACTAGGCTGCCCTAATTGAGTGGTTAGAACCACTGTTGGGTCTTGGAAAGGTCCAAGATCAGTCACATGGTCTAAAAAGGTGTTCATATGAGTAGCCTCCTAAACATGACGTGTTTTAGGTGTCTACAGTAAGTAGCTAACTTCCCCCTAAAGTAATCTCCTACTCTAACTATGTACCAAAGGTGGTACATTTACATAACCCAAATGATGTAATATGCTCTAACTCTAATAGTTCCCTCAGGAACTTCCCCTTCCTAATGCCCCTATTATCAAATAAAATTTATTACACAAAATTGAAGTTGTCTTTGAAAAATTAAATATAAAATGCATATGCCTTGTAGTTATAGGATATTTATCATATTTTTTACATGTAATTTTATATTATATATCTAAAAAAAAACCAAAGTCTGATAAATTTATATGTAAAGTGCTAGTTATTATATTCACTATGACATAAAATCAAGTGAACAAATATGTTTAATGGTTCTAAAAATATTTTATGCTATGGATTTTTCTACTTACAATTAGATGTTTCAAAATCATATCCTTTTCCATTGTGACTATTTTAATTAATTTTGAACTCAAGTAAGCTATTAGCATATTATTTATTTAAATTTAACACATTTAAAATTTAGAAAGTTTAATTCTATTTTGATAATTTTGAAAAATTAATTTGATTTAAAAAATTCTATGAGGATGATTTTGTTGGAAATGGTCTAATATTCAAAGATCAAATCTCAATTCAAGGTTAAATACTCTCCCAATATATTAAGAAAGAACTCAGATTAAAAAATAAAAATATTAAAAATAATATACAAGTATGCAACTCACACATTCAAACCATGATTCAAATAAATAAAAACTCTATATTCAAGTGGATGATACAAATCTACAACGTATTACAATACTAAATAATGCAATACAATTCAATACATTGCAATCTTACTTGTCATCCCTACATATAGCCTTTACATAGAGTCTCTTGAAATTTCATCTTCTATTATCTCTTCATCTCCTCTCAAACTCATGGGAGATATGACTCTTCATATTTCTCATAGGATAAATATTTTATTAACCTTTTATTAAATATAAAACCTAATGATTACATAAAACCAAATATTTACAAGATATTTACAAGGTATTTACAAAGTATTTACAAGGTACCAAATAATGTAATATTTTGTACCACCTCTCATATTACATTATTTTGTATAAATATCACTCTATATTTATCTTTTGTTGGCTTTGGTTGTCTGTCTCTAGCTATTGCTTTTTTGGTTTTGAATTTTTTATTCTATCTTGGACTTTATCTCTAGGTCAATTTTTGAACTATCGAATATCTTATTTATTGCATGTTCAAATTTTATTTCCTCTACAAGCCCAACCACTGTAGGTTCTTTTTGATACAAAATATTATTTATGGATGAATCATTTCTTATGCTTAACAAAATAATTTTTCTTTTGTAAAAACACTTCAATATTTCTACTATCCTATTCCATTATATCACATTTATCCATCCATAATTTACATGTATTATATTACTTTATTTACAAGAAACACAATAATGAATATTCCATCATTTTTCTAAAATGTGTCCATTTTTGCCATAGTGATTACAACTGGTACCTATCACAAATTTGGTTTCCATGTTTCCTATCATAAAATTATAATTAGTATTCCCTAGCACAAACTCACTATTATTTGCCTATCCTAAAAACCTAAGGCCATTATATTTTTACATTATTTATGGTACCAAATGTTCTTTCATGCCTTGCTCATATTTTCTCAAACTTGTACCTTTACGTCCCATTCTATTTAACAATTTTGAACCAATCCCTTTAGTATGTCTTTCAAAATAACTAAATTCATCATCATACTATTTTACAATACCATTTGAATGCCATAAATGATCATGATAATATTCATAACTTATACTAATAGATTCAAAATGCCTAAAACCATCATAACTATTAATATCTAAATATTCCTCATGTTAGCTTTTTATACTAAATACTTATTGTAAAATCTACCACAAAGTATAAAATGACCACACAATAATAAATATAAGATAATGGTAATATGCAAATCATATAAAACTCATAAGAAACTTCTATAACTACAAATAAAACTACAATTAATGAAAGCTCAAGAAAATAGTATCTTCATACAAAATGTGGAGATCTCAAACACTCCATGCTTCATACAAGTTATACATTGTATCTAACTTGTATTTTAATCTACTCTTCATTCTTCTATGAAAATTATAATATGATATATCTCTTATTCCGACACAAATGTAAATATATAATGGGATTTAACTCTTGGCCTTCCATATTACTATGACTCTTCACTTTCCCATTCTATGGACTATGATGCACATTTACATTATTGAATACTTTACACATTCTAATATTACTTGTGCATTTATTACATTGCATAAAGTAAATACTCAAACCCTAATCTAAGACACACTCTTGATTTAAATATTTACCTAAGCTAGTACATTAGCATGTACCAAATAATGTAATATATTCCAACACCACCCTGTATTACATTATCTGGTTATTGAAGACTTTAGTCTTCAATATGGTCTTTATATTGTAGGTACTTTTCAATCTGATCAGGTTTATGTTCTTCTTTGATCTGTAAGTGACTTTGTAGTGCAATATTTTGCTACCCTCTCATTTTTATTCATCTGGATCTTGTATTCACCCATATATTTCCATGGTAGACTGATTTCCTATTTCCTATAGTCTATCTCTCAAAAAATCTATTAGTGTTATGTTGAACTACAACAATATCTTGTGAAATATCAATTGAGTCTATAGCATATATATCATTGTGAATTGATCCTATAGCTTCTATCTTATTTTGATTTATAATAAGACACTTATTGACTCCATTATATATCCAAAATCATCCATCCTTTTTCTTTCTACCAATTTGGCTATTGAAATAAGATTTGATATTAATCCAAGAACATATATTACATTATGTTAAAAAATATTTAGAAATGATGTACTAGGTGTTACACACCCATATCCATGTATAAAATAGGTTTTTCCATCTACAATTTTCAACCTAATATTGTTAGTGACTTCAAGGTAATCAAACCATTGTAAATTTCTTGTCATGTGATGACTTGCACCAAAATCAATAATCCAAATGTATTTTCCATTTTGACTTGTAGAATCATTTGTGTTTGAAGTGATTTTGCATTTTTGATATGGAATATTGTATGAACTTTGATCTTGAATCCTTTCATAGTATATCTTGTGATGATATGTTCATCTTGCTAACTTATCCATTATCTTAAGAAATTGTTGTATTCCTTATGTCTCCCAATCTCTTTAAATTTTAAATTTTAAGTTGAATTTGAGTATATGATCAAATTATAACTTTCAAATATTCAAATATTGTAGTATATCTTATGTTTCTAATGTTTGGGAAATGATCAAACAATAGTTAAATATCTAGGTAGAATTCCTTTTAGCTCCCTAGTATTTTGAATGTAAAATATCTTTGATAAAATACTTAGCTTTCTAATGTTTCCTTTGAGTTGAATATATTTTGTCTCTCTAATTTTCAACTTCTATTATTTATATTATTTCTCCCTATTTTATGAATATAAAGCTAAAGATAATTTTGGTGCACTTTCAATTGATAAATTTTTCTATCTTTAATAACTTTAAGTTGGATTCCTTATGTCTCATTGATTTGAGCAAGAGACTAATTTCAATTTAGTTTTCTAACTTTATTATATCTTTAAATTTTCAATAACACAGTTTCTAAATTTTAAGAATCTATGAAGGTGATGAATTCCTTATAACTCCCTAATTTACGGATTTAGAATATAATGATATTTCCAAATTTAACATTTTAATTTCTATGTAGAAGTCCTTATTCCTCCAAGTCAAGTTATTTGCAAATATTTATATGCTTGAATTTCAAATAAAGTAATTCTAATAGCTTTTAATAGTCCTTCTTACTTCAAAAAAATTTCAAATCATTAAATAAATCATCTAAGGTTATAGTTCAGAAAAGCAATTACATATACCTTCATTCATCTAATTAATTTCAAGCATAATAGATTAACTAATCTTAAACTTAGTATTGATATTCCTTATACCTCATTGACCTTTATGAAAATGTAAATTTATTTGAATTTCATATACCTTATTGAATATGTCATGCTATATATTCGATCTGCTTTTGTTGTGACTTTTTTACTCTACAACTTGCACTCTAATTTAGGCATTGTCCACTTTTCACACTTTAATACAAAATGATATCTTTTATCACTACATTTAATGTTATTCCTTATGTATGGAATTTTCTAAGACTTTTATTGTCTTCTTAGTGTTGGCTAGTTTCTCTATGAAATGTGTTGCACTCCAATCACTTGCATTACTTTCTTATCTCAAGAATATGCTTGTATGACTTGTACTTCATGCAAAGAAGATAATTTCACTATCCTTAAGTTAGTTGGAGTTACCTTTTGCATTGTGACCATTGGCAATGTAATTATTCACTCCTCTTATGAATATATTCTATACCTATAGGTGGTGGTGGTTCTCTTCTGAATAATGTCTATTCCTCTTCTTTGTAACACTTCTCTACTCTTCTTTTCTTGGTAATGCACTGCTTCTTCCCTATGTAGCATTTTTTTCCTTTTCTTTGTAATGTTCCTTTACTTTTATTTAGTTGGTAACACATTGCTTCTCATCTACATAGCATTTTCATTTTCTTTTTAATTCTTATTTACTCTTCTTCACTTGGTAATGCTTGACACTTCACCTAATTTTCTTTACTCTGAATGACACTTCGACTTCACATTGGTAAGCTTTAATGGTGCTCACTTCTTGCTAGCGATTTTGCTGGTTGGAAATTTCAAGATGTTGCTTTTTTTTCCATTATTAAATGGTCATATAACCTTGTCCCTTAAACTCTTGCATTGCTTCACTTTCTAATGGCACTTTAGTGACTTGTCCTTTTTGTTTCATGGCTCCTTGCTGGCTATTGCTAACTCATGATTCTTGTTGGCTAATGTTCATAGCTCTAGGGAGACACTATATTATGGATTTTGAATTCTTACCCCCTATACTTTCACTCTTTCTTAAAAAATTATTCTTGCTTCCTTTAAATGGTGGCTTTCTTATCTAATAAGGTGGTGCCTACTCTTTTTACCACTCCTCTGGTGACTCTTATTCACCAAGACTTGTTGTAGATTTTACTTGTGCTTTATGGTGTATTTGGACACTCTAACTCTACCCTAATATTGTGTCCTATTCAGTATCCTTTAGATTTAATAATATTGCACTTTGTTAGCTTACAAAAAATAGCATTCACTATATAACTTCTTCTCCTTATTACTCCTATTTCAAGCAATATTTTAACTCTATATTTTGTTGTTTGTATTGTGTAGGTTCTAAGATAGCAATGATGCAATATTCTTCAAATTTGAAGCCTTCCTTTTGCTACTTTAAAAAACTCAAATGTGGTGCTTTTAAATACTTTATAATAAGCTAATGTGAATGTTCAAATAATGAACTTTTATAAAACCAATATTGCATACATTTTGACCCCATTTTGTAGCTATTCTTCTTGGTGGTTTGATTCACCTATTTTCCACCCTGAATTTGTAAAATTTGCAGCTTCAATTCATTTTGTTTTGCTTCCTTAAAATCATTAATTTTGCAGCTCTAATTACTGCTTAAATTTTCTCCCTCTTAGTCTTTAACTTAGTGCTTAAAAATCTGATTTTTGCAGCTTCAATTCTCATTCGAATGTATTCTCTCAACCTCTAAAATTTGCAGCTAAAAATGCTGCCTTATTTCTGTCCAAATTTCTTTATAATTTGCAGCAATTATCCTCTTTCAAATGTTGCCAAATATTCCTATTATTTTTTGTTCAAAGCTCTCTCAAATCTACCCTGAAATTCTCCATATTGCAGCCCTCTTTTCTCCTTCTAATGATGATAAATTTTGCAGTCAAAATATCTTAATTTTATGCTCCAAAATTCTGATTTCTTCTCCTTTATATTTCTGTCCAAAAATAGCATTCAATTCCTCCAAATCACTACCTTATTTTACTGTCAAGCCTTCCTTAAATTGGTTGTTTAAGGGAACTTCAAAATCTACCCAAATTTTCTTCAAATTGTAGCTCTACATCATATTCAAATTTCTGTCTCGTGACCTTTCAACTTCTGCTGCAAAAACATAAATCTTCTCCTTTGCAAATCAGCCTTCAAATACTTTATGGCTATCTTCAAAACTTTCAAATACAGTGGCTTCTTCTAGCTTATTTCTCCTCCAATCTTCTTGTCAAATTCTAACTTCAAATCTAGCCTCTTTCCTTGGCCTCTTTCTCAAGAATCTGAATGTCTTGAGGTCTTCAAGAATGTTTTCCAAAATTTGGCAAACTTCTTGCCAAATCCTTCTTCCTTTATGGCTTGTTGTCAAATGGCAATAATTATTCTAAATTCTTCTTTTTAGGAGTCTCTCCTACTTGCAATATTCTACCTCAATATTTCTTCAAATATTCTCCAATGGCCACTTCTTCAACTTGTTCAATAGGGCTTATCTAGCCTTCTTCTTTCTCCTTCCAAATTTGCTTGAGACCTCTTCTCTTGGGTCTTCAAATTTTGCAACTCTTCAATTGGACCTTTTCCTTAGTCCTCCTCTATCTTCTTTCTCAAATATTCTATCTTCAAAATATTTAAGTTCTTCAATGGAATATCTTCTCTTGGATATCCTCTTTCTCCAATCTTCAATAGGTATTTCCTTGACCTCTTTCTTTCTTCTCAATCCAATAGATTTGTTTTCTTCTTTATTCAATCTGGAGTCTTCAGTATTCAATATTCTATGGGGACCTTCTTCTTGGATCTCCTTAATATTCTACCTTCTACTCTTTTGATACAACTAGAAACTAATCTCTTGCAATAAAACTTATATAGTAGCAATCAAATGCATCTAAATATCTAGATAGATAAAATCAATAAACTTCACTAGTTATCCTTAAATCTAGTGGAAATAGATCTATGTTGAGTCCTAGTCTTCATGATTTTTTCTGCAACCCTATGGAAAGAATCTAGCCAAAAAACAATTTTAAAAATCTAAAAATGATATATCCCTATCTCCTCTCAATCTCTCTTATGGCTCTCCCTATCTCCTATCAATCTCCCTTGTGGCTTTGATACCACTATTAGCTTTTGATACTAAATACTTAATGTAAAATCTACCACAACGTATAAAATGAGAATGCAATATTAAATATAATATAATAGCAAAGAATGTAAAACTCATAAGAATATTCTATAACAATTCATAAAACTTCCATTAATTAAAGCTCATAAAAATAGTATCTTCATACAAAATGTGGAAATCTCCAATAATCCATGCTTCATACAAGTTCTACATTGTATCTAACTTGTATTCTAATCTACTCTTCATTCTCCTATGAAACTTATAATATGATGTTATGGCATATCTCTTATTCTCACACAAAGTCCAATATATAATGGGATGTGACTCTTCACTTTTCTATTCTATGGGCTCATGTGCGCATGGACTATGATGCACATTCTAATATTACTTGTGTATTTATTACATTGCATAAAGTAAATACTCAAACCTTAATCTAAGACATACTCCTAATATAAATATGCGCCCAAGGTGGTACATTAGCATGTACCAAATAATATAAAATATTCCAACACATCAATACAACTTGGTCTATTAGTATCCCTATCATTATTTGTATACCTCAAACTATCATCAACATATTTAGAGTTGTCCTTGTTTCCATCAATAATTTTTATAGTATCACCAATATTTGAACTATTATCAATACTAACAATTTGTGTTTCACAAACACATTCTACATCTATGATACAAATATCAACACAAACATTTTTGTATAAATATTCTCATGAACAATGCTTAAATCACTAGTGTCACATGCTTTATCTATTTTCTATATTAGTCCTCTATTTTCACAATGTACATGTACTATATTGGGTTTCAAATCACATCCCATATTTATCCTCTAAAATATTTCATAATTTGCATATTTCATCATGAGCACATTTTTCTAATTTCTTTATTATTTTTTCTTGTTTTGTATACTATTTTTGTAGAGAATTTCCTTCACAATCTCTTTTGGAGTGTATTTACTACTTTTTGGTGCCATATATTTTTTATTGAATTATTATTTATTAATTAATTAGAATAGTTCTTTTGCCATAATAACCTCGTATGTTGATTAGTATTCTTCTTCATGATTAGATTTTGATTCTTGATCATCTAGACTATATGTCCTTTTTTATTTTGTCATTTTGGATACTATTTTTATGTTTGTATATATTGTGGTTGATTTGATTGATATTATCTTTGGAAATATCTATATTCTTGATTCCATTAATTTAATGAATTAAATATTCAAAATTTGGTATATGTCTATATTTTTTGCATATATGACAATATATTTTACTCCATTCTAGATGACTTTGTGATGAGGGTGATATTAAATGATTTTGTGTGTTACTTTGTGATTTTATTATTGAAATAAGAGCACTAGATGATGTTGGAAATTTTGAGTAGTTGTGTTGTCATTGATGTCAAGAAACAATGTCAATGATGTCCAAAGTCAGTGCAAGAAATTGACAAAAGGAGGGTTAATATTTATATTTTAAAGCCAAGATATTTGGTTTAAAGCTTCACATGATTGGTCAAAAGGTTGGCTAAACACCCTGAAGGAAGGAGATACCTAGGCCCAAAGGAAATAATATTATAATATTTATTATTATAATATTAAGTATTAAAGATAAGCCTAAGGTTAATTAATTATAATATTTATATTATAATTAATATAATTTAATTAAACCCTAAGTTAGGGTTGGGTGCAAAATATTAAAATTAATATTTTCCCCACCGACGTTTTGAACAAGGGAGGATATGGTATTTATACCATAATATTTGGATGACATAAGATTAAGTCTCTGATTTGTGCATACGAAGGGCTAATAAAATATTTGTGTGATTTCATGAGTGCAATAGACAAAGCTTTTAATTTTTAAAAGCTTAATATGTACAAAGAACAAAGAAAATAGAGGAGCACGCATTTCCTATCACCATCCGCTCAGGTGGTCTAGTGGCAAGGCTTGGTGCGTAAGTCTTTGGTAGAACAAATATCCTATGTTTGATTCTCGATGGCAACAAAGGAAAGAGTTTTTTTCATTTGATTTTTGGTGCCTACATAGGTTATAAAGAATGGCAAGCACTTTTTTGGTGTTGTGTGGGTGCATAGCCCAAGTGGCTACCTAGCCATGGCTAAGGCACTTGGTAGGTGGTGAACATGATTTTGAATCATGTAGAGTGCATGGTAGCTTTTGAGGTCCATGAAAATTATTTTTTATTAAAGTGGCTAAGGTATGATTTAATAATTTTTATTTTTGCCATATGTTGATTAAGGTTTGGAGATTATAAGGGTGTGCAAGGAATTTTGTTGGTATAATTTGGAATATATGTTGGGTTGATAATTGGAGAGGATAAGGTGTATTAAAGGACTTTATTATTGTAATTTAAAATTTATTTTGAGTTATAATATTAAAGTATTTGTAAGGTTGAAATTTTATTGGAATATATTATGATGAGTTGGAATTAAAAGTGAAGAACACAAGATTATACTGAGAGGGGGGTGAACAGTATAAGACCACTTTTTACTTTTCTTTACTCAAACTATATTATCCAATATATTAATGCAATGTCAACAACATTAATCAAAGCAATGCACAAATCACCATACACAATAAAGACACCAGTTTAATGTCGTTCAACCAATTTGGGCTACTCCACAAAGAAAACATTTCACTAAATTTTTTTCAACAAATATCTTGGGAATCCTTTCCCTATTACAATTTTTATGGACCTCTATCCAAAGGAGACACCAATTACCTAATCAATTTCATGGATGCCTATCCCCAAGAGACACCAATCCCCTTAGCTAGTTCGTGGATCTGTATCCATAGGAGAACTCCTTCTTCTCTGCTCTGGTTGGTGATCCTCTAGAAGACTACAACCTCCACTACACTAGCTTGTGGATATCTCTCCACTGAAGACTCATATCCTCACTCAAAATACTTATATCCTAACTACCTTGGCTAATGTATATCTATCCAATACAGACTACTATCCTCTGATCTATCACCTACAAAGCTTAATCTTAGCTCTATTTCAAATCTGCACTAAACACAGTCCTTTGATCTAGCATAAATCTGCTCAATCTCTATCTCAAATATGCACTAAACACAATCCTTCGATCTAGCACAAATCTGCTCAAAATCTGTCTCAAATCTGCACTAAACATAGTCCTTCGATCTAGCACAAATTTGCTCAATCTCTATCTCAAATTTAGCACAAATCTATCCTCAAATCTACACCAAATTTTGTCCTCAAATTTGTTCTCAAGCCTTAACACAAAGTTTTATCCAATCACAAATCAACTCTGCTAGATCTGCCTCAAACCGTAACTCAATATTTGAACAAATAAACCAATTAGCTCTGCTCACAAGTCTTCTCAAATATTTACCTCAAATATATCCACAAGTCCTCTCTAGAACTTTCTCTAACTGCTCTCAAGTCTTAATTAAGACTTACCTCAAATCTATCCACAAGTCTTCACCAAGACTTACCTCAAAACTACTCAACAAGTCCTCTCTAGAACTTATACAAAAAATCACACAAATCTATCCTTAAGCTTTCACAAAAGCTTCTTCAACTTTGCCCTTAGTCCATTATAGGAATTAATCAAATATGCTCACAAGCTTTCACAAAAGCTTGCTCAAATCAATTACAAAACATACACACAAACGCAACTCATTCTATTGAAAAAAACCTCTTCAATCACACAAACAAGTTTCACTTAGAATCTTGTTTTACTCATAGAAGCATATAGAGAATTGTTAGAGACTCAATATGTTTCACACTCACAAACACTCAATCACTTTCAATATTTTTTTCAAATCAATTCAAAATATAGAACAATTTGTTTCACAAAACTTGAACTATCACTCCAACACTTTCCAATCAACTATGCTCACAAACTTCAATCAACCAATCACTCAATGAAACAAAGCTTACTATCAAAACCCTAGTTCAAGATAGTTCACAATTTCTCACTCAATTGTTTTCACAAACATTCACCAATCATGCATGTAAAAACTCACTCAATCATTTCCAACAATGCTTACCAAACAAAACCTTTTCACTCCAACTTGCATTCACAATATTCAACAAATAATATTTCACTCACAAGGATGATATGCCCATACCTTTTTTTTGAAGAATATTTGACCTCAACACCTATCTCAATCACACTCAACCTCTTTGAAAATCTCAATGGTTAGATATAAAAAATCTATCCTCAATATTTTCCTTCAAAATATTTCACTATGCCAAAGTATTAAATTTTAACTATTCCTTATTTCTCCTTTCAAAATAATTTTCACAATATAACATATAACACCCTTGGCATACCTTATTACTCCTTTTATAAAATTTAACCACTAAAAATTAAACACAATATTAAACCTTTACTTTCCCTTTTATCTCCCTCTATAGCTCATAAACCCTTTTAATTTTTCCACTATGCAATTTTAACTTAATAAAACTTTGGGAAAATTAAAAATTAATTTTCACACCTTTCAATTTTTTAATGCAATGTTAAACTTAGCAAATGTGAGCACATACATTTGTAAACCACACAAAAAAGGCTTTGAGAGAATTTGAACACCCAATCCCCTTCTTCCAAGTGCCTCCGCACAATGCACACCCACCAAGTCGGCTACGTGCCCTCATGCAAAGGGTAAGGTGCACCCCTCTATTTTATCCTTCAATCGATGACACAAATCAAACTCATATCTACCTTGGAAAATAGTGATCGCATGGATCGAACCCATGACTTGTCGCTTACAAGCAACTTAGTGTAGCCTCTAGCTGCCAACTAAGCTACCCAGCACTTGGTAATATGAATGGTGCTCCACTCGACTTTATCCCCTTGTCTGCATTCCTAAGCCTTAAAGCACATGCAATATATTCCTTCTTCAATCAATGTGCATGATTTCACTTAGGCATTTGATATTCGCATGGATAATTGTTTTAAGGTAAAGCTTACCACTTTTTATATGAAATGCACCATTATTTCTAAACACATCAGTGAACCTTCAATTCAGATTTAATTCAAATTTTATTTTGGTGCTTAAATTAATTTTAATTTAAATTTTACCTTAGGGTAAAATATTTAAATTTATATAATTTAAACCTAAGACTTTAAGATCTGTCACATGGATCTTTTGGAGGAATAATAATTTTATAACCCTTGGCCTTGGTTTTTCTTTAAACCAACCTATAATCCAAAATATTATAATATTATATTATAATATTATTATTCTCATTAACCTACTTCTTTGCTTTGTTGGAAAAACCACTAGAGGCCATAAATAACACTAAAACTTGGACATCAATATTTTGACATAAATGCATGTATGATAATGAAACTTGGTCATCATCTTCTTGACATCAATGACAACAAAACTTGCTCACTTATTGACATCAATGATAACAAACCTTGCTCATATTTCCAACAAAATGGAGTTATAAGGATATTGTCGCTATGATTATTTTTGTGAGTGAATGATTTATTGATTGAAGATTGGTTTTTAAGGAAGGAGTAATAACGTGTATTTGTGACTTGATATTTTAATTGTATTACTTGTATTGTGAAATATTTGTTGGGGTAAATGTTTCTGTGGAAATTTTGAGATAGGTTGTTACTTATTAACCTAGAGTTGGCAAAAGGATTTGGTTGTGAGTAAAACATGTTTTGAATATATATCTCCATCAAAATAAAAGGTATGGGTATATCATCCCTATGATTAAATTATTTTTGGATTGAATATTATGAAATGCAAAGGTGGAGTGAAAATGTTGTTTGATAAGCATTTTTTGAAATGTTTGAGTGAGTTTTGATATGCATGATTGATGAATGTTTGAGAGAACATTTTAATTAGAGATTGAGAACTATCTTGAGCTAGGATTTGTGAAAGAACATTAGTATCATTGTTATGTGACATTGGAATAATTTTGAGTTAGGGTTTGATACCCAAAATGTGTGTTGTTGGAAGTAGTATGAAACACTTGTTTAGGGTTTGTAAGCAAGTTGTGTTTCATTGAGTGAATATTTGAGTGAATTTGGTTGAGCATTATTGATTGAAAGTATTGGAGTGATAGATCATTTTTTGTGAAATAAATTATACTTTATTATGAATTGATTTGAAAGATATTTTGAAAGTGATAGATTGTTTTGTTGATACAAAACCTTGTTAGTGTGAAACATATTGAGATCTTGATAGAGCTTATCATTCTCTATAGGTTCTTGTGGTTAAACAAGATTCTGAATGAAACTTGTTTGTGTGTTGAAGAGGTTTTCTAAAAGAGATTTAAGTTGAGTTATGTATGCAAGTTTTGCAGTTGTTTGAGTAAGATTTTGTGAAACCTAAGGATAGAGTTGAGACAAGTCTTGGTGAAGACTTGTTGAGCAGATTTGAGGTAAGTCTTGGTGAAGACTTATTGAGCAGATTTGAGGTAAGTCTTAGTGAGGACTTGTGGACATATTTGAGGCAAGTCTTGGTGAAGAATTGAGAACATATTGAGAAAGTTATTGAGAGGAATTCTGAATATATTTGAGGCAACTCTTGGTGAATACTTGAGATCATATTGAGCAAGTTCTTGAGAGGACTTCTAGATAGATTTGAGGCAACTCTTGGTGAAGACTTGAGAGCAAATTGAGCAAGTTATTGAGAGGACTTGTGGATATATTTGAGGTAATTTTGATCTATATTTGAGAGTAGATTTGTGCTAGACCTAATACATATTTGAGCAGATTTTTACTAGACCAAGAACAATGTTTGGTGTAGATTTGAGACAAATATTGAGCAGAGTTGAGAGTAAGCTTTGGAGGTGACAAAGTAGATGACAAAAATCTCTAGTGGGTAGAGATATATTAGCAAGGTAGTGAATATAGAGGTATTCTAAGTGAGGACAAAGGTCTTATATGGAGAGAGATCCACAAGCCAGTGCAGTGGGAGAAAAATTCTTCTAAGAAGATCACCAGCCAGAGTAGAGGATAAGGAGTTCTCCTATGGATAGAGATTCATGAACTAGAGTAAGGGTAAAGAGTTATCCTATGGAGTGTGATCCATGAACCAGCTATAAATATAGAGTTCTTCTATGGAGAGTGAAATCTGAATGTGGGGTGACGGTGTGCCAGACCAATGGTGCAAACAAAAATTGATACACAAATGCTAAGTCCTACGAATGCAAGAAAAGCAATGCATGAAGGAAAGACGCATAAATGAAACTAGATGTAAGAAAAACAAAGTAGGGCCTCTTTTTATTAATGTTTCTTTCAATCCAGTTACAATACATCTCCCTCCCCTCTAGGGCTCGGAGCATTTGATATAGTTCGTTACATCAACGGATGGTGCACTTCCAATGTCCTTCGCATGCCCACATTTGAAATGGGCGGGCCAAACATCACCACCACTTGCGTCCATGTGTTCATGTGTTCCTTGCTGCCCCTATTATGTTTCTAGAAGTGAGATCCTACACTCAAAGAAACAACAAACATTTAATAGCATATGCGGATGGAGGGAAAAACATGCAATCCCTAGGGCCTCCGGCTAGTGAATACATAAAATAGCAAAAAAATGGTCATAACATGTCATAATGAATTAAAATTTCAACAGAAGCATAGAAACATCATTAGGGACACATTGCAAAAGGAATAGTCAGGAAATCATGCATGGATTTCTAATCACTCCAGGGTGGGACGATCAGGACTGTCACAAAACATGCAAAAGAAACCTTCCAAATGTCCAGCCTAGAGGCCTCCAAAATTCCTGCAAACTTGGGGTTAGGATAAAAAGAGCATTTTGGGACAACCCAGAAGGTCAGATTTGGCAGATTATGGATATATTGTCCTATGTCTGAAGGCGCTCCCTGTATGGTAGTAAACACATAAAATGATAAAACCAAGGTCAAAACAAGTTAGAATGCCATGAAAATTGAATAGAAGCATAAGTAAACCAAATAGAACAGAATGGAAAAATAATAGTGGAGAAATTATTCATGGATTTCTAATCACTCTAGGGTGAGCCAATTAGGACTACGACATTTTGGGGGGTGCCCGGGGGCAGGACGCCCATCATTTGGGGTTTGGTTTTGACACCAATCCACTTGGGATGGGTCCAAAACCTCCTAGGGGTTTGTGTCAGCAAATTTGGTGTGGTATTGTGGCCGATTGATTTTGTTTTGGGTCAATATTGCATTCTTAGCCTTCATCCGATAATCTCTCTTCCAAAAGAGAAATTATGGATGTAAGAAGCACAAAGGGGAATGTGGGTACAATTTGGCAGCACTCCGTTGCTCTAAATGCTCTAGCTCTCCTCCCCTTTGGGGTGAGTATGCTCACCCTTTTATAGACCTAGGGTCTCTCTCTTTGAATGTGCATGCGAGGGTGCCACTTGGCTTGCCATGCCTTTTTTGGGAGAGAAGATTCCTCCCTGATTTAGAGTCTCCTTGCATGAGGCCTCCATGATCAGGACATGCTTGAATGAAGTCCCTCTCTTTGATTTGAAGCTATTCCTTGCAATTGCATGCCCTAAAGGCACAGTTAAGTGGCAGACCTATTAAGGTTTGACTTTTTTCTAGTCAAACCTGCTACTCGTCCCACCCTGAGACGATTGCTGCTAATCATCCCGGGGTGGGACGAATAGGATTCTAATCATCTCAGGGTGGGATGAATAGGATTCTAATATGATTCTAATCATCCTAAGGTGGGACGAGTAGGGAGCAAAGTGCTGAAAAGGTGCCAAATTTACCTCTAACCTTCCAAAAATGATTTGGGAGTGGTTAGGACAACTGTTTAACCTTTGGGGGCTGCCCTAAGGGCTATGTATGCCAAATCGATTAGTTCTTGTAGTCGCATAATCGAATTGGTGTTGTTTTGGTGTCTATAGATGCCCCTTTTTGGGATGCGTTGTGCGTGGCGTAGTGCTGATCAAAAATAGATAACCAAAGCACTCAATGATTAGGGTTTCTCAGTAACCTAACTAAATTTTGATGCCCCAAGTATGGAAATAGCATGCATTCTTGAATCCTTGCTTCTAACGAGCTAAGGAGCTTAACTCAAGTGTAACCTTTTTCGTGAGGTGTTACTTGATCTTGGACATTGTTCAGTCATGAATAGGCAAAGGGCACAACATTTTTTCTGAGGAACCTTGAGTTCATGATTCTAGAATGCCAAGTGTTTGATCAGCTTGTGATTATTGTTATTTCCTGCCCCAAGCAAGAGCAGGATTGTCTTTGTCAATGATTCTTTGAATGCATGCCATTTCCTTGATTGGGTGTGTATTTGTTGATTGGTAACTAAGTGTGACTACCCCCTCAAGCGATGAATCGATGAGGGAATGACCAAAATAAGAAAAAAAATTATTCGCTTGACCCAAGATGTCATTTTTAAGGGTGCCTTCAGTGGTTTTTCGTTGAATGTGTGCAGTTTCGTAGCAATCAGACTTGTTTTTGGTGGGTTGTGACCCTTTTTGTGACGTTGTTTGGGGTTGAAATTGTCAAAAATCCATCCTCCCGTGGAGTGGTCCAGATATGGTAGCATTCTTAGGGAGTATGATAGTGATAATTTGTGGTCTCGATGTCGGTTTTTCATGCCAAGAATATTAGGTGCAAAGGCACCTTTTTTCGACAGAGTTATTGCTATTTTTGAGTGGGTTTTGACCCTCTTTTGTGATGCATTGGGGCTGAAATTTTCAAAAATCCTTCCTCCCGTGGAGCGTTCCGGATATGGTAGGATTCTTAGGGAGTAGGATAGTGATAATTTGTGACCCTGACATCAATTTTTCATGCCAAGAATATCAGGTGCAAGGGCACATTTGTTTGGCAGCTTTATTGTTGTTTTTGGTTCATTTATTGGATTCTGTTTGTGTTGCTTTTTTTTTTGCTCTGTAATCGTCCCAGGGTGGGATTAATAGCAATTTGGTAATCATCCCAGGGTGGGACAAGTTCCAACTAGGGTAATCATCCCAAGGTGGGATGATTACAGGCCTAACAGGCTATAAAAGGGCCAAAACTAGGTTTTGGGCTCATTTGCAACATTTTTTTCTTGGTGTTTTGGAGCTGTGGGGAGGAGGAGTGCGAGTTTGCGTAGCTGAGCGCTATCAAAATTTTGTGGACACCATGAGTGCAAGGACCGGATATTCAAGTGGTAGAGACAAGGTGAGACCGGTAGGTGCTCCTTCCTTCTGCTTGTTATTTTTTTGTTTTTATATGAATTTTTAAAATGCACAGATAAAAATGCCTGTTAGCGTTATTCTGCTTGTTTTTTAGTTCATATTAAGGTTAAAAACCCTAGTTTGAATTTTATGTTTTATTTGATTTTTTTGTTCACCGTAAGGTTGAAAACCCTAGGATGTATTTTTATGTTTTATTTGATTTTTTTGTTACACTTAAGGTTAAAAGCCCTAGTATGAATTGTTATGTTTTATTTGAGTTTTTTTTTTTCACTTGAAGGTCGAAAACCCTAGTATGTATTTTTATGTTTTATTTGATTTTTTTGTTCACCTTAAGGTCGAAAACCCTAGGATGAATTTTTATGTTTTATTTGATTTTTTTGTTCACCTTAAGGTCGAAAACCCTAGGATGAATTTTTATGTTGTATTTGATTTTTTTTTTGTTCACACTTAAAGTTAGAAACCCTAGTATGAATTTTTTGTGTTTATCTGATTTTTTGTGTACATTTTTTATTATACAGTTAATTTGAATGATCTGTACTTTTGTTGTACAGTTTTATTTTTTAATTTTACTTTGTTTTTATGTACTTTGCTATATAGTTTTTTGTTGTAATCACAATGACACTGAGAGGGGGGGTGAATCAGTGTGTTCTTTAAAATTTCTAAAACATATGATTTTAAATCCAGCAATAGTTTAAAGCAGATAAAAGAGATACTAAACGCATCAAGAAAGCATCACACATAACACAACAATTTTAACGAGGTTCACCAATGTGGCTACTCCTCAAAAAGATTGCTTGGACTACCATCCAAATCCAGTCAATGCAAAGCTACAACTTTACATAATCCTTTACCAGCACCAACTGGAAGGAGCACCAACCCCTTAGCTTTATCTGCTTCAACAGAATGGAGCACCAACTCCTATTTTTCCAGCACCTACTGGAAAGAGGCACCAACCCCTTATACCAAGCTGCAACTTGGAGAATAATAAAGATAATCAAAATGATACAATAAAACTTTATTCCTTACAGTCTGCTATTTTTCTGCATTCTGCTTCTGCGTAAAACTCTTCGCATTGTCATCCATGCATTCACGATCTGCAGATCCGAACTACGACTTTGCACTCTACTCGACTGAACTTCATGCAATCACGATCTATAGATTCGAGTTACGACTTTGCATTCTTCTTGACCGAACTTCATGCAATCACGCTCCTCGCACTCGCACATTATCTCATTGCTACGCTCTCTTTACTGCAACTCCAAAGAACTATCACTTTGCTCACTCTCTGGATCGAAACGACTTGCTCTCTGCTTGACGCGAACTTGTTTCGCACATTTCACACTTCTCGCATATATTTAACCTCGCAACAGCCCCCTTTTTATAGAAGAGAATTCAACATCAAACATATTCGGCTGTAAATCAAAGACGTCGGCTGCAAACCCTAATGATGTCAACATCAAACCCTAGAATTTTTTTGGCTGCTTAAACTTTGTGATTGTCGGCTGCAAACCCTAAAACACCCATCGTAAAACCCTAGCAAATGTCGGCTTTGAAACCCTAAAGACGTCCGCTGTAAAACCCTAGCAAATGTCGACTTTGAAACCCTAAAGACGTCCGCTGTAAAACCCTAGCAAATGTCGGCTTTAAAACCTTAAGGATGTCCATTGTAAAACCCTAGCAAATGTCGGCTTTAAAACCCTAAAGACGTCCACTGTAAAACCCTTGACAATGTCGGCTTCAAACCCTAAAAATCGTCGGCCTCGATTCAAACTTGTCGGCCTCAAACTCCTCTGCCACCTTCTTCTCCTTCCTGTAGCTTATTTTCATGAAATAGCAACACGTCGCGATATCGCGACACTTTTTGTGTCCGTACGCCTCCTCGACCTTGTTGTCACGAAATCGTGACCCTTTTGGCCTTTGAATGCTTCACTACCATTCTTGTCACGAAATCGTGACACTTTGATCAGTTGCTGACGTCATCCTCAATCTTGTCGCGAAATCGTGATGCTTCGCTTCAGCAACTTTTCTTGCATCCTGTCGGAAATCGTACACTTTCCTTTCGACGTCATCCTCATTCTTGTCATGAAATCATGACGCTTTCGGCTTCTAGCGCCTTTTCTTGCAACCTATCATGAAATCGTGACACTTTCAGCTTTTGCTGGCGTCATCTTCATCTTTGTCGTGAAATCGTGACGCTTTCGGCTTCCGTACATTTTGTGCTTCATTCAGTAGCGAAATCGCTACAACTTAGTGCCTTGTGCTTTCAACTTTGCTTTTACCCGTGAAATATTGACTCGTAGCAAAATCGCTACACTTTTGTGCCTTACACTTTCGACTTGAAGCATAATCGCTGCACCTTTGAGTTCTGCCCTTCAGACCTGTAGCGAAATCGCTACACCTTCGTGTTGAGTATTTTCACCTTGTAGCGAAATCGCTACACCTTTGTTTTGCGCAACTTTTACCCGTAGCAAAATCGCTACACCTTTACTTTGTGCCTTTGCAACTCATAGCGAAATCGCTACACCTTTACTTTGCGCCTTTGCAACTCGTAGCGAAATCGCTACATCCTTTTTACTTAACACTTTCTCCCTGCTTCTGCCCATGAAAATTCAACATGTAGCGAAATCGCTACAGTTTCTCAACTTAGCTTCTTGGCCTCCGACATGTCGTGAAATCATGACAGTTTGCCTTGCGCCTTCTCTCTCTTTCGACTTGTCATGAAATCATGACATTTTTGATTGCGCCTTCTCTCTCTTTCGACTTGTCGCGATATCGTGACATTTTCAATTGTGCCTTCTCTCTCCTTCGACTTGTCGTGAAATCGTGACATTTTTGATTGCGCCTTCTCTCTCCTCCGACTTGTCGTGATATCATGACATTTTCGATTGTGCCTTCTCTCTCCTTCGACTTGTCATGATATCATGACATTTTTGGCTGTGCTTTCTCTCTCCTCCGACTTGTCGCGAAATCGTGACAGAAAACATGTCGCGATATCGCGACAGTTTTCTAACTTGTCTTTTTCTTTGAATTTTTTCTATCTTCTGCATCTGAATGACTTCTGATCTGTCTACCCACTGCATCCTTGGATCTAACTGCCTATGTTGACAACAATGACAACCTTCTTGCAACACCTTGCTCAACAATCTCCCCCTTTGGAATTGTTGGCAACACCTGTATACATTCCTGTAACTCTTCTCCCCCTTTGTCAATAATACCAAAGGGCTGCTGCAGACTCCCCCTGAGTCCATCCTCACTCTTCTCAGGCACAATTTGACTCTCCCTGAGTCCATCCTCAAATACTCAAATGCTCCCCCTGAGAAAGTGATCCCTGTAGCTAGTCACTTCTTAGGAAGTGTGACTACTCCTAATTTGCTTCGAAGATACTCAAATACTTCCTTGGGCAAAGGTTTTGTAAAAATATCTGCTACCTATTATGTAGTTGGGACATAGTCCAATTTAACTTCTCCTTCTGCAACTTTTTCTTTCAAGAAATGATACCTTATAGCAATGTGCTTTGTCCGTGAGTGCATTATTGGATTCTTAGAAATGTTGATTGCACTGGTGTTGTCACACTTTACTGATATTGGTTCACTAAAATTAATGCCTAGATCTTTCAAAGTTTGTTTCATCCACAAGACTTGTGTACAACATGTTGCTACTGCAATATATTCTGCCTCAGCTGTAGATAGAGAAACCGACTCTTGCTTCTTACTGTGCCATGCAACCAATCTGTCCCCCAAATAGAATGCTCCTCCATTGGTACTCTTTCTGTCATCAACACATCCAGCCCAATCTGCATCTGAATATGATATAAGAGTGAAATCTTTGCCTTTTGGATACCACAACCCATACTCCATGGTGCCTTTGAGATACCGAAAAATCCTTTTGACTGCTGTTACATGAGTCTCTTTGGGACTGGCCTGAAATCTGGCTACCATGCAAACTGCCTGTAGAATATCAGGTCTAGTTGCAGTTAAATATAGTAAGCTTCCTATCATTGATCTATACATGGTTTGATCTACAGGTGGAGATTTGTCTTCTTTACTCAACTTGCAGCCTGTTGTCATGGGAGTGTTGACTGGCTTACAGTCCTCCATAGTGAACCTCTTTAGCATTTCTTTCACATATTTGATTTGGGAAATGAATATACCTTTCTCATTCTGATTAACTTGTAGCCCCAGAAAGTAAGACAGTTCACCAATCATTGACATTTCAAATTCATTCTGCATCTTGTTTGCTAAGTCTTTACACGATTCATTTTTTTTTGCCAAATATGATATCATCCACATAGACAACAAGAACAATGAGATGTCCACCTTCTATTTTCACATATAGATTACTGTCCACTAAACCTTTCTTGAATCCCTGTTGAGAGAGATAATTATCTAGCCTAGCATACCATGCCCGTGGTGCTTGTTTTAATCCGTACAGTGCTTTCTTTAATTTGCAGACAAGGTTAGGATCTTCACTGATTTGAAAGCCATCTGGTTGTTCAATATAGACCTCTTCTTCAAGTTTCCCATTTAAAAACGCAGATTTTACATCCATCTGATAAACTCTGAAGTTCTTGTGAACTGCTAGTGCCAGAAACATTCTAATAGCTTCTAGTCTGGCCACTGGTGCGAAAGTCTCTTCAAAGTCAATGCCTTCGACCTGTGCATAGCCTTTGCAAACCAGTCTTGCTTTATTTCTAATGACCTGACCGTCTTCATTTAATTTATTACGAAATATCCATTTGGTGCCGATTACATTCTTGTTTGCAGGTCTAGGTACTAACTCCCAAGTTCTGTTCTTTTCAATCTGATCTAACTCTTCATTTATTGCCTTCATCCGAGTTGTCATCTTTGCTTGCTTCATCTATGTTTTTGGGCTCAATGCTTGGATAAAAGAGAGTAATTACTTATTACTTTCTTTCTTGTCTGAATGCCAGTTGTGGGATCTCCAATTATTTGGTCTCTAGGATGATTTTTCTGCCAGCTGCCCGTTTTGAATTTTCTGTTTTCTTGTACCTCTGAGTCATCTGATAAGTTATCTGCATCAGTCGTAGATGTATTTTCTGTGCCATGTACTTCATCTCCTTCAATGACTTCTTTGTAGATTGGGTAGTTTTCTTGAAAATTAACTATTTGTTTCCTCCCTTCATCGAATTTAACATCTGCACTTTCCACAATTTTCTTGAGTCTCTTGTTGTAGCATTTGTAAGCTTTGCTATGTGGAGAATAACCAACAAAAACACCTTCATCTGCTCTATCTTCAAACTTTCCAAGGTTGTCATCAGTTTTTCTGATGTAGCACTTACAGCCAAATACTTTGAGATGTTTTGTTGTTGCTTTTCTACCAAACCACAACTCATACGGTGTTTTGCATTCATGAGTTCTTAACATATACCTATTTTGAATGTATACTGCTGTGTGAACTGCTTCTTTCCAGAATCTATCTGCTATTTTGTTTTCTTCCAGCATGGTGCGTGCCATTTCCTGTATAGTTCTGTTCTTCCTCTCTACTACACCATTCTGCTGAGGAGTTCTGGCTGCTGAATATTGTCTCCTGATACCATATTTTTCACAGTATTCTATAAATTCATTCGAAATGAATTCTCCTCCTCTGTCTGATCGCAAGCATTTAATCCTTTTCCCTGTTTCATTCTCGACTAGCTGTTTGAAGGTTTTGAACATTTCAAAAGCTTCTGTTTTATCTTTTAGGAAGAATATCCATGTCATTATGGAATAATCATCGATACACAGCATAAAGTATTTGTCATCGTTTATGCTTTGAGTCCTCATGGGTCCACATAAGTCTGTATGAATGAGTTCCAAAGGCCTGCTAGTGTGATATTCTTTTGTTTTAAATGAAACTCTGGTTTGCTTTCCCTTCTGACATGAAGCACAAACACTATTTGAGGGTTTCTTAATGGTTGGAATATCTCTCACTGCTTGTTTAGAGCTGATTTTCACCAAATTATCAAAACTTATGTGTCCAAGCCTCTTATGCCACAACCAGTTCTCTTCTTCTTGTCCAATGAAGCACATACCTTCTAAAAATTTTGAGAGTGTGTACAGGTTGCCAGACGTCCTTGAGCCGGTTGCTATCAATTTCCCGCTTGTTTATTTTTCTGACTTCACAACCCTGCTTCTTGAAAACCACTTCATGTCCTTTATCACAGATTTGACTCACACTTAACAGGTTATGTTTCAAACCATCCACATATAAAACTTCTTCTGACTTGATTTTCCCTTCACTAATTTTGACCGATCCTTTACCTATTATTTTGGCTCCATCATTATTGCCGAACTTCACAGAACCACCCTCATATTTCTGTAGATTTTCAAATTTTTGTTTATCACCTGTCATATGACTTGAGCAGCCACTATCAAGAATCCATGGTACATATTTATTCCGAGCTCTAAAAGTAGTCTGCACTATTAAGGATTCCTGTTCTTTCTGAGTTGTTCTTTTTGTTTCCATTCTGTTTTAACTGTGGTGTTGGGTTCTAGCTGGGATTTCCCCTTTTCAGAATCTTGCACATATCCTTCGGAAGAAATTCTATTTTGTTTTGCCCTATATGGTTGAGTTCTTCTTTTTCGAGATTGATATGGAACAGAAATACTACGACAATTTTTGGCAATATGCCCAAAGTTGTGACACTTAAAGCATTCTACTGCATAACTCATTAGAGGAGCAAAAGCATTTCTACTAGTGAAACTTCTTGAACCTATATTGTACTTGCAGTCAACAATTTTATGCCCATAACCATTACATTTAAAACAGAAACCATAGAAATAATGATTGAACCTGAAAGATGGTCTTGGCCAAGTTGTTGCAGGAGCCTTAGATCTTCTTTTCTTTTGATGTGTGACCTTGGTGAAGCCATCAATGTCAGTTGCTATTTCAGGACTGGCATTACAGCTTTCTTTTGCCTGATTTGTTTTTCTTTCCACAACCTGTTTCTTGTCTTTACTCTTTTCACTTTCAACATTGCTTGCCTTTGGTCCACTTGATGATTCTCCTTCAGTAAAACCCAGACCGAATTTGATACCTGTGGGTCTTTGATTGCTTAGGATTTTGTCCAGCTTCATCGAACTTTCATCACGTTTTAAATGACAGCTGATTTTTTGATCCAGCTCTTGTATCTGTATTCGAAGACTAACATTTTCTTCTTCCAATTTGCAACAGTAATCTATCTTCATGGTTACCTGTACTTCAAGATCTTCGGACATTTTCTTGTACTCTTCTGTCTGTGTCTTTAGACTGGCTATAATATCATTTGCATCCTCAAGCTTCCTTAACAATTTTTTATTCTTTCTTTTCTCAGATTTCCATTCTATAAGAGCAGAAACCAGCTCACCTTCTAAATCAACTTCAGCCTCACCTATTTCAATAGATACTTCGAGTTCATTCCTTCTCTCTTTTGTGTGTTTTCTGCCTCTTTGATTCTTCTACTTCAAACGCCATAAAGAGAGCCTCACCTGTTCCTTCTTCAGAGTCTTCACTAGAACTGTCCTCTAGAAGATTCTGCATTTCGGGAGATAAAGCTTTTCTTTTTGAAATTGCCTTTTCTGAAGTTAGTTTTCTTCCTCCATTCACTTCTTTCTTGATGTTGAGTTTCTTCACCTTTGTTCTTGTCATGGAGAGGACATTTGATAGCAAAGTGTCCAATGCCTCCACAATTGAAACATTTAAAAGGTAGCTTTCCTTTGTATTTTCCTTTTCCTTTTCTCAGCTTTCTGACAAAATTTGCTTCCATTTCATCTGAAGCATCCTCTTCTTCAGACTCTTGTTTTGTGCTTTTGCCTTTTAGGGCTTTGAAAGTCTGCTTCTCTGTCTGTGGGATTAGACCTTCCTATTCTCATTTCAAAAGCAGTCAAAGAACCATGCATCTCATCCATACTAAAACTATTTAGATCTTTGGCTTCTTCTATGGCAGAGACTTTAGAATCAAATCTAGGAGGAAGCGATCTTAATACCTTTTTCACGATAGCAACATCGGTTAATTCTTCGCCGAGACCTCTGATTGAATTGGTGATCCCATTGACTCTTTGCATGAAGGTCTCTATGTTCTCATCATTGTCCATCTTTAAAGATTCGTATTGAGCTCGATGTGCTTGAAGCTTGGCCTCCTTGATCCTATCATCTCCTTCATGGATGTTCTCTAGTTTATCCCATATATCTTTTGTTGATTCACAATTTATGACCTTGACTAGCTCACTTTGTCCACTAGTCCACACATGATGGCATTTTTTGCTTTTGAATCATATTCAAATGCCTTTTTAACGGTAGTGTCTGTTGGAGCGGTGGCAGGAGCTTTGTAACCATTAACTACCGCACCCCAGATGTCAAAACCCAAAGCACTGAGATATGTCTGCATTCTAATTTTCCAGAACGCATAGTTAGTCCCATCAAACAATGGTGCTTTGTTCGAGGAGAAACCTTCACCACTTGCCATTGCGTAACTTCCAAGATCACCTTAGCTGTTTAAGCCTGTTCAGGAACTTGGCTCTGATACCAATTGTTGTAATCACAATGACACTGAGAGGGGGGGTGAATCAGTGTGTTCTTTAAAATTTCTAAAACATATGATTTTAAATCCAGCAGTAGTTTAAAGCAGATAAAAGAGATACTAAACGCATCAAGAAAGCATCACACATAACACAACAATTTTAACGAGGTTCACCAATGTGGCTACTCCTCAAAAAGACTGCTTGGACTACCATCCAAATCCAGTCAATGCAAAGCTACAACTTTACATAATCCTTTACCAGCACCAACTGGAAGGAGCACCAACCCCTTAGCTTTATCTGCTTCAACAGAATGGAGCACCAACTCCTATTTTTCCAGCACCTACTGGAAAGAGGCACCAACCCCTTATACCAAGCTGCAACTTGGAGAATAATAAAGATAATCAAAATGATACAATAAAACTTTATTCCTTACAGTCTGCTATTTTTTTGCATTCTGCTTCTGCGTAAAACTCTTCGCACTGTCATCCATGCATTCACGATCTGCAGATCCGAACTACGACTTTGCACTCTACTCGACTGAACTTCATGCAATCACGATCTACAGATTCGAGTTACGACTTTGCATTCTTCTTGACCGAACTTCATGCAATCACGCTCCTCGCACTTGCACATTATCTCATTGCTACGCTCTCTTTACTGCAACTCCAAAGAACTATCACTTTGCTCACTCTCTGGATCGAAACGACTTGCTCTCTGCTTGACGCGAACTTGTTTCGCACATTTCACACTTCTCGCATATCTTTAACCTCGCAATAGCCCCCTTTTTATAGAAGAGAATTCAACATCAAACATATTCGGCTGTAAATCAAAGACGTCGGCTGCAAACCCTAATGATGTCAACATCAAACCCTAGAATTTTTTTGGCTGCTTAAACTTTGTGATTGTCGGCTGCAAACCCTAAAAATGCCCATCGTAAAACCCTAGCAAATGTCGGCTTTGAAACCCTAAAGACGTCCGCTGTAAAACCCTAGCAAATGTCGGCTTTGAAACCCTAAAGACGTCCACTGTAAAACCCTAGCAAATGTCGGCTTTAAAACCTTAAGGATGTCCGCTGTAAAACCCTAGCAAATGTCGGCTTTGAAACCCTAAAGACGTCCATTGTAAAACCCTTGACAATGTCGGCTTCAAACCCTAAAAATCGTCGGCCTCGATTCAAACTTGTCGGCCTCAAACTCCTCTGCCACCTTCTTCTCCTTCCTGTAGCTTATTTTCGTGAAATAGCAACACGTCGCGATATCGCGACACTTTTTGTGGCCGTACGCCTCCTCGACCTTGTTGTCGCGAAATCGTGACCCTTTTGGCCTTTGAACGCTTCACTACCATTCTTGTCGTGAAATCGTGACACTTTGATCAGTTGCTGACGTCATCCTCAATCTTGTCGCGAAATCGTGACGCTTCCGGCTTCCAGCAGCTTTTCTTGCATCCTGTCGCGAAATCGTGACACTTTCAGCTTTTGCTGACGTCATCCTCATTCTTGTCGTGAAATCGCGACGCTTTCGGCTTCTAGCGCCTTTTCTTGCAACCTGTCATGAAATCGTGACACTTTCAGCTTTCGCTGGCGTCATCTTCATCTTTGTCATGAAATCGTGACGCTTTCGGCTTCCGTACATTTTGTGCTTCATTCAGTAGCGAAATCGCTACAACTTAGTGCCTTGTGCTTTCAACTTTGCTTTTACCCATGAAATATTGACTCGTAGCGAAATCGCTACACTTTTGTGCCTTACACTTTCGACTTGAAGCATAATCGTTGCACCTTTGAGTTCTGCCCTTCAGACCTGTAGCGAAATCGCTACACCTTCGTGTTGAGTATTTTCACCTTGTAGCGAAATCGCTACACCTTTGTTTTGCGCAACTTTTACCCGTAGCGAAATCGCTACACCTTTACTTTGTGCCTTTGCAACTCGTAGCGAAATCGCTACACCTTTACTTTGCGCCTTTGCAACTCGTAGCGAAATCGCTACATCCTTTTTACTTAACACTTTCTCCCTGCTTCTGCCCGTGAAAATTCAACATGTAGCGAAATCGCTACAGTTTCTCAACTTAGCTTCTTGGCCTCCGACATGTCGTGAAATCATGACAGTTTGCCTTGCGCCTTCTCTCTCTTTCGACTTGTCATGAAATCGTGACATTTTTAATTGTGCCTTCTCTCTCCTTCGACTTGTCGTGAAATCGTGACATTTTCAATTGCGCCTTCTCTCTCCTCCGACTTGTCGTGAAATCGTGACATTTTCGATTGCGCCTTCTCTCTCCTCCGACTTGTCGCGATATCGTGACATTTTCGATTGCGCCTTCTCTCTCCTCCGACTTGTCGCGATATCGTGACATTTTTGGCTGTGCTTTCTCTCTCCTCCGACTTGTCGTGAAATCGTGACAGAAAACATGTCGCGATATCGCGACAGTTTTCTAACTTGTCTTTTTCTTCGAATTTTTTCTATCTTCTGCATCTGAATGACTTCTGATCTGTCTACCCAGTGCATCCTTGGATCTAACTGCCTATGTTGACAACAATGACAACCTTCTTGCAACACCTTGCTCAACATTTTTCTGTACTTTGTTTTTCTGTTTTTGTACAGTTTTATTTGATTGATCTGTACTGTTGCTGTATAGTTTTTCTATACTTTTGTTTTTGTTGTACTTTGTTTTTCATATATATAGTTATTTGAATATTTTTTGTTAAATTAAGGATGGTTCCCTAATTTATTTTTAGTTTTTTTTATTGTGTTTGTGTTTTGCAGGTTGTTAGGAGTCGACACTGCCAGCTGACTATGTTCTCTGATGTCCGAGAGGTGATGACAGTTGCAAATTGGGAGTGGCTTGATGCCCTTGGGTTCAAGCAGGTGACGCGGTTGGAGCCTGTGGTGGGGGATCAAGCATATCTGACTGCCTTGATCAATTTATGGGATACCTGCATCAACACCTTTCATATCCCAATAGGGGAGATAACAGTTACTTTGGAGGATGTGTATCAGATTCTACGAATTTTGACAGACAAACTGCCTATTCAGATGAATCCCCATGATCAATGAATGGCGATGCTAACACGGTGCTTTGGGCAAGTAGTGAAGATGGGGGTGGATAGGGCTATGGAGAGGGCAGAGGCAGACTGCCTGATTGGTAGGATTATAGTGCGGTGGTGGCTAGAGAAGGGCATGTTAGGGGTGAGGCATGTTTTGATGATTACCCTCATCTCTAATATGCTGCTTCCTAAATCCTCAGGTGCAAGGTTCCCTTGGAACCTGCTTGAGGTGGTGTTTAGACTAGTGGAGTGTTCGACAGTAGTGCCACTTATTATGAGGTGGGGTCAGACACTATTGGCACATCTTTATGACAAGTTGTATGAGGTCCGTTGTTGAAGGTGAAAGGGGATCGGGTGCAGCTATATTTTGCAATACTGGGGGTAGCAGCACATAGCTGTGGAGCAGCCGCAATGGTTGCCTTGGACCACTCAGGGTGAGATGGTGGACAGGGAGATTGGGTATGCTACTCTATGATGGAGGTCAGAGGAGCAAGGGTAGAGTCGATGGTGGGCAGGTGTCGTAGGGCACTATACTAATGCCTTCTATCGTCTTTCTCTAGGGGAGGTGTTTTGGTGGCCATATCGAGACTATCCAACCTAGCCTGAGGCTGGAGAGTGGCTTCGATGGGTGTGCAAGGCGAGATGGTTGATCGGGTAACATGGGACAGAGTAGGAGTACTTCTCATACATTTGGGTGACTCAACAGTTTGGGGTGCACCAGGGATTGCATGGTGAGCCCTTGATCTATTGACGTCGAGGCGATGGGAGGACTCTATCCTGGCTAATTATTGAGCCGTTGGGTGAGGATTCTGATGTAGTGATTGATGTCCCCAACATGGACAATATCGGGGTGACTGCAGAGTATGACTAATGGTGGACGATGCTGTGATGGCGAGGCAAGGGGCCTCTAGGAGGTCCAGATGTAGCAGCAGCATGTGGTGGGGGTGTGGAGGTGCCAGTGGAGGGTTAGGGGGCTCCGCTCGATGATGCAAATATGGTGGATGTAGATGACTTGACTGGGGATGATTTAGGAGTTTCAAAGCATCTAGATACATAGGATGTCCCAAAGCAATGGGTGCCAGAGCAGCATGCCATCCTGGAGATGCCCATGCCTTAGGCAGTCCCGAGGGATATGGAGGCTAGGTTTTGTGCTGAGATAGCATGATTGGAGGACCTACTACGGATATAGGATGATGAGCACAGTGTTGAGAGGGATCACCTACAGGCTTAGTTGGCATAGCGGGATGACACATTGACTACGTACCATCGACGGGATGTGGAGTGGGGTCAGTGTCGAGTGGAGTTGGAGGCCGATATTATCCACCTCGGGGGACAATTACCTGAGCTCACTGGAGGTGGATCATCGCATCGTATGAGAGGCAGTGAGACTAAGCAGTCTGCATCCTATCATTACAGGTGGGTGGGTGAGGGTAGCGTTAGTGGGCATGATGCGAGGGCTATAAGCAGCCACCCTAAGAGGTCTTATAGGACCCACACCACTAGGGGTAGTTCCAGTCACACCGATCCTGCATGATCATGGTGGTCAAAACCCTAGGATTTGGGGATTTTGAGTTTTTGATTTTTTTTGTGAGGTCAGAGGACCGTTTTATTGTAGCTTGAGGGCATTTTGACTCGATATATATACATGACTCTCTTTTTGGATTATTTACTTTGTTATGGTTTATTGTTATTTTTATGCAACTTTATTTATGTTTATGTATGCATATGTTGTTATGACTGCGGATGATGTTAGCTATATGATATGGATGTATGCATATGGAATGGATGGAATGATTTGTTGGTATGCAGATGGTGGCACCATAGACTGTACAGGATTAACTGGCTTTCTGTACTATGTGATTGCTTGATGAAATAACTTTGCATTTGTAAATTTTTATTTTTGATGGGGACACAAAAAAATCGCTCACCCCAAACACTCAAATCTCATTGATGGGGAGCCAAAATCGCTCACCCAAATTCTCAATATTCATTCAACATTTCGGTAAAATTTACAATAATGGCAGACTCTGCCAAATAAACTACTTTATCCCAAAAGGTAGTTTATTTTCTTTTTCAATTACAACATTTCCAACTCTGGAAGGAAAAACAGCCTACACAGGTCCACAGAATGGGCCTCTTGCCTTCACGTCTACAAACTCTGCCTCTGCAGTTCTCTAACTGCAACTCCGTCTCTGCTATTTTTTGACCTTGGAAGAAAACAACTCAAACAGGTCCAGAATGGCCCTCTGGCCTTCATGTCTGCAACTTTGTCTTAGTCATTTCCAACCCCTTGTGCATGCCTTCGCTTCCCCTTTTAAAATATTTGGCATGACTCTCCGTCTCCCTTTTTTGATGCTTTTGTTTCATCTCCCATGCCTCTTTGTTCTGGATTTCAAAACATTTTGACTCTTCGTCTTCGTCTGCTTTCACTGCACCTTGGTGCCACGTGCTTGTCCAGTGCTGCCACTGTAGACTCTGTCCACCTGTCAACCATTGATGATGTTCGGTATACCACCGCTTGACCATTTCCTCTGTAACGGCTCCTGTAATCGCCTACGCTTTCTTTTCTTTTGTTTGGTCACAAAAATGCGACATGTCACGATATCGCGACACTTTCGGCTTCCCTGCATTCTTGCCCTCTTCAAGTCATGAAAATGTGACATGTCACGATATCATGACACCTTTGGCTACTCTGCCTTCCTGTCCCCTTCGAGTCACGAAAATGTGACATGTCGTGATATCGTGACACTTTCGGCTCCTATGCCTTCCTGCTTTCCTTGAGTCACGAAAATGCGACATGTCGCGATATCATGACACTTTTGGCTTCTCTGCCTTCCTGTCCTGTTCGGGTCACGAAAATGCGACATGTCGCGATATCACGACACTTTTGGCTTCTCTGCCTTCCTATCCTATTCGGGTCACGAAAATGTGACATGTCACGATATCATGACACTTTTGCTTTTCTGCCTTCCTACCTTTCTCGAGTCGCAAAAATGCAACATGTCACAATATTGCGACACCTTTCCCTTCCTACGCCTCTCTCACATTTTGGTCACAAAAATGTGACATGTTGTGATATCATGACACTTCTCCCTTGAGCCTTCTCTCATCCCTTGGTCATGAAAATGCGACATGTCGTGATATCGCGACACTTTTCTCTCCTATGTCTTCCCTCGCCTTTTGGTCACGAAAATGCGACATGTCATGATATCGTGACACTTTTTCTCCTTTGCGCTTTCTCTCATCCTTTGGTCGCAAAAATGTGACATGTCATGATATCACGACATTTTTCTCCTTGGCACCTTCTCTCATACTTTGGTCATGATAATGCAACATGTGATATCACGACACTTTTCTCTCTTGTTCTTCCTCTTCTCTTTTAGTCATGATAATGCGACATGTCACGATATCACGACACTTTTCTCTCTTGAGCCTTCTCTCAGTTTTTGGTCATGATAATGCGACATGTCACGATATCATGACATCTTTCCTTGCTGCCTCCTCCTCGCCTCTCGGGTCGCAAAATCGTGACATGTCGTGATATCGCGATAGCCTTTGCTCTATGTTTTCCCTCTCTGTTTCAGGTCACAAAAATGTGACATGTCACGATATCACGACATTTTCTTCCCTTGCTTTCTTTCTACTCCTTCGGTCATGATTTTGTGGCATGTCGTGAAATCATGACATTTTCTTCTCTAGCCTCTCCTGTCTTCTTTCGGTCGTGATTTTGCGACATGTCGCGAAATCGCAACATCTTCCTCTATGGCCCTTCTTGTCTTCTTTCAGTCGTGATTTCATGATATGTCATGAAATCGTGACATATTTGCTCTGTGCCTTCTCTCTCCTTTCTGAGTTGCGAAAACGTGACATGTCACGATTTCACGACATTTTTTCTCCGTGACTTCTCTCTCCTTCCTGAGTCACGAAAACGTGACATGTCGCGATATCGTGAAACTTTTTCTCTGTCGTGATATCACGACATCAAGGCAAAAACTTAGACATTTTTTTGTTGAGGCGAAGATTGCTCTGCTACCACCGGATGCTCCTGCATCAGTTTTGTATTTTTTGATGGTGATGCAAGTAATGAAATGTACAACAATTATTTTAAAATGTAGTGAAGGTTTTTCTGAGAGTCAAATGTTTTAACTAACTAATCAATACTGTACATTATCTTACAAGACTTTTGGACAAGGTATGAATCAGACTTGAGTTTGACCAAGTTTTGTCACATCCCTGTGTGTGCGATTGAGTTCATTTATGTGGTATTCATCAGGATACTGCCAGTGCCAGATAGGATATCAACCAAATCTGTACTGAGGATTACCTAATTAGTTCCACTAACTCCTTTTTTGTATTTAGTAAGATTAATCAATGACACAATCTAGAATACCATAAGCTAGCTCATCCACATGCAAATATTGGTCTACACACATGCAAAGCTAATGTGATAGACATATCATCATGCGTTTAGGATACCGCCATTGCTAGGTAGGCTATCCACCAAACCCGTAATGAGGATCACCTAATGGTTTGTAAAATGTTGAGAATTCTAGAGATTCAAGCTCAGGCATCTTTTGGTTGCTCAACTTTTTGGGATACTTGCTCTCATACATAGTGATGAAAATCACTGTTTATTTTTCTCTTTTTATTTTTTTCTTAAGCAAGGGTTTTTAGTAGTGGTGATAACCACTGATATTATTTTTATTGTTGCCTTTTGAGGATATAGATTTTGAATTTTTCTTTCAAAGTTGAGCTCGTGGGTTTTTGGCTTGTGAGTGGCATTGATCCTTTTGGCCTTGGGGATGACTACCTATCCTGGTCAGGGACGTGTAGTATGAATCCTTATGACTTTGGGAATCAAAGGTTATTGGGGATATTATTATGTAATGGCATTGATATTTTAGGCCTTGGGGATGACTACCCATCCTTTTCAGGGGCGTGTAGTACAAATCCTTACGACTTTGGGGATCACAGGTGTTTCAATATTTTTTATGGTGGACTTTTGGGATTTTTATTGTGAATGGCATTGGTCCTTGAGGCCTTGGGGATGACTACCCATCCTTCTTAGGGGTGTGTAGTACAAATCCTTATTGCTTTGGGGATCAAAGGTGTTTTGGGGATTTTTGACAGTGGTGAAAACCACTATTTATTATGGGGAATTGGATAGGGAAGAGCTTGTACTTTTGTCAATTCTCAGTATTCTTGAACCATTCGCATAGGGGTATGAGTAGGATAATTTTTCACATATGGTATCCTTGACTGCTTTGTAGGTTTTGTCTTGCGTTTACACAACTTGGGAATTTTTATGTTTTTTAAGCTTGTGTTGGGATGTGATGTAACAAGGCGTGATCCAAGTAAAACTCTATCTTGTAAAGTTGGTCTGTCTTCGTACAACATTTAACCAAAAATCTAAAGACATCTGAATGACAAAAAACCCTAAAAACATTAGCAGACAACTGACTATGATATGGCAAAAATGCAAAGGGCTCTATTCTTGACGGATATTTTTACAAAATGGACAAAATTTGGAAAAATGATGGAATTTCCGAGTAATTACAGTCTATGGTGCATTTGACATGTATGACTAGCAACTATGAAATGTATGTATGCGATGCCTAATGCAGTTTTCATTTCATTTTTGTGTTTTGATTGTGAAGAATATGCATGCAAGTGAGATGCAATTTTTATGTTATTTTTGATTATATGTTGTTTTTTTGTTTTTTTTTGTTTTTAACCAAGCGATTGTGGGAACCCTTGGAGCTTTTGGTTTGACCAAAGGGTTTATGGATACCTTTGGGGCATTTTCATTTGACCAAGAGATTATGAGAATCCTTGGAGCTTTTGGTTTGACCAAAGGGTTTATGGATACCTTTAGGGTGTTTTAGGTTGACCAAGCGATTGTGGGAATCCTTAGAGCTTTTGGTTTCACCAAAGGGATGATAGATACCTTCGGGGTGTTTGGTTGACCAAGCATTTGTGGGAACCCTTGGGGCGTTTGGTTTAACCAAAGGGATTATGGATACCTTTGGGGCGTTTTAGGTTGACCAAGCGATTATGGGAACCCTTGGAGCTTTTTAGGTTGACCAAGCGATTGCTGGAATCCTTGGAGATTTTTGGGTTTGACCAAAGGGATTATGGATACCTTTGGGGCATTTTGGGTGACCAAGCGATTATGGGAATCCTTGGGACTTTTGGTTTGACCAAAGGGATTATAGATACCTTTGGGGCATTTTAGGTTGACCAAGAGATTGTAGGAATCCTTGGAGCTTTTGGTTTGACCAAAGGGATTATGGATACCTTTGGGGTGTTTTGGGTTTGACCAAAGGGATTATGGATACCTTTGGGGTGTTTTGGGTGACCAAGTGATTGTTGGAATCCTTGGGGCTTTTGGTTTGACCAAAGGGATTATAGATACCTTTGGGGCATTTTAGGTTGACCAAGCGATTGAGGGAATCCTTGGGGCTTTTGGTTTGACCAAAAGGATTATAGATACCTTTGGGGTGTTGTAGTGAACCCAATAGAGAAAGATTGATTATAATGCTAGAATAATAAAAAGGAATCACTTTTATTAAGGAATCGTTGTTGTATTGTATGGGGAACCCAATAATTAATTAATAATTATATTCTTCGATGTCTATAACTTACCAATGGATTGCCTACTTATACGCAACATAGGGTGTGATGTAAAGACATACCTATTCATATCTCTATTAGTGATTATAAAATAGTGAAGGTTAATTATAATTATTGTTAGGAATAGGGTCCTAACATGCCACCCTCCTTAAAAAGAGCTTTGTCCTCAAATCTCAAGGGGAGGAGCTTTGTCATTTGTTTTCCAAGACGCATTTGCTCATGTTCTTGCACAACTTTAATGTTGTTTTTTCGTAAGCAAGGATATCGGGAAGGGGAAATTGTTAGTGGTGGATTGCCAAGAGAAATAGGAGAATCTTCCTTAGAATAATTGTGATGAGGATGGGAGGGCAACCATTGGGTTTCCTCAAATACTTCAGAATGATGCATCAAAAGTGATGGTAATGATTTCATATCCTTTTTTGGTTCCTTGGTAGAGCCAACGGAGAAGGAGTGTGTAGTCACTTTGCATTGGTTTCGAATAGGTTTGGTCATATGTCAAGAACTCACTATTGGTGAGGAAGGTATGTGTATGTCTTGTAGAGTGCATGTTTGGATAGCATTAATCACTTTGGGTATATCTACCTCATCCTTGCTTGGTACATCAATCACTTTTTGCACATCGTCCTCATTGTCTTCATTGTAGTGAGTAGGTGCACTGGTCGCTTCAGACACAACTACCTCATCTGCTTGCTCTATGGAGAGATAGGGATCAACTTCCTTCAATAAATACAATGTTAGTGTAGCACATTTATGGTGGGGTCCAAATTGTTCATCACAATTATCACAGAGTCCTTTTGCTCGTCGTTCCTTCATCTCATCAAAGCTAAGATGTTTAATTTGTAAAGTTTTGTTAGATTTGGTGGTTGTGTAAGTGCTTTGTGCCCTTACATTATGCATAGGTTTGGGAGTGATGTAAGTGGTCGACGATTTTTCCATAAGTGGTTTCCCTAATCGTTGTTGTGCATTGATTTTATCTTCGACTAATTTGGCCAATCCATAGGTCTGCATCATGGTATAGGGATTGAACCTTGTCACCTCCATTCGAATTTCCTCTTTCAATCCACTAATGAAGCCACTGATGAGAATTGATTCATCCAACCTTGTGTTATGTTTGGTGATATCCTCAAACCGTGTTTGATACTCACGCACTGAAGTGATTTGATGAAGGTTGATGATATTAATCGGTGAAAGCAGGTTGGTGTCATGAGATATTTCATCGTCGATCATTTGCATAGTCGTTGTTTGGAAGTTGCCATTAATTTTCTTTTTGGAGTGACAACGACTAGGCAGTGGTGGTAGAATAGGAGGTGCAGTGACGGTAGAGCTCAGGGCTGGGAGCAGGGATGGTGGAGCACCGGTGAAGAGGCTCGAGTAGCGAAAATGCGAATGGCTCGGTGGTGGAGTAGAGAGGGGCCGAGGTGGCAGATGAAGCACAGATCAGGTGGTGATGGTAGGAAAGGTGCTTCATTCGGCAGTGTCGACAGCGAATGCTTTCGTTCGACAGTGATCATAGTGATTGCTTCTTTGTCCCCAGGTCTTGTATTTGGGGAATGAGAGGAAAGAAAGGAAAAAATAATTTCCTTCAAGTTTTGGCTCTGATAAACTAAACTTTGACCGTATTATCTCTTTTTTTTTAATACTTTGTCTTTCCGTCACCTGAAACTATACGCCGATGCCAAAATTTATAAACCTTATAAAAACTTTATAATATAATTTTTTTTTGCTCGTCAAATTATCCTTGATGTCATCGGTTTCTTGTAATATCCGTCGAAAGTTTCAGATGCCGTCCAAAATTATTTGAAATACACAACTCGCTATATCTAGTTTGGAATACATTGCTCATCGTCTGAAGATTGTTTCACCAATTTATTTGTCAAATTTATTTGTCTGTGTATGCTGGGGTTTTACAACCGAAGGCTCAGTCTTTCAAAAATTTGTAAGATATATCACTGGTTTGGTTTTAGATTAGTGTGGAAGTGAGAGAAACCAGAGAAAGGAATAGCTCTGATACCAGATGTAGTGAACCCAATAGAGAAAGATTGATTATAATGCTAGAATAATAAAAAGGAATCGCTTTTATTAAGGAATCATTGTTGTATTGTATGGGGAACCCAACAATTAATTAATAATTATATTCTTCGATGTCTATAACTTACCAATGGATTGCCTACTTATACGCAACATAGGGTGCGACGTAAAGACATACCTATTCATATCTCTATTAGTGATTATAAAATAGTGAAGGTTAATTATAATTATTGTTAGGAATAGGGTCCTAACAGTGCGTTTTGGGTGACCAAGTGATTATGGGAATCCTTGGGGCTTTTTAGGTTGTCCAAGCGATTGTTGGAATCCTTGGAGCTTTTTTTTTTACCAAAGGGATTAGGGATACCTTTGGGGCATTTTGGGGTTGACCAAGTGATTACTGGAATCCTTGGAGCTTTTTAGGTTGACCAAGCGATTGCTAGAATCCTTGGAGCTTTTTAGGTTGACCAAGCGATTGCTGGAATCCTTGGAGCTTTTTAGGTTGACCAAGTGATTGCTGGAATCCTTGGAGATTTTAGGGTGGGCTATGGCTCCCTAAATGTGGAATGGCCTCAAATGACTGATGTTCAAGGGTTATAGTTCCTTTATTCCTTTGAGAGAGGTGAGCCGGTATGTTCCAAGTCCTATTTTACTGTCGATGACATAAGGACCTAACCAATTTTCCGTGAACTTGTCCCTTAAATGGGGCGGCAAGTTAGAATTTTGTTGGTTCTCTTTTAAGACCAGGTCACCAACCTAAAAGTCCCTTAGGTGAAATTTCATGTTATATGCTTTCTTAAGTCACTCCTGATAGATACATAAATTCTCGAGAGCATTGATGCGTCATTCTTCAAGCAACGTAAGCTAGTCTAACCGGGTCTGCCATGCAGTGTCATCATCGATGAACTCTTGCATTGATATGCGTAGGGAAGGTATTTCCAACTTGAGAGGCATGACTGCCTCGGAGCCATACACCAGCAAAAATGGAGTTGCCCCAGTGGGCATCCGAATGCTAGTGCGATAAGCCCATAGGACAAGTTGTACTTGAATGTGCCAATCCTTATGATTATCTGTGACTATATTTTTAAGGATGGTAACTAGCATTTTGTTTGACACCTTTGCTTGCCCATTTGCCTGTGGATAATAGGGTATCAAAAAAATGTGCTAAATTTTGTACTTTGTTGTCAAAGCACACACATCTTTGTTCTTAAATGATGTCCCATTATCCGAGATGATCTTGGATGGAATACCAAAATGACATATGATGTTATTTAAAATAAACTATGCAATGCAGGGCCAGTCGTAGAGGTAAGAAGAATTGCTTCCACCCACTTGGTGAAGTACTCTATGGCCGTTGTGATGAACGTGTCATGACTTGATGATGTAGGGGAGATATTTCTGATGAGATCTAGGCCCCACTGTGAAAATGGCCAAGCTGATTGGATCAGCTGCAAGGCCTGAGAAGGTACGTGTGTCAAGTTAGCATGGTGTTGACTCTTCATGCACTTCCACACATATGCACAACAATCTCAATCTAAAGATGGAAAATAATAGCCCATGCAAAGAATGCGCTTTGAGATGGCCATACCATTGAAGTGGCCACCGTACGTACTGTCGTGCACTTGGGTGATCACCCAAGTGGACTCCTGCTAGTCCAAGCAATGAAGGATGATCCCTTCATAGCTCTGACGGTACAAAATGTCTCCTAGAAAGATATGTTTTACCATTTTCTATTTGAATGATCTTTTCACGGTGTGCGACAATCCAAGTGGGAGGCTACCTAACTTGAGATAGTCTCTTATGGGTGTGTACCAATCCTACTGATCAGAAACCTCGATGGTATGAACGACCGATCCCTCTTGAAGTTCATCCCTAGAAAAAGCTGAGTGCAAAAGAACTTGTAGAAATAGTGTTGTGTTGCTATTAATAGGATTTGGAGAGAAAAAAGACCCCCAGTTGGCATGATTTAGAGTATCATGGATTTGAGAGAACCTATCCTGAGATGGTTCAATCTGGATCAGGTGGATTTATGGCATTATGTCAGAGCTTGCATGCTCCATCGTGGATTGCAATAATATTTTGACATGAATGGTTGTCATCTCACTAGAAGGGTCTTGCGGGATTAGTGACCTTGATTTGATGATCGAGGGAGTGCCTCGATGTCATACCATTCAAGATTTACTAGGAATTTATCCACAATGGCTTTGTATGCCTGTAGAACTAGGCATTTGCATTGGAATACCCCTTTCACTTGGTTGACAATTAATAACAAATCACAAAAGATATTCAAGCATTTGATGTTCATGGTGATGGTTGTCTGAAGACCTATGAGCAAGGCTTTGCATTCAGCATTGTTATTGGTGCACAAGAAATCAAGTTTAAATTATAGATGCATTGGAGCCCCTTGCGGTGTGAAAAATACGATTTTCGTGCCACCTCCTTGCTCACATTTAGAACCATCAAAAAATAAGGTTATGTCGGCCTGTGACTCAGGATCTTCAGAATCTGACAATTATGAGACATGGAAGACCCCATCATCGGGTAGCTCTATGGTCAGAGGCTTATCGTCTTCAAGAGGAACCTCTGCTAGTTGATCGGCGATGACTTGACCTTTGATGGAATTTTTTCCAATGAATTTGATGGAAAACTCTGTCAACAACATGATCCATTTTGCCATGTGACTACTGTGATAAGTATGAATCATCATGTACTGCAATGGATTATCCTTAGACATAATATACGTTGTATTGCTCAGCATGTAATGGTGTAGCTTTTTAGTGGTAAATACCACTACCAAGCATAGCTTCTCAATGTATGCATAGTTAAGTTCATAACTGACCAGGGTGCGGCTAAGATAATAATTAGCTTGTTCTTTATGTGATTCATTTTTCTGGGCTAGCATGGTGCCTAGTGCCACCTCAATAGCTGAGATGTATAAGTAGAATGACACTCCTGGTCTAGGTGGTGCCAATACTGGCGGCAAAGCCAAGTACTATTTGATGTCGTCGAAGGCTGACTAGCACTCGTCATCCCAATGAAATGCTACCCCCTTGTGTAATAATTTATTCATGGGTCGGCACTTGTCAGATAATTGTGCTAGAAGCACTTGATCGACGTGACCTTACCCTACAAGCTTCTTAGATGCCTGATGGTGGGGGAAGCATCTCAAGGATTGCCTTGACTTTGTTTGGATCTACCTTGATGCCTCATTTTGAGACTATGAAACCCAAGAGTTTTTTAGATGTGATGCCAAATACACACTTCTTAGGGTTTAGCCTAACTTTGTGTTCGATGAGGCGATCAAGGATCTTGCGTAAGTCATCGAGATGATTTTGGCATAAAAGAGATTTGGCCAACAAATCATCCATATAATCTTCCAAATTTTTATGCATGTGATCATGGAAGATGTATGTCATAGCACATTGGTAAGTGGTGCCAGCATTTTTAAGGCCAAAGGGCATGACCTTATAACAAAATGTCCCCCAAGGGGTCATGAATGCCATTTTGAGTTGATCATCAGGATTAATATGAATTTGGTTGTATCCTGAGAAACCATCCATGAGGGAAAGCATTTCATGGACTACTATAGCGTCTAAAAATGAATTTATTCTAGGCAATGGGAAATCATCCTTGGGACTCGCTTTGTTTAAATCTCAAAAATTGGTGCATATGCGAATCCTCCCATATGGATTTTTGACGAGTACCATGTTGGACAGCCATGGTGGGTAATCTATGCAGATGACAAATTTTGCATCCAACAACTTTTATAGCTTGTCTTTACCATTAAGGACACTATTGGGTGCATCTTATGTAGTTTTTGCTTGACTGGCTTGACTGTCGAATCAAGCATTAGATTATGCGTGACTAGCTATAGGTCTAGCCCCGACATGTCTTTGTAGGACCATGCAAAAACCTCCTTCTCTTTGAGAAGGGCAATGTAATTGGCTTGCTCTTTGGGGGATAAACTTACCCCCAGCTTGATGATCTATGGATTCATTGGATCAGAGCCGATGTCTATGTTAGTCGTCTCTTCGACTGACATGTGGGATCCGTCCTCCAACTGGTGTGGAGTTGGGATCAGGTGGATATCATTTTTTGAATTTAGATCTACGTTGGGAACGTCGGGTTCCTCTTCAGCATGGAAGATATCCTAAGTTGGTCCTAGGGTGAAATGAAGCATCTCATTGCAAGGCCAGTACTTTGATGGGGATGATGGTGAGTTAGCGTGATCCTAGTCTATGGCATTTAGGTCTAGATACAATGGTCATGCTGGATCGGTTGGATTACGGATGGGGGTGGTTAAGTCAATGGAGATCATGTTGATGAAATGAATTTGGTCTCCATTACCATGCAGGTGTTGAATCGAACATTCTTGGTGATCCTTGCACCTCGGATCTGGCTCTATGGGTACTGGCACAAAAGGATTGGCCCTATGTGTGGACAAAATGATAGGGTCTACCCTTGGCACTAGTGGCACTGTAGGGTCTCTAGGTGGAAGGTGCTCTTTGTATGCCTAAAGTGGTGGATGAAGCACTTGGTTTAATTGTTCTTGATTTAAATGCCACCTATTCCTTGGTCCCATATTTAGCTATTCAAACATACCATCGATGTCTATGGGGTGTTTTTGTTGCCGCATGTGCTTGAGATATGTCATATCAGTCTCATCCTCATAGTCGTTATCAGAGATCCATAGGCCTTCATTAGATTCAACTACTATGTGCTCTTCTTGTTGGTATAGCCTCCCATTGGGCATTTCTTGATCACTTGGACTTATGACCGGTATGAGAGGCTCATTTTGTTTGAGCAAGTTGATTTGGTCCCATCTGGGTTGTTCCTATCTCTACGGGAGGGATGGATTCTCTTGAGGTGGCAATTTCCCGATGAGAACATTAAAGGGGAACATGGCCATGAAGTCCTAATAATCATCGATGGGCATCACCTGTGAGTGATTGCTATTGGATTCGAAAGGGTCCCAAGGTGCTACCTCATAAGCTGAATCATATTCACAAGACTCTCCTTGATCTTGTTCATAACCCTCTTGGAGGTTATCCCTTGAACTTTCCTCTTTCTTGATCAAAGGGGAAGGGTTGTTGAGGTCAACAAGGTTTGTTGTTAACCATGGGAGATAGTCCCCCATTGTGTACGTTGTGTTGGGTTTGGCATATGTATCTTGTGCTAAACCATCCTTGTTGCCTAGCCCTAGGCCTTGCATGGTTTCTACCAAGATGTCGAGGGGAAAAGGGTGGTTGAACCCTACACCTGATTTTTCATAAGGCATCTGGTATCTTGGTTGACAAAGAATGTGCATTCCTTATTCATATCTGCCCAATCCATATCCATGCCAATTACATTGGTTAAGGTATTTCAAGGCGAAGTCTAGGTTGGACAAATAGTCAACATTCTCAGCAAATGGCTCTTCGTCCTCTTCCTCTTGTAGGTAGGGTTACAGGCCGTTCTTGAGGCCCCCATATACAAAGTTTATCTTATTTGGTCGATAACCTAAAGGGAAGATAGTTTTTATGGGGAGGCGAGGTCTCCCCATGTTTTGCATGGATTCAAGTGTGGGTGTTTCCACTATGTTCTACACTAGGTACTCCCCTAGGCACGTATTGACCATTTCAATGGTAATCATCAGCTGTTGAGGGGGAGGGAATGGGAGTTATTCTTGAGTCAACTCCATGTGGGGTGAATCAGGTGTCTCGACTTCCATTCGGCTAGGCACCTCTTCATTAGAGATGGTTGAGACTAATGGTGGTGCCTCCTCTAGGGGCTTCTTCCCGTTGTCCTTCGGTGTGGCCACGATAGGTGGCATTTTTGGTGAAGGGACAAATGACGAAGATGGTCCAGGTTGGTTACTTGAGGGAATCAACAATGAGGATGTAGGCAGAATCAGACCTTGAGTGGACGGATTCAATTGAAATTCCAAATGTGTCGATGGGAGGGTCGATTGTGGCATCAGTTGCATCGCATTGTAAAACTTGAAGGGCTCTAAGTCTACTAGGACTACATGTACTTGCCATTCATTTGTGTACTTGAGGCATTTATGGGATATCGAAGGGACACACTTCATGTCCCTAATCCATGGTTGGCCTAGTAGGATATTGTAGGCCATATCACCCTCAAGGATGTGACACAACGTAGGAATGGTCTTTTGTCCTACTTGGATGGGCAGGACAATTATGCCAACCATCAAACATAACACATCATTGAATGCTCGAAGAGTGTAGGTGGACACCACAATGTGGGATACTGGCAGCTTAAGATGTTTTAATGTCGTAGTCATAATTATATGTTGAGCAAGGTGCAGTAGGAGTATTGTCATTGTTGTCAACACAGTCAGATAGATCTGTTGATGCAGTGGACAGGAAGTTCAAAGGCTAGTCAGATGCGGAAGACGAGGAGTTCAAAGGTTACTCAGAGTTTGTACAATGATTTTCCAAGAAGACCAAAGTGGACCACTTGCAAAAGATCAAAGAAAAATACAAGTAAGAAAAGTGTCGCGATATCGCGACAAGAAAAACTGTCACGATTTCGGGACATGTTGGAAGAGAGAGAAATAGCAAGAAAAACTGTCGTGATTTCATGACATGTTGGAAGAGATAGAAACAACAAGAAAAACTATCGCAATTTCATGATATGTTGGAAAGAAAAAAATACAAGAGGAAAAACTGTCGCGATTTCGTGACATGTTGGAAGAGAGAAATAGCAGGAAAAACTGTCACGATTTCGCGACATGTTGGAAAGAAAAAAAACACAAGTGGAAAAACTGTCACGATTTCGCGACATGTTGGAAGAGAGAGAAACAACAGGAAAAATTGTCACGATTTTGTGACATGTTGGAAAGAAAAAACACAAGTTGAAAAACTATCGTGATTTCGTGACATGTTGAAAAGAAAAAGACAAGTAGAAAAAGTGTCGCGATTTCGTGACATACTGCAAGAGAGTTTGTACGGAAGAAAAAGTGTCACGATTTTGTGACATATTGCAGGAGAGAGAGTTTGAAAGAAAAAGTGTCACAATATCACGACATGTCTGGTTTTCATGACCCGAAGGCAAGAAAAAGTGCTAAGGAGAAAAAATGTCGCGATATCACATGTCGGGTTTTCGCGACCCGAAGGCAAGAAAAAGTGCTAAGGAGAAAAAGTGTCGCGATATCGTGACATGTCGGGTTTTCGTGACCCGAAGGCAAGAAAAAGCGCTAAGGAGAAAAAGTGTCACGATATCGCGACATGTCGCATTTTCATGACCCGAAGGCAAGAGAAAGCGTACGGACGAAAAAGTGTCACGATTTCATGACATGTTTCATTTTTACGGTCCAAAGCAAAGAGAAAGAGGAGAGAGAAAAAGGTGTCACGATTTCGCGACATGTTTCATTTTTGTGGTCCAAAGCGAAGAGAAAGATGAGAGAGAAAAAGGTGTCGCAATTTCGTGACATGTTTCATTTTCGTGGTCCAAAGCAAAGAGAAAGAGGAGAGAGAAAAAGGTGTCACAATTTCGTGACATGTTTCATTTTCGTGGTCAAAAGCTAAATGAAAGCGTACGGAAGAAAAAGTGTAGCGATATCGCTACATGTATTCTCACGGGCCAAAGCTGAGAGAAAGCGTATGGAAGAAAAAGTGTAGCGATATCACTACATGTATTCTTGTGGGCCAAAGCTAAGAGAAAGCATATGAAAGGAAAAAGTGTAGCGATATCGCTACATGTTGTATTCTCATGGGCCAAAGCTAAGATAAAGTGTACAGAGGCGGAAGTGTCACGATATCGTGACATGTGTTTTCACGGCAACAGCAACAGAAGAGTTACAGGGGCAGTTGAAGCCGACGAATACCAATGTTAGCCAACAAAGATTAGGGTTTACAATCGATGAAGATTAGGGTTTGCAGCTAACTATGATTAGGGTTACAGCCGACTAAGATTAGAGTTTTTGATCTTGAAAATTCTGTTATAAAAGGAAGGTTGTTTGAAGAGTTGAGGTGTAGAAGAGTGAAGTTCGGAGAGAGTGCACAGAGTGTGAAGTTTGGTCGTAGAGTGCAGTGTGCAAGTCATGAAATCATTCTAAGTGTGAAATACGGTTGTTGAGCATAGAAGAGCAAGTCGTGTCGAATCTTTCAAAGTGTGGAATTTCGCTAAGAAAGTAGAGTGCGTAACAAAGAGAAGATGACTGTAAGGTGTAGTAGAGTGTGCGAAGTGCTTGCATAGAGAAAGTAGAGTGCACAATAAGGAGAAGACAACTGCAAGGTGTAGTAGAGTGTGCGAAGTGCTTACGTAGAAAAAGCAGAGAACACAAAGGTGAAATAGAGCAGTCAGGGTCTTGTAAAAGAGAAGATAAATCAGGGGTTGGTGCTCCTTCCAGTCGGTGCTGGTAAATTAATTGTAAAGTTGGTGCTTTGCAAAGGCTAGATTTGGATGGTAGTCTAAGAAGTCATTTTTTGAGGTGTAACCATATTGGTGAACCTCGTTAAATCTTGTGTTGTGTGTTTTTCTCTTGCTATTCTTGCTGTATCTGTTTATAAGTTTTAACTATTGTTGTTTTAAGAGCTATTAATTCATAATTAAAGAGCTACACTGATTCACCCCCCCCTCTCAGTGCCATTGTAAGTCTAACAATTGATATCATAGATAAGTCCCTGTATAAGCTTAACCAGCTAGGGTGATCTTGGAAATAACATAATGGTAGGTGGTGAAGGCTTCTCATCAAACAAAGCACCATTGTTTGATGGATCTAATTATGCGTTCTGGAGAGTCAGGATGTAGACATATATATATGCTTTGGGTTATGACATCTGGGATTCAGTAGTCAATGGATACACAATTCCCACCACTCCTCCAAAAGAAGCGGATGAAAAGAAACTGTTTGAGAATAATTCGAAAGCAACGAATGCCATCTTGTGTGGATTAGCAGATAGTGAACTAGTAAAGGTCATGAGCTATAAATCGGCAAAATAAATATGGGATAAATTGAAGAGTGTTCATGAAGGAGATGATAATATCAAAGAAGCCAAGTTACAGACACATCGAGCTTAGTTCGAAGCATTGAATATGAATGATGATGAAAACATTGAAGCATTCATGTTGAGAGTTAATGGAATCATCAATGTGATCAGAGGACTAAGTGAGGATATCGATGACTCTACTGTCATGAAAAGGTATTAAGATCTCTTCCTCAAAGGTTTGATTCCAAAGTCTCTGCGATAGAAGAAGCTAAAAATCTAAATTATTTTAGTATAGATGAAATGTATGGATCTTTAACTACATATGAGATGAGGATAGGAAGATCTAAACCCTTTGACAGAGAAGCAGCTTTCAAAGCTCTTAAAAATAAAAACACAAAACACGAGTCCGAGGAAGAAGAGACATCAGATGAAATGGAATCAAACTTTGTTAGAAAACTGAAAAATGGGAAAGGAAAATACAGAGGGAAGCTTCCATTTAAATGTTTCAACTATAGGGGCGTTGGGAATTTTGTGACTAAATGTCCACTTAAAGAGAAGAACAAAAATGATGAAGGATCCCACCAAGAAAGAAGTGACTGGAAGATGAAAACGAATTTCAGAAAAGGCAACTTCAAAAAGAAAAGTTTCATCTCCAAGAATGTCAGTTCATCAAAAAATAGCTCCGGAGAAGAGTCTAAAGAAGAAAGAGATGAAGCTCTTTTTATGGCATTTGAAGAAGTTAAATCAAAAAAGGAAGGAGTGACATCTAAAGTTTATGGTGAGATTCTAAAGGCTAAAGTAGATCTAGAAGGTGAGCTAATATCTGCACTTGAAGAGTGGGAGATAGAAAAGAAAAAGAATAAGAAATTGTCAAGGAAGCTTGAGGATGCAAATGGAATCATAACCAGCTTAAAAGTACAGATAGAAGAATCTAAGAAAATCTTCGAAGATCTCGAAGTGCTATTAACAATGAAAATAGATCATTGCAGCAAGTTAGAAGAAGAGATTGTTGGTTTAAGAATGTAGCTAGAAGAGATGAATAAGAAAATCAGTTGTTATCACAAACGTGAAGAAAGTTCTATGAACTTGGATAAGATCTTAAATGACCAAAGACCTGTAGGCATCAAATTTGGTCTAGGCTTCATCGAAGGAGAATCATCAAGTGGATCAAAGGCCAAGTCCATAAAGAATGAAGCTAAGAAACAGGTTGATCAAGGAAAAACATCTCATGAAAGAGAAAGCATTAATGCCAGGCACGATGGGAGAATTGACAATGATGGATTCACCAAAGTCACACATCAAAGAAGAAGAAGACCTATGGCTCCTACGACAACATGGCAAAGACCATCACCCAAGTTCAATTATCCTTTCTTCGATTTCTATTTTAAATGCAATGGCTATGGGCATAAAATCTCAGACTGCAAATATAATGTAAGACCAAGGAACTTCACCAGTAGAAATGTTTTTTCTCCTTTGATGAATTATACAGTGGAATGTTATAACTATCATAAGTTTGGGCACATTGCAAGAAACTGTAGAAACACATTTACTTCAAATCAGTTTCAGGGAAGAAAATTTCAACCATACAGGATGAGTCAGAATAAAAAACTTCCTAAAAAACCTACTCAAACTACTGATAAGGGAAAGGCAAAACAAGAGCCCAAAACTACTATCAAAATAGTGTGGAAAGGAAAAGAGCAACTGAAGGAAGAAAATGAATCTTTTATCATACAAACTACATTCAAAGCATAGAATAAATATGTACCATGGATACTAGATAGTGGATGCTCCAGTCATATGACAGGTGACAAACAAAAATTTGAAAAATTATAGAAATATGAAGGAGGATCAGTAAAATTTGGAAATAATGATGGAGCCAAGATAGTCGGCAAAGGCTCAGTCAAAATTAGTGATGGAAGGATTAAATCAGAAGAAGTTTTATTTGTGGATGGGTTGAAACATAATTTATTGAGTGTAAGTCAGATTTGTGATAAAGGTCATGAAGTAGTCTTTATGAAGTAGGGTTGTGAAGTCAGAAAAACAAACAGTGGAAAATTGATAGCAACAGGGTCAAGAACATCTGGTAACCTGTACACGCTCTCAGAGACTTCAAAAGGAGCTTGCTTTATTGGACAGGAAGAAGAAAATTGGATGTGGCACAAGAGACTTGGTCATATCAGTTTTGATAATCTAGTAAAAATCACCTCAAAAATGGCAGTGAGAGATATTCCCACCATCAGCAAACCTGCAAACAACATTTGTGCTTCATGCCAAAAGGGGAAACAAACTAGAGTCACATTCAAAACAAAAGAATACTACACAAGCAAACCTTTGGAACTAATTCACACCGATTTATGTGGACCCATGAGAACACAAAGCATAAATGGTGACAAATATTTTATGTTGTGCATTGATGACTATTCCAGAATGACATGGATATTCTTCTTGAAGAATAAATCAGAAGCCCTTGATATGTTCAAGATTTTCAAAAACCAGGTTGAGAATGAAATAGGAAAGAGGATCAAATTTTTAAGATCAGACAGAGGAGGAGAATTCATTTCAAAGGAGTTTGCAGAATACTATGAAAAATACGGTATCAAAAGACAGTTCTCAGCAGCCAGGACACCTCAGCAAAATGGAGTGGTAGAAAGAAAGAACAGGACTATGCAGGAAATGACACGATCTATGTTGGCTGAAAGTAGAGTAGCAGACAAATTTTGGAAAGAAGCAGTCCATACTGCGGTGTATATCCAAAATAGGTACATGTTGAGAACACATGAAAGCAAAACTCCTTATGAACTGTGGTTTGGTAAAAGGGCAACAGCAAAATACCTCAGAGTGTTTGGCAGCAAGTGCTATATCAAAAGAATTGAAGATAATCTTGGTAAGTTTGAAGATAGAGCAGATGAAGGTATTTTTATTGGTTATTCACCTAGAAGAAAAGCTTACAAATGCTACAACAAAAGGCTAAAGAAAATTGTGGACAGTGCTGATGTTAAGTTTGATGAAGGTAAAGAACAAGTAATTAGTTATGAAACAAACTACCCAATCTATGAAGAGGTCATTGAAGGAGATGAGGAAAATGAAATTGAAAAGATACAAAAAATTGACTCAGATGATGATGCAAAAATGGAAGAAAATAAGAAATTCAAAATAGGTAGCTGGTAGAAAAATCATCCTAGAGAGCAAATCATCGGAGATCCCAAAGTTGGAGTTCAGACAAGAAGAAGAGCAGTAAGCAACTACTCTCTACTATCCAGCATTGAGCCTAAAAATATTGATGATGCAAGCAAAGATGAAAGCTGGATGAAGGCAATAAATGAAGAATTAGATCAAATAGAGAAAAACGACACTTGGGAGTTAGTTCCTAGACCTGCAAACAAAAATATAATCGGGACTAAATGGATTTTTTGAAACAAATTGAATGAAGACGGACAGGTAGTAAAAAATAAAGCAAGATTAGTTTGTAAGGGTTATGCACAAGTTGAAGGCATTGATTTTGAGGAAATGTTTGCACCAGTAGCGAGACTAGAGGCAATTAGAATGTTTTTGGCTTTAGCAGTCTACAAGAATTTCAAAGTTTATCAAATGGATGTGAAATCAGCATTTTTGAATGGGAAACTTGAAGAAGAAGTTTACATCGAGCAACCAGATGGTTTCCAACTTGGTGATGATCCCAACCTTGTTTGCAAGTTGAAGAAAGCTTTATATGGCTTAAAACAGGCACCCCGAGCATGGTATGCAAGGCTAGACAACTATCTCACTCAACAAAGGTTCAAGAAAGGTATGGTGGATAGTAATCTGTATGTCAAAACAGAAAATGGGCATCTTATTGTTCTTGTTGTCTATGTAGATGATATCATATTTGGCAACAACAAATATGAGTCATGCAAGGACTTAGCAGATAAGATGCAGAAAGAATTTGAAATGTCAATGATTGGAGAACTGTCATATTTCCTCGGATTGCAAGTTAATCAAAGTAAGAAGGGCATATTTATTTCTCAAGTTAAATATGTAAAAGAGATGTTAAAAAGGTTCACAATGGAGGATAGTAAGCCAGTTAGCACTCCCATGACGATAGGCTGTAAGTTGAGCAAGGATGACAAATCTCCACCTGTTGATCAAACCATGTATAGATCCATGATTGGAAGTTTACTGTATCTGATAGCTACTAGACCAGATATTTTATAGGCAGTATGCATGGTAGCACGATTTCAAGCTAATCCTAAGGAGACTCATGTAATAGCGATGAAAAGGATTCTTCGGTATCTCAAGGGTACTATGGAATATGGATTATGGTATCCGAAAGGTAAAGACTTCACCCTTATTTCGTATTCAGATGCAGATTGGGTAGGATGTGTAGATGACAGAAAGAGTACCAGTGGAGGTGCATTCTATCTCGGAGATAGATTGGTTGCATGGCACAGTAAGAAGCAAGAGTCAGTTTCTTTATCAACAGTAGAGGCAGAATATATTGCAACGACAACATGTTGTACGTAGGTACTATGGATGAAACAAACCCTAAAAGATCTTGGTATCTGCTTTAGTGAACCAATATCAGTTAAGTGTGATAACACCAGTGCCATTAACATCTCCAAGAATCCAGTTATGCATTCACGCACAAAACACATCGCTATCAGGTATCACTTCTTGAAGGAGAAAGTTGCAGAAGGTGAGGTTAAATTGGATTTTGTTCCAACTACAGAGCAAGTAGCAGATATCTTCACAAAACCATTGCCCAAGGAAGTTTTTGAGTACCTTCACAATAAATTGGGAGTGGTCACACTTCCCAAAGATTGACTAGCTATAGGGATCACATTCTCAGGGGGAGCATCTAAGCATTTGATTATCTTGTTGCTCATGTTCATGATTTTTGCTAAGTATAATCTATTTTGCCTGAGAATGTTGTGCATGGACTCAGGGGGAGTCTGCAGTAGCCCTTTGGTATTATTGTCAAAGGGGGAGAAGAGTTACAGGAAATTACACTTGTGTTGCCAAAAATTCCAAAGGGGGAGATTGTTGAGCAAGGTGCAGCAAGAGTATTGTCATTGTTGTCAACACAGTCAGATAGATCTGTTGATGCAGTGGACAGGAAGTTCAAAGGCTAGTCAGATGCAGAAGATAGGAGTTCAAAGGTTACTCAGAGTTTGTACAGTGATTTTCCAAGAAGATCGAAGTGGACCACTTGCAAAAGATCAAAGAAAAATACAAGTAAGAAAAGTGTCGCGATATCGCGACAAGAAAAACTATCGTGATTTTGCGACATGTTGGAAGAGAGAGAAACAACAAGAAAAACTATCACGATTTCGCGACATGTTGGAAGAGAGAGAAACAACAGGAAAAACTGTCACGATTTCGTGACATGTTGGAAAGAAAAAAACACAAGTGGAAAAATTGTCACGATTTTGCAACATGTTGGAAGAGAGAGAAACAACAGGAAAAACTGTCGCGATTTCACGACATGTTGGAAGAGAGAGAAACAATAGGAAAAACTGTCACGATTTCGTGACATGTTGGAAAGAAAAAACACAAGTTGAAAAACTATCACGATTTCGTGACATGTTGAAAAGAAAAAGACAAGTAGAAAAAGTGTCGCGATTTCGCGACATATTGCAAGAGAGTTTGTACGGAAGAAAAAGTGTCACGATTTTGCGACATATTGCAGGAGAGAGAGTTCGAAAGAAAAAGTGTCGCGATATCGTGACATGTCGGGTTTTCACGACCCGAAGGCAAGAAAAAGTGCTAAGGAGAAAAAGTGTCGCGATATCGCGACATGTCGGGTTTTCATGACCCGAAGGCAAGAAAAAGTGCTAAGGAGAAAAAGTGTCGCGATATCGCGACATGTTGGGTTTTCGCGACCCGAAGGCAAGAAAAAGTGCTAAGGAGAAAAAGTGTCACGATATCGTGACATGTCGCGTTTTCGCGACCCGAAGGCAAGAGAAAGCGTACGGACAAAAAAGTGTCATGATTTCACGACATGTTTCATTTTCGCAGTCCAAAGCGAAGAGAAAGAGGAGAGAGAAAAAGGTGTCACGATTTCGCGACATGTTTCATTTTCGCGGTCCAAAGCGAAGAGAAAGAGGAGAGAGAAAAAGGTGTCACGATTTTGCGACATGTTTCATTTTCGTGGTCCAAAGCGAAGAGAAAGAGGAGAGAGAAAAAGGTGTCACGATTTCGCGACATGTTTCATTTTCATGGTCAAAAGCTAAGTGAAAGCGTATGGAAGAAAAAGTGTAGCGATATCGCTACATGTTGTATTCTCACGGGCCAAAGCTGAGAGAAAGCGTACGGAAGAAAAAGTGTAGCGATATCGCTACATGTTGTATTCTCGCGGGCCAAAGCTAAGAGAAAGCGTACGGAAGGAAAAAGTGTAGCGATATCGCTACATGTTGTATTCTCGCAGGCCAAAGCTAAGAGAAAGCGTATGGAGGCGAAAGTGTCACGATATCACGACATGTGTTTTCGTGGCAACAACAATAGAAGAGTTACAAGGGTAGTTGAAGCCAACGAAGACCGATGTTAGCCGATGAAGATTAGGGTTTGCAGCCAATGAAGATTAGGGTTTGCAACCGACTATGATTAGGGTTACAGCCGACTAAGATTAGAGTTTTTGATCTTGAAAATTTTGTTATAAAAGGAAGGTTGTTTGAAGAGTTGAGGTGTAGAAGAGTGAAGTTCGGAGAGAGTGCACAGAGTGTGAAGTTTGGTTGTAGAGTGTAGTGTGCAAGTCGTCAAATCATTCTAAGTGCAAAATACGGTCGCTGAGTGCAGAAGAGCAAGTCGTGTCAAATATTTCAAAGTGTGGAATTTCACTAAGAAAGCAGAGTGCACAACAAGGAGAAGACGACTGTGAGGTGCAGTAGAGTGTGCAAAGTGCTCGCACAGAGAAAGCAGAGTGCGCAACAAGGAGAAGACGACTGCGAGGTGCAGCAGAGTGTGCGAAGTGCTTGTGCAAAAAAATTAGAAAATGCAAAGGTGAAGTAGACCAGTCAGGGTCTTGTAAAAGCGAAGATAAATTAGGGGTTGGTGCTCCTTCCAATTGGTGCTGGTAAATTAATTGTAAAGTTGGTGCTTTGCAAAGGCTAGATTTGGATGGTAGTCCAAGCAGTCATTTTTTGAGGAGTAGCCACATTGGTGAACCTCGTTAAATCTTGTGTTGTGTGTTGTTCTCTTGTTGTTCTTGCTGTATCTGTTTGTAAGTTTTAACTGTTGTTGTTTTAAGAGCTATTAATTCATAATTAAAGAGCTACACTAATTCACCCCCCATATTAGTGCCATTATAAGTCTAACATTATATTGTTGGACAAGCCAGTGTCCACCAACACCCTCTTTAATGGAATCCCATTGACCCGTGCGATGATGTGCAGGGGTGGATCCACCATATCACTAGTCATATATTTCAGTTCGTCTTCCCTAAAGGTTATGACCGGTTCAGTGCATTGTCTCACATGTCCCACAAATTTGTTGAAAGAATTGGGTTCTTAGGGCTATAGCTCAATGGCTTTGAGTATATCCATCAGGGCCTCCTGATGGGGCAGTGATTGTTGGATGAGCTCATAGATGGAGAGCCTAGACGACATGGTTCGTAAAATTTGAGTAAGCTTAGTCTGAATTGTGGCCACTGGTCTAGGTGGGGGAGGTTGTGTAGGGTGTTGTGGGGGTTGTGATGTTGATGGAACATTTCCTGTAGCTACAATGGGTGCGGCCGTGTTTGGGTATCTTTTTTTATGTTTCACAATGCTTATCATCCTTACGTACCCTTGCATAGGGTAGTTTTGTATCATCTAATTCACCTATACAGTCTTTGCCTGAACGTCATGGGTAGGTAAAGGGTCTTTGAAGATGTCCATCTGTTGGTTTCTTAGCACTATGGGATCATCCACCACGAGCATTTTGTTGTCTATCAAGTCTTGCACCAAGTTTTTGAATTTCCAACAACTGAAGATGTCATGTTCTTTCTGTCGGTGGAATCTACAATATAAATCTTCCCTATAGCCCTTGGGTTTTGGTGCATTTGGGTCTATGGGTTGAGTTTCCAAAATTTTTATCAGGTTTGTCGTGAACAAGTGGTCAAACAAGGAGTCTCTAGACTCTGTGAATTATGTGAATTGTTGCTTAGGGTGACGTTACTGATTTTGCTATTGCCTATGGTTTTCCTTTTCATAGTTAGCAAGAGGAACTACCTGATAATTAACCTTTGGGGGTTGTTTCATTTGTGCAGTCGATGGTACAGTTATGGCAACCTGATTGACCGTTGCGGGTTTTGGTTGCGTGGAGCCAATTTTGGCATTTTTGGTCCATTATTTCTTGCATGGCTTGGCAATCTCACCGTCTTGAATTTTGATCTCCTCAATTATCTTGGATTGTGCTAGGGCTTCTTCTAGGGTGGCATATTGTTGTAGCTGCAATAATATGGAGATTGAACTTATGCAACTCTTTAAAAACATCTGAGTCATGTCAGCTATAGGAGGGAGGTAAGGTAGATTTGAAAGCAATGTCCTCCACCGATTCCCATAAGCGACTATGGTCTCATCATCATATTGCTTAAGGCCAGCTAGGTCACTTAAGGATGCCTTCTTCTTGGTGTTGAAGGCAAAACGTTCAAGGAATGCGTCCACTAGCTAGTCTAGATTGTTGATGCTATGCTTCAAAAATTGGGTAAACCAGTTCGAGGTAGGACCTACGAACGTGGTTATAAACATCCTCAGAAGTAGTGCATCATTGTCCTTAATGCCAAAGCATTGACTCAGGAATCTTGTTACATGATCTTGGGAATCCTCATCCCCTCTAAAAATTGTCAATTGAGGCATTTTGAAGTGGTCGGGGTATGGGGGTGCCGGAACTGAAGGGTGCATAGGGTGACTACGGAGCTAGCATAAGGTAGGCTTTTGGGGCCCTGAAGTCTTGGTATCCATAGAATCTAAGTGTTCTAACAGTACTTTGTATGCATCAAAGGATTTGATTTCATCTTCTTTGGTTTGTTCCCATTGTGCATTGCGAGGAACTTGAGGCCTATGGAGGGGTAACCGGGTAGCGCCCCCCCTACCTCGGTAGGGTGTTTTAACCCACTCTTCTTCTTGCTCACATTCCTCATAGGATTCTTGAGGATTTTCCCAAGGATGGCATCCATCATTGGTTCTAGGGGTGTCTCCCTGCTCATGTCTTAGAGGTCTTGGAGGTGACACTTGATAAGGTTGTGGAACCCTATCTCACAACAAGGGGTTGCGCCTCTCATAAATATTTGTCCTATGTGTGCGAGGGGTTGGAATCCTCTCATGCATATTGTTATAGAGAAATTCATCTATTTGGTGTCTAATGCGCTCTTTTTTAAGATGATACAATTGCTATAACTACTGCTGATCTTGCCTATGCTGCATGATTTGCGCTTGGCAGGCGACATGTTTGGCAAATGCCAAGTCAATTTGTTCCATCGTCCTATGTTTAGGAGGCCTAGATGCCTCCCCTACGTGTATATCTCGGTAACGATGATCCAAGATCTCTATGGGTCGCTTTCCTCTATTGAGGTTAGCGACATTCACCTGATGCTCTGGCCTCAATAGGTGATCTTGATAATTAGCAGGTGCGGAGGTGCATTGCTCCTATGTAGTGTATTGCTCTTGAGGGATATACTAGTCTTCCTCATGCTCCCTTTCTTACATGTGAAAGGGACGAGCAAAGTTGTCTCACCCTGTTTGAAAAGCCTTGCACTCTAGATTTGGTCTATTGGTTCTAACAGTAATGAGGGGTAGAGGAAGGATGATATAATCATGTGATCCATCCTTGTGAACCATATGCTACTCTAGCGCTTCATCGTTCAGTGGCCAATCATAATGAGCATCTAAGGGAGCCTTCCCATGTATGTAATCCTCCTAAAATGGTCAGTGTTGAATGGGAGTGCCCCCCAAAGGGGTTCCTCTATAGTCATTTTTTGTAGTGGCATAGTGTGGACCACGTTGTGGGTTAGGCTTCCAAGGTGGTATAACCAAGTCCTTGGGGCTATAACGGAGGCAACTGGTGCCTCCTTATACACTTTCTATAGCTTCTGCCCGTGATTGGGCTTGGCTATGGGTATACACCATGGTGGTGGTTCTCTACAAGATATTTTTGTTGTTTTTTTTTATCTCTTTTATGATTTTTTATGCTACACCAAACAAAGGGGACCACACAAACAAAGAAATGATTATCTCGTTTACAGATTAAAAGTGTGTCCTAAATCTGGTTCAGTGTGTTTTGATTTTTGTTGTGCAAAATATGTAAATAAATTTTTTTTATTCATGCATGATGAGGGCTCTTATATCTCCAAAATGGTCGCCCTTCAATATACCACTGCCAAGCCATTACACCGAACCTCTCAATATACCCGCCCTTACATGAGGGAGACTATTGGTACATGAGAGCAAAAAAGTACATGGAAAATAGGTGGTATGGAAGGGGAGTCACTCTATTTTTGATACCTACCATAGAATACTTATCCTCATACGCTAGGATTCACCCCCACTACACTTGGTCAGCTTTTGTCAGGATTTATGTCTAGCAACAGTCACGATCAAGGTTATGTATGCAAAATCCAAGCCAAGGTGGTGATGAAATCCACCATGGTCTTGATCAAGTGTTGGGGTTTTACGACTAAATACTTGATGTTAATATTATTACGTGGTGTGTGTGGTTCCTTTTATTTGTGCAAAGAAATAAAACATGTAGTAGAATTTTCTATGCAAGCAAAGAAAATAGAAAAATTGCAGAGATAGAAACAAAAAAACACAAAGGATGTTTAAAAAACCTACCTCTTCTCTGCCCAAACCATATGCCTCTGAGTTTCTACTCAAAAAATGCATAGACAGCTAATCATCCCTGGGTGGTACGAATTCCAAGTCTGCATTTGTCACAAGGTGGCACGAGTAGCAGTCCAGTGCCCAAATGAGTAACACCTGCAAGAAAAACATAAATTTTTTGATCAAAAACTTGATCCTAATAGCAGGGGACAAGGTCCCACCGTGATCACCATTGAAATCCAAATGTGGGGTGACGGCGTGCTAGACCAATGGTGCAAACAAAAATTGATACACAAATGCTAAGTCCTACGAATGCGAGAAAAGCAATGCATGAAGGAAAGACACATAAATGAAACTAGATGTAAGCAAAACAAAGCGGGGCATATTTTTATTAATGTTGCTTTCAATCTGGTTACAATATGTCTCCCCTCCCCTCTAGGGCTCGGAGCGTTTGATACAGTTCGTTACATCAATGGATGGTGCACTTCCAATGTCCTCCACATGCCCACATTTGAAATGGGTGGGCCAAATGTCACCACCGCTTGCATCCATGTGTTCATGTGTTCCTTGCTGCCCCTTCGATGTTCCTGGTGGTGAGATCCTATGCTCAGAGAAATAGAAAATAGTTAATAGCATATGCGGATGGAGGGAAAAACGTGCAATCCCTAGGGCCTCTGGATAGTGAATACATAAAATAGAAAAACGATGCTCAGAATATGTCATAATGAATTAAAATTTTGATATAAGCATATAAACATCATCAAGGACACATTACAAAAGGAACAGTCAGGAAATCATGCATGGATTTCTGATCACTCTAGGGTGGGACGATTAGGACTGTCACAAAACATGCAAAAGAAACCTTCCAAATGTCCAGCCTAGAAGCCTCCAAAACTCCTACAAAATTGGAGTTAGACTAAAAATGGCATTTTGGGATGACATAGAAGGTCATATTTGGTAGATTCTAGCCATATTTTCCTATATCTGAAGGTGCTCCCTATATGTTAGTAAACACGTAAAATGATAAAAACAAGGTCAAAACAAGTTAGAATGCCATGAAACTTGAATAGTAGCATAAGTAAACCAAATAGAATAGAATGCAAAAATAATAGTAGATAAATTCCTCATGGATTTCTAATAACTCTGGGGTGAGCCAATTAGGACTACGGTAGTTTGGGGACGCCCGAGGGTCGGACACCCACCGTTTGGGGTCTAGTTTTGATACCAATCCACTTGGTATGGGTCCAAAACCTCCTAGGGGGTTGTTTCAAAAAATTTGGTGTGGTATTGTGGCTGATTGATTGGGTTTTGGGTCAGGATTGCGTTCTTAGTGTTCACCCGATAACCTCTCTTCCAAAAGAGAAATTATGGATGTAAGAAGCACAAAGGGGAATGTGGGTACAATTTGGCAGCACTCCATTGCTCTAAATGCTCTAGCTCTCATCACATTTGGGGTGAGGATGCTCACCCTTTTATAGACCTAGGGTCTCTCTCTTTTAATGCGCATGCGAGGGTGCCACTTGGCTTGCCATGCCTTTTTTGGGAGAGAAGATTCCTCCCTGATTTAGAGTCTCCTTGCATGAGGCCTCCATGATCATGACATGCTTGAATGAAGTCCCTCTATCTGATTTGAAGTCATTCCTCACAATTGCATGCCCTGAAGGCACAGTTAAGTGGCAGACCTATCAAGGTTTGAATTTTTTCCAATCAAACCTGCTACTCATCCTACCCTGGGATGATTGCTGCTAATCGTCCCAGGGTGGGATGAATAGGATTCTAATAGGGTTCTAATCGTCCCAAGGTGGGACGAGTATGGAGCAAAGTGTTGAAAAGGTGCCAAATTGACCTCTAACCTTCCAAAACTAATTTGGGAGTGGTTAGGACCACTGTTTAACCTCTTAGGGCTGCCCTAGGGGCTATGTATGCCAACTCGATTAGTGCTTGTAGTCGCATAATCAGATTGGTGTTGTTTTGGTGTCTACAGAGAGAGATCCATGAACCAGTTGAGGATAAAGAGTTCTCCTAGGTTAATTTACATGAACCATAAAATGGAAAAGAGTTATCCTATTTATAGAGATCCACAAAGTAGAGCATTAGGGTATTGGTGTCTCCTTTGGATAGTGGTACATAAACATTATAATAGAGAAGGTATTACCAAGAGATTTTTTTAGAAAATTTTAGTGAAATATTTTCTTTGTGGAGTAGCCCACATTGGTTGAACCACGTTAAATTGGTATTTTTATTGTGTGTGATGATTTGTGCATTAATTTTATTTCTAATTTTGATATTGCCATTGATATATTTGATAATATTGTTTGGGAAATAAAAGTAAAAGTTGGTCTTATAATGTTCACCCCCCCTCTCAGTATAATCTTGTGTTTTTCAATTGGTATCAAAGTGAATTCCTTCAAAATATTTTAACAACTTGAAGGAGAAGCTTACAGGAACACAAATTGAATCTCAAAGTGGATCTTCAAGAAATAAGGCACCGATGCTCGATGGGAACAATTATGCATTTTGGAGTGTAATAATGAATATTTGCCTAATGGCACAAGGAAATATACTTGTCACGTATTTGAGGATGGGTACACATCACCAACTACTCCTTATACAAATAAATATGGTAATGAATGCAATATTAACAACCTCATTCAAAGGTAATGAATGCAATATTAAGTGGTTTACATGAAATAGAGTTTATAAAAGTTATGCATTGCACATCAGCAAAATAGATTTGGGAAAAGTTGAAAATATATGAGGGAGACAAAAAGGTCAAGATGGAAAAATTGTAAAATCACAAGAAGATATTTGAAGACTTGAATATGAAGGATGAGGAAGATATTGCTACATACTTTCTTCATGTGGATGAGGTTGTTAACTCCATGCAAGAACTTGGATTTAAAGTTGAAGAATCATATGTTTGTCAAACGATTTTAAGGTCACTTCCTAAGAGGTATAGTGAAAAGGTTTCAATCATAGAAGAAATATAAGATATTGAAACTTTGACTAGGTATGAGTTACATGGGACTCTCACAAATTTTGAGATGATAATAGGAAAGGATCCTATCCCCAAGGAATAAGAAGAAGAAGCCTTCAAAGTAGCAAAGAAAACAAAAGATAAGAAGACAAATTTGAGTAATGAGTCATCTAGTGATGAAGAAGAAAACTATGATAGAAGGAACAAGGACACAAGAAAGTACAAAGGTACAAAAAAAATTTAGTGTTTCAATTATGGTAAATATGGTCACTATGCATCTAACTATCCAGAAGTTGGAAGTAGCAGTGGTGAAGAGAAATAGGATCATAAGAACATGGAAGCAGGAAAATCCAAGTATCAAAAGAAAAATAAGTATGGATAAAACAAGCATGAATGGAAATTTTTTTATAGGCATAAGAAGAATTTTTATGCATATAAGATAGGCAAAAGTTCAAGTGATAGTGATGGAATATCCTTAAATAATGAAGGAGAAATGTTATTTCTAACGGTAGAAAAGTTGTTAGAAAAGAAGAAAAAAGGGAACGAATAATTCTCAAGTGTTTCAGGTGTGGTAACTTTAGTCATATTGAAGATCACTATACAAAGAATGGGTTTAGTTTCAGTGAAGGTGAATATGAATATGCTCTTGAAGATAGATAATAAGAAAGTCTCCTATCGATAATAGAAGAGGAAGGAAGTTCTCCTATTGAAAATAAATCAAAATATGCTCTTGAAGACAAAAAGGTAGAGGAAGAATCAAAAAATGAAGAGGAAGGAGAATTTGATCTTGAAGGTGAGCTTATTTATGCTCTTAAGGAATTAAGAAAGGTAAGAAAGCAAAACTCAAAACTCAAGCTTCAATTTCAAAAATATGATTAAGAGAAAGGAAAGCTTATACAGGATCTAACAAACTCAATAGCTAAGACAAAGAGATTTAAATAGAAGTTAGAGGTAAACGTCTTAGAATGTGAAAGATTAGAGCACGAGGTAGCTTCACTAAGGAAGGAAGTGAAAGAGTCTAAAGACAAGCTACATAGGTTTAGGAGAAGCTCAAAGGCCTTGGATAATATTATCAAGGTATAAAGATCTTCATCAAACAAAATAGGACTTGTTTTTGAAGAGCAACAAAGAGAACAAGGAGAGGAGTCAATTTCAAGTTCTAAATAGGAAGAAGCTTCAGAAGAAGAGAGTGTAAGAGAAAGTGAGACTTATGAGGAAAATTTGTAAAATAGAAGGTTCAAAAAGGAAAGGAACAATGCACAAATAAGAAACAAGAAACATCACAGGAAGAAAGGACTAAGAGATCAATGAGTTCAAGGTAAAATTTCTTCAATGGACATTGCTTCTCATATCACAGGTTTGGTCACAAGGCTATGCAGTGCAAGATACATGAAAAGAAGGAATATGGTTTCACTAAGAGAAATTTCAGAAATGGGCATCTCTTTCAAGGGTATTGTCACTCTTGTAATCAGTTTGGTCACAAGGCAGTAAATTGCAGGGTTCATGACAGGAATGGATTTGGCCTCACTAGGAGGAATTTCAAGACATTTGCACCTTCTAGGACTAACAACATTAAATATTATAAGTGCAATAATGTTGGGCATATGGCTAAGTGGTGTAGAACATAATTTCCAAAATCAAGTAGAAACATGGTTACTCAAAAAAATTAGAAGGATCAGTTGAGGAAGAAGGTGGACAAAGAAAAAGAGCAGTGTATGCTGGAAATAGAAATAATCCCACCCCAAAATTAACCACCTCAAGGAGAGGAGGTGGGGTGGGGGTTGATCTAAGAGTCTTATCTTTAGCCCCAAAGATGACCCTTTGTCATTGATTTCAAATGGGGAGATATTTTAGTTAGGGGGAGAGCATTTAGTTAGGGGAAGTAGTTTCTCAGGGGGAGAAGAATTGGAAAAAGGAAAAATAAATGGTTAAGGAAAAAAGGGTTGCCATCAATGACAAAGGAGGAGATTTTTGGAAATTTTGAGTACTTGTGTTCTCATTGATGTTAATAAATAGTGTCAATGATGTCAAAATTCAATGCAAGGAATTGACAAAAGGAGGGTTAAATTATTTATATTTTAAGCCCAAGAGATTTGGTTTAAAGCTTCACATGATTGGTCAAAAGGTTGACTAAACACCCTGAAGGAAGGAGATACCTAGACCCAAAGGAAATAATATTATAATATTTATTATTATAATATTAAAGGTGTTCAGATAAGGCCTAAGGTTGAAAAAGGAAAATACCTAGGCCCAAAGGAAATAATATTATAATATTTATTATTATAATATTAAGTATTAAAGATAAGCCTAAGGTTAATTAATTATAATATTTATATTATAATTAATATAATTTATTTAAACCCTAAGTTAGGGTTGGACGCAAAATATTAAAATTAATATTTTCCCCACTAACATTTCGAACAAGGGAGGATATGGTATTTATACCATAATGTTTGGATGGCATAAGATTAAGTCTTCGATTTGTGCATGCAAAAGGCTAATAAAATATTTGTGTGGTTTCATGATGAAAACAATAGATGAAGCTTTTAATTTTTAAAATATTAAGGTGGACAGAGATAAAATAAAGTAGAGGAGTGCACATTTTCTATAACCATCTTCTCCAGGTGGTCTAGTGGCAAGGCTTGGCACATAAGTCTTTGGTGGAACAGAGGTCCTATGTTTGATTCCTAACAGTAGCAAAGGGAAGCATTGTTTTTGTTTGATTTTTGGCACTTGCGGAGGTTATGAAGAGCAACAAGCACTTTGTTGGTGTTGTGTGGGCATGTAGCCCAAGTGGTTGCCTAGCCGTGGCTAAGGTGATTGGCGGGAGATTAACATGAGTTCAAATCACGTGGAGTGCTTTGAGATGCATGAAAATTAATTTTGATTATAGTGGCTAAGGTATGATTTAATAATTTTTATTTTTTCCATATTGATTAAGGTATGGATATTATAAGGGTGTGCAAGGAATTTTGTTGGTATAATTTGGAATATATGTTGGGTTGAGAATTGGAGAGGATAAGGTGTATTCAAGGACTTTATTATTGTAATCTGAAATTTATTTTGAGTTAGAATATTAAAGTATTTGTAAGGTTAAAATTTGATTGGAATATATTATGATGAGTTGGAGTTAAAAGGAGTTATAGGGATATTGTCACTATGATTTTTTTTATGAGCGAGTGATTTATTGATTGATTATTTTTAAAGAAGGATTAATAAGGTGTATTTGTGACTTGATATTTTAATTGTATTACTTGTATGGTGAAATATTTGTTGGGGTAAATATTTCTATGGAGATTTTGAGATAGGCTATTGCTATCTAACCTAGAGTTGGCAAAAGGATTTGGTTGTGAGTAAAATAGGTTTTTAAGACATGTCTCCATAAAAAAAAAAAGGTATGGACACATCATCCTTATGATTAAAATATTGTTGTATTGAATGTTGTGAAATGTAAAGGTGAAGTGAAAAGGTTGTTTGATAAGCATTGTTGGAAATGTTTGAGTGAGTTTTGATATGCATGATTGGTGAAAGTTTGAGAGAACATTTGAATTAGAGGTTGAGAACTACCTTGATCTAGGGTTTGTGAAATAACATGAGTATCATTGTTATGTGATATTGGAATAATTTTGAGTCAGGGTTTGACACCCATAGTGTATGTTTTGGGAAGTAGTGTGAAAAACTTGTTTAGGGTTTGTAAGAAAGTTGTGTTTCATTGAGTGAATGTTTGAGTGAATTTGGTTGAGCATTATTGATTGAATTGATTTGAAAGAGAGTTTGAAAGTGATAGATTGTTTTGTTGAGTACAAAACCTTGTGAGTGTGAAACATATTGAGATCTTGATAGAGCTTATCATTCTCTATATGTTCTTGTGGTTAAACAAGATTCTGAGTGAAACTTGTTTGTGTGTTGAAAAGGTTTTCTAAAAGAGACTTATGTTGAGTTATATATGCAAGTTTTGTAGTTGTATAAGTAAGCTTTTATGAAAGCTTGTGGATAGATTTGAGCAAGTCTTTGAGGGGACTTAAGGACAAATTTGAGTAAGCTTTTGTGAAAGCTTAAGGATAGAATTGAGCAAGATTTTGTGAAATCTTGTGACCAAATTTGAGCAAGTCCTTGAGGGGACTTAAGGATAGATTTGAGTAAGATTTTTTGAAAGCTTAAGGATAAATTTGAGACAAATCTTCGTGAATACTTGTTGAGAATATTTGAGGTAAGTCTTGGTGAATACTTTTTGAGTATATTTGAGGTAAGTCTTGGTGAGGAATTACAAATATATTTGAGGTAATTCTTGGTGAAAACTTGATAGTAGATTGAGCAAGTTCTTGAGAGGACTTCTGGATAGATTTGAGGTAAGTCTTGGTGAATACTTGAGATAATATTGAGCAATTTATTGAGAGGACTTATGGATATATTTGATGCAATTTTGGTGTAAATTTGAGAGCATATTTATGCTAGACCTGAGACAAAGTTGAGCAGATTTGTAATAGACTGAAGATAGTGTTTGGTGTAGATTTGAGACAAATATTGAGTAGAGTTGATAGCAATATTTGGATGTGATAGAGTAGAGGATGGTAATATCTAGTGGATAGAGATCCATTAGCCAGGGCAGTGAGGATAGAGGTCTTTTGAGTGACGATAAAGGTCTTCTATGGAGAGATATCCACAAGCTAGTGGAGTGGGAGTAGAAGTCTTCTAAGAAGATCACCAGCTAGGACAAAGGTGAAGGAGTTCTCCTATGGATAGAGATCCATGAACTAGAGTAAGGGGAAATATTTCTCCTATGGAGTGTGATCCATGAACCAGTTGGGAAGATAGAGTTCTTTTGTGGAGAGAGATCCATGAACCAGTTGAGGAGAAAGAGTTCTCTTGGGTAAAGTTCCATGAATAAAAAAATGGGAAAGAGTTATCCCGTGGATAGAGATCCACAAAGTAGAGCATTAGGGTATTGGTGTCTCCTTTGGAAAGTGTTCCATTAACATTGTAATAGGGAAGGGATTCCCAAGAGATTTGTTGAGAAAATTTAGTGAAATATTTTCTTCGTGAAGTAGCCCACATTGGGTGAACCACGTTAAATTGGTGTCTCTATTGTGTGTGATGATTTGTTCATTACTTTTATTACTACTATTGATATTGCCATTGATATATTGAATAATATTGTTTGGGAAAGAAAAGTAAAAGTTGGTCTTATACTGTTCACCCCCCTCTCAGTATAAGCTTGTGTTCTTAAGTTGACAACCCATATCTTAAATGATTTTTTACTTCATATTGTTGGAGAATATAAACTGATTCCTCAAATAACACCTTTCTATTTGATATTTTGAGATATGTGACCAATATTTTAAATGAATCAAGAAGCACTCTTAGTACAACTAAAACTAAAAACTTATATTTAAATTTTTATCCCTTTTTTGTAATTTTGATTTTAAGTATGTTATTATTCTATGAAATTGTTCTATATTTTCACCATCTTGAACTCTTAGTATATATAGTTGTGATTATAGGTGAAGAATAGTGGTTTTATTTCTACCTTCAAATATAGTACAAAGTTTATCCCAAGCATCTATTGAAGTTTTGGACTCCCTTATATGTGCTTGTATTTCATCTACCCAAATGCTATAAACATGAGTGCTTTCACATCCCCTTTATATTTTTGTTTGTTTGTGACATCAAGATATATTTAAACTCCAGTGACTATATCCCAAAGTTTTTCAACCACAAGTATTGATTTTATTTTATTTCTCCAAAGAATAAAATTTTATCCTTAAGTAACTGATATTCTAAGTGAAATAATTTTGTATTTGACATGGCTAAGATTCCTTGTATTATTTTTTTTTCTTCAATTGTTTTCCAATATTTTAATTAAATGTGAAAATCTTGAACAAAATGTAGTTTTTTAAGATATTAATATCATTTTTATATCTCAACTCTTTTGATTTTATCTTTCCTTGACTTTTATATTCAAATTATCATCCACTTTAAAATTTCTTATGGACCCAATAATATATTTTTTTCTCACTTTTCAATATTTCTTATGAAAATATCAAATTTTTGAACATTTACCAATTCCTTTTTATATTCTTTAAAATTTTTCTCTTTCAAATATTTTCCTTTAAATAAATCCTTTTAAATATTTCCTTTTGACTCCCTAATTGTTCTCAAAAAAAGATTTAAAATAAAAATTCTTGTATTTCCTTCAAAAGGATTTAAATATCCTTGAAAATCCCTTGTCTCAACTTATAAAAACTTGAACTATTCATTCATGCCTTGTATTTACAAAAAACTTAACATGTCCTACTTAAATTCCACACTCTCCAATATAATGCAATTTAAGGAGGAAAAAACCAACTTTTAAATGTGAAATACTATGCCTAGTTATTCTAAAAATAATCAAGGAGAATAGAACCTATGACCTCTCCCTTCCAAATGCCCAAAGCAAATGAGATAATCTATGTGTTGTCTCATGAACTATGCTCTAATATTAACACATCCTAAATTATTAACTCCTTTTAAATTATCGACCTTTAAAAACAAATTGCACATATCCCTCCATGTGTAATTCCTTAATATTCTTGTTTGGGTGCTCATTTCAAGTTTTAATAACATTGGAATAATAGTTATGAGCCTTTTAAACTTGAAAAATGATCAAATTTATAGATACAATGGTTGAAATATTTCGCTTGTAATATCAATCTGCATGTAAATTAATGAATGTGATATTTTTATGGGCATTTAGAGTGTATTCAAATAAAAAAATTAGATGTCCCTAACAAGCATTCAAGGGAAAAATAACATGATACAAAGCATTTTATATGTCTCAAGAAAATATTCCTAGAAGAGTAACATAATTCAATCATCTTAAGGAAAGATAACAATGAATATTTGAATACACTCAGAGCTAATCAAACACCTACAAAAATAGTGAAATTTCATCAAAAAAATTCTCATAGAGTGCATGTCATTGGATGGCAATGATTACCCATTTCCCCAAACAAACTTCTCCTCAAGAATGTACACTAGGATTTGATACCATATTTTGAAAATGGTCTATATTCAAAGATAAAAACTCAATGCAAGGGTAAATACTTTCACAATGTATTAGACAAGAACTCAAAATAAACAATAAATATATGATAGACAAAATACAAGTATGCAACTCACATATTCATTCCATGATCAAATGAATAAACACTCTCATTTCAGGTGGATGATATAAATCTGCAATGCATTACAATATTGAATAATGCAATATAATTCAATACTTTGGAATCTTACTTACCATCCCCACATATGTCCTTTACATAGAGTCCCTTGACATTTCAACTTGTACTATCTCTTCATATCCTCTCAAACTCATGGGAGATATGACTCTTCATATTTTTTATAGGAGAAATATTTTATTATCCTTCTAATAATGACAAATCCTAATAGCTACATTAAACCAAATGTTGACAAGATTTTTACAAAGTATTTACAAGGTATCAAATAAGGTAGAAGATTGGTTTACTATTTACCTATAGTATACATTTACATTAAATACGGAAAATAGAACTATTATATGTATTTTTTAATAAAATACATGTGGCCTCTATTTAGGGACACTCCTATTAAAATAAAAAAATATTGCAATGTTCTCATTATATTTCTACCATGTTAATTAAACCATATCCAACTTGTCTTTTTATCAAATATATTCTTCATTTGCTTTTATTTATCAAATGCATTCACCATCTTCATGAAATTGCTAAGTTTTTGTAATGAACTCCTTGATATCATTTTTATTAAGAGATATAATATTAATTGTGTAGTTTCATTTTGAAATTTATTTTTTTCTAAGATGAAATTCAATACTGCAAATGGCCAAACTATTTGCTACCTAGTTTCAATATCTATAAACACACTATCTATAACAATCATACAATTTATTAATACATTTTTTTAGAATCCTTATTCATGCCCCTAATATTCTAAGATGCCATTTTTATTATCACTATTATTTTTTTGTGTATTTTGCCCCACTTCTTGTTAACACTTGTGATATTTGCTTTGATTTTCCCATATCAATATCCTCTAAGTTTCTTTTTCTCTTTGTTTTTTATTCTTGGGTCTTCCTCTCTCTTTTTAATTCCTACCAACATTTTCATCTTAATGAATCACTTCAATCTTCTCACACTACTCATAGCAATATTTATCATCTATATGTTTGATTTTATCTAAAGGATCTAAAGTGCAAGGTATAACTTTGAAAACATACTCTTGTTTATTCAGCTCTAATAACCCTAAAGTACAAGGACAATATTCCATAGAAATAACATTTTTATGTATCCCTAAAAACCCTACATTTCTATGGATTTCCTCCATCCTCATTTTTTTATATAAAACCTAATAGTGTAAGGGATAACCTTTAGACTACTTTCATTTTTATTACTAGGAGATGATTATATACTACTTGAGGAAAATAAAAATGAATTTACTAGAATAAAATTGACCTCTTCTTCCATATTTATTTTATAATTTTACTCCACATATTCCTTTGAACCTTTAATTCCTTGTAAACTTGAACTTACACATTGTAATTTCTCATCCCTTATATCCTTATTTGTTTCTTCTAACAATTGATCCAAGTGAGCTATGGTGGTCTTTGCCATATGATGTTGTAGATATGATTTCTTTACCTCTTATTTTGGAGTGGAATATCATTGATCTAATCCAGGATATATTATAGTATTATTTCCTTACTTCATATTGAAGTTTATCTCATGACCAAAGTATTTTCTCTTTCTTCATAGTTTTTACTTTGCAATATCTTACAATGTGTCTAGTCTCATAAAAATTATGGCGTCAAAATGCAATATTTTCATAATCCACTTGTTGATCCCATTCTCTTGATTTATATTTAATCTCAATGGATTGTGAAAAAGGTTTTTAAATATCCATATCAACACATATTTGGATATATATAACATGCTTTATCTCCTTAATAGTTAGTTCCTTCTTGGTGAATTTCCCTAGAATATTTATGATATTATTCAAAATGACCTTGTTAATAAGTTGATATGGAAGTCCAAAAATACTAACCCACATAGGAATATTCTTAATAGTTTCTATCTCAACAAAAAATATTCCACTCCATTGTCTCAAATAAAGTCCATATTTCCCCTTAAACCATGGGCTAGCACCCATTATGTTATCTGTAATTTATAAATTATAGAAGATGATGATGAAAAAAACTTCAGAAATAAAATTTAGAGTATTTTGAATTCAATCCCCACTTCCACTTGATCCAATTTTGAATCTCTAAAAATCTTGTCTAGTATTTATGGAACTTACATATTAACCCTCTACATATAAGAACCATTATATCATCCTTGATCATGTCATACTTGATAATCACTTAGAGTGTAACATCTACTACATAGATTAAAATTGCCATATATTCACTTTTTCATTTATCTCCAACTTAGTCATCCATACTTTAAACTAGGACATCCTAATTTCTAATTAGGGCATCCTAACTTCCCATTTAGGCTTTCAAATGTGAATTTCCTTCCATTCCACCTAGTGTGGTTTGCTCTTGGATCACACTCGCTCTTAGCTCATACTCACTCAAAATATAACCTAAGATATTAAAATAAGATGGATTTTACTTATTAGGAAAAATAGTTATAAAATAAATTAATATCATTCTTTAGTTTAATTTAAACTTGTGTGTGCATATATAGGTACAATGAGTGAAATAATATTCATTATGCCATGTAATAATCCATAAATCCTTTTTATATTTTATATGGCATCATCTACCCATGGAGTTTACAAGATAATAAATGTTATATAATTAATTTTTGTGGTTTTCCTTTTAAATATATGATATTATCTTCCAATATTCTCTTGTTAAAAATGACTATCAAAATTAAACTAAAATTTGAAGCTAATTTTTAAAGAAAATTATAACTAATTATGAATCTGTTGAAAAATAATGAGGAGCAAACAATACTTTCAAAACCTAGAAGAACAAACAACATTTTAACACAACAATAAATTTCATATTTCTTTAAATATTTCCACCAATTAGAATTTGTGTACATCATCCATATTTATGCTTTAAGGTGTCTCTTAATTTCAAGAAAATTTTGGTGTTTCACCTCTTGGTGTTTCATATTCTTATAAGTATTTTCACCTTCTCTCATTTATCATGAGAGATGTGACTATCCAACCTCATATGAGGTGAAATCATTAATTATTCCCTAATAGTTATATTAAATAATGTAATAATGGTTAACACCCCCTTATTACATAATTTGGTATAAATATTATTACGTTTCATGATTCCATGTATGGTACACTAGAATTGCACTCTAGATCTGGCTTTGGCTCTAGCTCTCACTTTGTTGGCTCTAGCTCTAGCTCTAGCTTTGTTTTCTCTAGCTCTAATTTTAGCTCTAAATAATCTCCACTAGGTGTGCCTTTTAGGATTAGTCTCTAGGTATACCTCTAGGTCATTACTTTTGGGTCTTTGTCTCTAGGTCCTTGCCTCTAGGTTTCTTTTAGATCACCTTTGGGTCAACCTTAGGTCATCACCTCTATAAAATTACCATATATCTATAACTTTGGAAACAATCCACGTCTTTGAAATATTCCAAAAAATGTTTCACTACAAATTTTATCACTATAGGCCTTCCAAGCATATATTAGTTCATAGTTTTATATAGAAATTATTCATTTCAAGTTTTACATTTTTCATGGAAATACTTACATTTCTCTCATTCAACAAACTTGGTCATCTTCTATAGAAACAATTCAACATTTATTTTACTTTATCCCATTCTAACACATTCATCCATCCACAATTCATATGTATTTTTTTATCACTTTATTCCTATGCCAACAATTTCTTTGAAAGTGATTATTACCTCCACAAATATCACAAGGATGTAGGTTCCAACATCTAGCTATCACATATTTGGATATTCCATAATGACTGTAGCAACTCATCCTAGAAGCTTCTACATAAGATTATTTCATCACAAATTTAAGTGTCACTACTTCCTAATTGACTTTCATATTCAAGGGGTTCATTCTTTGGTCTTATATCTGGCACTTTAGAAAATTTCATACTTTGCCCATATTTTCCTAAACTGGTACCAATGCATCCTATTTTTCTCATTATTTTTTAACTAATTCCTTTGGTATGCTTTTTAAAACATCCAAATTCTTCACCATCACTTTGATATCTATCATTACTACCAAAAATATTCAAATACCAAACATCATCATCATAATGAGTTACAATACAATTTAAATAATCATTATCTCTTTCAATTTTGACAATTTGGCCTTTGTCATGGCCAATATAACCATTTTCTACACAATCCATTCTCTCATCAAAAATATTCAAATCACTTGTATTACACGATATATATTCCCTTTGGATAAGGTCACATGTATCACAACAACCATATGCCATTATGGGCCTCAAATCACTAGTATCACAACCAAAATTTATCCTTTGAATAAGATCACTTTTGTCACAAAAACATCTTTCATCATGGTCTTATCCTTAAAATTTTTAATTATTTCTGTGTTTTCTACATTGCACCTCAAGGTGTTGAAAATTTGAGTTAATTTGAGATATTTTATGTTGTCATTGATGTCACATGGATCACATTATTTTTGGTGGCCAAAATATTTCATAAATAAGCATTTATGATATTTTAGAAAGCATGGCTATTTACAGGGTTTTTATGAAAACCAAGGTAGGAAAAATAAAAGGTTTTATTTAAAACCATGGTGGGCTTATGTGGAAAGGGATTTTCTTAAAATCCAAGGTGGAATTTTGTTTCATCGAAAAAGGACCTCCGGTGATGAAGATATTAAAGTTTAAAGTTTAAGTTTAAATTAATGGAGGGCCAACCTATGTGCAATTAATGGAGGTTGGCATATATATATATGTAAAGGTTTCAATTTATTTTGAAAAGTGGGCATATTATATATCGTCCAAAAGCTTATTTCGAGGGATATTTGAATAAATTATTTAGAAGGATAAATAAATTGTGTGTAAAGATATATTTCTGATTTTACAAAGGGGTTACAAAAGTGAAGTTTGCCTTGTTCTTTTTCAAGAAGATTAATTCCTTCATGAGGTGACAAGGTATGCAATATTGTGATTAATTTTATTTTATGGTATAAGTGGTTTTGGGAGTGAAAAGGTTATGCAATATTTTGATTTATTTTATTTTATGGTACAAGTGGTTTTAGGAGAGATAAGGAAGTTGTGCAATTAAAGGCCTTGGTGATGATTATTGGAAAGTGGAGTAATTTTGATTATTTTGTGATCTACTAACCCTTGTGAAGATTTCCAAAAGAATTTTGTGATTATGGGAGATTTACAAAGAGGTTTTTTCATCTTCATAAAAGGTATGGGCACATTCTCCTATTGACTATTTATGGTGGTTGATTTCTGAAATATCATTGGAGAGAAAAGGATTGTTTGTGGTTTCCTTTTCGAAAGAGTTTGGTTGAATGCTTCAAGGTTTTTTGAATTCAGAGTTGTGTCTAAACCTTATTTGATATGTTGAAGTCCATTGGTTGTGAAAGAACTTGAATTAGAAAAGAACATGAGTATCATTGTTATGTGATATTTGTGGTTGAGCATTGTTGGAAACATTTGAGTTGGTTGATACATACTTGGACTAAGGTTGTGTGAGAAATAGTTGTTCCTTGTGATGATTGGTTGAGTTGAGTTGATTGAGCCTAGTCAAGTGATGTGTGAAGTGATTGTTCAAGTTATATGAAGCAAACTATTCCATCATTCTATGTTGATTTGATATTAAGGTTAGAACATATTGAGTCTCTAAAAATTCTCTTTATGGTTCTATAAGACTTGAATTGAGTTGAGGTTGATTTGAGTTGAGAGTGATATTAGAACATATTGAGTCTCTAACAATTATCTTTATGCTTCTATGATTTTATTTGAATTAAGTTGAGGTTGATTTGAGTTGAGAGTGATATTAGAACATATTGAGTCTCTAGCAATTCTCTTTATGCTTCTATGAGTTTATTTGAGTTGAGAGTGAGATTAGAACATATTGAGTCTCTAACAATTCTATTTATTCTTCTATGAGTTGATTTGAGTTGAGTTGATATTTATTTGGATTGAGAGTGAGATTAGAACATATTGAGTCTCTAACAATTCTCTTTATGCTTCTATGAAGTTAATTTGAGTTTATATTGCCATTCATTTTTGAGTTAATTTTTAGTACTACTTGAGCTTGATTGATTGAGCCTTTGAGAAGGCCTTTGGGATAGATTTGAGGATAGTGTTGGGAAAGATTTGAGGACAGTGTTTGGACAAGTTCTTAATGAGCTTGTTGGAGCATATTTGGGAATGTTCTTTGCGAGCTTTCTAGAGCATATTTGGGCAAGTTCTTGGTGAAATTTCAAGAGCATATTTGGGCAAGTTCATGGTGAGCTTTCTAGAGCAGATTTGGGCAAGTTCTTGGTGAGATTGCTAGTGCAAATTTGACAAGTTCTGTGTGATATTGTTAAGCAAGTTTTATGTGAGCCTATTGAGCAGGTTCTTAGTGATCCAATTGATACAGCTTTGGATGTGATAGAGTACAGAGGATAGAGTCTCAGTGGATAGAAATATAGTAGCAAACACATTTGAAGACAGATCTGAGTGAGGAGTCTTCAAGTGGAGAGAGGTCCACCAGTTAGTGCAGCAGAGATACATAGTCTTCTAGAATATCACATAGCCAGATCAGAAGGGGAAAGAGTTCTCTTATGGAAGAGATCCACAAACTTGAGATTAGGGGATCAACATCTCCTTTGGAAAGAGGTCCATAAACATTATAATTGGGAGTTATTCCCAAAGATATTGATTGAGAAACTTTTACTAAAATATTTTCTCCATGGAGTACCTCACATTGGGGGAACCACATTAAATATTGTGTCTTAATTGTGTGTGGTTACTTGTGCTCTTGCTTACTACTGCTATCTAAGTTATTAATGCACATTGCTATATTTAGTTATTGCAATTAAGGACATTAATTGATATTGGTTTGGAAATAAAGTAAAAAGTAATCTTATACTATTCACCCCCCTCTCAGTATAAGCTTGTGTTCTTCAATTGATATCAGAGTGGGTTCCTTCAGAAAGGCTAACAACTTGAGGGTGGATTCTACAAGAACACATATGGCTTCACATAAAGGATTATCTTCAAATAAGGCTCCATTTTTTGATGGTAACAATTATGATTTCTGGAGCATGAGGATGAAGAACTACTTGATATCACAAGGATAGGAGGCATGGCAGATGGTTGAAAAAGAGTATAAGGTTGAAGGTGATCCTGAGGAAGATAAGACTACCAGGAAATTGGTTGAGATCAATACAAGAGCAATGAATTATATTTTGAGTAGGCTATGTGAGAAATTTTTTGCAAAGGACATGGTATGTACTTTAGCTAATGATATGTGGACCAAGTTGAGGAATACTTATGAAGGATATTCCAATATAAAGTTGGCAAAACTACAAACTCATGGAAAAATATTTGAGGAATTGAAAACAAAATATTTTGACGATATTGGAAAGTTTTTACTTCGATTTGATGAGATTACTAACACTATGAGAGGCCTAGGTTTTGATATGAAAGAATCAGAAGTTACTCAAAATGTTTTGAGATCACTTCCCATGAAATATGATGCAAAGGTTTTAGCAATAGAAGAAACAATGGATATCAACAAGTTAACAATGGAAGAATTGCAAGGTACTCTCACAACTTATGAGATGAGGGTAAGTAAGCATCAAGCTCCAATAAAAGAGATTGCATTCAAGGCTTTAGAAAAATAGAAAGGAAAATTTTTAGAAATATATAGAGTTTTATAAAATGATGAGGAAGCTAACTTCATCAAAATGAATAAGGACTCAAGGAATTTCAAAGATATAATAAAATTTAGGTGCTAAAAGTATGGTGTTCTTGGTCGCTATGCATACAAGTGTCCACATGAAGAAATCAGTGATGATGAAAAATAGGGTCAAAGAAGAAAAGAAGATGGAAAGCATAAGCATGACAAAGATGATAGATTCAAGAAAAATAGGTATGAGAAGAAGAAATTTTTTTATAAGGCTAAGAAATCTTACTACATTGTAGAAGCAAGTGATAGTTCATATTATAGTGATAAAGATCAGTCATATGAAGAATAATGTGCATTATTTGGAATAAGTGAAGAAAAGCAAGAACACCTATTCCTAGGTATTTAAGTTAAAGAAGAAGATGTGACTATTGAATAAAGACATGAAGAGCTTGCCATAGCCATTTAGCAAGTAGATAGGTACAAGAAAGGTCTAAGGATACTAAAATGCTTCATATGTGGAGAATTTGGGCATATAGATGATGATTGCACATACTATAGCAATTACAACAAGGAAAGTGTATTTGAAAAAGAAAGCAGCAGTTCTAGTGACAATTCTAGCAGTAGTAAAAACAAAGAAGTCTCATTTTTGGTAATATAAAAGGAAGAGGATGAGCCAAGTAAACAAAAATTAGAAATCAAAAGGCTAAAAGAAGAATACAAAAATCTTGAAAATAAGATTCGAAAAGATGTCAAAATCAGAGAAGAACTACTTCAAACAATAATTAATCTTAAATAAGAGCTTCAAAATACAAAAAAGATAGAAGAAATGATGAATGAATAACTACGGGTAACCATGGAAAGACATGATACATTATATGAAAAGATTCGAAAAGGAGTGGAAACTTATTTTAAACCTGTATCTTACTTCCAAGAAAATTCACACTCAAAAGGAAAGGAAGTTCTAAAATATGAAAGCAAGGAAGCACCTAAAATTTGTGAGGAATGTTCCAAAGTTCCTATGGCTCCAAATATTCATTTTGGTTCTTGTTTTGAGATAGGTGAATCAAGATCAAAGGGAAAAGAAATTTTTGAACAGAAAGGCAAGGAAGAAACTAAGGAAGAGGTTTTAGATGCTACAAATAAGGTTCAAGAATGCAATGCACAAGTTGAATATAATCATAAGGATAATGGTCAAGAAAGGTATAAGGAACCAAGGCATGAACAAAGAGCTTTTCAAGGACATTGTTTTTCTTGTATGGATTTGGACACAGGGCTATACATTGCATAATCCATGGATCAAAGAAGTTTGATTTTGCTAGAAGGAAATTCAAAGGAAGAAGGTATGATTTTCAAGGACATTACTTCTCATGTAATAGGATTTGTCATAAAGCTTTTCAGTGCAAAGGAAATGAGCAACATGGTTTTGGTTTTAGAGCTACACATTTCAGAAGTCATGGTCATAATGGTCATGAAAATAGAGCTTCACAATACAGGGTTCAGGAAAGGAATGAATATGGAAATTACTTCAAGAAAGAATTCAGGACATGGGCACCAACCAAAGGCTACAATATCAAATGTTTTAATTGCAATAACTTTGGGCATATTGTAAAATGGTGTAGGACTCAATTCCAAACAGGTTCAAGGCAAGAAGGTCAAACAGGTTCTAGACAAGAAGATCAATTAATTCATCAAGATAAGGATATCAGAAAAACATGGAAGGAAGTTTTTAGAGGAAATAAACAAAGTTATATGGGAGTAAAAGTACTCCCACCCTAAAATTAATCACCTCAAAAGAGAATGGGGTGAGGGGACTAATCTTAAGAGTCATATCTTTTAGCCCCATAGGTGTCCCTTTTGCCATTGATGTCAAAGGGGGAGAGATTTGAGTAAGGGGGGAGTATTGAGTTAGGGGGATCAGCCTCCAAAGAGAATATTAAGTTAGGGGGAGTAACCTCCATAGAGAGTATTGAGTCAGGGGGAGCAGCTTTGATTCTTAGAGATGGTTTTTGCAATGATTGTGGTGTTTGCATTAGAGGTGTTGCCATCAATGACAAAGGGGGATATTGTTGGAAATTTGAGTTAATTTGAGACATTTTATGTTGTCATTGATGTCACATGGATCATTGATGTCACATGGATCACATTTTATTTTAGTGGCCAAAATATTTCATAAATAATCATTTATGATATTTTGGAAAGCATGGCTATTTACAGGGTTTTTATAAAAACCAAGGAAGGCAAAATAAAAGGTTTTATTTATAACCATGGTGGGCTTATGTGGAAAGGGCTTTTCTTAAAAGCCAAGTTGGAATTTTGTTTCATTGAAAAAGAAACTCTAGTGATGAAGATATTAAATTTTAAAGTTTAAGTTTAAATTAATGGAGGGCCGACCTATGTGCAATTAATGGAGGTTGGCATATATATATATATGTAAAGGTTTCAATTTATTTTGAAAAGTGGGCATATTATATATCTTTGGAAAGCTTATTTCGAGGGATATTTTACTAACTTATTTAGAAGGAGAAATAAGGTGTGTATAAAGAGATATTTCTGATTTTGCGAAGGGGTTCCAAAAGTGAAGTTTGCCTTGTTCTTTTTCAAGAAGATTAATTCTTTCATGAGGTGACAAGGTATGCAATATTGTGATTAATTTTATTTTATGGTATAAGTGGTTTTGGGAGTGAAAAATTTATGCAGTGTTTTGATTTATTTTATTTTATGTTACAAGTGGTTTTAGGAGAGATAAGGAAGTTGTGCAATTAAAGGCCTTGGTGATGATTATTGGAAAGTGGAGTAATGTTGATTATTTTGTGATCTACTAACCATTGTGAATATTGGAAAACGAATTTTGTGACTGTGATAAATTTACAAAGAGGATTTTTCATATTCATAAAAGGTATGGGCACATTCTCCTATTGAATATTTATGGTGGTTTATTTCTGAAATATCATTGGAGGGAAAAGGATTGTTTGTGGTTTCCTTTTCAAAAGTGGTTGGTTGAATGCTTCAAGGTTTTCTGAATTGAGAGTTGTATCTAAACCTTGTTTGATAAGTTGTTAAATCCCATTGGTTGTGAAATAACTTGAGTTAGAAAAGAACATGAGTATCATTGTTATGTGAGATTTATGGTTGAGCATTGTTGGAAACATTTGAGTTGGTTGATACATACTTGGAATAGGGTTGTGTGAGAAAGAGTTGTTCCTTGTGATTATTGGTTGAGTTGAGTTGATTGAGCCTAGTCAAGTGATGTGTGAAGTGATTTTTCAAGTTCTATGAAAAAAACTATTCCATAATTCTATGTCGAGTTGATATTAAGGTTAGAACATATTAAGTCTCTAAAAATTCTCTTTATGGTTCTATAAGACTTGAATTGAGTTGAGGTTGATTTGATTTAAGAGTGATATTATAACATATTGAGTCTCTAACAATTATCTTTATTCTTCTATGAGTTGATTTGAATTGATTTGAGTTGAGAGTGAGATTAGAACATATTGAGTCTCTAACAATTCTCTTTATGCTTATATGAGTTGATTTGAGTTGAGTTGAGATTGATTTGGGTTGAGAGTGAGATTAGAACATATTGAGTCTCTAACAATTCTCTTTATGCTTCTATGAGTTGATTTGAGTTGAGATTGCCATTCATTATTGAGTTCATTTTGAGTACTCCTTGAGCATGATTGATTGAGCCTTTGAGAAGGAATTTGGGACAAATTTGAGGACAGTGTTGGGATAGATTTGAGGATAATGTTTGGACAAGTTCTTAGTGAGCTTGTTGGAGCGTATTTGAGCAAGTTCTTGGTGATTTTGCTAGAGCAAATTTGGGCTAGTTCTTGGTGAGCTTGTTAGAGCAGATTTGGGAAAGTTCTTGGTGAGATTTCTAGAGTATATTTGGGCAAGTTCTTGGTGATATTGCTAGAGAAAATTTGGGCAAGTTATTGGTGAGATTGCTAGCGTATATTTGACAAGTTATGTGTGATCTTGTTAAGCAAGTTTTGTGTGAGCCTATTGAGCAGGTTCTGTGTGAGCCTATTGATAGAGATTTGGAGGTGACAGAGTATAGATGACAGAGTCTTAGTGGATAGATATCTAGTAGTCATCACAGTTGAAGATAGATCTGAGTGAGGAGTCTTCAAGTGGAAAGAGGTCCACTAGTCAGTGCAACAAAGAGATAGAGTCTTCTAGAATATCACATAGCCAAAGTAGAAGGGGAAAGAGTTCTCCTGTGGAAGAGATCCACAAACTTGAGATTACAGGATCAGCGTCTCCTTTGGATAGAGGTCCATAAACATTGTAATTGGGAGTGATTTCCAAAGAGATTTATTGAGAAAGTTTTAGTAAAATATTTTCTCTGTGGAGTACCTCACATTGGGATAACCACGTTAAATCTTGTGTCTCAATTCTGTTTGGTGACTTGTGCTCTTGCTTACTACTGCTATATGAGTTATTAATACACACTGATGTATTTGGTTATTTAAATTAAGGACATTAATTGATATTGGTTTGGAAAGAAAGTAAAAAGTGGTCTTATATTGTTCACCCCCCTCTCAGTATAAGCTTGTGTTCTTCACAAGGATATCAAGAGTACAACATTAGAGATTGTCACACCATTTTTAAAGTATGTTTTATAAACTTTTCTAAGTATTGACTATAAACAAGACCTAAGTTTTTAAAATTCTCCATCTTTACTACTTTTTGATGACACATACTTTTGAATTTGACATTTTTTCTTGGCTTATTTGCTATCTATTTTATTTATTGGTTTTGACACTTCCTTTGCCATGAGTACCTTATGATTTGTTTCAAACTCTTCTTCATAATATTACTCAAGTTCCTTCTAAACAATATCCCCTTGTTATTATTTCCCTTGTTGAGATTTCCTTTCTCCTTGATCTTGTGATTGAAATTGTTGCTTCCTTTAGGGAGGTGCTTGAAATTTATTTCCACGAGTCATAAAATTGTATTTACAAAGCTTGGTATCATGTCCTTATTTTTCAAAAATATGAAAATACCTTCTCTTCCATTGATGCTAATTTTATATGAAAATTAAATGGAAGGTATTTTATCTTTAATTCTTTGAATGATTGTATTATTGTAGTGAAGGGTATTTAAGTACACAATATGACTATTTTAGGCATAGCAAACCTTCAAAAAACAATTATAACTACCTTGTCCTATACTACATGCATGTTCCTTGTGAGCGGCAGTTATACCACTTGACTTCTCACATGGTATATGATGTAAAAACTCCTAGCATACCACTCTTATTACATCATAGTCAAAATATTTATATTATTTATAACAAAATAATAATATCTAGGGTGATGTTAAACTTTGAGAGATAAATTCCCTCCTTAATGTTGAATTCCTACTTTGAGATTTAGGAGTGTCAATTTTATCAATCATGCCCTCTAGATACATTTATTACAAAAATATTTATTCAATTCTTATAGTATTTAATTCTTGAAATATGTTTTATTTAATGTGGAGGATCTTCATTCAATACATCAATTGTTTATGATATTAAATGTTCTCTTATCATGTCTACTTGTTCCCAAATCTTGTCTTTATTAATGTATTGTATTGTGGTAAGATCAATTACCACTTATCTTCATTTGTTTGATTAAGTATTTACTCAGAATGCATGATGTATTCATGCTTCCTTTGATCTTCAGTGTGATGTGCTACCATGCATCATTTATCAATAATAAAATTTATTTGTTTCCAATACTTTTTATGTGTTGTAATATATTCTAATAGAACTAGTTTTTATTTCAAACTTTGATTGTCTCTTGATAAAGTGAGATCAACCATTTTCTACTTCTTCTTGGAATTTTTTATATCAAGAAGATGTTGTTTATAGTAAGCAATGTATTCACACTTGCTTTGGTATGCTATTGATGGTTTAATATTCAATACCTATTGTATTGATTCCTCATTCTCTTTGTTGTAATTCAAAAACTTGTACTAGTGGTGAAGAATTATATTTAGAATGCACATCTTTAATCTTAGGCTTTAGAATCTATTTCATTTGAATTTTCAAGGCTTGATCATTTATCTTGCATTTCTATGGTCTAGAGAGATCATTTATGCCCTTGATGTCTCTAGTTGTATGAGTTGAATATTTGGTTTCTTTTGCATTATTCCAAACTTATTTTGACTGACTTGGTTGTACTTATTTAATGTACACATGTTCTTCTTCTTGAAATTTTTATTTCTCTTCTTTGACTTGATTTTCCTTAGCTATATTATTTAATTGTGCCTTTCTCCAACTTTGATTTTTTATTTTAAAGGTGACCTATCTTGATGTAGGTTCATATCTCATGAAGGGGATCTGTTTTTTAAAGGAATATGTCAAAATTCCTTTATAGTATGTTTATTTCTACCAAATATTCACATGTATTTTGTGTGTGGAAATACTTCTTTGAGACTGATATATCTAATTCTGATATCTTTAACAATTATTTTTTTATTGGAAGCATTGTGGAGGTCTCTTGCCTCTTATAAATGAATGCTTCCATATTTGAATTGTAAATAAAGCTCTTGTGAATGTTATGGTAATTTTGAACATAAGGTCTTTGTTTTTATCTTATTTTACTTTTCATAATATTTTCACAATTTTCCATTGGAGTGTGAACTTTTAATTTTGCTTAGCATTTTGTTTTTCATGCACTTTCCACTTTTCTATTTATGTTTTCTTAGTTTGGATGTATCTTATGCAACACCCATTTTCCTTTTTTTATTCTAATTTGGAATGCTCACTTCAATGTTTGTAAACAAAACTTTGTTATTCTTTTGTTATAGACTTCTACCTTTTGTTGAGGTGCCTTCAGACACCTCTTAAAAACAAATCCAGTAAAAATTATTCTCTTAATAATTACCTACAATTAATTATTTCCAAAATATGTTCATAAAATGTTTGAATATATTTGTGAGATGATTCCTTCTATAATGTTTCTTATTGCATATTTGAGATTCTTTGATTCTTCCTTTTTATGAGCCTTTATGGGATTATGCTTTTAATATTCTACAATATTCTTTGCAATACCTTTTAAATGGCTTTAATGGTTTCTTTATTTATGATTTTAAATATTATGGCTTCTATTTCTTGTAATTTTAAGGAGTTTCTATATATTCCTCTTCCTACTTTAATTGTATTGTTGTTTACTTGTAGGATTTTCCATTGGAAGGGTTTTCCACCCTAAAACTATTTGAATTTGCCATGGAATTTTCCTTTATGGTAACAATATAATACAAGCTAATTTTACCCTTGAACTTCTTTTATCAAACTTAAAAAAAAATCTCAATCAAAGTGCACCTTTGGATTTATTTGTGTCAAATTTAGAGGAAGATCAAAAGGAGAATTATTTTTTCCTTCTACCTACTATGATACCACAAGTTAGAGTTTAATGCTTTAAATTATTGTATTATGGTAGTGAATGATATTTAAGTACATATGATGCCTATTTCAATTATAGAAGATGATGAGCACCAGAAATGCTCATATTTTGTACATATTTCTTTGATCAATATGCGGCTGTATAATAAGGATTGCGTACTTTTATGAATGATTATATAGATATTTGATATAATTATGCGTGTTATCTAATTTGTGTGCTTTTAGTATGTTTTGTGGAATTGCAGTTGATTTAGTTAGATTTGGAACAGTCGAGGTCCTTTTGATGGACCTCGGCACTTTATTTCATCGGGGGTCAATGTAGAGAACATAGGCGCCTCCCCGCAACCGGAAGGCGCCAAGGGAACAAGCGCCTCCCTCGATTAAAGGTGCCAAACTAAATACGAGTGCCTCCCTACAGTCAGAAGGCGCCAACTGAATATCAAGCGCCTCCCTCAGTCGAAAGGTGCCAACTGAATACAAGCGCCTCCCTACAGTCGAAAGGCACCAACTAAATACAAGTGCCTCCCTGCAATTGAAAGGTGCCAAATGAATACAAGTGCCTCCCTACAGTCGAAAGGCACCAACTAAATACAAGTGCCTCCCTACAATCGAAAGGCACCAACCAAAGACAAGCGCCTCCCCACAATCGAAAGGTGCTAACAGAAGGCAAGCGCCTCCCTACAGCCGAAAGGCGCTAATAGAAGGCAAGCACCTCCCTACAACCGGAAGGCACCACTGATTCTTTGCCCGTTGACCAGAGTCGAAGGACGTGGACGACAGTGGCTGGTGTAGTTCCAGCTCTGCATCATGCAGAGCTAAATTGGAGATAGCACCAACGTATCAAAATGTCTTACTGATGCCAGGCAAAGCATGAACCGAAATGAACATGCCACCATCAAAACAGAATGCCAGACGTCGATTGCATTCGCCAGACTGTTCTAATTTAGTCTGGGAAGAATCGACTGTTGTAACCACTTCTATAATAGAAGTTCTATGGGTGTGTTATATAAACACACGTAGATCATTCTAAATATATATAGAAGAGAGAATATATAGAAATAATTAATAAAGATCCATTTAGAGTTACATTGTAATGCGTTGATAAATATATTATAGTTACAGAAGTTCTAAAGCACGTGTTCGATCGGGAAGAAGCTGCTGGAGCCTGGGCCCACTCCAAGCCAGTATTTCTTCCCCATTTCCTTCTTGTTCATTTATTTTAATTAGTTTATTGCTTTCATAGGAATGTTCATTAGTTTGCTAGTTCCAGTATTTGCAGTAGATTCATTTTCAAGAATGTGTACATGATTTATTTTTGTAGATTTAAATTATGTTCTTCTTACGTAATTTATTGAGGAGTGCGGGAATGATTGACAACCATCTCAAGAACACCCCCAAATGTAGGATTAGCAGATTCACCTCCAATGGTATTGTAGTAACCTAATTTCGACTCTTCGCAAGTTTACGAAGCTCCCTGGGTTGATAATTAAATGCACGGGCATGTGACAAAAATAGGAAACCATTCACCTTGTTTGGCCCGCAACATTTTGGCACCGTTGTTGGGGAAGCGTCTTAATTAGATTACTTACAATACCCTGAAACCTTCCATCTGACCTTGTATGAGTTCTTCGAGAAGAAGAGGACCTGACGGTCGCTTTATAAGAACTAATCCATCAGGACCTGAGTCAGCCGAGCATTTTGGATTTGAGTTAGACTCGCTCGACCTACCAGCAATCCATTGGAGTGAGGAACCGCACTTTGTGCAAAGTGCCGCCTCATCCCATCAACAAGGGGATGAACGAATCATCATAAATCCCCTATTTAATAGGACTCCTCTAGAGGAAGCCCTATTGTGGAAGGCTATGGAGGATCAGACGATCTCGCCAGACAACCTTAGAGCATTGACTCAAAAAGTTTTAAACGATCGAAAGGCCATAAACGCTGCATTAGAAACCACATTTCCTAAAAAAATGGTAGATAACGATGAAGTCTCATCTGGCTTTAGTTTCCCAATAGAGGAGGGAGTAGGAGATACCAAAATGAAAAACATATCCCCTGCTCACCTTCCGTCCTTCAAAGGACACCCGACTGAGGACCCTGACCTATTTTTATTCAAATTTGATGTTTTGTGCAGGTCTATGGATTACAAATCAAATGCACAGAAGTTGAAATTATTTCCTTCTACATTAGACGATGCAGCTCTACGATGGTTCATCGGTCTGGGAGACAAACACATCACCACCTGGGACCAGATGAAGACGCTCTTTCTAGAGCAATATCAAGATTTTGGGAGAGCAAGAGACTCCAGGGAGGAGGTCCTGAGCATGACACAAAGAGAAGATGAGTCTCTCGAGGAGTATTGGGAGAGATTCAACTTTAATCTTCAATGGTCCCCTCACTCGAAGCTATCTGATAAGTCCCTCAAAATCATCTTCTTGAGGGGACTTACCAATGAGTCACCGGAGGCTCTCAACATGATCTCCTGGAGGTGATGTCTATCAGCATGCTATGGATGACATCCAGAAATTATGCCAGAACTACTCGAGAAGGCGAGGCAAAATCACCGCCAGGACCATGAAGGCGACCGCTTCAACCACCAAAACAAAAATAGGCAACATGCTGGAGGATTTGAAGAGCGAAATGCTCTCATCTCTAGCACTGCAGATGGATACGCTACTGTTAGAAAAGAAGAAACAAGAAAATGATGCAGCATTAGCCTATTTCTACCCAAAATGTAGAGGAAGGCACGCAAAGAATGCATGCCCAAAAAACAAGGTCAGAGTATGCACAGTTTGTAGGCTGAATCATAAAACTCGATTGTGCCCACAACCGCCCAGTAACCAGGAAGCGGCTGAGAGCACGGAGGCCTACTTCATAGGCAATAGGAAGAGTTGGCCATAGCCCCCCATGGGGAATATACCAACCGGAATGCCATCATATGGGGGAGGGTCATACATGCACCAAGGACCCCCTCAACCACCTAATATGGGGTGGTGGGGACCGTCACCCTGGACGAACGCACCCCCAGTAGCATTCTTGAATCAGCAGCCATGGATGCCATATCCATATCCTGGGCAGCAGTGGAGAGGCCACAATGCATGGAATCGGACTCCACAGAATGCAGCTCCTGCTCACATCCAACAGAACTTACCAGTATTGCCAGCAGTGAGACCTACGCAGCTACCAAAGACAACCGACAACAAACCCGAACAACAGAGTAAATCAACCGACATACAACGTAGAAGGTGAGATGTATCATATGTACAATATTCAGCTTAGATCGGTAGGCAACTAGGAGTAGAGACACCACCTCTGGTAGAAGAGGAGGAAGAAATAGTAGAGACACCTCCACTGGTAGAAGAGGAGGAAGAAATAGAGGAGACACCTCTGGTAGAAGAGGGAAAAGCACTTGAGAGAGCGGAGGCTCCATTTCCTAGCCGACTGTAGGAACAAAGAAAAACAACACAGCCAAAATTTGACATCTTGTCGAGCTTGAAGAATCTCACGATGACAATCCCATTATTTCAAGCAATTCGAGATGTCCCCATTTACACCAAGGCAATTAGAGAAATGTGTCTAAGGAGACCGGGATGAAAAGCTACCCGGACTATCAACGTCATGGGTAAACTGGCAGATCTAATGATGGGTAGAACACATCATCCGAAGTATGCAGATCCAGGCAGCCCAATGCTGACCGTAAAAATTGGAGGACATTCCCTGTCCAACACATTGGTTGACCTTGGGGCAGCCATCAACGTGATGCCTCAAGAGACCATGCAGAGGCTGCAGCTCACGAACCTGAAGCCAACCATGACAGTGTTGTAGTTAGCCGATCGATCAACCGTATCACCGAAAGGGATGCTGGAAGATGTGATCGTAATAATAAGTGCATGGGAATATCCAGCCGATTTTCTAGTTTTGCAAACCAAGACCAGGTTGGGCGATTACCCGCTCATTTTGGGGAGGCCATGGCTGGCAACAGCTGATGCTTACATCAGCTACCGAGATGGGCTAATGACCATCTCCAATGGGCAAAATGTCAAAAGGCTGACCATTTCACCGCCAGCTCAGTCTATGGACTCGGTAGAAGAACCCAGGATCACCGAGCATGGAACTACGGAGTTGTCCATAATCCAGCCGATGATGACCTTGGAGGAGGTGGCAGAAGAGGATGAGGATGGTGCTATCATGGAGTTTCTCCATGGAGAATCATCCACCCCCACACCTAGATCACCGTTGACTGGCGCCCAAGATCAACACATCCGACAAATACACGTTGGGCCAGGGAGGACATTAAACGTCAACAACAGGTTGATGCCCACACAACTAGAAAAATTGGAAGAGCTTCTGGTAAAACACCAGCAAGCATTTGCATGGGACTACATAGATATGCATGACATCAGCCCAAAAATATGTACCCATCGGATTTACTTAGATGACCAGGCAACTCCTAGTCGACAGCCACAGAGAAGGATGAACCCAAGAATGAAAGACATTGTCAGAGAAGAACTGCACAAACTTCTCGGCTGCCGAATTCATATATCCAATTTTTGATAGTGAATGGGTATCACCATTAGTGGTGGTCCCCAAAAAGAATGGGAAATGGTGGATCTACGTGGACTACCGGGCGTTGAACAAGGCGACTAAGAAAGACCACTTCCCGCTCTCGTTCATCGATCAGGTCTTGGACACACTCTCAAGAAGAAAATACTTCTCCTTTCTGGATGGTTTCAGTGGTTACAACCAGATCCAGATAGGGGAAGAAGATCAAGATAAAACAACGTTCACCTATCCATGGGGAACGTTTGCCTATAAGGTATTGCCTTTTGGACCGTGCAACGCACCGGCCACCTTTCAAAGGGCGGTGCTTAGCATATTCTCTCGATATGATAGGAGACGGGGTGGAAGTATACATGGACGACTTCACCGCCTATGGAGAAACCTTCGAGGAGGCAATGACAAATCTGGAAAGAGCAAGGAAAATCATTTGTCCCTAAGTAATGAAAAATGTTTTATGATGATGCAGGAAGGCATCGTGTTGGGACACCACCTCTCTGCGGAAGGAATAAAAGTAGACAAGAGGAAGATCGAGGTCATCAGAGACCTACCTAGCCCCAGAACGTAGAAGGAGGTAAGAAGTTTCCTTGGATCAACTGGGTACTACCGGTGATTTATCGCCAAATTTAGTAAGATTGCCAAACCACTACACACCCTACTTTCTAAGGACGTAGAGTTCAATTGGACGGGAGACTGCGAAGAAGCATTCCAATTGCTGAAAGAAAAATTGATATCTGCACCGGTCTTGAGAGGACCGAATTGGGCCATACCGTTCCATATTTACTGTGATGCATCTAACGGTGCGATCGGAGTAGTCCTCGAGCAAAAATACGACGAAGAATTCTATGCCATCTATTATGTCAGTAAAAACTTGGCGGGAGCAGAGCTCAACTATACAGTGATAGAAAAAGAATTCCTCGTAGTTGTCCATGCAATAAACAAATTCCGCCACTATATAACGGGATACAAGGTCTTCGTCCATACGGACCACGCGGCTATCAGGTATCTGATGAGCAAGCCGGCCATTGGTGGCAGAATTATCAGATGGCTGTTGCTATTGCAGGAATTCGACATCACTATAGTCGATAAACCAGGCAAGGACAACGTCGTGGCAGATTTTCTGTCCAGATTGATACCAGCAGATCATCAAGCAGTGGAAGATCAGTTTTTGGATGAACATCTGTTCGCTATTAGTGAACAAACTCCATGGTATGCAGACATAGCCAATTACTTGGCCACCGGAAGGACCTCACCTGCTCTCTCCTACCGAGAAAAGCAGGCGGTCATAGAGAAGAGCGCATCATTCCTTTGGATGGATGGTCTCCTATTTAAAATAGGACGGGACCAAATTATAAGAAGATGCATAGCAGAACAGGAGTTTTCAAAAGTGCTCAAGGCATGTCACGATGAGCCATGCGAAGGACACTTTGCAGGGAAACGAACTGCCTACAAAATCCTGCAGGCTGGGTATTTTTGGCCCACTCTATTCAAGGACGCGGCAGCGTATACCAGCAAGTGTGACGAGTGCCAGAGGATGGGTAGACCAACCCACCGAGATGAAATGCCCCTGCAGCCCCGTGTACACCTGGAACCTTTCGATAAATGGGGCATGGACTTCGTGGGACCATTCAATCCACCTTCGATGGGAAGGAGGTTTATTCTCGGTCTGCACGGATTACGTCACCAAATGGGTGGAAGTGCAGGCATTAAGGGACTCAAAGGAAAGAACGGTCGCCGATTTCTTATTTGCCCATATTTTCACATGATTTGGGGTTCCTCGGGAGATAACAATAGACCAAGGGCCCCAATTCACCTCCAAATTGATTGAGGAGCTGATGGAGCAATATAGAGTTCGGCACAATAAAACCACGCCCTACCATCCGCAGGCGAACGGGCAAGTAGAAGTGACAAACAGGGAGATAGAAAACATCCTGACCAAAACCGTGCAACAACACAAGAAATATTGGGCCACACGGTTGCTGGAGGCAGTTTGGGCATACAACACCACGTGGAAATCCACCACAAGATGCACACCTTTCCAACTGGTCTATGGGAAAAATGCGATGATGCCCATCGAGTTCGAAATCAAAACTCTGAGGACGGCTTCAGAATTAAATTTGAGCTTGGACGAAGCTCAAAAATAGAGGATTCGCCAGCTAGATCAGCTGGACGAAATCCGACTGGATGCTTTGCAGAGGACAGAGATTATACAGAAGCAGAGAAAGAAGTGGCATGATAACCACATCAAGCTGAAGAAGTTCCGGGTAGGGGAATGGGTACTGTTGTACGATTCTCGGTTCCAGGAAAGGAAGGGCAAACTTATGCAGAGGTGGATGGGGCCGTATGAGGTGGTAGAGCTCATTAGGAATGGGGCGGTGCGCGTTAAGACAATTGATGGTAGCAACACCATGTTCACAGTCAATGGCCACCGACTACGCCCCTATAATACGTCCGAAACGTTACAGGTGGAATCCAGAGTAGGCGTGGGGGAGACCCCATCTTGCTAGATCTAGACCGAACTCTCACAGGTGAAATGGTGGGTACGAAAGTACTCACCCAAATTTTTTAGTTAATATAGTTTTTTTTATGTGTTTTTGTAGGGACAACGCCCGCATGCAAGCTACAGGCATCCTAATCCAGGGCCTAACAGGCACGGAACGCGTCTAATTGCCTTTATTTTCCTTTCTTTTTTGGTTGCTTTTTGTAGGTGGAGGACCCGACAAAGCACGAGGGATAGGTATCCTGGGAAACCAGGCCTCGATTTGGCTCAAAGATTCCGACACCGGCTCGTAGGTAGAATCCGGGCAAACATGAAAAACTGGGAAGGCTTGATCACCCTTTTTCCAATCAAATCGCCATCCAGAAGAAGGCGCCTTACTACACCCAAAAGGCACAAAGTCCAAGAAGAAGGCGCCTTACTACATCCCAAGGCACCAAGTCCAGAAGAAGGTGCCTTACTACACCCAAAAGGCGCCAAGACCAGAAGAAGGTGCCTTATCAAAGGTGCCAATCCAAGAAGGTGCCTACATCCGAAGGACATAAAGAAGGCACCTTACTACATCCGAAAGGTCCCATCCCAAGAAGGCACCTACCATCCAAAGGTGCCATCAAGAAGCATCAAGCCCATCAAAGAAGTAAAAAAAAAAAAATATATATATAGGCGCCTTCCGTGGCAGGAAGGCACCAAAAAAAAAAAAAAGCCAGCCGAATACGCCTTCCAACATCAGGAAGGCGCATTCATCCAGTCGAATACGCCTTCCAACATCAGGAAGGCGCATTCATCAAGATGAACGCCTTCCAACATTCGGGAAGGCACGAACCGAGGAGGCGCCCCCCACATTGGGAAGACGCATGCAGGAAAAAGTGCCTCCCACCAATCAGAGGCACCTCATAGCACCGAAAGGCGCATTCGTTCGACGAAGAGCACCGACAACGTTGGAAAGGTGCTACAAGGGCACCATCCACATGGGGAAGGTACCAAAGAATGCCTTTCATGTACAACATTTACATCTACCGGATGCCTTGGGCAGAACGAAGCATCGCACGAATCAGTGACATCAAATGACCACACCCCTCCCTCGTGTCACAAGTCAGCAAATCAATGGCTACCATGACAACTGGAACGCCGAATCAGGTACATGCATACTAAATCAAATATTTTATATAATTATTTATAAATACGTAGTACCAAAAAAAATACAACTGTCATAGAGATCGTACCCCCCATAGCCAAAAATGAATGCCAATGAAAGAGTGCCTTCCATAACCGCTAGGGTTAGGCATATTTTCTATAAGAAGGTGCCTTCCTGAAGAAGGAAGGACAAAAATATACAGCACCGAAAGGCGCCATGGGAGGAAGGTCCAAGAACCACGCGATCAAGAAGAATGAACCCAGTGATACTGATGGAATCAGAGGGGCAGTGAAGACCCAATTCGAAGCCGAGGGGTGGCTCGAATACTGCACCCTGGTCAGTCAGGGCTAGGATGTGGAGGTAGCTAGAGAATTCGCCACCTCTTTGAGGGGCGATGCGGCCCAAGTACGAGGGGTGGAAATTCTAGTCACCCCTGAGTTCATCTCATAGGCGACTGGATTGCCTCTCACGGGGGAATGTGCATACAAGGGCGGAGTGTTAAAACTATACACCAAAATACTGCTGCCAGGAGGAAATGTGCAGATAGACAGGGAGGGGTTACTCAAAAATAGTCTCCCCATGAATATACGAAAGATGTTCGAGCAGATTGCTCGATTCTTCACATGCACAGGGAAGTATACCCATCTGAACATTAATCATGTGCACTTCCTCAATCACCTAGTGCATGGGAGGAAATTAAATATACCCTTCTACCTGGCGACTGCTCTGAAAGATGAAGCGGCTCGGTACCAGAAGGGGGCACCATCCGCCTTAGCCCACCATGGGCTGATATCGGCATTGGTCCGCCATGTAGAAGCACAAAGACAGAACCGCGATGCAGAGGGAGATGGCGGCCAAATAGAGCAACACAATGCGGTTGCCGAATTAGGGCAAGGCGAAGCATCCCCTATAGAGGAGATAACAAACATCGAGCAATTGGCGTCGCCCTATTTTCTAGGAGGGGCAGAGTAGTCACCGATGCCCGAAGACATAGAGGATAGAGGGCATTCCCCAGTGCCCGAGTATGAGGAGGAAGGAGCGCCACTCGCTGGTGGTGAGGACGAACCAATCCCTAGGAGGAAACGTCTATGGTGATTCCTCTCGATAGAGGAAGGACAGAGTGACCCGGAGATAGACGTTGCCGCCCAAACCCTCCAAGAATTAACGAACCAGAGCCCACGGAATGAAGGAACTTTCGGGAGTAACGACCAGATCGATGCGGCCTTGGAGGAGGCGCTCGAATGGCAAACCGATTGCTGGATGGCACAGCAGACTCTAGAAGATTGCCAGAACCAGCATAAAAGGGAATTGGAGGAAAGGGATAGATGAATCGCTCAGCTCGAGCAGCTGGTCCAGCAATTGCAGGAGGAAAATCAAATGCTCCAGGACAGAGGAACAGCAAGACAGGAGGCGGCCACTCAGACTGATTGGGCAGAAGAAGTGCCGACGAACTCTCCCACATCCGTCGAACGAGTATTCTCTTTGGGGGAGATTCGATCAGATGCCCGATAGAGCAGCCCGGAGGCAGGGGAGGATTCCTCTATTTTTAGGGGTGAAAAGGAAAGAAGTCCTACGATGCCCCCTGTCATTGTCCTGAGTGACACAGAGCAGGACGAAGGTCTCCAATAATAGATAGGACCAGAGGACACGGAGGACCTCCCCAGGCCGAAGAAGGAGAAGAGCCTGAGGGGTCGACACTAGGTAGACAGGAGAATGAAGGATCACCCCGAGATAGAAGCCAACCCGATCCTTCAGAGTAAAGAGAAGTCCCCAAAGGAGAAAGAAGAGACCCCGGTCCGAGCCGCCACATTTTCTGTAGAGGCCAAGGCAAAGAGGCCCAGGACGGCTCGACAAAAGGTGAAAGTGACCTTCGTCGAGTCAGAGGAGGACGAATGGGACATGCAACTATTCGTCGAAAGGCAAAAATATTTTGAGCAGCTGCGCAACGAAATGAAAGTAGCCAAGGAGGCCAGGAAGGCATCCTCGAGGATAAAAGGAGATTCTGGCATCTACGTCAATCCGACAGAAGACAACCAATTTTGGGACATCTATGGTTCATCCCGAGGGCGGCCTTCCATGATGAGGAGGTACTTGGAATGGTGGGGAGTATATGGCCCACAATTGGAGGCCGCTACAATTGCAAAGGAGAATGCAGGGCTTACCCCTGAAGTGGCCGGATTATACAAGGCCCAAGTAGTGCCTTCCAGAGAGGATAACTCGGATATCCCTCTAGCAGTGGTCAAACCTCCAGACGTCGACCTCTGGCAAGCTGTCGAAGCTGCATTTCAATCGGCAGGAACAACGCTGGCTAGACCACCACCAGTAGCGGCCAAAACAAGAAGGGGACAATTGACAACTACAGTTTCCCATAGGCAAAGGCGAACCACACCTTCACATGCCGGCACAAAAAGACAGACTCGGGCCATAGGGGCAGCCGAATCCTCCAAGAGATGGCGACGATGAAAAGTTAGAGGGCTACCTACAGTTTGGATGCCACGAGGGCGTGGCATATGTTAGGCGTGGGGGGATGATGAGCACCAGAAATGCTCATATTTTGTACATATTTCTTTGATCAATATGCGGTCGTATAATAAGGATTGCGTACTTTTATGAATGATTATATAGATATTTGATATAATTATGCGTGTTATCTAATTTGTGTGCTTTTAGTATGTTTTGTGGAATTGCAGTTGATTTAGTTAGATTTGGAACGGTCGAGGTCCTTTTGATGGACCTGGCACTTTATTTCATCGAGGGTCAATGTAGAGAACATAGGCACCTCCCTGCAACCGAAAGGCGCCAAGGGAACAAGCGCCTCCCTGTAATCGGAAGGTGCCAACCAAATACAAGCACCTCCCTACAGTCGAAAGGCGCCAACTGAATACAAGCGCCTCCCTGCAGTCGAAAGGCGCCAACTGAATACAAGTGCCTCCCTACAGTCGAAAGGCACCAACTGAATACAAGCGCCTCCCGTTGAAAGGCGCCAACTAAATACAAGTGCCTCCCTAGAGTCGAAAGGTGCCAACTGAATCAAGCGCCTCCCTACAACCGAAAGGCACCAACCAAATACAAGCGCCTCCCTACAACCGAAGGCGCTAACAGAAGGCAAGCGCCTCCCTACAGCTGAAAGGCGCTAATAGAAGGCAAGCGCCTCCCTACAACCGAAAGGCGCCACTGATTCTTTGCCCGTTGACCAGATTCGAATGACGTGGACAGCAACAACTGGTGCAGTTCCAGCTCTGCATCATGCAGAGCTAAATTGGAGATAGCACCAACGTATCCAAACGTCTTACTGATGCCAGGCAAAGCACGAACCGAAACGAACACGCCGCCATCAGAATAGAATGCCAGACGTCGATTGCATTCGCCAGACTGTTCTAATTTAGTCTGGGAAGAATCGACTATTGTAACCACTTCTGTAATAGAAGTTCTATGGGTGTGTTATATAAACACACGCAGATCATTCTAAAATATATAGATAGAGAGAGATATATAGAAATAATTAATAAAGATCCATTTAGAGTTACATTGTAATGCGTTGATAAATATATTATAGTTACAGAAGTTCTAAAGCGCGTGTTCGATCGGGAAGAAGTTGCTGGAGCCTGGGCCCACTCCAAGCCAGTATTTCTTCCCCATTTCCTTCTTGTTCATTTATTTTAATTAGTTTATTGCTTTCATAGGAATGTTCATTAGTTTGCTAGTTCCAGTATTTGCAGTAGATTCATTTTCAGGAATATGTACATAATTTATTTCTGTAGATTTAAATTTTTATGTTCTTCTTACGTAATTTATTGAGGAGTGCGGGAATGATTGACAACCATCTCAAGAACACCCCCCAAACGTAGGATTAGCAGATTCACCTCCAGTGGTATTGTAGTAACCTAATTTCGACTCTTCGCAAGTTTACGAAGCTCCCTGGGTTGATAATTAAATGCACGGGCATGTGACAAAAATAGGAAACCATTCACCTTGTTTGGCCCGCAATAGAAGACCTTCAAACAAACTTACAACTACCTTTTCCTATACTATATGCTTGTACCTTATGAGGGATGGTCATACCACTTGACTTCTAACATGGTCTATAATGTAACTAACTCCTAATAAAAGGAATTTTTAAATTCTTTTATGATTTTTTTATGGAGATAAGAGAATTATTGGTCAACTTATCTCTCAACTAGTTTTCTACTTTATATTGTTGAAATATATTTACCAATTCTTCAAATAATACCCTTTTGTTTGATACATGAAGAGATGTCACAAATGGTCTAAATGATTCAAGGAGAGATCTAAGTACAACTAATACTAAGATTTTGTCATACACATTTTCTCCCATGGTGTTCAACTTTACCTTCAAGTCAATAATTCTTCGAAGAAATTGTTCAATACTCTCACCATCCTAGACCCATAATGTATGAAGTTATGATTGAAGACGAAGGATTGTAGCTTCATTCATTCCTTCAAATATAATGTAAAGTATATCTCATGTATATTTTGATATATGTGGTTTTATATCATTTATCACTCCAAAATTTATGAGCATAAGTACCCTTGCATCTCCATCATTATACTTTTACTTAGCTTTTGTCTCTTCATGTTGAGTTCATTACTAGTAACTATCTCCTAGAGTTTTTTTACCATTAGTGTTATTCTAATATTTGTCTCCTATGGTGTAAAATTTGGACCCTTCTACAATTGATATTCTTTGAGAAATTTTTTTAATGTAGACATGGAAAAGGTTCCTTATATCTCCCCAAAATGGTCCTCTTTTCTATATACCACTAGCCCTATTTAATAAACATTTTTATATACTCACTCTTTCTATATACCTATCAGTATGTGGAATAAACCATTCCTCTTGATATACATGGTCGCACATGAGAGATACCTTAAGGCTTTGTGAAAAATATCAATACACAATACCAAGGTAGTACTAAAATAGATTCATCCTACCAATGACGCTTAAAGAGAAATCCTCGTATGTGGGTATTACTTTACCTATATAATTGGATTGTCTCAAATTTAGAATTTACATCTAATACTAGTAATGAATAGGTAAAAATAAAGTGAAATGGAATATCATAAAAATATGTGTCCTTATTTCTCCTTGATAATGTATAGGGTCGATACCCAAATATCATTATAGCAGCTATATTAGACTTTAGATGTAGTAACTTAAAGTGATAAAATTACATATAAACACAATTTATAGACCTTATTTATAACAAATATTGTTATTGTGCAAAGTACATGTTTTAATGTTTGTCTGCAAAAAATTATTTTTGATGCAAAAATTTATTTGGAAAAAAATAAGGTGTCAATGATTTTCGAAAAATTCACCTTTGTGCAAAAAATTACTATTCTCCTTACAAAACTTACTATAAAGTATAGGGTCTCCTAACTTCAAGTAAATTTTCTTTCAAATATATATTTCCTCCTTTTTCTTTATATTTTAAATGCCAAATCTTCCTACCTATCAATTATGACTAGAAATAATAGAATTAAAAATAAAAGGTTAATACCTAGATTCCATGCTTTTATAGTTGATCACACATCTAAGATGATATCTTAAGTTTGGTTCCTTGGGTATATATTTTTATAGGTGGACATACATTTGGAATGACATCTCCTTTGAATGTGATTAGAACATGCTAATTACTAGATCCATGAAACTGAGATGTATTTTATGCTCAACCTCCATATTATTATTGTGGAATAAAACATTGTTTGGGTGCACTTAATAGATTAAATTTAAATTACAAATTGTTTCTTTAGTAAAATTTTCCCATTGTGAATTTCGCAGCCCCCATCCCAGACACAAAAGCATGGCTTTCATTGAACCATCCCAGCTGAACCTACTCCCCACTGCCTAGATATTCATGGATGCCAAATGTTTTACTCCATTCCTCCAAAATTTTGTTGGGACCGAGGACCAGATTACCAAGGACTTAATCGTTTATTGGGACCAAGGTGAGGTTACTATTCAAAGTGTTCAATTCAAATTAACTATTGATATGTTAGAAAAGATCATCGACATCTTGCTAATAGGCCACTTCTTTCACTATAACAAGCACAACTAGTAGGAATAAAATGATCAATTCCCAAGAAAAGGTAAAAAACTAGGGTGGGATAAATCCACCTCTCATTGCTCTTCCCTCTTGGCTACCTATAACATATCAATAGTCCCAATCATGCAGTATGTAACTTGTGATGACCCTGAGGAGTTTCCACCTTACCTTTGTCAACCACCTTCGAGATGACAAGGTTGTTTGTGTCCCTGACTATCTCCTATACTCCCTGTCTCTGACCCTTAAGAAATGTTATAATTCAAATGGTAAGCCACTCCACCAAGGCCTCTTACCTATCATCTACAAGCATGCCCTCGCTAACTGGCCCCTTGTTCATAATATCAAGCCAATGTCTATCAATCCTCTCGATGAACTCCCCCCTTCTCCTAGTTGTGTCCCCATCCTCGATGACTCCCCTATTAGCAATGGTCTAGTTAAGGGTCTCTCCAAGCCTTCCCACTCAGAAGTGCTAGGAAAAGCAATCAAAGGAAGCATGTGACTACTTCAAACACTCCTTCAATGACCAGAACCTTGGCCAGGCTCAAAAATCCAAAGGTGGAGCACTCATCTTCCTCAACTCACATCATTTCTAAATCTAAGAGTGAAAAATATGACCCTTGCTTCCAAATGCTGCTGGAGATTGTGGTCACGACCATTAACGCATCCATAAATTCTTTGGAGGATGCTTCCAATATCCTATCTCACTACACTCAGAGTGATGTAGGAACCACCCCAAGGAAGAAGGATGACAATAAAAAATGACAGGCATGGGACCCTCCATTTGGGCCCTCTGGCATGTAGGAATGCCTTTGTTTTTATCTGGTCTACAACGCAGGTTAGCATATTTATTTTTATCCAACAGTGTTCTGGTGGAACGTTCAATTCTAAAATAGGTATTTTTTGGTTTTTCACATTCATATGGTTAGGGATTTTCCATTTTAATATATGTTCTAGTTGATTTTTTCTTTCGGGTCGAAGAGGATTTTGGTTATGGTCATTTATCTTGGATTTTGAGGTCCCTAGAACCTCTTTGGAAATTTTTTTTCTACATATGGTTGTCCAACCTTTACTGTAATAAGGATTTGGGTTCCTTTTAAAACATGTAATGTAAATACAATATAAATTATCAAAAAAAAATCCCATTGTGAAGAAGAAAACCTTTCCAACATCTAATTTAATAATTCTATGCATGAAACATATACACATAAATATTTTTTTATGTTATATTTTTACAAGTCTATATATTTTTCAAATGATAGGTCTAAGCATACATATACTTTCACTATCACTAATATAGAATATATCCATATTTTTTTAGTTATAGCATAGAAACTATGTCAATATTGGTGGAAGATAAAATGTTGTAGAATATAATGCATTAAAGGAAAGGAGAAAACATGAATGAATAAAAGAGATATTTTAGAGAGAGAAAAAAAATTCTACACCATGTGGTTTGCAATATTTGGAGTGGATTTAATCTAGTGTTTCATAAAAATTTCACATTCACCTATTCTTCATAGCTCTAGCACCCCTAGAATTGCATCAAAAGAGTCTAAAAAGTCCACCATAGACCATAAAAATCAAATGAACTTCCTTTAATCCAATTTCTCAAATAAATGTATTGAAATAATATAGGGTATGTCATTGGATGACAACTATTATCCCTTGCAACATAACTCATTTTTAGATCACTTCCTCATATAAAACATCTCTCAAGGCTATCATACCATATGTTGAAAAACAAGGAGCAAACAATACTTTCAAAACCTAGATGATCAAACAATATTTTAATACAATAATATATTTTATATTTTTCCAAATATTTTAGCTAGCTATAATCTATTTACATCATCCATATTTATGCTTTATGGTGTCTCCTAGTTTCAAGATACTTTTGGTGTTTTACCTTCTTCTCATTTTCAACCTTCTCTCATTCTCATGGGATATGTGACTATCCAACCTCATATGAGGTAAAATCAGCAATCACACCCTAGTAATTACATTAAATAATGTAATAATGGTTAACAAAGTAATACATTTATAAGTGTAATAAGGGAATGAATATCACCTTTTTCTATTTCAAATATTTGGGAAAGAGTAGAGATATATTGTAAGAGAGAAATGTGTGTGATCAAGGAGTGAGCTCCACCTTTTATTATTTTAAATATTTGTGAAAATCCAAAATATAAATAAATTTTATGAGAAAATATTAGGTAGAATAGAAGGAAATTCATTTATGAAATCACTAACTAGAAGTAAGGATGCCCTAGCTAGTGATAATAAGAAAGTAGAATCAATGGTAACCCCTCTAAAAGAAACATTTGTGACAAAATATGTGATTACCATGGATGAGATAATCAAACATAATTTAATGGTTCTTAAAAACAAGGAGTTAATATGTGAGTTTCATATATACTAGTCAATTTTTTTCTCAATATTCAAATTTGGATCAAATGAAAGTGGATAATGAATTCAAATTACTCCATCACATTTCTTCCAAAAATATTTTCATCATTATCTTCTCTAGTTTGGAAATTAGGTTGAAAATAATGAAAAGTGGTAAATTATTTAATGGGAGAGATCTAGCCTTTATTTAAGACCATGGAGTGAGATATTTTTGGTGGATATAGAAACTATTAAAGGATCCTAGTTTGGGTTTGGATTTTTGGGCTTCCATGTTAGCTAATGAATAACAAATCTTTGAAGAATATTAGTAATACTAGACAAGAGTTCATCCAAAAGGGATTAATTACTAAGGAAGAAAATCATATTGTATATACCCATATATATGTTACCATGGATATTTTTAAAATATTTCCATAATCCATAAAGATAATGGGATAAACAAGTGGATTATGGGAATATTACATTCTAATACAATAAATGTTATAGAATTAAACACATAGTATGAGATTATAAAATAAAATTGATGGAGAAAAAGAGAAAATTTAGGTCATAAGATAAATTTCAAGATGAAAGAAGATGATACTATAGTAGAAGATTTCCACTATAATAAAAGTGATAAGGAAATCCCCTCTATATCTTCAGATGGAAAAGGCCATCATGATTCACTTGAATCAACCTTATGAAGAAACAACAAAGGATACAAGGGTTGATAAAGTATAACATGCAAGTTCAAATTTATAAGGAGTTAAAGATGTGAAGGAAAAAAAGGCACAAGGGATCATTAGTCTAGGTAAATTGTTTTCATTTCCTTGAGTATTGTAAAATCCTCTCCTTTCAATGGAGTTTATCCCTTGAAATTTAGGATTTCAATAATAATATAACTAAAAACAACATGGAGGATATCCATGGAAAATTAAAAAATTTAAGGAAGCATAAGAAAGTAAATACTATGGATGATGGTTCTTATACTTTAGGGTTTTTAGGAAAACATAGAGAAAAAAGTGTTTTTTATACTATTCCTTTAATTTTAGGTTCTTTAGGGTAGAATAAACCTATAGATAATAAATATCATTATGAATATTCTATAAAAATCAAAGTGATTGATAAATATGAAAGTGTTGATTGGAATGGAAAAGGGAGAGGAAGACTATCAAAGCAAGAATAAAGATGAAAAAATGTCAAAGAGATATCAATATGGGAAAGAAAAAATAAATATCACATTTTTTGATAAGAAGTGTGGCAAATACTACAAATAAGAGTATAAATTAATGATGAAAATGGTATCTCAAAATATTATTAGAGGTATGAGTAAGACTCCAAAAGAGGAGTTATTAAGTAATTTATATGTTGTTATAGTTTTGAGTTTATTTTAATACAATAAATAAACATAATTAATGAGGAATGTAAGGATGAATTCAAAAATATTTGAAATAAATGGGATTGTCTAACAATTTATGTTATAGTATATTTAGGAGGTATTTCAATAGTATGATACAAACAAAAATAGGATGGATAATTGCTAAAAGCAAAAGTAATTGGGGTATTGGTATTTTCTACATAAAAAAGAAAAATATAAAATTTGGGGTTTTAAATGTATATTCTCGAACTATAGTTAATATTTCTGATAGATATTGGAGGGACCTCAACTTATGTTAAATTCAATGAATATTTATAATTGTGACCTATGGATCCTTTTTTTGGGGTGTGTGTTGGGGGGGAGGTCTTTTCAACATAATTTTAAATAAATGAAGGATTTGCTTCATTTTTCAATTAAAACAACCTTTAGGATGCAATTATTTAAATATTTTAATACACATGTGATACTATTCATATAAAAAACCCATATGAAAAAAGTATTGCATGGACTTTTATTATGTAATACATGGTTGTAAACAAATTATACTTTTTTCAAATGTTTTATTACGAGTAGGATCAAATCACAAACCTATTATATTGAGATCTTATTTACTCAATAATGGTCATACAAATACATTTTAATTTTAGGGTATATGGCTCAAGGATATTGATTTATTCTAGATGGTTATGTGATAGTGATATGAAGCAAAATTTGAAGGATCACATATGTACAAGTTTGCTAAAAAGATAAAATATCTAAAGGTAAAAATGAATATTTGAAATGTCAAATATTTTTAACATATATAAAATAAAAGATAAAATTAAATCCAAGCTTAACAATATACAAGAGATAGTATAAATTAATGGAAAGGACCATGATACATATGTAGAAAAAATAATTACTTCTTGATTCCCATAATGTATTGAAAAATGAAGTTACATTACTCCAAAAAAAAAATATGGCTTAAGGAAGGGAACATAAATATCAAATTTTTTTAATTCTATAGGCAAAACAAATGTCTTTTTCTCAAATAAAAATATTGCTTCTCCAAATAGAATAATTATTGAGAAATTTAGAAGGAAGCAACTGACTATTTCAGAGATATTCTATTAGATGTTGGACAAGAAAATGAGTGTCAAAATATGTTGTAAAATATTCTATTAGTCATCACATAAGAGCAAGAACAAAGTGAAATCTTGATGAAGAAGTTGCATGAGACAATTTTATTTTTCCATCCTAATAAGGCAAATGAACTAATAGATTTCTTGTATTTTCTTTAAAACTTTTAAGATTTTTGAAGAGTGATATGTTAGATGTGGTTTAAAAAGGATTGAAAAATAATGCTATAATGACTGAGATGAGTGCCATATTTATTGCGTTGGTCTCCAATAAAGGTGAAACAATGACTTAATAATTTCATCTACTAAGCCTTTGTAATATGATTTTTAACATAATTTCAAATATTATGGTAAATAGGATAAAAAGAATTCTACATTGTGTTGTCTAAGAGGAACAACATGGATTCATTCATGGAAAATAAATTATTGATAGTATAATGATTATATAATAGGTTATACATTTTCTTCATTCCATGAAAAATTTATGTATGCTTGTAAAATTAAATACGAACAAAGCATACAATAGGGTATAATAGAGTTTTCTAGATGATATTATAAGAAATCATTTTGATTAATTTTAGTTTAAATGGATTACATGTTTTTATAGCAATATAAAAGAGTCTATTTTGATTCATGGATCCTCTACTAGATATTTGAGTCATCTTGATTTCTATGGGGTGACCCACTATAGACTCCCAATTTTGAGTGCATCATCAAGATTCAAAATTACGAACATATTCATCAATCAACCATCAAGCATCCTATAAAATGACATTAGCTCAATTTTTTAGATTCCTCAATATTAAAAAGGAGGAGACCTAGGTTCAAATATTTTCAAGTGATACACAAATAATATCCAAGCTTTGTTGTAATACTACTATGTGGTGATGATGTAATACGGGTGCGGGCTATTTCAATCCCATATAACCATTTGAAAAAAAAAACAATCAAGCATTCAAATTGAATAAACTATATTCAAGCTTAAATTAAGAGCATTTATTACTCTAAAATAAAAAGTGCTAGGACATTAGCAAAATAGCTAGCGATGCTTTCACTCCTTGGTAGATATTTTGCGCAACTTTAATTTTTCAACTTTTCCTAGCCAATATTATAGGCAACGATCATCTTGGTAAAAACATTGGGGAATTAATGCTACCAATGCTATTGCATCTAGTGTTACTAACTATAAAATACCAAAATTAGAAGATTTAATCGTTAGTACCTTATAATTTTCCCACCAAAAATAAACTTGGTCACAACAATCTAATCTGAAACCCAACAGAAATCCAAATCCTAGAATTTGTAATTTTCAATCCTCCATCAATTGATTTCAACCTTATTCTATTTCAAAATATTTCCCTTACCAATACTATAAACATTAATACATCCACCCCCACAAATATCCATAGGTTCTTGTAAAACTAGCACTTAAGGATCCTAATTCATATTTATTTTTAACGTAAAAAAACTCTATTAAAATTCATAGCAACCAATCTTCAAGAATGGCAATATTATGTCAAAATCATATCATAATCTTGTGAACGCTCTCAAGCTCTAAATAATCTTAAACTCTCAAGCATATTATACTCTCAAGAATCTTAGGCACTCAACCAACAAGTAAGCTTGAACCATTTCCATCAACATAAAGGGGAATTCATCCTTGGCATCTTGGAGCTACAAGTTTGATTGGATTGTGCTCTCTTCCATTGTTAAATCTTGTTATTATCTTCATTTTAAAAATATATAATTTTAGATTTCATGGCATACTAATATTTCTTTTGATCATCATATTTGTGTATAGTTGTCATCTTGTATTTTATGTCAGTGGTTTACATTTTGTCATACTAGATCTATCAAGGCCCTTGCACTTCATGGTTGGGAACCCCCAACAAATAATTTAAAAAAAATCATAAATATTGCATCTAGACATCGTTTTATTGTTCACATAGGAAAAAGAACTATCACAAGTGGCACTTTTTTCACTAACCACATAGTCCATATTTTTATCATTTATAGATTTTCAACCTCATATCTAAATAGGGTTCTAATATTGGTCAAGGGAGTCATATGATATCCTCTAGCTTAGGTAGACCCCTTTGCTATTGAACCATCATATTTCTATCTATTTGTTAAGTGAATAAAAGAACCATTAGGAATTAGTAGTGCGGGTGGTGCTTCCATAGGATTGTGAATGGTTTCATATGATTGCAATGCTTCTTCCTCAATGAAAAAATACTCAGAATTTCTAATCCTAATATATGTTTTTTTAAGCATTTAGATCCTAGGATTGTTTTTTGTCTACTCTATATCTATTTTTAGTTCTATATTTCTATTTATTCATTAAATATAAAGGGAAAAAAAAAAATAGTTAGCATTAATAATTAGGGGACCATATTTAATCTTATTATTATTAAAAGAAAAATTGTATATAGCTGTTGTTTTCTACATAATACTTCTTGAACCCTAGCTTTTGAAAATAAAACTAATATTTCATTTATACATAAAATAAAAAATCAACTTCAAAAATCATAAATGAAAATCATTTCTTGGAATGTGATAGACCTAAATGGCCAATCCAAACAAAGACTCTTAGCTTCAATGAGAAAGGATTTATCCTCATAGATTCTTCTCCTTCAAGAAATGAAGTTGGAAGAAAATAACTTATTCAATGTCAAGAACTCTATTTGAAAAGAGGTAAATTTTTCTACAAGCCGTGCCCAAGGAACTTCAGGATAACTCTTATGTCTATGGGACCCAATGAGAATAGAAGGATTTTTGCTCTTCTCTTCAAACAAAATTATTAATATCTTAATTTCCTACGAGTATAATAGAATATGGGTTTTGTCCAACATTTTATGCACCAAATTTAGTGATTGAGAGAAGTGCTTTATGGTCAATCCTAGGTTAGATGAGATAAATATTTTTGACTGAATGCTAGATTTTAGCTGGAGACTTCAACTCTCCTATTTATCTCTCTAATAAAAAAGGAGAAAATCCAATGTTATCTAATGGAATGGAGGAATTATTCAATCTTGTTAACCATTATGAATTTACGGATTTGGACCTATGTGGTAGTAAATTCACTTGGAGAAATAACATATTAGGAAACTAATTAATCTAAATTATATTGGATAGATTTTTTATTTTTAAGGGTGGTCTGGAGTTGCTAGGAAATACCAGTTTGAATTCTCTCCCCAAGATTACATCTAACCATAGTCCTTTAATGATGGAGGTCTTCCTAGATTGCTGAAATATCAAAAGACCTTTCATATTTGAATCTATGTGGATTCAACATAATGATATGGAGCCTAATATTGTAGAGTGGTGGTATAAAAATAATTGGGCCTCTAATTTTTGAAATAGCAAAAAATTTAGATATGTTAAAGCTAATATAAAAGAATGAAATACGGTGGTTTTGGAAACATTTTTACTAAAAAAGAGGAATTGAAGAAATAATTAAAATAAATAGAACTCTCCCTATAGTCTTAATCTATGCAAGAGGATGTTAGAGAGAAGGAGAAAATGTTGCTGGTTAATTTTCATAACATCCTAGCCAAAGAAGCAAAAAATGTAGGTCTCTTATCTGGAATCCAGATTACTTCTCAATGTGATCCTATCACACATCAACAATTTGTTGATGATACTCTGCTGTCCACTTCTACCTCTGTCAATGAAGCAAATATCATCAAGCGGATCCTCTTCCTTTATGAGCTTGTTGCAGGCCAAAGGATAAATTTTCAAAAGAGTAAACTTTACTTTCTCAATACTCCTCCAAGAAGATAGAACATTATTTTTGGCATCCTCAATTGTTCCATAGCTCTATTACCTTCATCTTATCTGGGTTTATCTCTTTTCAATGGAAATGTTAAATATAGCTTATGGGAAAATGTCATTGAGAGGCTACAAAAAAAACTTACTACTTGGAGAAGTAATATTTTATCTCAAATAGGTAAAATAACTCTCACAATGGCTTACCTTCAAAGTATTCCTATTTATTTTCTTTCTCTATTTAAAGCTCTTGTGAGTGTTTACCAAAAATAGAAAAAATTCAAAAATAATTCCTATGGAAAGGATCTGAAAACAAACACAGATTTCATCTGGTTGCCTGGGATAAAGTGTGCAAGCCAAAAGATCAAGGAGGCTTAGGGCTCAGAAGAATTTCTCCTCTCAATATTTCTCTTCTTGCCAAACAAGCCTGGTGCTTGGTTTCCAACGAAAATTTCTATTGGGTCAAGATCATAAAAAGGAAATACCTTCAGGACTCTCACTTACTTCATGGGGAGGTACCTTCTTTCGGGTCTGCATTCTGGAAATCTATTTGTGAGGCTCATTCCCTATTGAACAAATGTCTAAGGTGGCAACTTGGTAATGGTAATTCTATTTAATTCTGGGATTACAAATGGCTTGGAGACCAACCTCTTAATCAGAATCCCATGTTTCAAAGGTTGAGAAACATCACTAATCAGTTAGTTGAAAATTTAGTGGAAAATTTCATTTCCTTTAGTAATGGTCATAAGATATGGAGAAGGATTGTTGTCCTTGATCATGAAAATGAAATATATTGTTTATATGATCAGCTTTCCTCTGTAGAATTCCTCTAGGTGACCCCATTGACTGCCCAATCTAGGAACCTATTGATTCTGGAGATTTTACAGTTAAGTCATCTTATTTGCTTTCTCTCAACATTCTTGAAACTCATATCCCATTAAAGCTTGTTTGGACTAAATATATGATCCCCAATATTACCTCCTTTTCTTGGTTATGCATTCAAGATCACATCCTAACTACTAAAAACCTTATAAAAAGGGGTATTCTTCTTCCTAAAAGATGTCATATTTGCCTCTCTGATTGGAAATCTACTTCTCACCTTTTATTATTGTGTTCCTTCTCAAGAACGATGATTAATAAACTTTTCCTTAAATCTCATATTTCTTGGGTCTGTCCTCCTTCCATTGTTGATTTATTCCAACAATGGCCAAATCCTTTCAAAAATCCTATGCTGAGAGGATTTTGGAAATTTTTTTTGCAACATTTCCTTTGGAAAATATGGTTAGAATGCAATAGAAGAATTTTTGATATGAAATCCTTGGATTCCAACATTGTTGTTAGCAAAATTATCCTTTATGCTAAGGAGAATGTCCTTGCTGTTCCTTTTGATCCATTTCCTTGTTCACCTTTTGAGAAAGCCATCCTTAATTCTTGTAATATCTTAATTAATATCCCAAGACCTACTAATCACTCTTCGCCTAGGGCCAATATCAAATGGCAGCCTCCTATGGTAGGTTGGGTTAAGTTTAATTCTGATGATACTGTAAAAGGTAATCCTAGCATTGCAGGAGCTAGAGGAATCCTCCGTGATCATTTGGCAACTCCATTTTTACTTTTTTTGAACCCTTAGGCATCCTTTCCAATCATTTTGTAGAAGCCAAAGCTATTTGGAGAGGTCTTCAATTCATAAAATATATTCCCAAAAAGGTTATTATTGAAGGAGATTCCCTTAACATCATCAATTACTTAAGAACCTCCAAAATCAGTAGCTAGAGGATTAAAAATCTTGTCGAAGAAAGCAAGAAAATTCTTCGCCAACAAATCAATGTTGTAGTCCAACACATTTTTAAGGAGGGCAATTATGTGGCTAACAAACTAGCCAACATTGGTGTTAATGCACAAGGATTGTTGACTTGGATGGATGTCCTTCCCACTAAAGTTATTGAGCTAGTCAAACATGATCAAAACATTGTTAGTTATGATAAACCTAGTAATACTTAATTATTCCATTGCCCAAGACCTCCTTTTTTTCATGATTCATTGGGTTTATGTCCAAAGTTTCAAAAAAATCCAAAATGGAGATTTTATTCATCATTTGCATTATTGTTTTTTGAAACAGGGTTATGTGTTTATATTTCCCAGTCCTTCACTGCCTCTCATATGTGCCCCTTATTTTTTGATAACCGTTTCCCTAAAGAATCTTGATGCTAAGTTCACCTCAATTTTAAATCATTTCTATCTTGTGTGGAACAATTTTTGTCCATTTTCCTTTTCGAGAACTATATTCCAACACTCTATCTTTCGCCTTCTTCTGAGACCTCCTATGATGAGCATCCCAATTCTCTTTGGTTATCATGCTTTCTTCTTCTATTGGCTACATTGTGTGAGTTTTTCCAGGAGTTCCCCTTTTCATTGTATGGTGATAATCCCTATTGCTTCCAATCGTGTTTATCACCCCAATTTGTGTTGTGCCTATTACCCTAACCAATCCACTTCCTTCAGGTAGTATTTTCCATTTTTTTCAAGCATTACTTTCTATTTATCCCTTCTACAGAATTTCCAGTGGATGCTTATTTCCATCTCTGTTCTTTTGGGCCTGTGTTTGTTTAACCCTAATTTTTTTCCTTCCTCAATTCCTCTCGCAACCATGAAGGAAGGGAAAACTATTTTCATTGAGCCTGAGACTCTTGAGTTGGATTCTATTTCCACTGACATGTTCAAGGATAAAAAAGGAATATTTGATTTTTCCAAGATATTATGTAGTGTGGACGATGAAGTTACCAAAGCCTTCGTAACTACTTAGGACAATGGCATCATTTCCATCCATGATGTGCAGTTCTAGATTTCCTTTGAGCTATTGGAAGACCTAATAGGGTAAGATTTGGACTGAAAAGTGATCAGAAGAAATAAGCACAATTGGGAGGCAGAGCTATCACTCTTCGAAAAGAATTCACCCATCCACAAGAAGGTTAAAAAATGTTTGTTTCATCACCATTTGTCAATACCTTGGAAGAAAATTTTAAAACCTATAATACAATATTTTACTTGTGACAACCCTGAGTCTCAACTCTGTTGTTACCATTTAGCCTTTGTAAATCATTTATGGGACTCAAAAATTATGAACATCCCTGCTACCTTATTCTGGTCAATGGACTATACTATCACTTCCAATCACTGTAAAAAAGAAGAGGGAAAACCCTATCATCAAGGTCTTTTCAAAGTCCTATACAAATTCCTCCTCCTAAAATTCCTCACAGGTAACCTCCTTGCCCCTGATTCTGAGGAATAAAATTCTTCATCAACCCCGAGTCCGAAAGCTACCAGATCCAAAAGAAAAGACAAAGGTGACAAATCCTTCTTTGAGTTCACTTCTAGGAAATAGGTCAAAGTTGAAACGACCCTTGTCCGTAGCTCCCAGAGGCTGAAATACAAAGAAATTGTCAAAACTCCTTCGTCTACCTTTGTTAAAACTCAAAATAAAACATCCAACTCCCCTAACCTAGTTGAAAGGTACCTTCACAAGTTAGTTGTCCATGCAACTTTTTCCACCATTGTTCATCTTGAAACTGCTCACTTGGCCATTGGGAATGCGATCTCAACTCTCAAATAACAACACCATGCACTAAGTATCTTGTTTTTCTGTGATAACTTTGAAAATGTTCTAGTAATGTCTGATGTTGAGGTATCCTTTGATACCAAGATTGACATAAAAGATGTTGTCAATGATGAAGAGGTAGTGGAAATCATGAAGGAGGCATGTACCAATGTTCATAAGGACAACACTAAAGAGGTTCCATAAACGGATACGAAAGACACCAGCTTGGAAGGTGTTGTTTCGTCTCTCATGCAGATGGACATCCCCCTCGATGGTTGATGGCTTTTCCTCTGCTTTCAAGATCCTATGTGGTAGAGGTTCGCTTCTTTTTGGGCTATGTCATATTTTTGCCTATTTATCTCTATTCCTTTTTGTCAGAGATTGCAACCTTGTTTCGAAAGGTTTTCGCCTGCTTCTTTTTGTTCCTTTTAGTCTGAGGATGTAACCTTTTGTTCTTACAAGCAGTTTTGTGGTTCCTTATTACTCTCTATTCCTTTTTGTTCCTTTGATGTACAAGGCATTGGGGCACCTTTCAAATGCCCTATTTTTAATATAATTAATTTACCAAAAAAAAAACACCCTATCCAAAGAAGAGACCTTTTGGGGATAAATATCAAGAGCTCTTTGATTGAAATATGGAAACCAAAATAAATAAATAAATATTTCATTACCCTGAAGCATAGGAGTTTAAATAAAATTAGAGAGATTCTTAAGGCAAATAGCTCCATATTTGTGGATCCCCTATAAATTAGAGATGAAGCTATCAATTTTTTTTTAAATCTCTTGGGTTTCAAAACTCAAGGAGAGGAGCATACAAAAAGGATATTGTTGGTTAATATCCCCTTTTAATTTTTTATGATATGAACTCTAGGTTGATTAGTCCATTTGAGAAGGAGGATATCAATAATGCCATATTCTCTATGTCATGAGAGAAATCACTGGATCCTTATGGATTTCCTACCCTATTTTAAGAACAAAATTGATATATAATAGGGAATGGTGTTGTGAAAGCAAATTTTGAAGTTCAAAGACATTTATTCATACCGAAAGATGTAAATTCCACTTTTTCAGTCCTTATTCCCAAGAGTGCAGGAGCCAAGGATCTCAAATATTTCAAACCTATCAATATTTATAATACCATTTACAATATTCTTTATAAATTAATGATCAATAGAATCAAAAATATTATTCCTAGTATTATTGATACCAACTAAGGAGGTTTTTTGCCAAGGAGACAAATTTTGGATGGAATTATAAAATTCCCTAAACTAATAAAGTCGGTCGAAAAGAGTGGAAAAACATGAATATTTTTTTAAATTGATATGATCAAAGCTTGTGATAGACTCTCTTGAGATTTTATTAGAAGTGTTATGATTAAATTTGTATTCCATCATAGCTGGATCTCCCTAAGGAATGTTTTTCTACTCCCATGTTCTCCATTATTGCGAATGAAGAGGTCTCAAGGTATTTTAGAAGTGTAAGAGATTTGTGTTAGGGAGACCCTCTCTCTCCTTGATTGTTCATCATTTTAGTTGAAGCCCTAGAAATATCTTTGAAAGTTGTTATCCTAAAGATCACTAAAGGAATAAAGACTACTTCTCCCTTAGATCCAATTATCCATAAATAGTTTTCTAATGATACTCTTTTGTCCACCTATTCTTCTATTCCATAGGAAATATTAGTCAAAGAGATTTTTCTTTCCTATGAGATTTTTATAGGCCAATATACAATTTTTTTGAAGAGCAAAATCTTCGTTCTTAATATCCCTCCTATTAGGCAAAGATCTATTGCCTAGATCCTTGGTTGTGCCATAGAAAATTTTTCTTCAACCTATTTAGGATTACCCCTATTCAAGGGAAGAATCAAAGAAGATATCTATAATCCTATTCTAGAAAGAATTTAGAAGAAATTGGTTGGTTGGAAGGGAGCTTTGCTCAACTAGGATAGTAAAGCTCAGTTGGTTAAATATACTAATCAAAGCATACTAGTTTTCTTCTTATCTCTTTTCAAAATTCTATCAAAAATTGCTTAAAAAATAGAACTTCAAAAATCTTGATAGGGATTAGCATTGTACAATATTTAATGCTCACACAGATTGGGTGCATTAAATGTCACTTTTGTAAAGGTAAACATGCCTATAAAAATATTTTTGGTGTGAATCCAATGTGAAGTATTCATCATCCTCATTCTTGTATCTTGCTCTCGAGTTTTCATTTTATATCAGTGGTATTAGAGTCGATTGATGGATAGGTGAGTATCCTCTTCCTCTAGGCCAGCCTGGTTCAAAAGAGGAATGAGAAAACCACCAGCGGATCTTGGCATTGGGTGAACATTCTTTCTTTTTCCATAGACATATTCAAGCACTTCCGTTCATGAAAACTCTCAGCTAGGGTCCCTCTAACTATGACCCTCAACTAGTTGGGTCCCTCTGACTCTGACCTTATGTTTTTATGTTTATATCCTTTCTATTAGTGTAATATTTCCAATTTAACTCGATTCAATCTGCATTCCTTATATTTTTAATGTTTGACACCATGATGTTAAACCACGAGGTCTCTCATCAACTTAGGGATCTCTTTGTAGAAATACAATAGATCCAAGCTAAAATTCTTCTTTCCAGGACTGTTGCTGATAAAATTAATTTTGTCAACAAAGCACACCAGATAAGAGATCTCATTGTTGAAATTTAGTAGATCCAAGTTGCTAAACTCATCAAAATGATCGATGATGTTGATGATCCAGAAGATATTGTTCAAATAATTGCTGAAAGCAAACTTGTTTGACTTTTAAAAGATTTTGTTCATGATGTGGAATTATTTTTGTCTACTATTGATCTCTTGGAAGAAGAACATGTTGAAAATGAAGATCTCATTGAAGAATATTAGGATTCCACCCTTGATACAAAAATTGAAGAAGTTACAGCCACGTCTGGATTCAAACTAGGGTCTCTAGGTGAGATTCCCTGCATCTTTCCATTAGATGATGTGGCTTTGGTTGCTCCTGATGCAGATCTAATTCTTGTTGAAGCTCCTGATGTAGATTTGAGATCCTTGGAAGCTCCCGATGCAGATCTAGCCCTTCCAAGAGTTACAGTTGAATAACTAGCTACCATCTCTACTATCGTTATTATGCTTGTTGCACTACATGATTTGCTCGTTCCTTCTGATGATGTTGTTCCAAATATTGATTTTTTGTCACCGTTTTCCGATCTAGTTCCATATGATCTTAGCAGCCCTGGACATCTGCTATTTTTCAATTCTACATTTTTCAATGATGATATCCTAATTTCATGAGATGAGCTACGAGAAGATTTTTTTCCAGCTTCCACCTTGAAACCATTATGACAACAATTTGATCCTGGTGGGTGTTGCACATACTTCTAGACACATTTCCATTTATTAAATTAAATTAAATTTTTTAATTTAAATTAATATTTTCCCACCTCACGTGTCATCCAAGCCCACTTGATCGTTGTCTCGGTCACCACTAATTTAATGTTATTGATTCAATTCATTGCACATCCACCACCATTTTTCAAATACATTCAATAAACCCTCATTTAAATTAAATTAATTTTTTATTTAATTTAATTTAATCATTTCATTCATTGCCTTTCATTAATGCATGTGGTCCAACATTCAAAACCAAAAATCAAATGCATCAACAATTTCCAACTTGGGTCATTTTGGCACATGGTTCGAGGAATATTTTACTACATCAGTTGTTGTTGTCTTCTACCAAATTCAAGGACCCATTTCAGCTGCCCGCCAACATAACAGTGTTTACAATCATAGGAGAGTATTTTTTGAGCATATTCTAGATCCAATGTCAAACTTTTGTTTTTTGAAGATTTGTACAAATTTGTTAGTTTGGTCTTCATGGTTTGTAACAAGAGTGCATTTTTGGTAGTACTCGACACTCTTCGGCTCCACATATTTCTCTTCCTATACGCATTAGGGACCAATGTTTCATCAGTGGGAAGGAATGATAGGTATTAGCATTGTACAACATTTAATGCTCACATGGATTGGGTGCATTAAATGCCACTTTTGTAAAGGTAAACATGCCTATAAAAATATTTTTGGTGTGAATTCAATGTTAAGTTTTCATCATGCTCATTCTTGCATCTTGCTCTCGAGTGTTCATTCCATATCAAATTCTTCCTCTCATGAAGATCTAAAGAAAAAAGAGATTTCATATTGTCTCCTGGGATAAAGTTTATTCTAAAAAGGAATTAGGTGATTTAGGTTTGAGGAAGCTAAAACATATGAAAAATGTTTTTTTGGACAAATAAGGCTGGAGACTTATTTAAAAATAAAATAACGGTTATACCCATATTCTTAGTGCCAAATAACTTAAAAAAGGATTAATATTCCTGGAAGAATAGAATCCTCCTTATGGTTCAGCCTTTTGGAACAACTAGTCAACTTGAAAAAGCTAATTTAGAAAGGTATCAAATGGAGATTGGGTAGTGGAGATAAAATTGATTTCTAGGAGGATTCTTGGTTGGATGACTCTCCTCTTATTGATAATCCTTATATAGCCAATCTAAAACTCATAATCTCTCAATTATTTGGTTCTAAAGTGGAATATTTTATAGAAGAAGTTGAGGGTAAGAAAATATGGAAGGTTATTTTCTGTAATGATCTTTTTTAAGGCAAGGAGGAAATATTGAGATCTTTATCCCTTAAATTGAGAACTCAGGTGATAAGAAATTTTACTTGTGAGGACTCTTTGGGTATGTTGATGATATTTTAAGTGGGAGTTAAAAGGTGTAGAATGTACCTTTATTGTTTGTAATATTTGATTCAATTTTGAAGGACTTGGTTCATGAGTTAATGTGTTATTTTGAGAAACCAAAAGAGGTATAGAGTATTGGTTTGAAATAAATTGTGCACACATTTTGAAGGTTTGCTAACTCATAAAGAGGTGATTGTACTAACCCATTATTAGTTGTAAAATATATTGTTTATGAGATAAATTTTTGAATACATATCTCCATAAGAGAAATCTAAGAGGTATGGGCATATCATTCCTTGTTTTCATGTATTTTTTGGAATGAATGTTTTGGAACATAAGATGGAGTGAAAATGATTGTTTGATAAGCATTGTTGGAAATAATTGAGTGAGGATTTTGTGCTTCATTGTTGAATTTTTTGGATACATTTGGGATAGAGGTTGATAACAAACTATGCTAGAGAGTGTTGAATACTTGTTCTAGGTTTGAAAATAAGTTTTTGCATCTTTGTGAAACCTTTTGAGCATATGTTATAAGCAGTTATAAGTATGTTTTTTAGTAGAATTGAGCAAGAATTATGAGTAGGTTAGAGGCAGAATTTTGAGCATATTTGAGGTAAATTTTTAGCAGGTTTGAGGTAGACTTTTAAGCAGATTTGAGGTAGATTTTTGAGCAGATTTGAGGCATACTTGTGAACATATTAGATGTAAATTTGTGAGCTGATTAGATCAAATTTGTGAGCACAGTAGAGGGGATAGATTTATCCTATGGAGAGAGATACACATATCAGAGTAGAGGGGATAGAGTTCTCTTGTGGAGAGATATCCACAAACTAGAGCAAAGGGGATAGAGTTCTCTTGTGGAGAGATATCCACAAACTAGAATTTAAGGGGATTGGTGTCTCCTTTGGAAAAAGATCCATAAATACTGTAATAGGGATTTGACTCAAAAATATTCATTGAGAAAAACTTATAAGGAATATTTTCTCCGTGGAGTAGCCCACATTGGGTGAACCACATTAAATCATGTCTCTCATGTGTGTGATGATGTGTGCATTATTTACTGCTTTGATATTATTGTTGTTATCATTTGTATTGAGAAGTAAATTTTTTTATCTTATACTATTCACCCCCCTCTCAAGATAATCTTATGTTCTTAAAACACCTGATAAAATGTCAAATGGGTATCTTTATGAATCTCTTAAAGCTTCATGGAATAGGGTAGAATTAAAGGTGGTGGAATATTTCACTCCATATGGCCAAGTAACAATTATGTGAAGCTTTCATTTTATGTTTTTAAACCACATGTGATGAAAAAATGATCAATCTATAGGATAGGTGCAACGAGGTAAATATTCTAGCCCTCTTCATAAATTCATATTAAAAATATTGTTTGAGCATGTGGTCAAGCATGGTGATAAGTTGGAAAATATCAGTCTTGGTCTATATGGGATATTGAAATATATTACATTATTTGGTACATGTCAATGTACCACCTTGGGTACATCTTTAGATTAGGAGATTATCTTAGATTAAGGTTTGAGTAGTTACTTCATGCAATGTAATAAATGCATGTGTTAGAATATCCAATGATGTAAATGTGCATGTAGTCCATATGTACATGAGTCATAGGTTAGGTAGATGAAAGGCCAAGGGACATATCTACCTATATATAGGTCTTTGATAGGTCTGAGAGAAACATATAGAATATGTAGAGGGGTAAAACTGCCCTACTGCATACAATTCCCAAAAAGGTTGGATCCGCAAAGGTAGAAAGCCTTATGGGATGAACCGTGAGGGTGTGTTTTACTATACACTTGGTTCTAGGAGGAGGGGTTCACCAGGAATGGTTTAAGGACTCACTGCAAGTCCTTAGGATATTCAAGTTGTTTGATGTATTCAGTTTTAAGACAAACACCTAAGTTTGGATTTTCTAATTCTAAACTAGGAAAGGTAAATGACAATGCAAAAAATAGAATGCAAGAATACAAGTGTTAACCTAATATGATTCTTCCTTTGGATGCTTGCTAACCTAGGGTTTTAAATAAACAATATTTAAAACAAGGGCTCAAGAAGAAATACACAAACATAATTAACCCTAAGTGCACACTATATACTATTATATTTTAAATGCCTAGAAATTAATAAAATGTATTTCTTTTAAATTAAATCTAGGGTTTAAAATAAAAATATTAAACACTCAAAAATAGCCTAAAGAATAATTGAAACACTTAGCTTATCTGGTGGTTGATCCTTACTTTTATCCTTTGATCCAATGCTATCAATAATTCTTGTTCCTACAAGATAACTTGACCAACACTTGAAAAATGTGATTAGCGTTAGGGGGCCTTCTTAGGCCATTGTACAATAATGCTTGGATGCACAGTAGTCAAGCCCCCTAGGTACCTTAGATGACATTTCAACACAAAATTAGAAATTGACCTTTGGAGAATTAATCATAAAACAAAAATAAAATAATAGAAAATAGAAAACAAAATACAGTAGTATGATCTAGAAACAAAATGGAATGTAATAGTGAAAGCAAAATTTAGAAATTACCCCCAGTGTGCCCTAGGGAAAAATCATGCCTCACTTGGAGTGGGTATGATAACACAACAAAAAATTCATTCCCTTCATAGATGGGGTGTGATTTAATTTCTACGGGATAATTTACCCTAATTAGGGTAGGTAAAGTCACGCCTCACCAATGCCAGGTGCAATATCATTGTAGATTGAAGAAAAATAAAAGCAAATGCAAAAGATGAAATAAATGCCAAAAATAAAGTAAGCAAACCCTAATGGACATCACATAAGTAGGAAAATAATATTGAAGTATCCAAGCGGGAACTCTATCTCTCCAAACTACACCACGGATCCACCAAGTCACACAGAAAATCAATCCAATCCATGCAATAGAAGATCAATCCAAAATTTGCACTTCGGGGTTAGCTTGTAGAAGACACAAAAAGTAGAGTGAAATAAAAGCAATAAGTGAGTGTTAGAAGATAAATATCGCATGAGCATTAATAAGTTTGTGATCGTGATATCTTTATTGCTTGATTCTCAAAAGAGTGAGATTTCTCTCCCTTTTATAGATGATCAAGATAGGCATAAATAAACCCACAGCCGATGCTAAAACACATTGGAGGATTTAAAACTAGATGTAAGCGGGCCAAAATAAAATAAAATAAAATTAAATTAAAAATTAAATAAAAATGGTGAAATTGCACCTTGTTGATACGAGACGCAACATCACACCATCTAGACACCCGTGTGGTTTTAATGCATTTTGGAGGGTCAAACTGAGTCAATACAGGTTATATCATATACCGTTGGAAATATCTTTTCAAGCTCGATACAATGGTATAACATTTAGGAGGAATGGATAATATTTTATGGGGAAAATGTTGGCTCAAAGATAACCCTACTTTTTGAAGAATAAAATAAGGGATCTAGGGAAATTTACTCATCTTAGTGGGTCAATTTTCTGTGTCTCTGAGAATAGTAGAGCATAGTGATGAGAAGAGAAGGTAGATACAATGTAGATCATGCAAGAATATTTTGAGTGTTTAAGACCTCCATTATATTACATTGTACTATTTTTGTGAGCTTTCATTAATGGCTATTTTCTGAGTTATTGCAAAAGTTTCTCATATAGTTTTCTTGCATATTATATTGCCATTATCATATAGTTAACATTGCTTGCTCATTTTAGATCTTGTGGTTGCATTTCCTTTAATATATATCATCAAAAGCTAACAGTGGTATCAGAGCACAAGGTAGATTGATAGGAAATAGAGAGAGCCACAAGAGAGATTGAGAGGAGATAGGAAATCTCATTTTCAAAATTTTTAAAATTGCATTTGGCTAGAGTCTTTCCACAGAGTTGCAAAAAAACTTGTGAAGACTAGGACTCAACATTGATTCCACTAGATTGACAAATCAACTAGTGAAGATTTATTATCTTTAGATTTAAAGTAAATTACTATTATCATTTTCTAATACTTTGTTGCAGAAAAGAGGAGATTCAAAGAAAGTTGAGAAGCTTCCTACAAGAGCTAGGAAGAATATCTTCTTTAGAATCAATCCAACACTTGAAGCAACAAGTTGAAGATTGAAGATTTTGGAGGCCTAAGGAAAAGGTCCCATTGCAAGAGTTGTAGATTTCAAGAGAGAATATTAAGGAGACTCAAGAAATAGATCTCCATTGAATATTGAAGAGATCCATAGGAGATACCATTGAAGAACTTCTAGATTTGGAAGATTGAAGATAGAGAAGGACTAGAAAAGGTCCTATTCCAGATTTTAGAAGCAATAGATATTAGAGATCCAAGAAAGAGATCTATAGTTGAAAATTTGAGAGATCAAGGAAGGTCTCATTGAAGTTTGAGAAGACTAGAGAAGTTGTAGGATTTTAAGACCCAAGAGAAGAGGTCTCAAGAAAGCTTGAAAGGAGAAATAAGGAGAAGGCTAGGAAAGCCTCATTGAAGGAGACTTGAAGAAGTCCATTGGAGAAGATTTATAGAAAGGAAGAGTACTTGATAGAGAAGAATTTGGGATAATTATTGCCATATGAAAACAAGCCCAAAAGAAAGAAATATTTGGCAAGAAGTTTACCAAATTCTAGAAAGGATTTCCAAAGACCTCAAGACATTCAAATTCTTGAGAAGAAGGCCAGAAAATAGGCCAAGATTGAAGTCAGAATTTGACAAAGGAGACTAGAGGAGAAAGGAGCTAGAAGAGGCCACCAAATTAGAGAAATTTGAGGATACAAAGGATTTGAAGGCTGATCTATGAAAAGATTTTTTTTTTTTAACATCATATAGAAGGAGAAATTAGTTGCATTAGAATCTAAAAATTTTAGAGTTCAAGGATAGTTAGAAGGCAGCATTTGGGCAGCATTAATAGTTGCTAATTTTCAGAATTCAAGAAGGCTACTTGGAGGAGATTTGAAGCCACAAAACCATAGTTTTGGGAAGCAAGTTAAAGGAGTTACAAAGTTGCAAATTGGGAGAGTTAAGGAGCTGATTTGAACAACAAGAAGAGCTACAAAATAGACTAGTTTAAAGTAGAAAAGTAATACAAATTGAAGCTATAAATTTATCAAACTCGGAGCAGCAATTAGGTGATCCAAATCACCAAGAAATCTATCACCATACAAAGATAAAAAAGGTATGCAACATTGGTGCAAAAGGTTCATTAATTGAACATTTATATTTATCTTATTATTAAGTTTTATTAAGCATCAAATTCAAGGTTTAAAGTTGCAAAAGGAAGGTTTCTAGTTTAAGTCTTCAAGGAAGTGCAGAAGATAGTTTTTTACAAGGAGTAAAACCTACACATAAGAAAGAGGAGTTAGATATTTTTCAAAGGAAAAGAATAATATCAACTTCCTACTATCTATTGAAAGCAAAGAAGACATTATTCTCAAGCATAGATTTGATATACAATAGTGCAAAGCATAGCCATCCAAAAGGTATAGTATTTGCATGATTAAAAATCTTGGAATCATCATTGGAAAGTTAACCAAGAAAGGAGACTTAGGAGAGAGTTTCCAAGGAGGAGAAGGCAACATTGAATCCACCATTAAACATAGGTAAAGCTACAACAAGTCTTGGTGAAGAGAAGCTACCAAAGGAGCACTACAACCACCAAGGAATAGAGAAGGTGTCACCTTACTAAAGACAAGGAAGAAAGCTACATAAAGAGACTAAGAAAGTCTTAAAATCTAGGTGCAACTAAGGTATTCTATCTTAGTTTATAGTAGATTTAGTTGTAGTCATCAAGTGACAGTATTATCTAGTCTAAGGAAGAAGCTACGAAGCAAAGGGAAAAGGGCCAACTAAGGGCTCAAAATCATCTTATTCAAGGTGTCTAAAGACACCAAATATGATGCCATAGTCCCATGAAGGCAATGCTCATAGTGCAAAAGGAACCTGCAACAAGAAAGGAGACTAAGTAAGGATAACATAGCACCAATAGCAAGGACAACATAACGCAACTAAGGTGCAAGTTGCAAGGAGAATAACATAACAAAGATACAAGTAGCAAGGAGTGTTACCCAAGTGGAAGAGGAGAGAATCTTGGATGAACAACCACCTAGAAGAGAGCATTGAAACACCATAGGAGGAGCCACCTTCATTGGAGAGGAGCCACCATACATTGGAGAAAGCACACTATTGTTGCAAGAGAAGCCAAACAACTTGCAAGGAGTTGGCAAGAGTGTTAAGGAGATAAGGGATATTGAGTGCTTGGTTACATGCAAGGGAAGAAGCCTCCACTTGCCACACCAAACAAAGGAATCTTGTGCCATTTGGCACAAAGGAGAAGAGTACCTATGAATTCTTAGTAACACCTCAAAAATATAATGCTTGTGCAAGGAGAAGAGTATCCAAGTCTGAAGTAATGCTCCATTCAAGCAAGAAAAGAATAAAATATCATTACTTCAATATCCATAAGGAGAGATAACACCTACACCACCTAAATCAACGTATTCTAAAGACTATAATATCCCTGCACCACCTAACAAGGAGATCTACATTCAAGGGAAACGTAAATGCCATGTGGCATGCATTCCAAAGGGAGATAGAGAAGTATTAATAGCCTTACCTGAGAAGAGTGCACATATCAAGCTTCCATAGGTCAAAGAGCATTGAAGGGAGAAGAGGATAGTCTAGAGTGCACCATAGAACATAGTGCAATTAATGCATAGTGTCATACCTTGAAGATTGAGGAGAATACAACATTCAAAAGCTTTGAAAGTGCAGTCAAGGAAGAAACCAATCAACACGTAGCGCATCACATCAAAGAGAGGTATATTTACATTGAATTAATATTTTCTTTCCATCAAGTGCAAGGAGATATAAGGTACATTATTTCTAAGGTTAAGTTTAGCTAATTATTACGTGGAGATATAAGGAAATTACAACCTTAGATTAATCATTGATGGTTTAGAAAGCAATTAAAGCAAGGGGATTATATCTTTAAGAGCTATTTCAAATTGCATTATTTGAGATTCAATTATCAAAATATTTACAAATAATTAAACTAGGAGATATAAGGTTTTCTACCTTGAAATTGAAGCATTATTTTTGCAAATATTATCATTTTCTAAATTTCTAAATTAGGGAGATATAAGGAGTTCAACACCAAATTAAAAATCTTGAAATTTAGAAACTATATCATTAATTCAAGGATATAGGAAGCAAAACATAGAATTTCTTGAAAGTTGGAAATTATTGTTGATACTAGTCTCTTATACAAATTGAAGGGACAAAAGGAATCCAACTATAGGGTCTTGGAAAATAGAGAACATTATCAAATTGAAAGTGCATTAAAATTATTTCTAGCTTTCACAAATAGGGAGAAATAAGGTGAAAAATAGAAGTTGAACATTAGGGATTCAACTCAAAAGAAATCTAAAGAAAGCTAAGCACTTTATCAAAACTATAGTACACTCAAAACACTAGGGAGATATAAGGGGTTCTACAAAACTTGAGATTAGAAAATATTTTATCAAGTTTGATCACATACTCAAAACTAGGGAGATATAAGGTAGTCTACAAGTATTATTATGGCTACAAACAAATTCATACTTTCAGAATCCCAACTACTTAAAGGACCTAATTACACTTCATGGAAAAACAAAGTGAGGTCAATATTGATAGTTGAAAAGCTTTGGGATATTGTTAAAGGAGAAAAAACTAAACCTACTACAGGAGATAGTGAGATTCAGAAGTTTGAAGAAAATGAAGCAAAAGCACTCATGATAATAACTTTTGCAATTATAGATGAAATACAACCATACATTAGTTCCGCAACAACTTCTACAGAAGCTTGGAAAACTTTAGCCAAGATATTCGAAGGAAGGAACAAAGCCACTATCCTAAATCTTCAAACTCAATTACATTCTCTAAAAGTTAATAGTGGCAAAAGTATAGAACTATTCCTAAGGAAAGTAGTAGATATAAAAGGAAAATTATTAACCTTAGGAGAAACTATTGAAGATAAGTTTCTTGTTCAAGTAATCCTAAGAGCACTTCCAGATAGCTACAAGCATCTAGTCACATATTTACAAATTCTAGGTAAAGATACATCATTTGATGAGTTAGTCAATATCCTACAAGAATATGAGGTGGAAAATTTAGTAAAATATGAAATGACTAACAATGCCTTAGTCTCAAAAGATAACCCACAAGTAAATGTTACCTCATTCTCAAAAGGAAGATCTAAATGGAATAGTAGATATTGTCAAGTATGCAGAAAGAAAGGACATAGTACAAATTATTGTAGATTCAATCCAAGAAATCAGTTTCAAGGAAATCAAACAAATGTTGGAAGCCAATCAAGTAGGCCATTCCAACCAAGACAATATCAAAACCAATATAATCCACATCAACAATAGTTTCAACATCCATATACCTCTCAGAATCAATACAATCTTCCTCAACTACAATATAGAGAAGGAAAACAAAAAGGACACCTAGTTCAAGAAATTCAAGAAATTTAGGAACTGGAAGAACCTATAGATGAACATGAAGTCAAAGATATTTTTTCTAAAATAGTATTTCATGAAGATACTAATTATTTACTTGATCAGGATACAAATAGGGAGCAAAATGAAGAAAGCAGAAAAGAAGAGTTCCAATTCCAGAACCAGGATGAAGACCATATTGAAGACTAAAGTCTTCAATACCCAAATAATGTAATACAGGGGGTGTTGGAATATATTACATTATTTGGTACATGCCAATGTACCACCTTGGGTACATCTTTAGATTAGGAGTTTGTCTTAGATTAAGGTTTGAGTAGTTACTTCATGCAATGTAATAAATGCACAAGTGTTAGAATGTGCAATGATGTAAATGTGCATGTAGTCCACATGTACATGAGTCATAGGTTAGGTAGATGAAGAGTCATGGGTAGATGAAAGGCCAAGGGACATATCTCCCTATATATAGGCCTTTTATAGAGTGAAGAAAAGGATAGAATGCAAGAGAGAAGCATATAGAATAGTAGAGCATAGTGATGAGAAGAGAAGGTAGATACAATGTAGATCATGCAAGAATTTTTGGAGTGTTTAAGACCTCCATTATATTACATTGTACTATTTTTGTGAGCTTTCATTAATGGCTATTTTTTGAGTTATTGCAGAAGTTTCTCATATAGTTTTCCTACATATTATATTGCCATTATCATATAGTTAACATTGCTTGCTCATTTTAGATCTTGTGGTTGCATTTCCTTTAATATATATCATCAAAAGCTAACATAGGAACCAAATAAAAGTGGATAACAAGGATATTTCCTCTAAAAATTCTAAGAGCAAGGAGCCTAAAACTTTATCCTTGACTTCTTCAAAATGGACGTCTAAAGAAGGTAATGACTCTCCTATGGAGAACAAGGGAGATACTCCTAAATATTCAGTGGTGAAGGTTGAGAACCAAAATATCCCCAAATAAAATGAGATCTTTGCAAGGTGTTCAAAATACCTAAGATTTAAATTGGTTAAAGAGGAGAGCACCAAGCATGTGATTTTTTATTCTAAAATTTTTGAATCTTTTGGCTAAGATAACTAAAATAATATAAACATCAAATTTGAAAGCTCCTATGGAAAATATAAATAGCCTTTGAGGACTCACGACCCTCTAAAAACTCCAAACAATTGTTGAAAAAAATGAATCTCCTTCTTAGTTCTCTTACCAGGTTTGTAAAAATGTCTACCATCTATGTGGATGAAATCACCTGGATGATGAAATTTTTCAAAATTATCAATCCAATTTTGAGGAGGGAGTGGAACAGGATGATGATAAAATTTGATTCTCTATTCCATTTGGATTTTCGTTGTCCTTTTTCTTTCTTTGGTTCCTATTATTTGTTGTGTTGCAAGCTAGGTCCCTTTCCATTTTTGGTTGTTTGTATTATTTGGGTTTAGTTATGACTCCCCTTATGGTGTTATTTGTAAATATATAAAATGTTTGGGGATCCTTTCAACACCCATTATTTTTCCATCTAATAAAAAAGTATTTTATTTTCTTAGGTTTTTCTTTTTACGTCACTTGATACATTCATATCTAGCATAGGACTAGATATAAGTTAAGCTTTGTCCTAGTTAAATCTTAGGAGAACATAATTATTAACTAACTAATCCATAAAACACTATATTTAATCTTACAAAATACCCCTATCCTTGAGGTGATGAGAAGTGTGGAAAGCATCATGATAGACCCCCTAAGGTATCCTTTGTGATTTCTCATTCCCCTACTCACATCTTGGTGAAACTCATGTGAACACCACAAAGGATTCTAATATTTTATTAACCATGCTAAACCTTAATAAATCTAAAACTTATCAAAATTTAATCCATATCATTAATCTTATTTGTTTAGATTAGATCACATTAAAACTATACAATAATAACATTGTTAGAAATAGCTTATATTACATTATTTGGGTCATTTAAATGTACCTTCCTTGGTACATACTTAGAATATTAGGTTACTTTAAGGGGAATGTATCTAGTTACTTCATGCAATGTAATAAATGCATAAGTGTCAATGTGCAATTTGTAATGTGCAAGGTGTCCACTTGTACAACTAGATAGAGTGTTGGCCAAGGAACTTATCTTCCTATATAAAGGTCCATAGATATAGAAGAGATATCATAGTAGTGTAGGATTATAGTAGGGTAGTGTAGCACCCTAAAATTGGCACAGTGAAATTGTAATAATTACATTCATCCTAGTAAATAATTTAAATTCAAATTTTAACCTCCCAAATCGCCCGTTAACCGTCGGGTAATCCGTTTCCCCCTTTTTCATGCCATTTTTAGAGGTTGTTTTGACCGTTTGACGATATCGTCGCCGATCAGACGATATCGCCCCAGATCTGACGATTTCGTCTGGGCTAGGACGTCCAGACGATCTTGTCTCAAAACTAATTTTGCACAATTAGCTTCTGTTCCAATGGGCCTCTAATCCGGGCAGAAGCGTGTCTGTGTCGTTAGAGACCCTCCCCCATTGGAGATCTCCCAAATAGGGATGATCTCCAACCTCCTAACCTCCCTCCTAAGCCTATTTAATCCTAAGCCCTTCCCTTAGCACCCCCTGGCTGAAATTCCCTGTAACCTGACTGCATACATGTTAAAACATCCTAAGTTTCTATTTTGCATTAGTTCTATACAATTTTGTTGCAGGTACCATATTGTTTTTCAGCCGGAGCAAGCTTACATCGTCGTCGACGAACCTGTTCAGATCGGAGGTGATCCTGTCAAATCAGAGACGATTTCATACCAATGCGAGATGATTTCGACTGTAGTCAACATTGAGGCAATCAGTGCCTAAAGTTTGCATTTCTTCTTCCCTTTTTCTGTTGTTTTATGTTGTAATTAGCAATTTTATTCAGTATTTTATACTATTCTGCATTTTGGAGTTCACCCATCTAGATTAAATGCATAATTAAGCCATAATTGTGATCAAATTAGCATAATTCATTCATGTTTCTATTTTTAAGTTTCAGTTTGATATTATTGTTGTCATTTTACATTGTTTCCCTCTGTTAGGATAGTTGTATTTTCTGTATTTTGCACCTATTTCTCTGTTTGCAGGTCTCTAACGAATTCGTTTGATGAATTCATCAGATCTCAGATGATCTTGTCTGATCTCAGACGATCCTGTCAAATCAGAGGCGATCTTGACTGCTTCAAGAATCAGAATCATCATCAGACATCCGGATCAGGTATTCTTCTTTTATATTCTGTAATTTCTCTATTTTTTGTCTTTAATTCTATTTTTTGTATTCATTTAATTTGCATCTGCATATAGAATAGCTTAGACGCATTTTGGCCAAACCTAGGATTTGAATGCTTAAGGCTAAAACGAACACATAAAACACATTCCCAACCTAGGCATGGAAACTGCCATTAAATGTTTCCTGGTGAACCCACCATCCATCGAAAAATCACCAATATACACCTCCCTTGAGAGGCGGGACCTTCGCAAGTCCTCTCAGTCCGAGGTACCGTGACATCCTTTTCACATCCCCCTTTCGGGCATGGATCCTATAGCCTGAAGGTAAGGGTGTGAAAAATTTGGAGCGATACATTTTGGTGAACCCGACGTGAATGCATTGTAAACCTTTTGAAAACAAAAACAAAAAAAAAAAATAATAGAACAACTAAAACATAGATGCATTTCAGATCATTTAAATTATAAATATCATGTTTAGATGGTAGCTCCTAAGAAAATATTAGCAGTTACTATAAATGTAGAAAACCATTTGGCAGCCATAGAAATCAATTATGTACTTAGTGTGCCTGAAACAGATAGAAATCAACTCTTGTGGGACGAACTTGATAGAAGACTTAGTGTCATCTCATCTAGGTCAACAGAACTTAAACAAATTAAGAGGCTAGTCCTAGATAGAATCCTGGATCCTCATCAACTTGTCTTTTATCATGAACTTCAGAGAGCTTGCCATAGATGGTTAGCTTATAGGAGAGCTCTTGTATCTTCAGAATTGTTCACCTTCGAGGAATACCTCGAGAACGCAGCCATTGTACACCAGTTCCTAGGTCTTGTAGAAGACCAAGAGGTTGTTCTTACAGATAGGGAAAGATGGAATAGAGTTCCTCGAGCTGTGTTATATCGAGAGTATTGCCACGAGCTTTACTTCTATCAACCAGCATCTGAGACAGATAATATCACTATAGCTCTTTTCATTAAATTTTTAAAAGAAAACTTTCAATTTGAAGAAGAACACTTCATGACTCCTGAAGAACTCGAGCCCATTAATGATATTTATAAGTTGTTTATAGAAAACTAGATTATTACTTTCAGTATTATTTCTTGCATTTATTGTGTTATTTGTTGTCTTTACAATATTATTTCAAAAACAAAAAAAAACTAAAAAACATAGCAAAAACTTAAACATTTCATTTTAGATATTGTAGTAGGTATATAATTAATATATACCTCTTAAACTTGTTGCATATATATATATATATATATATATATATATATATATATATAAATTATTTTTTTTGAAATCTGAAATTAAAGCACCATGCCTAAACTTAGGAATGGTAAAGAAACTGAAGGAGAAGAAGAAGATTGGTTACAAGATACAACTAGAGACCCAAATGTCCTTCCTGAAGATCCAATTTCGGAAGGAAAAACTCTAGATCAACGAGAACATGACCTAGGTGAAGACAATGAACAAGAAGAAAGTGTTAAAGAGGATGGACCCTCATCCCCTAGAGTAGCTCCGAATGGAACTATTGCTTTTGACAACGTAGATCATTTTCAAAAATTTCTCAATGATAACATTGACGCCCTTAATGTGGCAGTTCGTATTGATAAAGGGCAAATTAGTAACACTCAAGCAGCCATGGAATATATGTATGATGTGCGCACTAATCCCTTGTCTTTCATTGATCAAGAAAGTGATAAGGTTGGGCCATCCAATACAGACATGGTCACTATGATGCAAAACATGTCAAAACAACAGGTTACCCAACCTCCTAAGGAACCTGTTATTCAACCTAAAATCATTCCCACACAAAAGAAAACTTCCTTCACTACTTTATTTCGCCAAACTATTGAGCAATATGCTTCAAGTAAACAAAAACCTAAAACGAAGCCAAACACCAATTTTCAACAATCTGGAATACATCATAATACAACTTCAAAATTCCTTCATAACACTTTTCCTACCAACAATTTACACAATAGCAACATAGCATCTAATCTTCATGTCCCTCCATCATATGCTCACAAAACCCATGTCAATGCCCTACCAAACCAATATGGTGGGCAAACTAGTAATCTGGAAACCATGGTGAAACAGTTAGCTTCGCGTATGGACCAGATAGATCCTTATCGTCCCTCGTACAATTATCGAGAGATCTGTAGTCAACCTTTGGATCCCATAGTTGTAGCTCAACCATACCCTAAGCATTTTCCCATGCCTATCTTGCCTATATATAAAGGAACCGAAGATCCCATAGAGCATCTTCGCATGTTTAGGATAGCATGTCATGATATATCACATGATGACTTGCTATTACTAAAAATGTTCCCAAAAAGTTTAGGTGGAATGGCATTAGAGTGGTACTATCAATTGCCCACTCATTCCTTGAGAAACTTTGAAGAAACAGCTGAATATTTTGTCCATCAATTTAGTGCCTACATCGAGAGGCATGTAACCATTAAAGATCTATACAACTTAAAACAAGACAAGGATGAATGTTTTGCTGATTTCTTAGCTAGATGGAGGCAATTGATAGGAAAACTGCACTTTGTGCTACCTTATAGGGAAATGTTGGACATTTTTATCAATAATTTACAAGAACAAATATCTTATGAGCTATCAACTGCTACTTTAACTACCTTCGATCAAGCTATAGATTTAGCTCGAAGAGTAGAAGATGCCCTCATTAGGAGAGGCCAACTTAGGAAGAAGGATGATGAGAAAACATCCAGAAATCAATATAAAAACAAACAAGTTGTTGGTGATGGAGTCATTGACAGCAGAAATGTTGCTAATATCAATGCAACGAAGACAACAAAAAAATTTATATTGAAACCTCCTGATAAGCCTCCTCGAGAATTTACTAGATTAAATCAACCCTTATCAACTATTTTACCTCAATTACTCGAAAGAGGTTTGATCCAATTACCGACTATCCGAGAACCTGATCCAACTATACCCGGATACAGAGTCGACTTACATTGTGATTTCCATAGAGGACCTGGACACTCTACCAATGCTTGTAAAAGGTTGAAACATAAAATACAAGATTTGATTGATAATAATGAAATGGAAGTGCAAGCCTTCCAACCTAAACAAAATGCTCCTAATAACGCTCAAAAGACCATTCCCCAAAATCAAAATCAAAATGCTAATCAAACATTAGACATATTTCAACACCCTTTACCAAGACATGGTAAAGAGGTAGCCAATCAAATCGAACATCATAATGTTCCTCCTCCTACCCGATATGTAGGAACCATTAGCGGACAATTACCTGTTCAGGATCCTCAAATATTTGACACAACCTTATCCCTGGTTACGACCAGGCCCTTACATAATTTTCAAACTTCAGATTCTAGTGATATAGAATCAGATACTGAAAGTGAACTAGACATTACTTCAAACCAATCGAATAGTTCTAAAAATGAATCAGATCCTATTCAACCCATCACAGATGCTATGGTTCTAGAAGAACCATTTCCTAGAAGAGTTACTACTCGACCTTCTTCTAATCAATTCCTCTCAAATGAACAAGCCATAAACGCTCGACCGAGACCAGTTCAGCGTCTTCAATATAACATTGTAGGTACCATTGGAGTCGTTACCCGACAACAGGCTCAAAATTCTCAACAAGAACCAAATCAGAATGATGGATCGGCTCCATTCATTTTGAAAAATCCCAATAAAGGGAATCATGCTCCTAATGTTCAACCTAAACCCCCTTACAATATTAATGAGCAATTATCCAATACTACAGCCAGAATTTCCCTTTTAGATTTGTTAAGATCCTCTCCCACCCATAGGGATGAGTTGATGCTTACATTAAGCCAAATGATGGTACCTCAAAACATTCAACCTGAAGCTATGGCCAATACTATCATCACTCGAGAGGTTGATTGTATTGACTTCTGGGATAAAGATATCCCACAACACAGTTTACATAAGGACAATCCCTTATATATTACTGCTCTAATTGGAGATGTAGCTATCAAACGAGTCCTGATTGATAATGGCTCATCTCTAAACATTTGCACTTTTGACTTCTACCAATGATTTGGCTTTAGAAGTGATGAAATGAAGAAAACTGATATGATTATCAAAGCTTTTAATGACGAAACACAAGAAACGTGTGGAGTTATTACCATCCCCTTGCAAGTTGGTCCTAGAACCCTAGAAACAACCGTGTTTATTGTACATTGCCCAGCATCGTACAATATACTTTTGGGTCGCCCTTGGATCAATGCGATGCGAGCGGTCCCATCAACTTTACACCAATGTGTTAAATTTGAATTTAAAAATCAGTTGGTCACTATCCATGGTGACCCTAGACCCTTTGATATGTGTGCTTTGGCAGAACCTGTTGGAGTGCAATTTTGCCCCGCTCTGTCATCCACACATCCTAGTTCTTATTTTTCATCTAAACGTGTGAAACACACACCCATAACTTCACCTATTTCCCCTCCATTAATTTCATCCTCTTATATAGATCAACAATCTTCTAAACAAATCACTCTAGAACCTCAAAAAGATCTTAAATCTACAACCAATCCTTCATGTTCTATCCCTATAAATTCAAAACCTATAGACACATCTATCATACCTTCCACATCTAAAGATATAGGGAATAATCCTTCCACATCTTATGCTCTTTCTGATGAACTTTTACCAGATTTATCCACAATCTTAATATCAGAAAAAACAAATGCTTTCATGCAAGATTCAATTCTTTTAAATAACTTGTCGCCATCTCCTCGTACTTTGGGCCTCCCACAACCTATGGGAAGTACTTACCAAGTCGGGAGTTGTGCCTTCATTTATAAAGGATATGACTGGGGAAGAATCCCTCGAAACATTAAAACTCATCATGAGGGATATGCTCGGTGTTATTTTACCAATGAATATATTAAAGCTAAACCCATAATGCTTAAAATGGGATATAAAGGGAAAGGTTTGGGACCTTTCCAAAATGGCATGAAAGAACCTTTCGAGGTAGAACCGTGGCCTGCCCGTTGTGGTGTGGGCCTATTTCCTAGTAAGGGTCAACCCTTTCCTTTTGAAGATGATGATCACCTCATATGTTATCAAGATTATTTGGATAGGCATGTTGATTTGCCTCTAAAAAATCAGTCGTTTACATGTAACATGCTATCCATAGCTTACCCTGAAATGATTGCTGACCCCGATGAAGAGTTGGAAGGAGATATCTTCCATGATGTCTCTGTTGAAGAGATGTTACACAATGGATTTTATTTTGATGGTTCTATACCAACTATAGCCCAACTTGAGGCCACTAATCCTCAAGATGAATTATCCAAATTAACCTTACAAGAATTACAAGAATTGGGCGTTTCACCCGCCCCACCTAATTTTGAAAGAGATCTACACATGGAGGTAGAAAACGTCATTAAAATTAATATTGGAACGGAGGATAATCCTCACATAATCAATATTGGATCCGAATTAAGTCAAGAAAAACAAGAACAATACATTGCATTCCTTAAAGAGTATGAAGATGTCTTCGCTTGGACATATGAAGATATGCCAAGTCTAGACCCTTCTGTAGTCATGCATCATCTAGTGGTCCATCCGGATGCTAAACCTGTTAAACAAAAACTTAGAAAAATGCATCCCAAAGTGGCTTTGCTAGTCAAAGGGGAGTTAGAAAAACTCCTGAATGTTGTCTTTATACAAGCTATTGATTATGTTGAATGGATCTCAAATGTAGTTCCAGTTACCAAAAAAGAAGCTACCAAAGTTAGGGTTTGCACAGATTTTAGAGATATTAATGTTGCATGCCCTAAAGATGACTTTCCTCTTCCAAACATGGATCAAATCATTGAATTTACTTCTGGGAGTGGGATGATGTCCTTAATGGATGGATTCTCCGGTTATAATCAGATCAGGATAGCTCTTGAAGATCAGGCTAAAACAGCCTTTATTACCCCCTAGGGTACCTTTTGTTGGAAAGTGATGCCATTTGGCTTAAAGAACGCAGGTGCAACCTATCAACGAGCTATGACTTATATTTTTCATGATATGATGCATGATATCCTACATGATTATGTAGATGATATTATAGCTCGCTCTATTATTGAAGATAATCATTTAGATGATTTGAGAAAAGTTTTTAATCGATTACGAGAATATCTTATTCGATTAAATCCAGCAAAATGCATATTCGGAGTTAAGTCCGGTAAACTATTAGGGGTTTTAGTTTCTTTACGTGGTATCAAAATTGACCCTCTCAAGATTGTGGCCATCACTGATATGCCCGCACCTACTAATATATCTGAGTTACGAAGTTTACAAGGTAAGCTTCAAGCCATCCGTCGCTTCATCGATAAGCTGGCGGACAAAACCGGTCCCTTTCTTAAACTCCTTAAGAAGGATGTCCCTTTTAATTGGGACGATGAATGTAGAGAAGCTTTTGAACTTCTCAAACAATACCTCCTTAATCCACCTGTGCTTTCACCGCCTAAACCTGATCGCCCATTTCTCCTATATATTTCAGCTTCAGATTCTACCTTAGGAGCTATGTTAGCTCAGCTTGATGATGAAAAGAGAGAACGTGCTAATTATTATATTAGCCAAACCTTCATCAGTTATGAAACCCGCTATACAGCGTTAGAGAAACTATGTCTAGTAGTCATGTTTGCTACGCAAAAATTACGACATTATATGCTTAGTCAGAAAACTTATGTCATTGCCAAATATGATCCCTTGAGGTATCTCATGAGTCGACCTTATTTATCGGGTCGCACAACCAAGTGGGTTCTTGCTCTAAGTGAGTTTGATCTCACATTCATAGGACAAAAGTTTGTTAAGGGTCAAATCATAGCAGATCAATTAGCTGCTGCACCCTTAGAGTCTACCCATCCCCTCATCATTGAGTTTCCTGATGAATGCCTTCAATTAGAGGCAGACCATACTGAACAATGGTCCTTATACTTTGATGGAGCCCGATGCATGAGTGGGGCTGGTGCGGGTATTATTTTAATATCCCCACAAAAACATCTTATTCCTCTATCCTTCAAATTGACATTTGCTTGCACCAACAATACTGCTGAATATGAAGCTCTAATCCTTGGATTACGAGCTGCCTTGGCGCTAAAAATTAAACATCTGTTAGTTTTTGGTGATTCTCAACTGGTTATAAACCAAATTAATGAAGTTTATCAGACTAGAGATGATAAACTATGCCCATATAAGGCCTATGTTTTACAATTAATGTCCCTATTTGATCAAGTTACCTTGGAAGCTATTCCTAGAACTTGCAACCGTGCGGTGATGCTATGGCCGCAGCTGCATCTCTCCTACCCTTGGAGTTAGATGATGAATATGCCACTATCATTATTCGTCGACTCAAGGAACCCGCTTCAAATAAGTCATGCTTAGAACCTTTGGATGTGTTTCTAATCAATGAAACTACTCCTGAACCTTGGTATACGGACATATTTGATTTTCTCCAAAATGGGACTTTTCCCGCCAATTCTAATAGAAACCAGCGTCGGTTATTACGTAGACGAGCAAGTCGATTTGTAATAATTGGCAATACTTTATATAGGAGATCTTTTGAAGGTATCCTATTAAGATGTTTGAACTTAGAAGAATCTAAATCAGCCTTGAGTGAAGCCCACGATGGATCTTGTGGAGGACACTTCAGTGGTAGTGTCATTGCTAAAAAGCTCCTTCGGATAGGATACTTTTGGCCTACCATGGAAACGGATGCACATGAGTATGTGCGCCATTGCGACAAGTGCCAGAAACATGCTGACCTTGTCCATGCGCCTGCACAAGAACTGCAGGCTATTTCATCTCCTTGGCCCTTTTCAAAATGGGGCTTAGATATTATTGGCAAAATTAATCCTGTGTCATCTGATGGACACAAATTCATCATAACTGCCACTGAGTATTTCACGAAGTGGGTCGAAGCTATGCCTTTAGCTTCCTGCATCGGCACACAAGTCTCTAAATTTATTTTTAATCAAATCATTTGTAGGTTTGGAATTCTTGCAAATCTCATCTCCAACAATGGAACTTGTTTCAAAAATAAAGATGTTAAAAAATTATGCCAAAAATATAAGATTCAACATCATTGGTCCACTCCCTATTATCCTCGGGGTAATGGTCAAGCGGAAGCATCTAACAAAACCTTAATCAAAATCCTCAAAATATTGGTCAATAAAACTGGTCGTGACTGGCACATTCAATTATATCCAGCCTTGTGGGCCTATCGAACTAGTGTTCGAACCCCCACGGGAACTTCACCATTTGTTTTGGTTTATGGTGCTGAAGCAATTTTTCCCTTTGAATTAGAAGTTCCTTCTTTGGCTCTGCTACTTCAAGATACCGAAGTAGGAGATGAATATCGAGCTGGAAGACTCAGTCAGCTGGAACTCCTAGATGAAAAATGCATCAATGCTTTGGAGCATCTCCGTGCCTACCAAAACAAGCTTAAAATATCATATGCTAAAAAAGTTCGTCATCGATCCTTTGAGATCGACGACCTTGTTTTAAAAGAAAATCAAAAAAATACTAATGCAACTAAGGACCTTAAAGGTAAATTTGAGCCCAACTGGCTTGGACCATACATTATTATTGCTAAATTTGAATCAGGAGCATACAAATTATCTACCTTAGATGGTAAAGAACTTAAAGAACCCATGAATATTTTGCATCTTAAACGTTACTATGTATAAATTTGGTCACTTCATCCATGTATATATTTGTTCAAAATCACTATCTTGTATTTCTTTCAATTTATAAATTCAAAAACACCAAAAACATTCATAATCATCAAAATCTTCAAAACTATTTGTTGCATTTATTTATGGCACTTGTTAATTCTTTCAAAAAATGATAAAAATAAAAACAGCAATATTCTTGACTCTTTCGAAACCAAAACAATATAAAGAAGAAAGAGAGAGTCAACATTCTCAAAACTTCTCAAAAATCATTTATATATATTTTCTTACAATTATTGCAGTTATATGTTTCAAATTATTTTGGGATAAATTAGCATTTATTTGGAATCTCTCACTTGCACACTCAAAAAAAAAATAAAAAACAAAAAAAAAAATAAAAAATAAAAATAAATATCTTGATTTTATCTGGCATGATTACTAATCTCTCTTATATCAAAGTCCACAAAATTCAATTAAATAAAGTTTGAGCATAGAGAATTGATCTTGTTATTTACTTAAACCAAGCACATCTTTTCACAATAAAATGATTATATTTGTAATTTCCATGTTTTGCTACATAGTAGAAGTGATTTCTTGAGCGAAAAGTTTCCCCTGCTATCCTATCATGCACATGGTCTAGAATCTTTGAGAATTGGCAAAAGGACAAGCTCACCCCTACCCAGAATAAAAATCCCTTGCTCTACAGCTAATCCGAGCAAGTATCCCTAGCATAGAAAGAAAAGAAAAGTTCAAAAAAAAAGAGAAAAGAAAAATGTTATTTTATATCATTACAGCAATATTTCAAGCATTATCTCAATTATCAAGCAAAAATACAAAAAAAGAAAAGAAAAAAGCAAAAGAAAGCAAAAGCAAAAGCAATAAAATCCCTTTCCCTACCCTTTGAAAAGAAAAGAAGGGTTGATGAGCTTGAATCCCTGGAATTCTCAATTATTCAAAAGCGTGAGGTAAGCCCCATAACAGGTGGTTTGTGCCCAACCTGCTTGGCCTTGGGTAACTCCTAGCATGGTGATATGTCCGTCACATTAGCGACCTTCTTTTGTACGAGACCTATGTCCGCTTATGGATTAGCTAGCTCTTGATAATCCGACCTACATAGTAGTCTAGTATGGTTATATGCATCTACATCATGGTTAATGAACACTTATTTGGTTTCTTCAAATCACTTGTATCATATTATCTTGCTCAAAACTGGTAAATGAACATATGCAATTGCACACACTTTTGTATTTGAGAGATTTTGTGTATCATTATGATAAATCAAGATTGGAAATGAATTCACATATGCACATGGGATTCCTTATAAATCTAAATTTTGTCTTTAAGATACTTTGAAATATTTTTTTGCAAATTGTTTGGAATAATTCATTTTCTTCTTTAAAGTACAGTTGTTTAGACAACTATTTATATAATAGAAAAATCAAAATTTCTTTCAAAACTATACAATCAAAACATATATATCTGGTTGACTTTCGTGATGATGGTATAGTTCCAAAACCAAAATTGGAATTTTATGCCTAGCGCAAGTCCTCATCTTCATATTTTCTGTTTATTAAAAATCAACCATGCAATAAAACAATCTATTTTCTTCTTTTTGGATTTCGTGATGATGGTATAAGTCTATACCTACATATTCTATGCCTAGCGCAAACCATTGTAACAATTTTTATTCCCCATTTATTTAAAAATCATAAAAACCATATGACTTAAATCATTATGTTATACAAATTATGCTTTTTGACAAAAAAGCATGCACATTTTCATTATTTCATGTCATTATGTCAAACTTCAAATTTGCAATGATGGTATAATTCCTAAGGAATTATCCAAAAAATTTATCACACTTAGGAATTTATGCCTAGCAAAAATCATTTTAACATTATTTCATGCATACTATTTTCATGAAAATCTGAAAAACAAACCATCATCATCATCATTTGCACCATTGCACCAAAGTCTTAAGACAGTCTCTTAAGCACTCTTTTACTTTTAACAATATTTCTATACTGGGATTAGCTTGACGACCGAGTGAGCAGCGACTCCATGAAATGGTCTATAATAGCGACAATGTCCTTTGAAATTATTGTTAGAAGTCTCTTTTTATTTTTTATCACATTACATCACAAACAACCAATTTGTTACATCAGATTATTTCATTTAAAATATCACAGCATGACATCAAAATTATAATATTTCCAATGACATAATTACATGAATCATCAAATCAATCACATCAAAACATAAAAGCATCATAAAAATACATAAGACAAGTCATATGATCAAAAACATATCTCATCTATATATATCAATAGTATATATACATCATCAAAACTGGATTGGTATGCCACAATCTGTACCTCGGCATACTCAATCCTCTATCAAAAATAATAATGCTATCATATCAATCTATACAATGTAGTGCAGTAGCTAGCCTCGAGAACCCCTCGAGCTCTCAGCCTCATCTCCTCCCCCGCCTTGAGGTGGACGAGGTGGCCCCATCGTAGTATGTGTAGTACTACGAGTCCTAGTCGTCGATCAAGACGAAGTCCTCGATGACCCAAACCTGATCGGCTTTGTGATGTTAGCTGGTAGGGGTAGTCTATCCTCCTCTGGCATCAACTGATAGTATAATGTCTGATAGAAAGTAATTTGGGCAATAGCCCGTGTCAGCTCCTTAGTGCTTGACCCTCCACCTCGTGCCCTGAGGCGTGCAATCTCGTCTCTGAGCTGTGTAACCTCAGCTCGATGTCATGTAGCATCCTCCTGTAGGGTCTGCACCTGTGCCTGGAGACGGATCATCTCCGCTTAGAGAGTCATTGTCTCGCTACTCTCCCTTGTGTCGACACCCTTGCCCTTATCGGGCGATGGTGGCCTCTCTCTCTATGGAGAAGGGGGTCTCTCCTCCCTCCTCTCTCGTTGCCACGGCCTCTCCTGCACCTGTGGCCTCCTCTGCTCTCTCCCACCGTGACCCTGGGCTGCCTCCATAGCCGCCTGGCATCGCCTCCCTATCCAATGCACAACTACGTGTATCGGACCCTGAGCCCTCATCATCCGAGGAGGGCGGATGCCTACGTACCAAGCATCATAGCCATCGGCTACCCTTGCATCGTCCCCATCCACTGGCTAAATGGGGGCATCGTCCACGTCCTGACTCCAAAAGTGCTGCATGTCTGGAGCCCCGCTCACTGTGGTGTTATCCCGGACAGTCCGGGAAAACTCGTAATCCCTGAGAGATGGGATCCCCTACTATAGACCGAACTATCACAAAACTCGGTCGTAGCGATGGAGCTCCACCTCTCCCCTCTCCATCCTCAGCCAGCAAACTCGCCTGATGCGAGCCAGCTCCTGTCCGTCCTCGGCCCACCCTAGGTGCTCTCGCCATGGCCTCCAGGTGATCTGGTCCGGGACTAGGTCATCTAGTAGTCTCTGGGACATCGGTAGGTCGATCCGCCACTGTGACCCTCTTCGGAGCCACCAATAGAAGACTCGGGGCCTCTCCCCGTCAATCCCTGTCAAAGGAAGCCCTATCGGCCTCTGCACTGCAATGTGCTCCCAGCACCAAACCTGTAGGAGCGATGTCATAACTAGACATCGGTCGCCCTTGTACATGACCCCATGTAGGATCCTGTACAACCGGCATAGAACAAAGCTGCCCCAAGCAAATCTATAGCCATGGTCCCGCATATCGTAGATCACATCTACTAGCATCCATGGTACCCTACACTCGCTCTGGTGGCACAGCAGAAGTCCACCAACCACTCCAGCTAAAACCTGTGTCAGTCTAGATGCCCTAGGCATCTGACGCAGTGCCTCGATGTTAACTCCGCCCTTCTCTAGGGCGAAGCTCGGGTCACCACACAACCGTCCCATAGCATGGCCCTGATTTGTCGTAGGAGTGATCAACCATCCTTGTATGGGGATTCTTAGAATCCTCCATACATCCTCCAAAGTGGGAGTCATCTCCCCTATCGGTAGCCAAAAATAGGAAGAACCCGGATACCATCTCTTTGCTAGGGCTGTCAGTAGCCCCATGTCTGTAGACACTTGTGGCATCTTTGCCACATGCTGTAAGTCGGCCTATGCTAGCTGATCCCGCTCTGCCTATGTAAGAGCGGCCAAGTCATCTCTCAAACCTCCATATTTCCATTCCCTACTCTTTAGCAATCCTCTCTGCAACATAAACAACAAAACAACAAACAATCATTAAAAACAAACTCAAGTGATTAAAAATGCAAGTAAAATAAGTTCAATTTAATCAAATGATGATATCGTCCACTATTGGACGATATCGTCCCAAATTTGAGCAGATTCGTCTTCGATTTTGCAAGCCGAAATCGTCCCTAATTTGACGAAATCGTCCCCCTTTCGCCGATTTCACCCTTAGACAAAATTGATGAAATTGAGACAATTTCATCGAAATCGGGATAATTTCGTCCTAACGACGTCGACGGCCCAAAAAATGGCCGCGATGCTCAAAAATTAATTAAAATTCACCTAAAAAGCATGTAAAATCAAATTAAATCACTCTAAACTAAGTTTAGACTCTTACCCGTAGTCTACGTCAGACCTCTATCGATCTGTGCATCGTCTCCACCATTTTTGCTTCCAGAGCTCTAAAACCAGAAAAATGAACAGTAAAAATGAATTAGGGTTTTACCCTATTTTTCTTAATTTTATTCAAAAACATAATTAACAACATTTTAACAATTTTTGCTTTTTCGCATTTTTACCTCAAACGTTCGATTTGGGTAAAAACACGGAGGGGGCACCATAGTAAGTTGTTGTACGATTTGACCAAGAATTGTCGCCTAAAAATGGGAATAATTTTTGCTTTCTCGTAGATCGAGAAGAACTCATATTTAACACATTTTCTTTGAAAAATTCGCTAAAGAGGGGGCAAAATGTAGCACCCTAAAATTGGCGCAGTGAAATTGTAATAATTACATTCATCCTAGTAAATAATTTAAATTCAAATTTTAACCTCCCAAATCGCCCGTTAACCGTCGGGTAATCCGTTTCCCCCTTTTTCGTGCCATTTTTAGAGGTTGTTTTGACTGTTTGACGATATCGTCACCGATCAGACGATATCGCCTCATATCTGACGATTTCGTCTGGGCTAGTATGTCCAAACGATTTTGTCTCAAAATTGATTTTGCATAATTAGCTTTTGTTCCAACGGGCCTCTAATCCGAGCAGTGTTGAGCAAGGTGTTGCAAGAGTTTTGTCATTGTTGTCAACTCAGGCAGTTAGATCTAATAATGCAGTGGACAGGCAGTTCATAAGTCATTCAATGCAGGCTGACAGATTTTAGGGTTTGCAATTGACCACATTTAGGGTTTGCAACCGACCATGTTTAGGGTTTGCAGCCGACCAAGATTAGGGTTTGCATTTGCATAATCAACCGACTACTATTAGGGTTTTCATCTCAAAATCTCAAGTATATAAGCGGGGCTGTTTGGAGATTTAGGTATCCATCGGGTGAATGTTGAAGTGCGAGATGCGGTCGTAAAAGCGCAGATAGCATAGAATCGACGAGATGATAGCGAAGTGCATAATGTGAATGCACACAGAGAGCAGAGTGTGGAACGACACAGAGTGTGCGAAGCGTGTGAGCAGAGAAAGCAGAATGTGCAGAGAGCGCAAAGGGCAAAGTTGATTGCAAAGTTTGGCTGTAGCAGTGCAGCAGATTGTGTGAAGAGATTGCGCAAGAAAGAGCAGAGTGTGCAGAGATTGCAAAGGTGAAGTAGATCAGTTAGAGTCTTGCAATAACAAAGGTATTTGTCAAACATTTTCATTCAAAATTGAAGTCCAGTTGGTGCCGGCAAATTAGGGGTTGGTGCTCCTTTCGTTGGTGCAGATAAATAAGGGGTTGGTGCTCCTTCCAGTTTGGTGCTCGGTAAACAAATTGTAAAGTTGGTGCTTTGCAAGAGGCTGGATTTGGATGGTAGTCCAAGCAGCCATTCTTTTTGAGGAGTAGCCATTTTGGTGAACCTCGTTAAAAATCTATGTTGTGTGATGTTCTCTTGCTGTACTTATTATATTTGTTTATAAGTTTTAATTGCTGTGGTTTTTAGAGCTGTTAATTCATGTTTTGGAATGCCACACTGATTCACCCCCCCTCTCAGTGCCATACTAAGTACAACAATTGGTATCAGAGCCAAGTTCCCTTTAAAGGCTAAATCAGCTAGGGTTGATCTTGGATTAATACTCTAATGGCAAAGAAAGGCAAGAATGGAACCATGAGACACAAGAAGAAAAGATCACACAGGGTCATAAAAGAAAATAAAGATAAATTCATTATTGCTGTAGATTCAAGAGATGAATCAAACAATGGAGAAAAGGCCAAGAGTCAACTCGGTCATAATGCAGGTTCTCAAGGTTCATAATGTTTTGATCAACTCCGGCATAATGAACGTCAGTGTTATGGGTTTAGTAGCAATGAAGATGAAGAAGAAATAGAATCGGAACAGGAATGTAATAAAGAAGAAATGAATGCAGAAGCAAATTGGAATGAAGATCAAATTACAGCTCCAAGTAAGAAGAATAGAACCTCCTTCAAAAGGACATCTCAACCAGTTTCAGTTTCTGTGGTAGAGGAAATTGAACCGAAAAAGGCAGTAAGGGGTGAACACCGAAGCGTATAATAAAAACCTCAATGCTGAAGTAGACCGGGAAGGTGAGTTGATCTCTTGCTCTTGAAGAGTTTAGTATAGAAAAGAAAAAGAACAAAAGACTGTCCAAGAAATTGGAAGAATATGGGGATGAGATTGAAAATCTGTTCTTACAATTCCAACAGGCCAAGAAAATAGAAGAAGACTTGAAGTCACAGCTGAATGATAAAGTCAATGTGTGTAACAAACATGAAGAGGATTCTAACAAAGTAGTTAGTAATCTAAAGCTGCAAGTAGAAGAGTCTAAAAGGATTGAGGAAACTCTCGGGTCGCAGATCAATGAGAAAGAGATTATTTGCCGCAAACAAGAAGAAGAGATTGTTTCATTGAAGAAACAACTAGAAGAGGCCAATACAAATCTTAAATTCGAGAAGAGCACAGAATTGCTAGATAAAATGATAAGTCATCAGAGAAGCTCCACGATTAAGCATGGTCTTGGATATGAAGTCGAACAACCTCGTATCTTCCAATTCTGTAGAGAAGAAGAAGTTCACCGTTGAAGGGTCCGAGCAAGAAAAGGTTAAAGCTATATCTTCAAAAGAAAGAAAATATCAAAGGAGATTTACAGCAAAGCAGCCACAACAAAAGAGGTTCTACCACTCTCACTTTTTTCATACTAACACTTTTAATGGCTATTGTTTCGTATGTAACCAGGATGGTCACAAGGCAACTTATTGTGGATTAAATAATAAATCAAAGAGTTATGCTGGTCGAAATACATCTGCATATCTGAGTGAACACTTTGTACAATGTTTTCAATGCAATGGTCATGGGCACATAGCAAGGTTTTGTCCAAGCGCTTATGTATCAAATCTAAGGCAAAACAATAGATTTCATAAGACGCAAAGAACACAACACAGACAGGAAATAAATCAAGTTCATAGAAGAAAGGAAAATAATCATTCATCATGGATGCATAAGAGACAACCACACCAGAGAGATATTCAAGTTCATGCAATGATGCAAAATAGGGACGCAAGTGAAAAATCCAAGCCCGAGGTCAAGAAAGTCTGGAGAAAGAAAGAAGAGAGGAAATCGTGTCTCCTTGAACTAAAGGAGACTCGCTTCTTCTACCGCACTAAGCAACTCCTGTAACACATCCTCGGGGGGAGCATTTTGAAAAAGGTTTTATTTTAATGCTTCGGTATATTTGTCTGGGTATCTGAGGATGAAAGACCAGCAGTTGGGCTTTTGTGGTATAATTGTCAAGTGTGTTGGCTGTTCATTTAGTTGTGTGTGGAAGTGCCGTGAAGGGTAGTGTTTGCATTGAGAATCTTCACCATTGGTAGTATTGCTTATGTCATTGTTGTTTTGTTGATGGTTCTTACCGCCACTGATTATAGCTATGGATTATAACAGTTCAGATTGTTTTTGTTTATTGAAAGAATGCTTGCCCCAACTGCGTATTTGTGTTTCGATAATAGCAGCATGTTTTTGTTCGACGCTTGATGTGAAGATTGTCAGATCTTTCATTACACCTTGGTGAATATATTTAATTCACAGACAGTTTTGTTTTAACTTTTAATATAATGCCAATTCAAGGATAAGAAGTTTGAGGCCGAGTAAGGTGCACTACGGTTGGCCATAAAGTGTTTGACAAAATGTCTTCTTTCGACATGCACAGTTGAAAGTAAGAGTTGGCAGTAAAATTGCAGTGCTGGACAAAAATTGGTACAGATGTGAGTCACTTGTCAATTCTGTTGATAGAAGTGAAATCAGCATGTTGAATGGGAAGATTGAAGAAAAAGTTTATAATGTGCAGCCAGATGATTTCCAGCTGGTGATGAATGTTTGAGGTGCTTTTATAAAGAATTGAGGTAGTCTCTTGGATTCTCACTCGCAGAGAAAGACAAACAACTGTCAAGGAGGTTCAAGTCTGTTGAGAATATTCAAGATGTATATGCAGATGTTGTTTGCATTACAGAGCAAAAAGTTGGATAGTTAAACGATCAGTGTATGCTTTCACTAAAATCAGTGGACAAGTTTGAGATTGCAGAGCAACAGAGGGTTGAGGCTCAGAAGACAACGTGAATTGAAGTGGCCACATATTCCCAAGAATAGTCTAAAATTTGACTAGCCATTGGGATCAAATTCTCAGGGGGGGCATTTGTGCATTTGTTCATCTTATTGATCATATCCATGATTTTTGCTAACTATTTCAATGTGGTTCTCGAGAATGGTGTGTATGGACTCAGGGGGAGTCTACAGCAGCCCTTTGGTATTATTGACAAAGGGGGAGAAGAGTTACAGGAATGTACACAGGTGTTGCCAACAATTCCAAAGGGGGAGATTGTTGAGCAAGGTGTTGCAAGAGTTTTGTCATTGTTGTCAACTCAGGTAGTTAGATCTAATAATGCAGTGGACAGGCAGTTTAGAAGTCATTCAATGCAGGCTGACAGATTTTAGGGTTTGCAATTGACCACATTTAGGGTTTGCAACCACCATGTTTAGGGTTTGCAGTCGACCAAGATTAGGGTTTGCATTTGCATAATCAGCCGACTACTATTAGGGTTTTCATCTCAAAATCTCAAGTATATAAGCGGGGCTGTTTGGAGATTTAGGTATCCATCGGGTGAATGTTGAAGTGCGAGATGCGGCCGTAAAAGCGTAGATAGCATAGAATCGGCGAGATGATAGCGAAGTGCATAATGTGAATGCACACAGAGAGCAGAGTGTGGAACGACACAGAGTGTGCGAAGCGTGTGAGCAGAGAAAGTAGAATGTGCAGAGAGCGCAAAGGGCAAAGTTGATTGCAAAGTTTGGTTGTAGCAGTGCAGCAGATTGTGTGAAGAGATTGCGCAAGAAAGAGCAGAGTGTGCAGAGATTGCAAAGGTGAAGTAGATCAGTTAGAGTCTTGCAATAACAAAGGTATTTGTCAAACATTTTCATTCAAAATTGAAGTCCAGTTGGTGCTGGCAAATTAGGGGTTGGTGCTCCTTTCTGTTGGTGCAGATAAATAAGGGGTTGGTGCTCCTTCTAGTTGGTGCCGGTAAACAAATTGTAAAGTTGGTGCTTTGCAAGAGGATGGATTTGGATGGTAGTCCAAGCAGCCGTTCTTTTTGAGGAGTAGCCATTTTGGTGAACCTCGTTAAAAATCTATGTTGTGTGATGTTCTCTTGTCGTACTTATTATATTTGTTTATAAGTTTTAATTGCTGTGGTTTTTAGAGCTGTTAATTCATGTTTTGGAATGCCACACTGATTCACCCCCCTCTCAGTGCCATACTAAGTACAACAAGCAGAAGCATGTCTGCGCCATTAAATACCCTCCCCCATTAGAGATCTCCCAAATAGGGATGATCTCCAACCTCCTAACTTACCTCCTAAGCCTATTTAATCCTAAGCCCTTCCCTTAGCACCCCCCTGGCTGAAATTCCCTGTAACTCGACTGCATACATGTTAAAACATCCTAATTTTCTATTTTGCATTAGTTCTATACAATTTTGTTGTAGGTACCATATTGTTTTTCAGTCGGAGCAAGCTTACATCATCGCCAATGAACCTGTTCAGATCGAAGGCAAACCTGTCGAATTAGAGACAATTTCATACAAATGCGAGACGATTTTGACTACAGTCAACATTGAGGCAATCAGTGCCTGAAGTTTGCATTTCTTCTTCCCTTTTTCTACTATTTTATGCTGTAATTAACTAGTTTATTCAGTATTTTATACTATTCTGCATTTTGGAGTTCACCCATCTAGATCAAATGCATAATTAAATCATAATTATTATCTAATTAGCATAATTCATTCATGTTTCTGTTTGTAAGTTTCAGTTTGATATTATTGCTGCCATTTTATATTATTTCCCTCTGTTAGGATAGTTGTATTTTTTGTATTTTGCACCTATTTCTCTATTTACAGGTCTCTGATGAATTCGTCAGATCTCAGATGATCTTGTCTGATCTCAGACGATCCTTTCAAATCAGAGGCGATCCTGACTGCTTCAAGAATCAAAATCATCATCAGACATTCGGATCAGGTATTCTTCTTTTATATTCTGTAATTTCTCTATTTTTTGTCTTTAATTTTGTTTTCTATATTCATTAAATTTGCATCTACATATAGAATAGCTTAGACACATTTTGGCCAAACCTAGGATTTGAATGCTTAGGGCTAAAACGAACACATTAAAACACATTCCCAACCTAGGCGTGGAAACTACCATTAAATGTTTCCTGGTGAACCCACCATCCGTCAAAAAATCATCAATATACACCTCCCTTGAGAGGCGAGACCTTCGCAAGTCCTCTCAGTCCGAGGTACCATGACATCCTTTTCACATCCCCCTTTTAGGCATGGATCCTATAGCCTGAAGGTAAGGGTGTGAAAATTTTGGAGCGATACAGGTAGGATAGACAGTAGTGTAGTATGTGTGAGCTATAAGCTCAAAGCTCATTCATTGAGTAATAACTTGTATCATGGAGTGTTCATTTCATCCATAGCTACTATTGTACTCATTTCCATCATTTCTATTTATAGCATATTTTTAGTCATCTCACATTATTATTCTACATATTGTGAATGCTATCTCTCATTGCATATTGTATCAAAATCTAACAATGGTATCAGAGCTATGGTAGATCAAGCTATAGTAGATCAATAGGAAAATCACCATTATCATTGACCCTAATTTTTTTATCAACCTGATGTACCATTGGACTAGTCATTGTCAAAAACTTTCAAAAGAGTCTAGGTTATAGAATTAGAGAGAGCTGCAAGTGAGGACTAAATGAAATCTTAATTTCATAAATTCTAAGATTGCATATGGCTAGATTATTTCCACAGAGTTGCAAAAATACTTGAGAAGAATAGGACTTAGCATTTAATCCACTAGTTTGATGAAGCAACTAGTGAAGCTCATCTAAGAGATCTAGAAATATTTACTTGAAGTTTATTTTATTGCAATAAATTAATTCTCAAATGATTGGAACACCTAGGATACCTCAACTTCATTACCTGAAGGTCAGAGTTACTTCATAGTGTAGATATTACTTGTTGCAAAAATGAGAATGCATTAGAAGAAACTTCTGGAAAATAATCATGGTAAAGTCAGGATACAGGAGAAATCCATTGTTATATTGAAGAACCTCACAAAAATAAAAAGGCCATAGAATTCCTAATTCATAATAAATGGGCATAGAAGCCTTGATCCAGAAGAAAAGGCCATAAAATCCTAGAAAATGCCATAGAAGCCTTGATACAGAAGAAAAGGCCATAGAAGCCTTGATATTAAATAAAAGGTCATAAAAGCCTTAAAAAGGCCATAGAATCTTTGATAATAAAAAATGCCACCAAAGCCTTAAAAGTCCATAGAAGCCTTGATACTGAAATAGGCCACAAATGCTTTTATCTTGAAGAAAATATAGAAGAGAGTACTTAATTCAAAAGCAAATTTTAGTACAAATATTTTTGCTGCAGGTAAAGGAGATCCAATAAGTTGGGAAAGCTTCCTACAATAAAGTTACGAAGAGCAACCTCTTCAGAATCAATCCACACCTAAAGCAAAAGATATTAGGATGATATATCATTGAAAAACTTCTAGAAAAGGAAGAAGGACTAGGAGAGTCTTGCTCGAATCCAAAAGTAGAAAAATAAAATATCCAAGAGAAGATCTCACCACCAATACTTCCAAAAGCAGAAGGTTGAATATAAGGTCTCAAGGAAGACCAAAAGAAGCTGCAAGATCAAATACCTTGGAGAGGTCTCGATGAGCATCTAGTAAAAAGCTAGGAGAGCCTTGTTGAAAAAATCATCAAAGAAGAACTCATTGGAGAAATCCACTACCAAGGAGAAGCCCCTGATAGTGAAGGACTTGGGATAATTATCACCATACAAAGGGGAGGAGAATTTGGCAAGTAGTTCTAAATTTGAGTGGAAGAAGAATCCATTGGAGACCTCAAAATATTTATAATATTGATAAGAAGATCTTGCTTGAAGTTAGGATTCAACAAGAAGGCTTGAAGATAGAAGAAGTTGGCTAGAACCATAATATTGAATATTACCTCCCATAGCAAGAGGAAACCACATCAGAGACACAGACTTCTCCATATCTACAGCAAAATGAGGAGACCACAAGAGGATAACAAAGTCACCAAATATTAGGTTCATGAAAGAAAGTTTGAGACTACAATTTGGTGAATAATGATTTGTTTGAAATAGTATACAAAGAGTTGCAAGATCTTACTCAAGGTAGCAACTTGGTTATCTAAGACACCAATATCTACATCCTCTACAAAAGTGGCAAAGTAGCTACAAAATCTTTCAAAAAAGGTAAGCAACTATTGGTGCAATTAGATTCATTAATTGGATTACTTTTCAAATTTGTTAAAGAACCTTAATACATATTTAAGTTGCAACCTAAATTAAAGTCTTCAAAAGTGCAAAATAAAAAGGTTTTTTTTAAAGGTTCATTTGCACACTAGGAGTTGATTAGATTCCAAATATTAATTATCTATGAACTACCTATTATCTACTTTGGAAAGCGAAAATAAGACTGAATCCTACAATACTAATTGTAGTGAATTTGTAGAATATTTGAAGGTTCATTTCAAATTATTCTTGATTAGTTGCAGTGAATTTATTAAGTGCATTTTCTTGAGAGTAGATTGGAGTGATAAGGTATAATTTGTTAGTGCATTAAAAAGTAGAATTTTTTAGATTCATTTGCACTATTATTACTCTCAAAATAAATTAGTTTTGTGCATTAAAAAAGGTACAAAATCTAGTTTGCATCAAGTGTCTAAAGACACTCTTAAAGAACAAAAACCTACAACTCTTAGTGGCCAATAGAAGCCACCAAAATTGGTTAGTACAAGCAAAGAAAAGCTAACAAAAAAGAAGCTTCAAATATTGAGACTTGGTGAGTCTCAAATCCAAAGCACTAAAGGGGTTAGTGCAACTAAAATAAAGCTTCTATTTTACAACATTTACAAGGCTTGGATTCACCATCAAATATCCAAGCAAAGAGGGTAAGGAGTCTAGCCAAAGAGACATCCTCAAAACCCTCATAATGCACTCATAAAATCTGCTACAAAATCAGAATCTCAGGCCTGCAAAAGAGTGCAAGAAAAGGTGCAATAAAAAAGGGTTTTATATACATGTAAAGGTTACATGGTATTGCACTTCTATAATACATCATATGTAGGGAAAGGAGCAGATTTGAAGGTGCCTCAAAAGGCACAACAGGTACAGGAAAATCCAACCAAAGAAGGGTCAAAATATTAGCGCTCTTCAACCATCGAAAGGGCATACTCTCCATGGATGAACCTGCAAGACAAAGGAAGCTCATCAAAGTGATTTACGTAAACCAAATAAAGCTTATCAAGGACATCTATGAAGACAAAAAGAAGAATATTATTTACGTAGACAAAAGAGAGCTCATCCACAAAGAAAGAGCATCAAGCTTCCACTCCTACCAAGGTGAACAGGTAGCATAACAAGGAGCACATTGAAGGCAAGAAGAAAAAAGAGAAGGATAGATTCTACATTGAGAGTAACATCCACAAAAGGAAGCACTATCATCCATGATCAAAGCTCCAATATGCCTCATGAAGCCACTTGTAGAAGAATAGGTTGCTTGTTACCCAAGAAAACAAAGCAAGCTAAGGAGGAAGATAATCGAAGGAGTTACAATCTCCTTCTTGAAGGTATTACATCAAAAGTCTCATGCAAGAATATTGAATGCCACTTGGCATAATATTCTCTAGTGCCTCTCATTTCCTAACGCTCAAGAGACCATCGAAGGGGAGTTACAAGCACCAGAGAAAATTCTCATACGTTACAAAGGTGTAACGTGCACCGCAGAAGCGTTACAAGAAGATATTGGCATTACACAAGTGACAACACTCTCAAGAAATAGAAAATATACTTGGCCACCCTTGACCTCCAATAAATGTAGTCTAATTTTAAAGCAAGAATAGGGTGAAGAGGAGAGCAAATTGCAATCAAAATAAAGGAGGAAATATCGTAGTCAAACCAGTTCTAGTGCAGCATGGAAGAAAGGGAGCAAGGAGCATTTAAAGCTCCATAGAAGAAGGATAAATTACCAACATCATACTCTCCAGCATCAAAGAACAAGCCCAGCCATTTCTCACTCAGCCATACCACACTTGGCCCATCCAGATTCGTCAACTCAAGTTCCATAGAAAGGGTATATAAGAGGACTATTATACTCAATCAAAACCAGTGCTATTCAAGTGTGAAGACAAGGAGCTAAGGTAAGTGAATTATCTCATTAATATTACTTTCAAACATAGGAGATATAAGGCTATAAAATCAAGGATAAATTTTAAGGTTGTGAAAGCAAAAGACATAGGAGATAACTTACCAAAAATTAAAATAATATTTGCAAGCTAACCTAGGAGATATAAGGCCTTCTACTTAGGTTGAACTATTTAATACTTTGCAAATATTATTATCTTTTCTAATTTTCCAAATTTGGGAGTCATAAGGTCTACTACATCAAATTGATTTATTGGAAATTAGAAAAATTAAAATCAAATTTCAAAGGGCCATTATAAGAGGTTTCTTTAAAAAATTTTAAAGGTTGGAAATTTATAATATTTACTTGTCTCAAATCTTCTCAAATCGAGACAAAAGATCCAACATTAAAACCTCTTTAAATTTGGGAAAAGTGCCTAGTTCAATAAGAGCAATAAGGATAATAGAAGTTGATTTTGTTATTTACAAAACTTTACAAAATCAATCAAAATTGAACTAAAATTTACAAAAGCACTTTATATATTTTCCAAAACATACTAGGGAGTCATAAGGTATTCTACAAAACTTGGTAATATCAGCATTTATCAAAATTATCAAGTTGCAATATATAAGTTTTCTACAAAACCTAAAAATCCTTAAGAGTATATACTCTAATTACTAGGGAGACATAAGGAAGCCTACAAAACCAAGGATTAATAAAGTTTTTATAAAATCAAGCTTATATACTTCTATAAAGGATCATATATCTAAATAAGAAGTCATAAGGTAGACTGCATAGAAGATCCTATCTCATTTCTTATATTTCTTCAAATGGAATAAATAATGTCATATAATGAATGTGGAATTTGTTCCAACAAAAAACAATATAGAAAACATGAAAATATGTGGTACATTGACTCAGGATCCAATCATCATATGATTGAAACTATGCAATGGTTTGACTGTCTTGAAGATACCAAAGGCTACAAACTAAGAATTGCAGATAACCAAACTTATCCTATACATGTATATGGATGTGTAACACCTAGTATATCATTTCCAAATATTCTACTACAAAAAGTATTATTTATTCTTAGATTAACATTCAATCTCATTTCTTTAAGCAAGTTGGTAAAATACAACTATATGATCTACTTTGGATATATGGATGGAATCAATACATGTCTCATCATGAATCAAGGTGAAATAAAAGCAACAAGATCAAAACATTGAAATACATACATCTTGGATTCAATGGAAATCTCACAAGATACTGTGATGTTTCAAAATGATTCAAACATAATTTCAAAGGATAAATTTACGAAAATGAAGAAGCAGTACATCACAAATCCAAGCATAGAAGAATCAAAATCAAGAATATGAGAGGACAAGTGCACCATGCTCTACTCAACCATCAACATTTATAACCAAATGAAGATACTCACAAAGAGATTAATAAAGGTAGTTGGATAGAACACAATGATGATGAACCTAAATAAGGCAAATATCATTTTCAAGAGGAAGATCCACATTGAAGACTAAAATATTTAATACCCAAATATTGTAATACAGGGGGTGCTGGAAAAAAAATTGGTTAATTCCTATGGTTTAATTCATTACCTCCATTTAATTTTCAACTTGGGATAGCTCATGAACTTGTGAAAACCCATGCACAATGTATGTCTATAATTCCTAATCCTATGATTCCTTCAGATTCTATGGCTAGGGGAGTGCATTATTGCAGTGGAGTTCTTTTACTTTATCCAAACCATTAATTTATCAAAGACATAATTGAAATAAACTAAAAAAGGAAAAATGCACACTTGCTAGAAAAGTATAGAAAATAGGGGAAAGCTATAGAACTAAACTATTTTGCAAAAAAACATAAAAAAATAGAAAAATAGATAAAATAATAGAAAGCAGGGAAAATATGGGAGGAATACTATTGAGAGTGGGCCTAGTCTTCCAGCATATTTTTCCCCGATCAATTCATTCACTGGATTATTTGAGACTGATAAAACACTCAAATGAATTGTATTGTATTGCAGGTTCAAAAAATTACATAGATAATCCAAGATTTTGTTTTAGGGGTGGTCTATGCATTTATATAGTACATGACCATCCCTGATTACAAGCTTAGGCAAGTCTATTTTAGACTTATGGTTATAACAAACATGCACAAAATAATCATAGAAAATGAATGCATGCTAATTTTATCCTTCATAGAATAAATTAGGCGTGTTCTATTTATTGATGAAATATGCTTATAATTATATCATAAATCGATATCAGTATAATCAATTTACATGTTTTCTCTATTTACATGTTTGTTTAGCCATTAATGAGAAATGGATAATTTATTTTGGTTCACACTATTGTCTTTCATCTGCATATATCGCTGGAAACCGCCATTCTATTTCTTCTAAAAATATGGTTCTTGTTATACTTCTACTCGATGAGAGTCAGGCACCATCCAGCCTGTCACTGGAAATTAGGTGCTATTGAATCTAAAGTCGGGAGTCAGACACCATAAAACCAGAGGCTAGAAATTATACCCCTTTGATCCTAAAGTTAGGAGTCAGGCACTTTTGATCATGAACCTGGTAGTCAGGCACCTTTGATCCCAAAGTTGGGAGTCAGGTGCCTTTGATCACAAAGTTGGGAGTCAAGTACCTTTGATCCCAAAATCGAGAGTTAGGTGCTTTAAATTAGTGTATATATGCTTTATTGTGGTTATCTTTGTCCTTATGTTTCCACCATAAAACATGAAGTGTCAGGTCCACATGGGACCTTGACGTAAATATGCAAAAAATGTAGCAAAATCACTAAATCTACACACAAATCACACTAAAAACACATATTAGAGAATATACCCAATTTCTATTAAATATATATATATATATAAATTTCATTAAAAAGTACATCTTATCAAAATAATTCCACACTATATATTATAAATCCATACAAAAATATGAGCATTTTTGGTGCTCATCATTCCCCCATGCTTAGATGTTGCCATGCCCTCATGGCACCTTCTTCTGGTAATTTATTGTTCTATAAACATCCTTCTAGTATATATCATTTCTTTGTTTTCTTTCCCAGGTGGTGTCTTTATCTTATTCCTTGTCACATTTTTTTTTATTTCCCTTTTCGGTTGAATGAGACCTGCTCTCATTTTGGTTACCTTCTACCGTGGACTGCACCATAGGGGTCGACTAGGTCCTACTTCAATGTGTGGCCTTGTTCTACTCCACATATTTCTACTTGTTGCTTCATCTACGTAAAAATATATGAAAATAGTTGTATCCTTCTGGAATGCAAGCTCAAACTACTTCCAATAATTATGGTTTGGAGGTAGTTGGACTGCCACTGGAAAATCAGGTTTATTCTATTGTGGATAATGAGATAGATCACGCACTTGGGATTTTTGCAATTTTACCTTTTCAAGGTCAAGCATTGCATCTTCTGTAGCATTCTTCTCTTCATAATTTTCCTCTACAACATTATCTTCTGCATCATTAGGGGGTAAATATTTAGATGCTCTCTCCAGTGGTGGCATCATTGGCTTTGTAAAATATGCCCATATTGTCTAGATATTCCCTCATCCTTGAGGGATTGTCATCTTGTGAACCATATATACTCCAAAAATGTTTTGGTTGTGTAGGAGTAACAGAGATACCTGAATCTCGAGTTGCTTTCTTATAAGCCTTCTACTCCTTTTTGCATCCTTCAAATTATTTTAGAGCTCTTGAAACTTCCCCTTCTAGCTAGCAAAAGACTTCATGGATGCAACCCATTCTTTATAAGATTTTGGGTCTAGCTACACCTTCAATTTTTGTTGTGTGACCTTCTAATTTGGTTGTTTTATTTCTCTAGCCTTTGTCTTTCATCCCTTCTATGGTGCCCTTTCTACTTTCCTTTTGGGACTCAACTTATTTGATGGTTCAGGTTCTACTACTTCAGTTGTGGATGCTGAAGGACCCATATCTTCTTCCTTATTTAAGGGTGATTATTATTGGGCATCATAGGACTTTTCTTATTACTTTTATTGGTCCCCTGGTGTGTCTCCAATTGGTTTAGCTATAGTCTGGTCATCCAACTATTCAACCTTGGTTTGATCAACCAATGGCTGACCAGTTGACTATGCATTCTCTGTGGGACCAGCTAACTCCTAAGAGTGATCCTTTCTAGAGCCTTTCCCTTGCCTTGCTTCTATTTTAATAGTAGGGTCAACTATTTTCTTATCATAAGTTGGCTAAGTAGCATCCAATGGTGCTTTAGCTTTCTCGGATGATTGTGCCACTCTTGGTTGATCATCTAGTAGCTAACTATCTGACTGGTCGGCATAAAACATTCTACCTGACTCTTTCCCATCATTATCTTCAATCTCTACTTCAAGTTCTATTTGTAGAATTAATCCTTCATGTTATTCATAATTTGTTTTAGCAGAGTTTTTAAGAATGGTTCTCTGCTTCAATTGTTAGGCTAGTTTCTCTTTTGGAATTAGATCAAAACTGACCAAAAAGAGCAATATTTTCCTTCAAATCTGGAGAAGTCGTAGGCACCTCCATTTCCCAATCTATTTGAACTATAGCATCAACCTTGGTTGGCTAAAAAACCTCCATTAATTGAACCTGTGAGTTTAATTACTACATAGTGTTCTGCAATTGGTGAATGGTGTTATACATCTCCAATTGTTTCTCTATAACTACCTTTTTGGACACCTCAAAGAGGGTCTGCTTCACCTTGTATTTGCTTTCCCAAATGAAAGCCTACTCCTTCAATGTTTGCACCTATTTTTGTAGGTCCTCTTCCTGGACTACTAGCCTAGAAGGCTCATCACCAACCATGTTCTGTAGCACCTGGGCAACAAATTCATCCTCAATTATGCCAATGATATCTTCATCATTGGATGAACTAGGGATGGCCAAGGACACTTTCCATTTCCTACTTATGGTCCTTTGATATTTTAGCACATGAACAAGGTTTGACACTCTCTATTATGCTTCCTCAAACATAGGAGATGAAGCTTGTCCTATCTACCTTATTGGTTTATCTTTATCGGAGGCAGACATAAACTATATTAGTCCTGATGCTCCTATAGTCGATTGACCATAGGTTTCAGGAACTTCTTGTAACAACCTCAATTATTACCACTTCTTATCCATAATTTTTGTTTATTATTCATGTTCATATTTCATGAGGCAAGGGACATAATCATGATCTACGATAGACTCATTCCATTTGGATTGTAAGTTATCAATGTAAATAGCATCAAGATATATTAAGACTTGATCAAATTCACTCTTGAGTAGAATTTATTAGCTTCTATTAAAATCTTATACCAATCAGATATAAGAACATTGGCTAAGTGTTAGGTTTCATCCCCCATAAAAGGTAAAATTACCCTTAACCATACTATCCACCAAAACCAGTATATAGATTATTGCCTTGAATATGGAAAACCATCATAATTGAAATAACCTCAACATTGGTTATTCATGGATCATATATCCAACCCATACCTTCCTGAAGGGATCATTAAGATACAAAATCAATACCCATGATTAAACTTACATAATCCTTGGAATGACATCTTAAGCATGATTATATTACCTTATGCCTCTTAAGGATTATTTGCCCATATTCTTTATTTAGGCAACCTTTTTGCTAAATACATGAATCAAATAAGATTATTACAAAAGGATATTTGACCATCATGGGAGTATCCCATCCTCATGTACATTCAAATTTAATTTAGAATATAAGGTCTCTCTTGGTTATCAAATCAAGACCAAATTACCTTCTTGTGGGTTCCAACCTAGTTCGAATTCTATATTGGATCATTTTATTACTTATGTATTTCAAGTTAAGCCATCCATGAGTTTTTATGAGGTGAACATAAGTCAATGAAGTCTTTATGAATAGAATCCATTACATTATAACCTTAAGTTTGAAACAACACATGAGATACCCATTTGAGCAAGAATTGTATTCCATTACATTCTTCTTTATGCATCCATACCATCATTGAATACATCAAGTGCTAGTTGTTGAAAGGTAAAGCTAGCTAATTACATCATTCATAATTATCCATTACATTCTAGAAAGTAAATGACACAATCGTATATCATTAACATATTGGAAATTAAGCATACATTATTTGCATCATAATTGAACTACCGATTAAATAGTACACAAATGTAAACATTGCAATAATCTAAAGGTATGCATAACTATTTCATCTAAATATTTAACCATCTCATCCACTTATATCATTTTCATTTTGAAAGTAAAAGCAATATGCACAAGAATTAACACATCAAACCACAAATAAATGACACATTGTTTATTATGGGAACCATCATAGGGAGTAAACCTAGCCTCCAAATTATGTACTTTCCTAATATTCATAAACTTGAGATGTAAAATATTACAAGTAAATAAGGACATTTATGGATCCTTTTTAACCAATTATACAAACCAAGGGATACCACTGTCTCTTTTCAGCTTCATGATGCAATTAAGGAATTTTCCAATTCCTTTATCTAAGTCATCATTATAACATTAAGGTACTTCTCATACCCATAATAAATCCATCTATTCCTTAAAAATTCATGATGCAATTAAGGAATCTATTGATTCCTTTCTCTAAGCCATCTTAAGGATTTATAACATCTCATATGTGATTATGATAATCATTGGAATTATATTTTGGAGAAGTCATATTGATGTTAGAGGGAGTTTCATAAATTCCCTCAAGAATGAATTCCAAGTTCATTCTTCATAATTGATACAAAGTCATTCAATAAATTAAAGTCCCATACCCTTAATTCATTGATATCAAAAATCCTTATATTTGATTAGTAGGCCAAAATTTATTATTCTCTTTCCAATTTAACTATATTTTTCTAACTCATAATGTAATTCCTTAGTATATGTGAATCATAGTTCTATTACTAGAAACTTTTCATTCTATATATCTTACATATTAGCTTACATAATTCAAACCATTCTTATCATGTATGGTTCTTCTTATGAAGATAGGTGTTCTCTGCTTTATAACATTTTACCTTATCGAATATAAAATATATGTTTCTCCAAATTGATCTATATAACTATTTTATATACTTTTACATAATTCAAACCATTCTTATCATGTATGGTTCTTCTTATGAAGATAGGTTTTATCTGCTTTATAAAATTTTACCTTATCGAATATAAAGTATATGTTTCTCTAACTTGATCTATATAACTATTTTATATACTTTTATATAAATCAAACTAAATAAAAGGGTTTGTCTTTGGTTGACCCACCATAAATAACGTTGCTTCAACTGGTGACCACTCAACACCAAACATTTTAGTCGATAAGGATGAAGGTTGATAGGCAAAGTATTAAGCCACTAGATTAACTTGTGTAGCAAGCAAGGCATGTGTTAAACCAAATGACTAACCCAAAATCAAACCACGAGGATGGTAAGCATTTAGTGAGAGATATTGATTTTTAACCATGCACCTTAATGCTTGGCTACTAAGCCATCTGTGTCACATCTTTTATAGAACACATTATGTTTCCTCCCACAACCCATGTTAATGAGATGAGAAAAAGCCTCCCATTCATACATTTCAAATGGTATAGTGCTTGTAGAAGCCTTTTGATGGCTTCCACTAGAGTAGATAAAGGTCAATTTCCTATGGCCACAAAATTTATTGAGGTTAGTTTAAATCATCTGATGAATACTCTCAATGCGAATTAGTGGAGGACTTACTAATTCTAGTCACAGAGGTGTCAAATAGCAGAGGATTTTAGGTAACACAAATTGATTATTCTAATATTTGTCGTATGTTACGAATATTAAATAATTTTGTTACTCATTTTCATGTATTAAATAGCTCTTTTTATTTCAATTAAGTGAAGAACACAAGCTTATACTGAGAGGGGGGGTGAACAGTATAAGACCTCTTTTTACTTTTTCCTTTATACTTCAAAATAGTAAAGCAATATACCCAAAGAAATATCAAAGCAATGCACAATATCATCCACAAAGTGACACCAATTTTAACGTGGTTCACCCAGAATGGTTGGGCTACGTCCACAAAAATTTTCTCTAAAAGTTATCTCAAAGTTCTTTGGGAATCCTTCCCAATTACAATGTTTATGAGCCTCGGCCCAAAGGAGATACCTTCCCCCAATCAAAATTTATGAGCCTCTGCTCAAAGGAGATACCTTCCCATCTGCTCTAGAAATGATCCCTCAGAAGATCAACCGCCTCTACCTCTTGCCAGCACGTGGAACTCCTTTCCACCGAAGACCTCTTGTCCTCAATGCTTAGCCTAAGAGACCTCTGCCTTCTATGATCACGTCCACAGTAGCTCAGCAACCTGTACCAAACACAGTCAGTCGATCTAGTACAAGTCTTCCTCTGTCTGTCAGATCTGTCCAACTCTTGAACAAATCAATCCTCTGCATACAAGCCTTCTCAAAGACTTGCCAAATCTGTCCTCAGGTTCTTCTCATAGAACCAATGCACCTCTGTCCTCAAGTTCTCTGATAGAACTATCAAACTTAGCTCACAAGTCCTCTGCTAGGACCTGTCCAAATCTACTCACAAGTCCCCATCGAAACCTATCCAAAACTGCTCACAAGTCCCCACTGGAACCTGTCCAAAAACTCAGCAAGCTCACCAAGAAAAACTTTCTTAGTAGGAAATCACAAAGTGAATTGTTAGAGACCCAATGTGATTTGTCAAACTCATAGAAGCATAAAGAGAATTGTTAGAGACTCAATATGTTCTATACTCAAATCCCAATCTCAAAACTCAACTCAAATCAACTCAGCTCAATCTCAATCTCAAATCTGAAAACTCAACTCAATATCCGAAATGGATAGGATAGAATGTTTTCTTTCAAGAACATGAAACCCCAACAATTGCCAACTATGCAAAGAATCACATAACAATGATACTCATGTTATTTTCACCATCAATTAGGGTTTCAACAACAATGCTCATCAAACAAGGTTTAGTCAACCAACACCATTCAACTCAACATCAACCTTGAAGCATTCAACCAATCATCACAAGAAAAGGAAACAAGTAGAAATCCTTTTCCCTCCAAAGATATTTGAACAAAACAGCCACCAACACAATATCACCAAATGCAAAGAATAACTTGCTCAAATCAACTCAATGGAGTAAGCCCAATATCATGAATCAAGTAAAGCAATAACTTGATCAAACAACCTCTATGGAAGCAACTCAACCATCAAACTCAAAATAGCCAACCAAGGGTTCCACCAACTCAATGCAAGTAGCTAGACTCACAAATATAAACCCTAGTGCACAAAGCTTCCACTATCTCAAACCAAAAATTATGCATTCACCAAAAACTCTCCTTAAGGATAACAATGCATAAGTAGTCTTCAACAAACCAGAAAATAGGATTTACACCTAGCCAAAGGATACCTAGTAGAATACCTTTTCACTCCAACCTTATTTCAGAAAACATACACCAATCATACTCATAAGAAGAATGTGCCCATACCTTATTGGAGTAGAAGATAATTGAACCTTCAAGTGTCACCACACACAACTCTCAAACTTCCAACCAAGTTAGGGTTAGAATAAAAAGAAATGAGCAATAATATAAACTTCCTTTATTACACCTTTTAGCTCCACTTCTTTAAACACAACCACCATAACATGCCAATAAATCAACAATCATAGACTCACACCTTATACCTCCATTTTTAATTTTAGCATAGCAAAGAATAATCTTAAAAATACATCCAAAGAAATATGCCCTTATTTCTCCTAAGATTTTATTCAATGCTAATCACAAAAGCCAAAACTCATAAAATTTAATCACACCTTATAAATCGTTGTCCAAGAAACTCCGAATTTCATGGCATAAAGACGTTTTAATAAAAACGTGTGTTACTCTAGCAAAGCACCCCCGCGAGACTCGAAACGGTGACCTCCGCCAATGCAGCGCCCAACAGCAGCCTTCGCTGCCACTAGCCCACATGGGCTACGAAGTTCACAAGTGAACTTCCCTCCACTTCACCCTCGAAAAAACTCCCGAAGACTTTTCAACCGCACGTGCTTCTAAGTCTTCCTTCGATCGTAGCGAATACAGAGCACAAACACCGCAAATTGCATTTGGGGAATTTTGAATTAATTAGCCTTCCAACCTTAGGAGTTGGAGAATAAATAGTCTCTTCGAAGACACCTTGACGTCGGAAAAAATAAAGACCATTTCGAAATTAATCAAAAGTCTTTTCAAAAAGGGTTTAAAAAACCTTAAAGTATTTTTAATAAATTAAAAATAATTTCTCCCTTAATTAATTAAATAATTAATTAATTAAAACCTTGAAGGGTTTTAAATAATAATTAAATAAATAATAAAGAGAACCTCCATTGGTTTTAATAAAAACCATTGCCAATGGAATCTCTCCGGATTCTCTTAAAAATATTCTCTTGGAATCTTCCACCTTTGAAGCCAACACATCCTCTTAACATTAATGCCATTTCCTTTTGACATCAATGACAACTCATAGACAAGAAGCTAGGATCTCAAACCCAAAATTGCCAACAATCTCCCCCTTTGTCATTGATGGCAAACCATGCTTCTCAACAACACAGAAACTCAACATAAATAGCTCCCCCTGTCTTGAGGCTCTCCCCCTTACTCAAATATCTCCCCCTTTGTCATCAATGGCAAAGGGTCACCTTTGGGGCTCGGGACTAAGAATGAGCCTCTTAGCTTAGTCCCTCCCCCACCTCCTGATGAGGTGATTAATTCTTGGGTGGGAGTAAAACTCCCATTAGGCATTGATCATCATCAGCGTCTATAACTTCCTTGTCGGGCCTTCTCTTGAACTCTTTGTCCATATTCCTATTCCTGTCACTGTTCTTGTTCTTGTTCTCATCCCTGTTCTTGTCCATGCCTTGATCCTTGGACCTGATCATGCCATTGTTCCTGTTCCTGTATTCTAGAATTTTAGCTCTACACTGTCTGATTATGTGACCTTCATTGTTGCACTTGAAACACTTGACGATGTTGTTTCTCCGAGGTAAACCTGATCTTTGAATCCACCAGTTCTGACCAAACCTATTCTGACCAAACCTGTTCTAGCCAAACCTGTTTTGACCAAACCTGTTCTGACCAAACCTGTTCTGGCCAAACCTATTCTGACCAAACCTATTCCTATTATTTGCCTTGCAATAAACTGCCTTGTGCCCAAACTGTTGACAAGAGTAGCAATACCCTTGAAAGTAACTAGCACTTCTAAAACTGTCATTTACCTCCTTCACTTGAGCCATGCAATGTGAAGCCATGTGACCAAACCTGTGACAAGCAAAACATCTACCTTGAAACTTTCCTTTAATTGACCTCTTAGGTTCTAAAAACTTCTTCTCATTCTGAATTCTATTTTCTATTTCTGTGCATCTATCATTCAAGGACTCCTTTTCTGAAATACTTTCCTCATCAGAACTCTCTTCCTTTTGGAGTCTCTTACTAGACTCTCCAACTTGTTCCTTGTGTGGCTTAACAAAACCAAGGCCTGTTTTATCTGTTGTCTTTCTTTGACCTTTGATGAGTGACTTAACCTTTTTGGAGCTATCTTGAAACTTGTAAAGCTTATCCTTGTACTCTTTAGTTTCCTCTTTCAAAGAAGCCATTTTCTGTTCTAACTCACTATACTCAAGAACCTTAGACTCTAACTCATCCTTGAGTTCTTGTGTCTTAGCCATAGAGAAGTCAAGACTTTCTATAAGATCATCTCTCTCCATACAACATTCATCTAACTTATCCTTGAGTCTAGCATTCTTCTTTCTTTCCTTTTTCAAAGCACTAAGAGCACTAATAAGTTCACCTTCAAGATCTACTTCACCTTCCTCTATATCTTCCTCTATTTGTTTGCTTTTTGAATCATCAAAGCCTTTTTCAAATTTCTTATCACTAGAGGTGCTACCCTTTTCAAAAACCATACATGCATCTTCCTTATAGTTTTCTGAAGCATCCTCATACATACTAGAAACCAAATCATTATTTGTGCAATCATCCTCAAGGTGACCAAAATTTCCACATCTAAGACATTTCATGATAATGAATCTATGTTTTGGTTCTTCCTCTTTTTCTGATATGAACAACATCTCATTTTCATTATCACTTGAAGAACTTTCACTATCACTACTAGAACACTTACTTGCTTTGTCTAGGTAGAAACTCTTCTTGTGCTTGTGAGAATACCTCTTTCCTTGATTGTTGTGCTCATCTTTGTTTTTCCTGTGATGCTTGTGCTTTTCAGAATCCTTGCTCTTAGAATCCTGTTTATCTTCATCACTTTCATTCTTGGGAACAAGTACAGTCAGTAGCATAATGACCAAACTTTCCACAATTGAAACATCTTATATTTTTCATACTTTTGTGCTTTCTAGAGAACTTGCCTTTCTTGTTGTAATATGCCTCTTCATCACTAGAAGACTCATCACTATCTTGAAGTTGTTTACCCTTGGAATTCTTGGTAGCCTTGAAAGTTACCTCTTTCTTGACATCAACCTTCACTTGAGTTCTCAACTCAAATGCTGCAAGTATACTATGGAGCTCATCCTTTTTCAACTTATCCAAATCTTTAGCTTCCTCAATAGCAGAAATATTTTCACTAAATCTATTAGGAAGAGATCTTAAAATCTTATCACAAACATCATTTTCAGCAAGCTCAAGACCTAAGTCTTTCATGGAGTTAACAACCTCATCCATACGAAGCATGTAGTCACTAATATTTTCATCATCATTCATCTTGAGTTGTTCAAACATACCTTTGAAGTGTCTCAACTTGGCCTTTCCGACATTTGTATCACCTGTATGAACCACCTTCAAGTGTTTCCACATTTCACTAGCTGTCTTGCAGTGAATCACTTTGGTGAGATCTGCTTTATGTAAGCCTTTCAAGATTGCATTCATTGCTTTTGAATTGTTGTGATGTAGGAGCCTTTCTTCTTTAGTATTAGGACCATGTTCAAGAATAGTGTACTCATCTTCAATCACTTCCCAAACCTCATTCCCAAGTGCCATTAGATGAACCTTCATCCTTGCACTCCAAAGACCAAAATCCGACCCATCAAGAATAGGTGCTTGCATTGCCACTTGAATGATCCATTGTGTTCTTTACTAGCTTTTCCTTCAAGTTGTTAAAATTTTTGAAGGCACCTGCTCTGATACCAATTGAAGAACACAAGCTTATACTGAGAGGGGGGTGAACAGTATAAGACCTCTTTTTATTTTTTCCTTTATACTTCAAAATAGTAAAGCAATATACCCAAAGCAATATCAAAGCAATGCACAATATCATCCACAAAGTGACACCAATTTTAACGTGGTTCACCCAGAATGGTTGGGCTACATCCACAAAACTTTTCTCTAAAAGTTATCTCAAAGTTCTTTGGGAATCCTTCCCAATTACAATGTTTATGAGCCTCGGCCCAAAGGAGATACCTTCCCCCAATCAAAATTTATGAGCCTCTGCTCAAAGGAGATACCTTCCCCTCTGCTCTAGAAATGATCCCTCAGAAGATCAATCGCCTCTACCTCTTGCCAGCACGTGGAACTCCTTTCCACCGAAGACCTCCTGTCCTCAATGCTTAGCCTAAGAGACCTCTGCCTTCTATGATCACGTCCACAATAGCTCAGAAACCTGTACCAAACACAGTCAGTCAGTCTAGTACAAGTCTTCCTCTATCTGTCAGATCTGTCCAACTCTTGAACAAATCAATCCTCTGCATACAAGCCTTCTCAAAGACTTGCCAAATCTGTCCTCAGGTTCTTCTCATAGAACCAATGCACCTCTGTCCTCAAGTTCTCTGATAGAACTATCAAACTCAGCTCACAAGTCCTCTGCTAGGACCTGTCCAAATCTGCTCACAAGTCCCCACCGGAACCTATCCAAAACCACTCACAAGTCCCCACTGGAACCTGTCCAAAACTCAGCAAGCTCACCAAGAAAAAACTTTCTTAGTAGGAAATCACAAAGTGAATTGTTAGAGACCCAATGTGATTTGTCAAACTCATAGAAGCATAAAGAGAATTGTTAGAGACTCAATATGTTCTATACTCAAATCCCAATCTCAAAACTCAACTCAAATCAACTCAGCTCAATCTCAATCTCAAATCTGAAAACTCAACTCAATATCTGAAATGGATAGGATAGAATGTTTTCTTTCAAGAACATGAAACCCCAACAATTGCCAACTATGCAAAGAATCACATAACAATGATACTCATGTTATTTTCACCATCAATTAGGGTTTCAACAACAATGCTCATCAAACAAGGTTTAGTCAACCAACACCATTCAACTCAACATCAACCTTGAAGCATTCAACCAATCATCACAAGAAAAGGAAACAAGTAGAAATCCTTTTCCCTCCAAAGATATTTGAACAAAACAACCACCAACACAATATCACCAAATGCAAAGAATAACTTGCTCAAATCAACTCAATGGAGTAAGCCCAATATCATGAATCAAGTAAAGCAATAACTTGATCAAACAACCTCTATGGAAGCAACTCAACCATCAAACTCAAAACAGCCAACCAAGGGTTCCACCAACTCAATGCAAGTAGCTAGACTCACAAATATAAACCCTAGTGCACAAAGCTTCCACTATCTCAAACCAAAAATTATGCATTCACCAAAAACTCTCCTTAAGGATAACAATGCATAAGTAGTCTTCAAAAAACCAGAAAATAGGATTTACACCTAGCCAAAGGATACCTAGTAGAATACCTTTTCACTCCAACCTTATTTTAGAAAACATACACCAATCATACTCATAAGAAGAATGTGCCCATACCTTATTGGAGTAGAAGATAATTGAACCTTCAAGTTGTCACCACACACAACTCTCAAACTTCCAACCAAGTTAGGGTTAGAATAAAAAGAAATGAGCAATAATATAAACTTCCTTTATTACACCTTTTAGCTCCACTTCTTTAAACACAACCACCATAACATGCCAATAAATCAACAATCACAGACTCACACCTTATACCTCCATTTTTAATTTTAGCATAGCAAAGAATAATCTTAAAAATACATCCAAAGAAATATGCCCTTATTTCTCCTAAGCTTTTATTCAATGCTAATCACAAAAGCCAAAACTCATAAAATTTAATCACACCTTATAAATCGCTGTCCAAGAAACTTCGAATTTTGTGGCATAAAGACGTTTTAATAAAAACGTGTGTTACTCTAGCAAAGCACCCTCGCGAGACTCGAAACGGTGACCTCCACCAATGCAGTGCCCAACAACAGCCTTCACTTCCACTAGCCCATGCGGGCTACGAAGTTCACAAGTGAACTTCCCTCCACTTCACCCTCGAAAAAACTCCCGAAGACTTTTCAACCGCACGTGCTTCTAAGTCTTCCTTCGATCGCAGCGAATACAGAGCACAAACATCGCAAATTGCATTCGAGGAATTTTGAATTAATTAGCCTTCCAACCTTAGGAGTTGGAGAATAAATAGTCTCTTCGAAGACACCTTGACGTCGGCGAAAATAAAGACCATTTCGAAATTAATCAAAAGTCTTTTCAAAAAGGGTTTAAAAACCCTTAAGTATTTTTAATAAATTAAAAATAATTTCTCCCTTAATTAATTAAATAATTAATTAATTAAAACCTTGAAGGGTTTTAAATAATAATTAAATAAATAATAAAGAGAACCTCCATTGGTTTTAATAAAAACCATTGCCAATGGAATCTCTTCGGATTCTCTTAAAAATATTCTCTTGGAATCTTCCACCTTTGAAGCCAACACATCCTCTTAACATTAATGCCATTTCCTTTTGACATCAATGACAACTCATAGACAAGAAGCTAGGATCTCAAACCCAAAATTGCCAACATTAAGCCATTGTTAGGTTCATGAAATTAGATGACATAGATTAATTTAGGATAAAGGCATCAATAACATCAATGATAGTAATTCCCAGTTCCTCACATGAAGGTTTTGGTGTTTGATTGTAATTCATAAAGGGAACCTATGATAGCACTACATGTTTCTACCAGACCATCAAAAGGTATGGATTGATTTTCTAGGGATATGTGTGCCAGGTCTTCTAAGCCACATTGGAGTTGAAGCCTACATTTCAACTATTAGCTAAGCATTTGCACAGGCACATTTGGAAGGGGTTTGACTTTAATGTAAAGAGTTTTTCCTCCAATCCTCTTATTGTTAATAATCCTACTTAGAGCAACATTGATAGTCGAAGGAATTTTATCATAGTTTTCATACGAGAAATTGAACAGTGTTGTCCTATATCGTTTCATCTATTAACTTAGATTGCCAATAAAAAGGGGTCACACAGGTAAAGAAATTATTTCAAAATTTGGACCTGATAACATCTCCCCAGTAAATTCAAATAAATATCTATAAAGTTACTTGAGTTTCAACCATGAAAGTCCATATCCTAAATAAATCTCAAATGACAATTCCATTAGCAATCTGTTTGGATTGAATTGGAGAGAGTCCTTTGCTTCAATTAACGAGTCTCTTACAACAAATTTTTTAGATGAAGAGATCAAGGAGGCTTTGTTTAACATGGATCCTGACAAAGCTCCTGGGTCGGATGGGTTTTCACCATGGTTTTTCCAAGTTTGTTGGGATATTGTTGGAGCAGAAATTATTACTACAATCAAGAAGTTCCAAAGTTCAAATCATATTCCAAGGGGTTTCAATTCAACTCTCATTGCTTTGATCCCTAAAGGCCCCAACCCCAAGACTATGGCTGACTTTAGGCCGGTTAGCCTATGTAATATATCCTATAAAATTTTATCCAAATTTTTAGCCAACCGTTTGAAGAAAGTTCTACCGGTTATCATTGATCCAAGTCAAGGAAGTTATGTACAAGGAAGATCAATCTTAGATGGAGTTATTACTATTCATGAGGCTCTTCATACAGCCGCTCAAACCAAAAAAGTAGTCATGGATTTAAAGTTAGACATGAAAAATTCTTATGACAGGATAAATTGGGAATTCCTAGAGGCAGTTTTATTAAAATTTAGCTTCAACATGAAATGGGTCAAGTTAATAAGAGAGTGTATTTCTAAGACTTGTTTTTTAGTTTTGGTTAATGGGACTACTGCAAGTTTTTTTCAAAGCAAATGTGGTCTAAGACAAGGAGATCCCATAAGTACTATGTTGTTCATCATTGTAGCTGAGGCCTTGGGAAGAACCATTAAGGTAGCAGCGAGTAGCTGGACTCATATCAGGTATCAAGGCCACATCGCTAACTACCCCGATGACACATCAGCAATTTATTGATGATACATTGCTACTGAATTTGGCTTATGTGGTTGAGGCAATAAGGATTAAAAATATTCTCATAATGTATGAAGAAGCGGTTGGACAAAAAGTGAATTTTGATAAGAGCAAACTTTATTTCATCAATACCCCCATTCCTAGGCAAAATAACATAGCAAGGATCATGGAATGTCATATTGCATCCCTTCCCACCTCCTATTTAGGTCTTCCCCTATTTATGGGGAAACTTGAAGGATCAATGTGGAACATAGTTCTAGAGAGGATCCAAAAAAAGCTAGCAGGTTGGAAAGGACATCTGTTATCTCAAGCAAGCAAAGCAATTTTAACTATGGCTTCACTTCAAAGTATACCCATTTACTTCCAATCAGTCTTCAGAGCTCCCAACAAGGTGTATCACAAAATTGAGCAACTTCAAAAACATTTTCTCTGGTCAAGGACTGAGGATAAGAAAAGGATCCATTTAGTAGGTTGGAACAAGGTTTGCAAACCTAAAGCTGATGGGGGGTTAGTATTGATGAGATTTGCACATATCAATACAACTCTGTTAGCCAAACAAGCATGGTGGTTATTGACTAAGGTCGATAATGAATGGACTGCCATAGTTAGGAAAAAATACCTCCCATGTGTGAACTTCCTTAATGAAAAATTAGCAAGCAGGGGTCTGCTTTTTGGAAGGCAATCCTCACGAGCAGGGATCTTGTCAAGAAAGGTCTTAGATGGATTCTAGGAAATGGGCAAACAATAGACTTTTGGAAGGATTGATGGGTGAGAGCTAAGGAGTTATCCCAGAATCCTTGTTTGGCTAGGATTCAAGAGCATATGGAGCAGCATATTTGGAAGAAGGTTGCAAATTATATGTGGAAGGATATAAATATCAACAGGTGGAAACACATCGAGTACAGGGTTTTGAAGCGGAGTCTGAAGAGCTTTATAACATTTTAACTTAGCAAATTATTCCCTCTAGAGAGAATGAAGATCACATTATTTGGGTTGAGACTTGAAAGTGGTGACTTCACTATTAAGTCTGCCTATAATTTGCTTCTCAATGTGGAAGGTCAACAATTTCAACCAAGTTTGGTTTGTATCAAAGTCTTAATTCCTAAAATATCATTTTTTTCATGGCTGGTGATTCAAGTAAAAATCCTCACTATGGACAATATGTTATTCAAAGGTATGGTTATTCCTAACCATTGCTACATGTGCAGGGCAGGATGGGAGACAATCCAACACTTGTTTTTGGAGTGTCCGATAGCGGAGTCCATCCTGGATGAACTTTTCCAAGCCTTTAGGATCTCATGGGTTAAGCTTGCTCTTATATCCGAAGTGTTCCATCAATGGCCTCAACCCTTTGTTAGCCTAAAACTTAAGTACCTATGGAAAATTTGTTGGCATCATTTTCTCTGGCAGATTTGGCTAGAAAGGAACCATAGAGCCTTTAAGGATACCATTCACAACCCAAAAACCATCCCCAACAGGATTATTGTCTTTGTGAAAGAAAACCTTAGCACCTTAGTGGATGAGAACCACTCAATTATTCCCCAAGAAAAACAATTAGCTTGAGCATTAGGTATTGAGGACAAACCTTCCATTCCTTTGCCCAATCTTAGAAATGGGATTTCTTAGGAGCCACCCCCCAGGGTTGGTTTAAACTAAATTTTTATGGTGCAGCCAAGGAGAACCCGGGAAGAGCTGGAGCTAGAGGAATAATCAAGGATCATCAAGGAAATATGGTCAAGGCCTTCACTGAACCATTGGGAATCAGAACTAATAACGAAGCAGAAACTAGAGCTCTTTGGAGAGGGTTGCAAGTAGCCCAAGCAACTCAAGGTAACTTGATGATTGAAGGTGATTCTATGAACATCATCAACCTGTTAACCAATGGCAAAAAACCTCCATGAAGAATCAAGGGAGTCATCCATGAAGTGAGGATCCTTTTTGCAGCAAGACAGAATAGGAGGGCTCGTCATGTGTACCATGAGGCCAACAGGTCAGCTGAAAAATTAGCCAACATAGGTGTTGATGTTGGTAGTTTGGTGACATAGACACAAGGTGTGCCACATGAAGTGGAAAACATTATTAGTCATGAAAATAAACCTACCCATTAAGGAGAAATATGAATGGGTGTTCTTTCCCCATGGAGCTGGTAATAACTATGGGGTTTCCCTCTAAATCATACCAAATTGGAAATTAAGGTAACATGGTGTAAGCCTTGGAAGATTCCGACAGAGAATAGGAAATGGGAAAGCAATAGGTTTCACAAGTGTAAAGTTCCAAACTTCAATTCCTATCAATGTAAGTAATGTTTACAGTTATGTTTAAGTATGGGTGTGCTTTGTTAGTAAGGTTTTGTAGGGGTTTCAACACAATTTCTGGTAAGAAAGTTTCAAGGATGACTAGGATCTACAATCTCAGTAGAAGGCTGGATATTGTAATAGTTTTTGGGTTAACCTGCAAAACTCGGTAATTAATGAAGACTTTTATTTACCAAAAAAAAAACAATCAATTTGGATTAAATAAGTTCTATTATAGACCAAAAATTATAGGGTAGATTGGATGTTTCTATATTATTTAATATTAGCTTTTAATATGGCATAAGAAACAATACAAATTCAAACTTCAGATTACTTGGAGTGTACAACCAAAACTTACATACATCTATATATTGGTGGTATTCAGATTACACCAAAAATAAAAGAAGAAAAATACAGGTATTTCCATAAAGGAGGGTTCAATAGGCATACGTAGATCCCTTCATGTCTTCACATAATTTTACAAATTCTCAAAAGGGAAAAAGGGAACCTGATTTTATTTCCTAATAGCTACCAAAGGTTGACTTCAAACATTTAATTAAAACAATATTCAACATCTAATTTATTCCATTCAAAGTATTGAAATTCAACAATAAAAACTAACCTTTAAAGCAAAACATGGAAAAAGTAGACAAGAAAAGAAGTTCTTTTGAAGGCAAAAGAGAAGCTACTATGAGGATAATACAAGTATTCAAGGGATAGTGATGCTAGTTTTTCAAACAATGATAGAGATGAAGTCCTATTTATGATTGAATAAAAAAAACCATTTAAGACTCCAGTTATTCTCAAGTGTTTTAGATGTGGTAACTTTGGATATCTTGAATATGATTGTACAAGGGATGGTTATAGCTTTAGTTATGATGAATAAGAGAATGCACTTGAAGAACCAGATGAAAGTCTTCTAATGGCTTTAGAAGAAGTAAGTGATCCTATAGAAGACAAGCCAAAAGAAAACAAATATGTGGACAAAGGCAAAAAAATAGAGGAATATTTAAAAAAGGATGGTTATGATATCAAGGGAGAACTTATCTATGCCCTTGACACAGTAAAGAAGGTAAGAAAGCAACACTCTAAACTTGAAATTCAGTTTCAGGAATGTGATGAATCGAGAAAATTGCTTATAGAGGATTTATAAAAATCAAAGGCTAAGGCAAAAAGGTTCAAAGATAATTTAGAAGAAAATATCTTGGAATGTGAGAAGTTAGCACAAGAAGTAGCACTACTAAGAGAAGATCTAGAAGACTCCAAGGTCAAGATGAAAAAGTTCAAATATAGCACAAAGAACTTGGATAAGTTCATCAAGATACAAAAGCCTACATCAAGCAAAATAGGTATTGGATTTGAACAGGTTCAAAAGAAATAGGAAGGAGAGTCAAATTAAATTTTTAGAGGAGAAAAAACTTTAGATGAAGATACTTCAGAAGAATATAGTGTGAAATAAAGTGAGACATCAGAGGACGAGCTGGAAAATAGAGAGTTCAACAAAAATAGGAACAATGCACAAAGAAGATACAGATGGAACAACAATAAGAATAGGATACTAGTCAGGTCAAGACAAGGAAGATTCAATGTAAGATGCTTTTCATGTCACAGGTTTGGGCACATGGCTTCACAATGCAGGATACATGTAAGACAGGATATTGGGACCAAACAACTTTTTCATGGGTATTGCTACTCATGTAATCATTTTGGTCACAAGGTAATAAATTGCAGGATTCATGACAGAAGAAGATATGGCTTCACTAGGAATTCTAATACATTTTCACCTCCAAGTAATAATAACATTAAGTGTTATAAGTACAATAATTATGATCACACAACAAAGTGGTGTAAAGAAAACATCCCAAAAATAGGTATGAAAATGAACATGAATAGGAATAGGAATAGGAACAGGAACATGAATATGAATAGGAACATGAACATGAACATGGATATCAACATGAACAGGAATAGGAATAGGAACATGAATATAAATAGGAACAAGATCATGGATATGAATAAGAACATGAACAAGGATATGAACAGAAACATGAATATAGATATGGAAAACAATCAAAGGATTAATAAGAATCAGATAAGAAGGAAAGAGGATAAAGGTAAAGAACAATGCCTTATGGGCATAGAAATACTCTCACCCCAGAATTAACCACCTCAAAATGAGGTGGGGGAGGGGCTAATATAAGAGGCTCATTCTTAGCCCCGAGCCCCAAAGGTGACCCTTTGCCATTGATGTTAAAGGGGGAGATATTTGAGTAAGGGGGAGAGACTTGATACTTGAAGAGAGCATTGAGCCAGAGGGAGCAACACAAAAGAAGAAGTTAAGTTTTTGGTAAAAAGTTTTTGGGTTGTCATAAATGACGAAGGGGTAGATTTTTGGATATTTTGAGTCCCTAAGTCAAAGTTGTCATTAATGTCACTAGATGAAGTCATCATTAATATCAAGGACTTCGTCAAGAAACAAAGGTGTCAAGGTTGTTATTTGATATCCAGGAAGAAGGCCAAAGGTCAAGAGAATCAGTGTAAAAGTTAAAATAAAAAGGGCTCCATAATATCCTAATAGTATATGGAAGCATAAGTTAAAAGGGTTTTTATAAAATCTCATGGAGGCTTGTGCAAAGTTAAAAAGAAGATATAATATTTTTTATAAATTATTTAAATTCAATGAGAATTTAAATTTTATAAATAAATATTATTTGCACTGTGGTATGTAATGAGAATGAAGTAATAAACTCAAAAGGATATAATATTATAATATTTTTTATTATAATATTAAGTGATATGGTTAAAAGCCCAAAGTAAAATATTTATAATATTCATTATAATATTTTACAATACCCAAAGATGGGTTTGGAGTTAAAAATATTTAAAGCACCTTTATCAAGGTCTTAACCTTCACCGACGTTACATGGTGGTGAAAGTATTCGAAACACTGATGTTTTACAAGCATGGAGGAAATTAATATATATACCTATGCTCAAAGGGCATTAAACCTTATCCTTGATTGATTATTATTTTGGATGCGAAGTGAAAGAAGAGCTCGTGAGAATTTTGTGAATTTTGTGTGCGATGAACAGTTCAAAATAGAAAGCATAGATCATTCAAAGGCCAACTGGATAGCTTGGTATAGTGGTGAGTATGCAGGTGTGAAAGCATTTTTTGGTAAGAGATCCAACGTTCGAAACATGGTAGTGTACTTGGTAGTCGTGTTGGTTGAAGGTGCCAAAGGTGCACATTTTTACAAAGGGCAATAAGGGAGGCATGACTTGAAGCACATGGTGCTTTGTTAGTCTCAAATGAGAATGTAGCTTGTGTGGTGGTTGAAGTCATGACTAAGGCATTCATCATGGGCATTGTTGAAGGTTCGAATCCCTCCGAAGGTGAGGTAAATATTTTGCATTAAATTTTTATTATTTGCCTAAGTTGGGAGGTATAAGGGTTGTTAGTGGAATTTTTTAGAAAGGTTGCTTATTGGATAGTGGTTGTAGTTGAAAATTATAACTTGGAGTAATAAGGAGGTTTTTGGTTTTAATTTTTAATAAAGTCTTAAATTACTATATTTGCATATTGGAGGATTAAGACTTTTGAGTATTGTTTTAATTTTAATAAGGGGTTTTTGTGTTAAATAAGATTATTGTGAAGGTGTTGAATATTATTTTAAGTTGGAGTGATAAAGTGTAATTTTGTTATCATTTTGTATTGTGTTTGTGATGAATTTATTATATTCTAACCCTTATTGAGATTGGCAAAGAAGTAATTATGAGTGTGACAGATTTGTGAAATCAACTCCTTTTCAAGCAAAAAGGTATGGATAAATTCTTTCTTGGTTGAGTTGATTGATTGGATTTCTAAAACATAAATTTTGGAGAGAAAAGGATTTGATTAGGGTTTCCTTTTCGAAAGTGTTTGAGTTAATGCTTCAAGGTTTTATGGAATTAAGTGTTGTGATTAAAACCTTGTTTTATAAGCATTGTTGTTGAAGCTATTGGTTGTGTGAAGAACTTGAGTTAGGGTTTTGAAAAGAACATGAGTATCATTGTTATGTGAATATTTATTTGTATGCATTTTTCTTGAAGTGAGTTGTTGTGCAAATAACTTGAACTAGGTTTTGAAAAGAACATGAGTATCATTGTTATGTGAAGATTGATTTGTATGCATTGTTGTTGAAGTGAGTTGTTGTGCAAAGAACTTGAACTAGGGTTTGAAAAGAACATGAGTATCATTGTTATGTAAGATTTTTTGTTGAGCATTGTTGGAAACATTCTTATTTGGTGTTTACATGCTTGGACTAGGGTTTGTGAGCAAGGGTTTTTTGTTGAGTAATTGGTTGAGTAGAGTTGATTGAGCCTAGTCAAGTGGATGTATGAAGTGATTGTTCATGTTCCATAAAAAAAACTATTCTATATTCTTTTTTGAGTTGAGAAAGTGTTTGAGCATTGATTTGAAACATATTGGGTCTTTAAAAATACACTTTATGTTTCTATGAGATTGAACAAGTTCTGAGTGAGCTTGTTGAGCAGATTTTAATAAGTTCTATGAGGACTTATTGAGCAGATTGAATATGTTTTGTGTGGACTTATTGAGTAGATTGGACAAGTTCTAAGTGAGCATGTTGAGAAGATTTGAATAAGTTCTTTGTGGACTTATTGAACTAATTGGACAAGTTCTGTGTGGACTTGTTGAGCAGATTTGAGCAAGTTCTGTGTGGACTTGTTGATCATATTTGAGCAAGTTCTGAGTGGACTTGTTGAGCATATTTGAGCAAGTTCTGTGTGGAATTTTTGAGAATATTTAAGCAAGTTCTATGTGGATTTTTTGAGCATATTTGAGCAATTTCTATGTAGACTTGAGCAGATTTGAGCAAGTTCTAAGTGGACTTGTTGAGCATATTTGAGTAGGTTCTGAGTGGATCTGTTGAGAAGATTTAAGCAAGTTCTGAGTGGACTTGTTGAGAAGATTTGTGCTAGACTGAATGTACTGTGTTTAGTATATATTTGAGATAGATATTTGGAGGCGATATAGTAGAGAGGATAGTAGTATCTAGTGGATAGATATCCATCAACCAAGGTAGTGAGGGTAGTAGTCTCCAATGGATAAATATCCATCAACCAGGGTAGTGAGGACAAGTATTTTGATTGGGGATAAGAGTCTTCAGTGGAGAGAAATCGATAAGCCAGTGTAGTGGACGCATTAGTCTTCTAGAGGATCACCATCTAGAGCAGAGGAGAAGGAGTTCTCCAGTGGAAATAGATCCATGAACTTGATTTAGGGGATTGGTGTCTCCTTTGGATAGAGGTCCATAAATATTGTTATTGGGAAGGATTCCCAAGAGATTTATTGAGAAAATTTTAGTGAAATATTTTGTCCATGGAGTAGCCCACATTGGGTGAACCACGTAAATTGTGGTGTCTCTATTGTGTGTGGTGATTTGTGCATTGATTTTATTACTTCTATTGATATTGATATCTACACATTGCTTAATATTGATTTGGAAAGAAAAGTAAAAAGTGTTCTTATACTGTTCACCCCCCTATCAGTATAATCTTGTGTTCTTCATATTGATTAAGTAGTGTTTCCATTTCTCCACTACATGCATAATAGCCAACATTTCTTTCTCATATGTGGATCTTCCAAAAAAAAATCCTGAAAGTTGTTTACTTTTGAATGCCAAGGGATGACCTTCTTGCATTAATAATTCCCCAATATCTATTCCTAAAGCATCACATTCGATCACAAATAGTTTATGAAAATCCAAAGTTGCCAATACTGGAGTAGTACACATTACTTCTTTGAGTGCCTCAAAATCTTGAGTGGCTGCTTTTGACCAATGAAAAGCATCCTTTTTGGTAAGATCTATGAGAGGAGCTACAATTTTTCCATAGTTACGTACAAACTTGTGATAGTAGCCAGTGAGATCCAAAAAACCATGAAGTTTTTCTATAGTTTTAGGTAAGGGCCAATCCTGAATTACCTTTATCTTATTGGGATCCACTTTAACACCTTTCTGAGAAACTATATGACCCAAGTACTCAACTTTTTTAACACCAAAAGAGCATTTAAAGTATTTGAAAAATAATTTTTCCTTGTGTAGTATATGAATAACCCTTCCCACATGTATCAGATGATCATTCCATGATTTACTATATATGAGTATGTCATAAAAAAAGACTAGGAAAAATTTACGAAGGAATGGATGTGTAGCACCCTAAAATTGGCGCAATAAAATTGGAATAATTACATTCACCTTAGTAAATAAATTTAAATTCAAATTTAACCTCCCAAACCTCCCGTTAACCATCGAGAAACCCATTTCCCCTTTTTTCGTGCCATTTTTAGAGGTTGTTTTGACCATTGGACGATATCGTCACCGATCAGACGATATCACCCCAGATTTGACGATTTCGTATGGACTAGAATGTCTAGACGATTTTGTCGCAAAACTGAATTTGCATAGTTGGAATCTGTTCCAATGGGTCTCCAATCCGAGCAGAAGCGTGTCTGCGCCGTTGGGACCCTCCCCCGTTGGAGATCTCCCAAATTGGGAAGATCTCCAACCTCCCAACAACTCTCCCTAAGCCTATTTAAACTCTAAGATTTTCCCTCCCTAACCCTTGGCTGAATTTATCTGGAAATTGAACCCTTCTGTGCTAAAACATCATAATATTATTTTTGCATTAGTACCATAGCAATTTTGATGCAGGTATATCATTGATTTTCAACCGGAGCCAGCACCCATCGTCGCCAACGAACCTGTCCAGATCGGAGGCGATCTTGTCAAATTCGAGATGATTTCGTACTGATGCGATACGATCTCGACTGCAGCCCACATCGAGGCAATCAGTGCCTGGAGTTTGCTTTTCTCAACTTTGTCTCTATTATTTTGTTTTGCAAATTAGATAATATATTCAATTTTTATCCTATTTTGCATCTGGAGTTCACCCATTTAGCTTAGATTGCATGCTAAGTTTATTATCTGCCATTTAAGCATAGTAATTTGCATTAATTTCTGTTCTTGAATAGTGTTCAGCATTCATATTATCATTTGGTATAATTTTCCTCTGTTAGCATAGTGTTATTTCTTGCATTTTGCATCTATTCTCTGTTTTGCAGTTTTTTGACGAATTCGTCAGATTTCGGACGATTTTGTCAGATTGCAGGCGATTCTATAGAATTCCAGACGATCCAGACTGCATCAACCACCAGAATCTTCTTCAGACATTCGGATCAGGTATTCCCCATTTTCCTTCTGTAAATTCTCTGTTTTCTACTTTCAAAATATGTTTTCTGTATTCATGAAAAATTGCATTTTCATACAGTTTAATTTAGAATAATTCGGCCAAACCTAGGATGAATGCTTAAGATTAAAACGAACTCATTAAACACATTCCAAAACCTAGGCATGGAAACTGCCGCCAAATGTTTCCTGGTGAACCCACCATCCATCGAAAAATCACCAAAATACACCTCCCTTGAGAGGCGGGACCTTCGTGAAGTCCTCTCGTCCGAGGTACCGCACCATCCTTTTCCCATCCTCCTTCGGGCGTGGATCCAATAGCCTGAAGGTAGGGATGCAAAAAATTTGGAGCGATACATTTTGGTGAACCCGACGTGAATGCATTGTAAACCTTTTGAAAACAAAAACAAAAATATATATATGTATACAAGAAAAACAAAAACAAAATCATCATTTCATGTTTTAGATTCAATTCTAAATAGTAGATGCTAAATATTACTTTTAGAAGCACTAAACAAACCATGAGTTTTTACTCAAATCAATATGAGCCCATTAGTAATGTTGGAAGAATTCAGCCAAATACATTTGTTGATTATGATCAACCTTATCCCTATTCAACATCACCTCCATCACACTTCTCTCATTTTTCATCCTTACCCCAACAAGACAATCCCTTTGCCAATCCTCTTCATAACGATATTATCTATTCTCCCATATATCCATATTATGTCTATCAATCCACATATAATCCTCCACCATATTTTCAATACTCTTCTTTCAATACAACACATCCATTTCAACAAGAAAATACTTATTCTTCCAATTCTACCATGCACTCACATCATACTTCACAATCTTCCTATAATCATTCTACCCATAATAAAGAAAACAGAGGTGAGAAACCATTAGGTCCTTTTATGACGAAATTCCTAAGGCATTTATCAAAAACCTCTCAAAAACCTTCATCACGTAAATTTACTAAGCTTAATCAACCAATGGATATAATTCTCAAGTATTTACTTGACACAAATAAGATTGAACTCCCTTCCATAAGACAACCTGATACCACATCAGATTGGTTTAAACCTGAGTTACATTGTGAATATCATAGAGTAGATGGACATATGACACAAAATTGTAAAAATTTAAGATGTGCAATTCAAGATTTGATTGATAAGGGTCTTTTTAATATAAAGGAATTACAATCTACAACTGATGATAAATCTCCAATAAACAATCAAACTCCTACACAACAAATACCAATAATCAATCAAGACATGGAGATCTCCCAAGAACCCCTATTCAATTATCAACAACAAGCAACCAATCAAATATTGCATGTTAATATGTCCCATCATGATGATATTATTAATATTGTAACTACAAATGAGCAACCTCAAGTTCAATCAACTCAATCTGATATTCAAGATATGGATTCCTCATTTGACCAACCTTCAAAACTATCTTTGACTCTCAAGAATGATCCAAAATGGAATGTAAGCATAGAAAGCTCATATTTAAAGTCACAATTTCAATCTGAAATCCACTTTGATAACCAACAACAAGTGATTAATCTTCAATCAAAGATATCCCTTTTAGAAGTATTACAAATTGCTCATAAGGAAATTTTGTTCAAAATACCTAGCCAACAATTTGTTCCTCATCATATTTTCTCTAAGAACATAATTAATGGTATAAACCCTCTTGAGGTTAACCATATTTCATTCTATGATGAGGATATTCCTTCCTCTACTCCACAAGAAGACTCCTATCTTTACATTATCGGATCTCGTAAAGAAACACTTGTTAGAACTTTCATGGTAGATAATGACTCCTCTCTTAATTTATGCACTTATCAATTATTCCAAAAACTCGAATTAAAGGAAGAAGATAGTAATGAATCAAATGTTATTATAAAATCTTTTAAAAATGAAATTCAAGAACCTCAAGGTACTATAATTATTCCCCTTAATATTGGATCCAAGATCCTGGATACTTTATTCTATGTAGGATATTGTCCTTCACCTTACAAACTACTTCTCAGAGTCCTTGGATTCATACGATGAGGGTTGTCCCTTCCACTCTTCACCAATGTTTGAAGTTTGAACTTACAAATAAAATTGTTACCATACATGGTGACCCAAAACCATTTGAAGAATATTTAACGATTGAAACATCAAGTTCTATACACTCTCTATTGTCACAATTATTTTTTATCCATCACTTTTCTTCATTCATATATGATCATCCTCGTTTACCAAATAACACCCATGCATATATTTCGTCTTATCAAGACTTGGAAGATAGTGATAAGAATGAAGAACTTTCTTATATTTATGACATTTTATTTTGTAACATGATTAATTTTCCACATATAAAAGTCAAATATTTTGCTACATTATTTTACATTATAACAAAGATTTTGTTATCACTACCTTTTATTCATCACATTTTGTTCTTACCTTCACGTCAACCAGATTATCCTTCAAAACCTCCTTTGATTTTGAAGCAACCTTAGACATGCTATACTCAAATAACCTTGTATAGTGTATATAGATCATCTTGTATATACCATCAATTTCAATTCATAAATTAAAATCAAAATACAAAAAAATCAAAATCCTCAAAATCTTCAAAAAAATATTAATACAACTAAGGAACTTAAAGGTAAATTTGAGCCCAACTGGCTTGGACCATACATCATTACTGCAAAATTTGAATCAGGAGCATATAAATTATCTACCTTAGATGGTAAAGAACTTAAAGAACCCATGAATATTTTACATCTCAAACGTTACTATGCATAAATTTGGTCATTTCATCCATGTATATATTTGTTCAAAGTTACTCTCTTATATTTCTTTCAATTTATTAAAAAAAAAAATTCAAAAACATCAAAAACATTCATAATCATCCAAAAATATTCAAAAACTATTTGTTGCATTTATTTATGGCACTTGTTACTTTTTTTTCAAAAACAAAATAATGATAAAAATATAAAAACAACAATATGCTTGACTCTTTCGAAACCAAAACAATATAAAGAAGAAAGAGAGAGTCAACATTCTCAAAACTTCTCAAAAGTGTTTATATTTTCTTACAATTATTGCAGTTATATGTTTCAAATTATTTTGGATAAATTAGCATTTATTTGGAATCCCTCACTTGCACACTCACAAAAAAATAAATATCTTGCTTTTATCTGGCATGATTACTAATCTCTCTTATATCAAAGTTCACAAATTTCAATTAAATAAAGTTTGAGCATAGAGAATTGATCTTGTTATTTACTTAAACCAAGCACATCTTTTCACAATAAAATGATTATATTTGTAATTTCCATGTTTTGCTACATAGTAGAACTAATTTCTTGGGTGAAAAGTTTCCCCTGCTATCCTATCATGCACATGGTCTAGAATCTTTGAGAATTGGCAAAAGGACAAGCTCACCCCTACCCGAATAAAAATCCCTTGCTCTCATGACTAATCTGAGCAAGTATCCCTAGCACAGAAAAAAAAAAAAAAAGTTCAAGAAAGAAAAAAGAGAAAAGCAAAATGTTATTTCAGCAATATTCCAAGCATTATCAAGCAAAAGAAATACAAAAGAAAAAGAAACAAAGTTCAAAAGAAAGAAAGAAAGCAATAAAATCCCTTTCCCTACCCTTTGAAAAGAAAAGAAGGGTTGATGAGCTTGAATCCCTGGAATTCTCAATTATTCGAAAATTGTGAGGTAAGCCCCATAACAGGTGGTTTGTGCCCAATGTGCTTGGCCTTGGGTAACTCCTAGTGTGGCGATATGTCTGTCACATTAGCGACCTTCTTTTGTACAGACCTATGTCTGCTTATGGATTAGCTAACTCTTGATAATCCGATCTACATAGTAGTCTAATATGGTTATATGCATCTACATCATGGTTAATGAACACTTATTTGGTTTCTTAAAATCACTTGTATCATAGTATCTTGCTCAAACCTGGTAAATGAACAATACAATTGCACACACATTTGTATTTGAGAGATTTTGTCTATCATTATGATAAATCAAGATTGGAAATTAATTCACATATGCACATGGGATTCCTTATAAATCTAATTTTTGTCTTCAAAAAACTTTGAAATATTATTTTTGCAACTTGTTTGGAATAATCAAGTACAATTATTTTTCATAAAGACAACTATATAATAGAAAAATCACAAATTTCTTTCAAAACATATCATACATATCATATCGACTTTCGCGACGATGGTATAGTTTCAAAACCAAAATTGAAATTATATGCCTAGCGCAAGTCCTCATTTTCATATTTTTCTGTTCATCAAAAATCAACCATGCAATAAAACTATTTTCTTTGATTTTCGCGATGATGGTATAAGTCTATACCTACATATTCTATGCCTAGCGCAAGCCATTGTAACATTGTTATTCCCATTTATCAAAAATCATAAAAACCATATGACTTCATCTTATACAAATTATGTTTTTTTCAAAAGCAAACACATTTTCATTATTTCATGTCATTATGTCAACCTTCAAATTTTGCAATGATGGTATAATTCCTAGGGAATTATCTAAAAATTTTATCACACTTAGGAATTTATGCCTAGCAAACATCTTTTTTTTTTTTTTTAAATCATTTTAAAAAATTATTTCATGCACAAATATTTTTTATGAAAATCTGAAAACAAACCAACCATCATCATCATCATTTGCATCATTACATCAAAGTCTTAAGACAGTCTCTTAAGCACTCTTTTCCTTTTAACAATATTTCTACAATGGGATTAGCTTGACGACCGAGTGAGCAGCGACTCCGTGAAATGGTCTATAATAGCGACAATGTCCTTTGAAATTATTGTTAGAAGTCTTTTTTTATTTTTATCACATTTTTATTACAAACAACCATTTTGTTACATCAGATTATTTCATTTAAATATTTTATAGCATGACATTCAAATCGTAATATTCCCAATGACATAATTACATGAATCCTCAAATGAATTATCAAAATCAATCAATTACAACATCTAAAAGCATCATACAAATCATAACACACTAGTCATATGATCAAAAATATCTCATATATATATATATATATATATATATATCAAAAATATATACATCATATCCACCATTTCTGCTTCAGAGCTCTAAAAACCAGAAAATGAACAGTAAAAATGAATTAGGGTTTTACCCTATTTTTCTTAATTTTATTCAACATTCAAATTAATTTTGCTTTTTCGCGTTTTTACCTCAAACGTTCGATTTGGGTAAAAACACGGAGGGGGCACCATAGTAAGCTGTCGTATGATTCGACCAAGAATCGTCGCCTAAAAATGGGTATAATTTTTTGCTTTCTCGTAGATCGAGAAGAACTCATCTTTAACACATTTTTTTTGGAAAATTCGCTAAAGAGGGGGAAAAATGTAGCACCCTAAAATTGGCACAGTAAAATTGGAATAATTACATTCACCTTAGTAAATAAATTTAAATTTAAATTTAACCTCCCAAACCGCCCGTTAACCGTCGAGAAACCCGTTTCCCCTTTTTTCGTGCCATTTTTAGAGGTTGTTTTGACCGTTGGACGATATCGTCGCCGATTAGACGATATCGCCCCAGATTTGACGATTTCGTATGGACTAGAATGTCCAGACGATTTTGTCGCAAAACTAAATTTGCATAGTTGGAATTCGTTCCAACGGGTCTCCAATCCGGGCAGAAGCGTGTCTGCGCCATTGGGACCCTCCCCCGTTGGAGATCTCCCAAATTGGGAAGATCTCCAACCTCCCAACAACTCTCCTTAAGCCTATTTAAACTCTAAGATTTTCCCTCCCCAACCCCTAGCTGAATTTATCTGCAAATTGAACCCTTCTGTGCTAAAACATCATAATCTTATTTTTGCATTAGTCCCATAGCAATTTTGATGCAGGTATATCATTGATTTTCAATCGGAGCCAGCACCCATCGTCGTCGACAAACCTGTCCAGATCGGAGGCGATCTTGTCGACTCGGGACGATTTCGTATTGATGCGAGACGATCTCGATCGCAGCCCACATCGAGGCAATCAGTGCCTGGAGTTTGCTTTTCTCAACTTTGTCTTTGTTATTTTGTTTTGCAAATTAGATAATATATTCAATTTTTATCCTATTTTGCATCTGGAGTTCACCCATTTATCTTAGATTGCATGCTAAGTTTATTATCTGCCATTTAAGCATAGTAATTTGCATTAATTTTTGTTCTTGAATAGTGTTCAGCATTCATATTATCATTTGGTATAATTTGCCTCTGTTAGCATAGTGTTATTTCTTGCATTTTGCATCTATTCTCTATTTTGCAGGTTTTTGACGAATTCGTCAGATTTCGGACGATTCTGTCAGATTGCAGGCGATTCTGTAGAATTCTAGATGATCCAGACTGCATCAACCGCTAGAATATTCTTCAGACATCCGGATCGGGTATTCCCCATTTTCCTCCTGTAAATTCTATGTTTTCTGCTTTCAAAATCTGTTTTCTATATTCATGAAAAAATGCATTTTCATACAGTTTAATTTAGAATCATTCAGCCAAACCTAGGATGAATGCTTAAGATTAAAACGAACTCATTAAACACATTCCAAAACCTAGGCGTGGAAACTGCCACCAAATATTTCCTGGTGAACCCACCATCCATCGAAAAATCACCAAAATACACCTCCCTTGAGAGGCGGGACCTTCGTGAAGTCCTCTCGTCCGAGGTACCGCACCATCCTTTTCCCATCCTCCTTTCGGGCGTGGATCCAATAGCCTGAAGGTAGGGATGCAAAAAATTTGGAGCGATACAGGATGAAACACATGGTTCATGAGACTTTGGAATGTGGATGGGGTATTAGTGAGACCAAAAGGTATGACCAAGAATACATAGTGACCTTCATAAGTACGAAAAGCTATTTTGGGAATATTCTCTTCCCTAACTCTAATTTGGTGAAATCTAGAATGTAAATCCAATTTTGTAAAATATTTTGCACCATGTAGTTCATCTAGTAAATCATCAATGATAGGTATAGGGAATTTATCCTTGATGGTGATTTTGTTAAGGGGACAAAAATTTGGACACATATGCCAAGAATTGTCTTTGTGATGGTCCAGAACTATTGGTGAAGAATAGGGACTAGTGTTGTGACAGATGATTCCATGTTATAATAGTTCTTGGATAATTTTCTCAATTTATTTATTTTTTGGTTGGGGATATCGATAAGGATGATCATTAGGAGGAAGACTTACTGGAACAAGGTGTATGGCATGGTCATGGGATATTTTGGGAGGTAGTCCCTTTGGTTCTTGGAAAACCTCATCATAGGTAGCCATAATGTTTTGTAGATATTCTGATTGGATTTTTAGAATATCTTGTGCTTGCTTTTCCATACAATTAACTTGGGCAATGAATCTGTAACTACCTTTTCTTAATATTTTTTCCATGCTATGAGAAATTATTATCTTTTATGGAGGTTTTGAAATTCCTTGGAGGTGAATGGTATTTCGATTTTCTTTCCATTCAACAAAGCATTTCTTGTAATTAAAATCGATAATGGCATCCATTTTTTTTAAACATTCGACTCCCAATATGACTTTTGAATTCCCTAAACTCATAACAAAAAGAGGACCATGCCAAGTATAACTTCCAATTTACAATGAAATTGGATATGTTCTACCTATACATTGAGCACTTCACCCATTTGCAATTATAAATTGAAATTTATCTTGATTGAAGGATTTAATCTGCAAGTTTAATGCCTTAGAAATCTGTGTCAATAAAGTTATGAGTACTTCCTAAATCAATCAATATAGTTACTTTCCTTTGTTGAATGAATCCTAATACATTGATTGTATGGTGAGTTGATAAACCCATAAGAGCATGTACTAAAATTGCCATAGTATCCTCTTCAACTATAGCCCCCTTAGGTTCAATTTAGTTTTTGTTTATGGGAAAATCATGTGAGCTGGTATCCTCTATTTCTTCATCTTCCTTGTCAACATATTCAATTTGAAAGTTTTATTGTGGTACACATTCCTAATATTGTGGATGGTGATTGCGATATTTATAGAAAAAATATCTTTATGGTTGATCATTTCTATGAAAAGAGTTGTTGCGGTATTTATGTTGACCATAGGAATCACGTCATATAGATATCCCAAATTGCACCTTCTTCTTAGTCAACTTGGAAATCCTTAGATAGGTATCTAAATAGGATGGATCTTGTAGATAAACTTCAACTTGAATATTATATTTCAACCCATTTCTAAAAGCAGATACCACCACATTAGATGGTAATTTTCCTGCATAGGAGAGCAGACTAGTGAATTCTGAAATATACTCCCTTATAGATCATGTTTTCTTAAGTGATAACAACCAAACCATGTATGAAGATGAGGATCCTTTGTAAAATATTTTAAGGAAAAGTGTGGTGAAATCATCCCAGTAGATGGTCTTTCTAGTCTCATGTTTGAGCCATGCAAACCATTGATAAGCTTCAATACCGAGTTTGGAGGAAGCAAAAGGAAATTTTTTGAATCAAGAATTTGGTATAAGTCTAAAATGCCTTCAATTTTAGCTATCCAACCACATGGATCATGACCCTAAAAGGTTTGCATATCAATTTGTGGGAAATTTATACCATTAGGACCTCTTATTTGTTGGTAAACTTCATCTCTATCTTGGTCCTCATTATTCCTATGTCTATGGAAGTGATTTTGGGGACCTCTAGTAGGACCTCTTTGTTGTTCATAAACTTCCTCGCTATCCAGATCCTCATTATTCCTCTATCTATTGAAGCGATTTTGGGTACTACCATTATGACCTCTTTGTTGTTCATAAAATTCTTCTCCATCCTGATCCTCATTGTTCCAGTGTCTATGGAAGTGATTTGGGATAGGAGGGGTTGGTTGGATTTGTTTTTCCATTAGTTGGGTCACCAATGTGGTCAATTTTTTCATGTTGTCTACTAATATTTGCATGGTCGGGGTGTTGGTATTGAGGTTTCCCATTTCCTCATGTATGAGGTTCTCATGGGAATAAGTAGGAGAAGGATCGGAAGCCATGGTGTTAAGCAATGGATGATCGGGACCAAAACTATTAATGCATAAAGGGAAAGTGAAATGTGTACCTTTGTTACATGGAGGTCTTCTTTGTGACTTCAGGAACCCTTTGTTTGAATTCTCCAAGCTTGTTAATCGACCATTTGGTCCTTTGGTCCACCTTCCACTCATGCACTTGTCAATAATTCCTTATTAAAAAAAATTGCCTTTGATTTCTAAAAAAATTTTGCTGAATTTAGGCAAAAATTGTTTAGTTTTTTGCTCCAATTGTCACTCCAACTGTGATGCAAAATTTTATTGGTTTTCAATGGCTAGTTTCTCCCCATGGTGATGACTGCTTTCCAATGGTTACTTATACCACTTTACTTATTTCCAATGGTTACTTATACCCCTTTACTATAGCCCAATACTCGGGTGTGACATGATCCGACATGACTCAATATGCGCTAGACTCGATATGATTTGATACAATTTAATATGTGCTAACCAAGACCACTCGATATTTAAAATTTGATGATATATCTTGAAATATATGATGACCCAAGATTATGTTGACCTAACACAATTGTACCCCTAGATGAAACCTGATATTTCTTCTAGGACATGTGGGATGCAACGAAGATCAATTGACCATGAAGACACATCAGACAAAACTGTACAACTAGATGTGAGAGGACACATGAGATAGATGATAGCTAGGATGATGGGACCCACAAGAGTATGACAACTAATACAAATATGATGATAGACCCCACGAGATAAGGACACATGAGATAGACAATAACTAGGATGATGAAACCCACAAGAGGATGACAACTAAGATAGTGATGACAACGAACCCTATGAAAGGACACGTGAGATAGATGCCAGCGAGGGTGATGAGATCCATGAGAGAAGGACATAGAAGACAACGAACGGTTATGTGCATGTGAAGAAAATATCAACCATGTGACCTAAGTCACACCTCATTATTTGTGACACCCCCCTTATAAAATTATTTTGTACCCACAACACAAAGTATGTCGGATAATTGTCCCTGACAAATAATAAAAAAATAATAATTTGCACTTGGTACCTTATGTTATAACCGATAATGCAATTTTTTCCTATGTTCTTATTGGCTGGAAACTATGCATCTATATAAGGTTGTGTTTGCTCTAGCATCTCAGTGATTTCAATGATGTTTTAGTGTTTGGATACCCTTTGCCACCTGTTGCATCTCAATGTCACGTATTCCAATGCTAGTTGTTGAATGGTTGTTTTAGTTTCACACGCTGCTCCAGTTATCTTTGACACTCGATCTTGCAAAGTCTTATTTTCACACTACTTCGGTTATTGTGTTGGTTTATTGTTTGTTGTGATTACACTTGTGGTTGCATAGTTTGAAGATGGATGGAAGACCTTACCCTGCCTGTTTTCCTGAATCCTGATACCACTTGCAAGGGTAAAACTACCCTTGTTTTTTTATCACACTTTCCAAATCTGAAATAATTTTAAATTAATAGTAAATTCACAGAATATAAGCAATGAGATATTAATCGAATGCAACAGAAGAACCGAGATAGAAACGATGCGGAGATAAGAAACTTATATTTAAATCAATCACCACTTAAGGAGGTTTTGTCCTTGCCACTTGGAATGCCCAGTACTCTACAAATGCAAATGATAAATTTGATGTGAAAGATAATCCAACTACCATAAATCTTATCATATAAATATCAAATAAATCCTTGTTTGGAAACATAGCCGACGACTATGTTTGGAATGTAACAACATCATCAAGCACCAAACTTACCAACATCTTTATCAATCATCCAATAATGCATCTAAACTAAATGAAATATATTTAAGATTAAATTAGGATCACTTCTTACTCAAAAATAAAAAATTATAGGATATGAATGAAAGTGTTGGTGGTGCTTTCAATACCAAGTAGGACTTTTATGTAATTTTGACTTTTTAACTTTTCCCTATAATTTTACTGGCAATGATCATCATGGTGAAAGTGCTAGAGCATTACCATAACTATAACTATTACCTCTAGTTCCACTAACTATTAAACACTAAATATAAAATATTTGATAGATAGTATGTTACAAGACATCCACCAAAAATGGACCTCTTCACATCAGTTTGATCCATAGCCTTAGAAAAATCCAAAGCCTAAAATTTATCATTTTCAATTCTCCATCCATTAATTTCATCTTGATCCCATTTTAAAATATTACCTCCACCAATATTATCAACTTCAATGCAACCATTCCCCTCAGGATCCATGGCTTCCTATAAAGCTAGTGCTTGAGGACCCTATTGATATGACCTTTTTAAAAGCAATAAAAATCTATTAAAATTCATAGCAATCAATCTTCAAGCATGATAATATTATGTCAAAATCATGTCATTATCTTGTGAAAGCTCTCAAACATCTCAAACTCTCAAACTCTCAAGCATCTCAAGCAACAAGTAAGCTCAAACCAACTCCATTAACATAAAGGGAAAATTAACCTTATCATATTGGAGCTACAACTTTGCTTGGGTTGTGCTCTCTTCGTTTCTTAGCTCTTACTCTTATTTTCATCTCATAGCTCTCTAAACTTAAATTTTATAGTTTACTAAATTTGTTTTGATTATCATATATACATTTTGTTGTCATCTTATATTTTTATATCATTAGCTTATAATTTTTACAAGTAATCATTTTGTCATACTACATCTATCAGGGCCATTACACCTTCTAGTCAAGGACCCTTAGTGTGTCATTTACCAAAAAATATAAATATTGCATCTAAACATCATTATGTTATTCATATAAATTAAAGCACTACCAAATTGTAGGTTTGATGGCGTTATTACTCTCTATTGCAAATATAAAACCACATTCATAGAAATCAAAAGCATTATCAGCTGATAAAAGCACTAGTAGCATTATCACTCACCTAGTGATGCTTTTACCAATGAGCACAAAGTCCCTATTTTTATCATTTATAAGTTTTCAATCTCATATCTAAATAGGGATGTTGTTCAAGAGAACCATATACTCTCCTCTATCTTAGATAGATTCCTTTTCTATTTATCCATCATTTTTCTATCTATTTTATAGGTTAATGAAATATTCATCAGGAAGTAGTAGTGTTGACAATTCTTCCATAGGACCAATAGCACTTTCAAAGGATTGTAATGCTTCTACCTCTATTGTAAAAAATCAGGTTTTCTAATCCTAGTCTTATGTTTTTAAAGTATTTAGATCCTAGGATTGTTTGTTGTCTATTGTCCATCTATTTTTAATTTTGTATTTATATTTATCAATTAAAGATAAAGAGAATGAAAAAAAACTAGTTAGCATTTTCATTAGGGGACCATATTTAATATTAATATCATGAAAATAAAAATTGCATATAGCTACATTAGGCTTGTTTTCTACATAATCCTTCTTGACCCCTTACTCTCAAAAATAATAATCATATTTCATTTATCACTAAAATCAAAAGGTATTTTATTTTGTTAGGCCTTACTTGTTGAATTTCTTGATGCATTCATAGCTAGCATAGGGCTAGATATAAGTTAATATTTATCTAAGGAAAATCTTACGAGAAGTGTAGGTATCCTCTAACTAATTCATAAATCCCTAGACTCAAACTCACAAATTTTTCCTATCCTCAAGGTGAGAAGAGTGAGAAGCATTATAGTGGGTCTCCTAATAAACCCTTCATGATTTTCCATTTCCCTTATCACACCCACTTTATCCTTATCTATTTTATATTATTTTTGAGGCATTAGGAAATTATCAAAGTTATTGATCTTCCAAAAAATGGCCCCTTCAAATTTCACCTTCAATTATTAATTATAATTTTATTTTGGGTCATCCATTAGTGATCAACACCATGGATTTTAATTAAAAATTATCACACAATAATATGGTTCTTGGATAATTAGTTAATAATACAAAATATAAGATCTTTTTATTAAAACTTCACTAGATTTACAATGAAATATTATGAATATTTTAGGGTCTAAAGTAGGAAATTTTTATAAATATATCTAGGTATTTGTTTTTCTAATAAAAATAAGAAGGGTCTATGGGAATCAATTTTAGATAGAATTAAATATTGTATAGTAGGTTTTAAAGGTAATATATAGTTATGGTTAGAAGGCTATATCTCTTAAAGTCTACATTACAATATATCCCTATGTATATGCCATTTTCAACATTTCAAAGTATAGCATCCAAACTTGATAAAATTCAAAAACATTTTTGTTGTAAGGAATGTAAGGAAAATTTTAAATTTCCTCTTTGTAGTTGGGATAAGGTTTACAAAGGAAATAATATTGGGGGATAGCCTTACAAAATTTTAGACTTATGATTTTTGCATTAGAAAAGAAACCTAGTTGAAGAATATTCAAATTTCAAGGAATTATTTAAAAAGAATGTTTACTTCAAAATATATAAGGTTGTTTGATGCAATAAAATTGTTCAATAAATAAACTCTACATAGACGCTCGACAAAATGGAACTCCATATCCAAAATATTGTAATTAAATGAGAAATATATTATATGTTTAATCAATAAGGAGAATTATACAAAAAAATTATTTGATATTTGGTGAAATATTTATCCTCTCATTTTTAATTTAAAATGATAACCCATGGATTGTGCATGTTTAGCTGGTGAAGATTATGTTAGCATATTTAATCATCCTGAGGGAGGGGGGAATTATACCTCACAAGGAGTGGCACAACAAGACCACAATTGATAGCATGGGATTTGGCTCAATTAGGGGCCTTTGGAAGTTTTGACAAGGTTGACCCCTTGTTAAGATGTGATTTTTAATGTGCATTTAAACTTAAGGGAAAAGAGACAAGAGAAACAAAAGGAAAAAATAAATCAAGAAAAGGAAAAATGTGGTGATGCACCAAAATATCCACTAAGATACCCTTGTATAATAGGCATGAATGCTATGTTCTAGTAGTGAATGCTTCCTCTCCTCGACATAGTTAACCACAAATGAACTCCACCCACATACGTGCATGTAAGGAAATACAACAAGCAAAAAACCATAGGTGGCTAGTCCAAAAATTGATGTGGTACTACCACACACATACATATGTAAAACCCATGAATAGGTAAAAAATACAAGAGCACACACACATATAGAACTGAGTCAAGCAAAGAACCACAAATGTCTAGTCCAAAAATTGGTGTGGGCCTCCATATATATGTGCAAATAATTCTTTACAAAAATTGTTCCAGGAGCGAGGGTTTTATTTTCCCACAAAACATTCAATATCCAATTGCTCTATAGAAAGAAACAAAAAGAAAGTTTACAAGAGACTAAAAATTTAAACTTGCCAATCCTTTAGAAGCCAACACTACTCCTATTTATATATTACAAGGGATATTGATTCCCTACCAAAACTCATTCAAATATTTCAAGGTGGCTATTGATTTTAATGTCATTCATGTCTTGGTTGAATTATCAATCCCTTTGAGGTTCTCTAGATATGTAGTTATGAATATCAAATGGTCCTAAGCCCTTATATGATCAACTACCATCATTATTTCCATCCATACATTTTTGGGAATGCCAATCATCTAGACATAGAGGATTTCTTCAAATGTTCTAGATATATGGGCTACTTCTACTACGAATCCCATTCTATTATTTTCCTTTTATGGATATATGAGATATTATTTTGTAGGAAAGGACAATAATCCTCGAATATTATGCACCTCATCATTTTTAATTTTTATGCATCAATGCTTTCTTCTTTAAACATTTTTTCACTAATTGACATTGGAACTTTGAGATATTTTTCCTTGAGACCTCATATCAGAGCTTTTGCTCCTTGTATTTTGATTAGGACTAATAAAATTTTGATTTTTTAGATAGCCTCCACTTTTGATACTTGACATCCAATTTTTGGATCTTTTTGATCAAATATTTCTTTTATGCTTGTATACGGATCAAATTTTTGCTTTCCCTTGCCAAGAAAAAGGTTGAGTGAGCCATCACTATAGGTTAAAAGAAATATATATATTGATATGAAAAATAATTTCAAATCATGAATTTATATTATCCCTTATTTTAAGGAGAGGACCTCAAACAAATATAGAATGGGCTTTAAATAGTTTCATTAGCCTATTTTTATGTGGAAGGATGAGTTTGTTTAGAAGCTATCAAAATATGGTGGATACTCAGTTAAGTTGGAACATAAGAATTTAGAACTAGGAGAATTTTCTACTTCCAATAATTTCCCTTGTAAAAATATCTTATCACTTGGGACCCTTCCTAAGGCAAGGCCTCAATATTCCTCAATTACTAGTCCAATGCAATATTCTTATAGTTGAGAGTATGGAAATAAGAGGATATCATGGACCTTTTAGGTGTGCCTTATGTAACATAAACTCATTTACTTCTTTATTTTGCCTTTACTTACACCATTTAGGACCATATTTTTAAAAATATGATAATATATTGGATAGATCCATAAACATTAAAAGAGGTGATGAAACATTGAATTTATTGTTTCAAAGATAAAACATTATGAATTCATTGGAGGATTAATATTTTCATTTAAAATAAATGATATAATTTTTAAAAATAAAGTTTAGAATCATACCCAAGTTTAGAACTATATTATTGTATCTATTGTTGTATTTGATTATACCCACCAAGGACAATAGTGCCTTACATGGAGTGGCACAGTAGGTCATAGTTGAGAGCATGGGGTTCATATCAATCAAGGGCCTTTGGGAGTCTTTAAAAGATCAGATCCTTGTTAGGATGCAATATTCAAGGTGCTAGTTGCTAAACAAATTGAAAGGGTGTAATAAAGTAAGTAAACTCAACAAAGAAAAAATAAAATGGGGTGATGCATCAAGAGATCCACTAAGATCATCCTACAAAAATAGGCTTGAATATTATGTGCTAGCAATGAATACTTCCTCTCCTCAACATACTAAAGTACAATTGATATCTACCAGTTATATGCATACATAAGAAGGCAGGTTCCATAAGAGATCCGAGCTAGTAAGTGACCTAGTTGTTATATTTTGATGGTGTATGCCGAGGGAGAATACAATCATAGGATATGAAATATGCAAAAATATAAGATGTTGAAATATGCTATTAATGAAAAGTGATGAAAATGATACAATCAATAATGGAGGAAATGAACACTCCATAACTGATACTAAAGAATTAAATTGTACCCCATCACCAATCTATATGGTGATCCACACAATATACCTACTACTTCCTACAACAATATATAATCACTCACTATGAGGCCCTTTATATTGAAATATGGATTGCTTGGGCAAAACTCTACCTAGTTGTACAAGGGGACACCTTGCATATTTACAAATTGCACATAGACACTTGTGTATTTATTATATTACTTGAAGTAACTAGCTAACTACGCCCTAAAGTAATATCCTACTCTAGTTATGTATCAAAGGTAGTACATTTACATGATCCAAATGATGTAATATACTCTAACACCCCCATGTATTACATCATTTGGGTATTGAAGGCTTTAGTATTCAATACATATCATCTTCTCTATTTATTATATCTTTTTCAATCAAGTAGTTAATGACTTCATACCATGTTACCCTTGATGTAAGAGCTTTTACTCCTTGATCATCTATCGTATCTTCCAGGTCCTCAATTTATTCAATCTTCTAAGCTAGATGTCCTTTTTTATTCTCTTTTTGATATTTCAATTTTGAATAATAAAACTGATGATGAGATTATTGTTGTTGAGGATTATTTTGATATTTCCTTGGTTGGAATACCCTATTTGGTTGGCTTCCATAGTTCATCTGATTTTCTTGATTATGATTTCTTGGATTGAATCTACAATAGTTGGTGTTATGCCCTTTTCTCTTGCATATATAACAATATATGTTATTCCATGGTCTTCGATATTTTATGATGAAGTAATGTTTCCCTATGGATTATATTTTATGAACAAAATATTGTTAGTCATTTCATATTTCATTGTATTTTCTATCTCATATTCTTGAAGAATGTTGATTAGTTCATCAAACTTTGTATCTTTGATTAGAACTTATAAGGATGTAACTAGATTCTTGTAGCTATTTGGAAGTGCTCTCGAGGTTACTTGAAAAAGGAATTTATCTTCAGCCTTTTATCCTAGGTTTAGTAAATTTTCTTTGATATCTACTATATTCCTTAAGAATAGTTCTATGCTTTCACCACTGTTCATTTTCAAGGAAGGCAATTGAGTTTGAATTTTTAGGATAGTGGCTTTATTTTTCCCTTCAAATGTTTTCTCTAATATTTTCAAAGTATTTGTGTATGTCCCTGCTAAGCTAATGTAAGCTTGTATTTTATCTATGATGGAAAATTTTATTATCTTTAATACCTTAGCCTCACTTTATTTAAAATTTTGAATCATTGTTTCTTCCTGAGTTGGTTTAGTTCTTTCTCCTTTGACAATATCCAAAAGATTTTTAAATATCAGAATAACTCTCACTTTGTTTTTCCATGAGAAGTAATTTGGAACCTTAAGTAGTTGAGATTTTTTAAGGAGGAATTTTTTTGTGGTCATGATGATTCTCTAGGTGTAAAACATTTCTTGGATTTTAGGTTTTGTAGAATTACTTATATATCTCTAGTTAATATATGTGAACTAATTTGATAAAACCTTTTTAGAATTATGTTTTTTAGGCTTCCTTATATCTCCCTAATAATTAGAATATGCTTAGTTCAAATTATAATTTGATTTTGTAATGATTGAGGATAATTAACCTTTTAATTTTACCTTATCTATCCCAATGAAGTATGATTTAATGGTTGGATTTCTTTTTGTCTCCTTAGAATGAGTATGAGATAATTTTTTTCAATTAATTTCAACTCTATATTGATGAGGATTGATGTTTGATCACTCATATGACCCCTATTTTATTTCCTAGCTAGGTTTGCATAGTTTATTTCTTGTAATTTAATATTGTAAGTGAGTCTTATTCTCACATAGACTCCTAGTTCATTAGTTGGCAAGATAGTTGTCACTAATAAGTATTAGTTAGGAAGTGTGAACTCAAAGATAGCTTATGCTCATGTTTTTAGCTAACTTCTTATCTTCTTGTTAGCTAAGATGTTTACGTGCAATTTCTTATGCACTATTATAGCCTTTGGTTATATTTTTATGTAATTTGGGACCAATCCATGATTTTGTGGAATTGGTTAAGTATTTTGGGCCTTTCAAGCCTATAAATACAACTTATGAAATATAGAACACTAGTTGGATTTTCAACCCTCTTCATTGATATCAGAGCCTAGTTCATGTTTGCACTAGGGCTTGTGAAGTTGAGAGGGAAGGAGATAAAATTGTTATGAGAAATTATTTCTCATTGAGGACTCGATTTAAGCTCAAGGGATGTTTGAAAACCATTCATAGAAGGAAGTTCCTTCAGTGACAAACTGCTCATTCCAACTTTTTGCTTATGCTCAAAAACTATAGGAAACGCTTGCCTTAGAGTTCTTCCTATTGTGATTCTTGGAAGGGATTGGATTGTAGTTATGGTCCAATTAGGATTAGGGAACCATTTAACCCTATTGCCCCCCCATTTTTGAGTACTGAAGAGCTCAAGGTTTCTTCCCAATACCAGGTCGTGTGTCGACTTGGGTCTGGTTGCCTTTCAAATGTTGATCGTGTGTCGATCAGATCTTGAAAGGAGTGCTACTGTGAAGGTGTTTTATGGTTTTACGAGAACCTGCACAATGGATTTGAAAATTTTGAGGTAAATTGCCTTAAATTTGTAAAAATTAAGTTTTAAATTTTAAATAACTATTAAAGTTATTTAATTTATTATTTAAAATTTAAGTTTAATTAATATATATATATATAATTTATTTATTTATTTTTGTAAAAATAACGATTAGGCTTTTGCCGATTTGGCTAGTAGCCCGATCGAAGGGTCTTTTTGGCTGGTGCTCGATATATAGCAGGGGTTGTTTGATAGCAAGTAGGCCTGCTTCATGCTCGATAGGAGGTCGAGCACAACCCATTACTTTGCACCCCTATCGGCATGCCCTGTAGTTTGTAGGCTACAGGTGCAATGAAAAATGCATGACTACAGCCTGCACGTGTAACAAGCACTGCAGGCTACAACTATAGTGCTGCACAATTGTAGCTTGCACATGTAGAAAATTGTTGCATGCACTATAGCTTGCATGTACAACAAAGTGTTGCACATGTTGCATCCCAATGCTACTATAGGCTATAGGTGTAGCTTAAGCTACACGTACTATAGCATAGCACATGCTATAAACTATAGGTGCAACCTGTGCTGCACATCTACATACCCTACATGGGCTATAAGCTACAGGTATAGCCAGAATGGCTCGTACAAGCCTATGCATAGGAAACCCCTATGAAGAGCAAGCTCAGGATGCCTATGTCAATGGGGTTATTTGCAATGCTCAGTGACAAGAGGTCACCCCATTGCACAAAAACCTGATGCATTATTTCCTAGAACTATTGTTGATTTAAAACTTCATTCTATTTTTCTTTAGAAATAGCATATTGCACTGGTAGTTACACTCACACATTTTCATGCAAATCTTCCAATTTTGCATATAAAAATTGATTGCAGTGATCTTACAATTGAAGCTTCAATGACTTCGACAAACAAGGGTAATCTTCTTATTTTTCTAATTTTTACTTTATCTAAGGTTTAAAATTACTGCATGTAATTTTATTTATTATTTATTAATTTAATTTTTAATAACTTAATTAAATTAATTAATCTTTGATTAATTAAAATTTAATTTTTAATTAAGTTATTTTTAAATTAATAAATTATAAAACTTTAAACCTTAGGTTAGTTTAAATTTTTAAAATATTAAGCAAGTTTTCCCATTCTTTCTGCAATTCTTCCAATTCCAACATTCTAATATTGAGAAGACATATTTTTTTTAATATTTTAAGATTTCAAGCAGAAGAACTTGCTTATTTGCCTTAGGAGTATTTTTCACTTAAGGGCACAACATTGTAACAGGGTACCCCAAATTTTACCCTGATTTTAAGTGCTTTACCCTTTACTCCTGGCTTATACCCGGTTCCAAATGGCTTCTGATTTGGCTGCCCAGATGGTAGAATTAGCACATGTTGTAAGTATACTTGTAGAGAAGGCAAATGATACTACACTGAGCCAAGTGGTAAGTAGCCTTGCTGACAAGGTTAGCGACATTAGCATTCAAAATGCAGTTGATGTTAAAATCTACAACAATGATCCTCGATCTAAAGCAAGGTGTGAAGTGCCATTGTATGATGGCTCAAGAAACCCGGACATCTTGAATAGTTGGCTTCTTGATATGGAGTCCTGGTTTTCTTACACTCATACCTCGGATGAGGACAAGGTTCCCTTCGCCAAGCTCAAGCTTTCAGGTTTGGCTAAAGTGTTAGTGGAACGCAAAGGGGGACATGATGAAATTACCACTTGGGATAAACTTGTAAAATCTCTTAAGCAAAATTTTTATCCTTCTAATTATCAAAAGGAGTTGGTAATTAAGTGGTTTAGATTTCATCAAGGAACTAATATGACTGTGCAGGATTATATCTTCCAATTCAACAGGTACAAAATTCTTTTGAATGTGGAGGATGATGTCAAAACTTTGATTCTCAAATTTCAAAGTGGCTTATTAGAGCATTTGTATAGGGAAATCATGTTTGTTAACATGGAAACATTGGATTCAGCTTTCAACCAAGTGCAACTTGTTGAGGACAAGTTCAAAGCGCACTCGCAGGGATTCCATGCTCCTGCTACTCAAGTGGTTGCTAGCTCATCAAAAGGGAATAATTCTTTCTCTCAAAAAAGAACTTTACCCAAAAGAAGAATTCTTCTTCTCCTTCTCCTTCCTCTCCTTCTCCTTCATCTTCTACTCCTTCTTCTTCTTCTTCCAAAATTTTTGTAACTATTGTAAGAAAAAGGGCCATGAAAAGGCAGATTGTTTTAAAATTAAGAAGAGAAGTTTGGTTGTAACTACTCAAGCAGAGGATGCCTTGAAAGGTCCCCTTGAGTCAGTAGGAGAAAGTAGAGTATACACGAAATTACGAGGTAAACTCAATGATGTTACCTTAGTAAATGTTAGTTCATCAGGGAGCGCTCGGGATGCTTTGTTCATCACTCAAGCTCATTTGCTCCATAACTTTGCAACAGATTGTATAGTGGATAATGGCTCACAGAAAAATCTAATTGCGAGGTCCATTGTTGAGAGATTGAAGTTACCTATGGAGCCTCATCCTCAACCTTACTCTTTGGGTTGGAAGGATAGTGGAAGAGGCTCAGAAATCACTCACACTTGCACATTAAAATTTGCACTTGGCCCACAATTCATAGATCAAGTCACTTGTGATGTGACTCCTATGGATTGTTGTGGGATTTTGCTTGGACAACCATTTCAGTATGATAGGAAAGTTGTTTATGATGCTTTCAAAAGAACCTACACATTTCAAAAGTATGGTAAGGTATTTCTCATAAAAAGCACCAACACTCCTAACATCATTCTAAATTCCAAGCAAGCAAAAAAGGCAATTAAAAAAGGTGGTGAGGTTGCTCTAATTTTCATTCGCTCTCAAAACACTTCTACATCAAAATCCATTCCACATCAACATTCTTCAATGGATAAAATATTGCAAAGTTACTCACACATATTTCAGGAGCCCAAGTCTCTTCCTCCAATTCGCACAATTAATCACAACATTGAAATCATTCCTGGTTCTTCACTTCCTAATGCACCCATGTATAGACAATCTATTTTGCAAAATGAAGAAATTAAAAGGCAAATAGAAGATTTGTTGTCTAAGGGTTTCATTAAGGAAAGTACTTCTGCTTGTGCATCACCTATTTTGTTGGTTCTTAAAAAATATGGCACTTGGAGATTGTGTATTGATTTTCGTGCTTTGAACAGAATTTCTATAAAGAATAGATATCCACTACCTCACATTGATGATTTATTAGATCAGCTCCAAGGAGCTAAGTTCTTTTCTAAAATAGATCTCAAAAGTGGTTATCATCAAGTGTGTATCCAAGTAGAGGATACATGGAAGACAACTTTTAAGATGAATATGGGCCTTTTTGAGTGGTTGGTCATGCCTTTCGGTCTTACTAATGCTCCTGCAACCTTCATGAGGTTGATGAATGATGTATTTCGTGATGTACTTGATAAATTTGTAATCATATATCTTGATGATATATTAATATTCTCAAAAACTTGGGAAGAACATCTTAGGCATATCCATCATACATTTGATATCCTTGAAAAGAATCAATTATATGCCAACCATTCCAAGTGTTCCTTTGGCAATACTTCAATTTCCTACCTTGGTTTTGTGATTAGTGAAAGTGGAATTCAGGTAGATCCCACTAAAGTTGATGTCTTACTTAAGTGGTCCCCTCCTTCTACTCTAACCGAGTTAAGGAGTTTCCTAGGACTTGCAAATTTCTATCGCAAGTTCATTCCTCAATATTCCACTCTTGCAGCTCCATTGCACTATCTCACTAAGTCTAAAGTTCCATTTCAATGGGGGAAAAACCAAGATGTTGCCTTTGAGAAATTAAAAAAGAAACTTTGTACAACACCTGTGCTATCCTTACCTGACCTCTCTCAACCTTTTGAGATTGAAACGGATGCATCTCAAGTTGCTCTAGGTGTTGTGCTCAAACAGAATGGTCATCCAGTTGCTTATCATTCAGAAACTTTTTCTGCTGCCAAGTTGAACTATTCCACATATGACAAGGAGTTGTATGCATTAGTTCAAGCTATAAAGTACTGGAGACACTATATTTTGGGAAAAGAAACTGTAGTACACACTGATCATATGCCTCTCAAGTTCCTACAATCCCAAAGTAAAATTGAAGAGTCAAGACATATGAAGTGGGCCTCTTACCTCCAACAATTTCACTTGGTAATCAAGTACAAAAAGGGGAAGAGTAATACTATTGTTGATTGTTTGAGTAGGCCTCCTACCACTCTTGCCTTAACAGTAATGTCTACTTCACACTTGGGATTTCAGACTTGGCCAAATCAGTATTCTCAGGATCCTGATTTTGGAAAAATATTTGAGCAAGTAAGCCTTCTTCTTCCAATTTGCATCCTTTCCAAGATTTCTACATCAAGGATGGACTACTTTACAAATTGGACAAGGTTTGTGTTCCTTGTGAGCCAAGAGTGTCACTTCTTAAGGAAGCTCATTCTACACTTTATGGTGGTCACTTTGGGAAACACAAAACGCTTCATCACTTGCAAAGATTTTTCTACTGGCCAAAAATGCAGAGGGATGTGTTAAGGTTTCTCAAACAGTGTGCAGTTTGTTGTCGCTCAAAACCAGCTAACAGGAAGTTTGGCTTAGGCATTCCTTTGCCCATTCCTTCACGTCCTTGGGAAAGCATTTCCATGGATTTAGTTAGTGGTTTTCCCATGACAGTGCGACAACATGATTGTGTGTTCGTGGTTGTTGATAGATTCAGTAAGATGGCTAAGTTTATTCCATGCCGCAAGACAAGTTCTATGCTAGACTTAGCCCAATTATTCTTTGATAGCATTTGGTGATCCTTTGGTCTACCTACCAGCATTATATCGGATCGTGATTCACGCTTTGTGGGTCACTTTTGGCGTTCCTTGTGGAAAATTTTGGGAGTTTCCCTTAACTTTTCCACCGCCTACCATCCACAATCCGATGGGTAGACTGAAGTGGTGAACCGTACACTTGTGCAGAGTCTACGAATCTATCATCATGCTTCACTAGCAAAGTGGGACTTGAGTCTCACTCATATTGAGCATGCCTACAATAGGGCACTACATTCTTCTACAGGTCACTCTCCTTTTGAGGTTTGTTTGGGATTTCAGCCTTTGGCACCTTATGAGTTACCTTTGTCCTTGCCTTCTCCTATCACTTCTCATATTCAGAAGGAGCAAGACAAGGCACACTCATTTATTCAGCACTTGCACAATCTTCAATCAAAGGTGATTGAGATTTTGCAAAAGACATAGTAGCAACAAAAATAGGCCATGGATCGACATCGAATTCCTCATCCATTTCAGGTTGGTGACAGAGTATGGTTGCACCTCGACAAGCGATGTTTTTTTATAAGACTCATAGAAAAATCAAACCGATTCGCTATGGGCCTTATACTATCCTTCAGTAGGTGTTCGAGAATGCTTTCCACCTTGATCTTCCCACACACTTGGGGATTCATGATGTCGTCAATGTAGATCTTTTGAAGTTGTATCATGACTCTACATTGGAGATCGCACCTGCTATCAGTCATCCTATGGACGTGGTTCCTGATTCTCAGTTACCATTGGATTCAGATCAGATCTATGACACAAAGACTCGACAGACTCACCAGGGGTCTACCACCTCTTATCTTGTGGCTCGACGAGGATAACTGCCGCATCAGGCTCATTGGATTTCTTTTCATCAGATGTCCCATGACTTTCCTACTCTTCTGAAAGCATTGGAGTCCAATGCTTCTATTGTGGGGAGGCATGATGAGGATTGATGTTTGATCACTCATATGACCCCTCTTTTATTTCCTAGCTAGGTTTGCATAGTTTATTTCTTGCAAATTAATATTGTAAGTGAGTCTTATTCTCACATAGACTCCTAGTCCACTAGTTGACAAGATAGTTGTCATTTCTAAGTCCTAGTTAGGAAGTGTGAACTCAAAGATAGCTTATGCTCTTATTTAGCTAACTTCTTATCTTCTTGTTAGCTAAGTTGTTTTACGTGCAATTTCTTATGCACTATTATAGCTTTTGCTATATGGTTATGTATTTTTGGACCAATCCATGATTTTGTGGAATTGGTTAAGTATTTTGGGCCTTTCAAGCCTATAAATACAACTTATGAAATATAAAACTTTAGTTGGATTTTCAATCCTCTTCATATATGTAGGGAATTGATTTGCTTCTCTTTCCAATAGATTAATTTTCTAAACTCCAATTGTATGTATATAATTTGAAGTAGTATACCTTATATCTCCCTACTTTTTGGAATATTAGAAAATAATGTTATTTACAATTTAATAATGATTTAATCTAAGTTGACAACCTTATGTCTCCTACTTTATTAATTGTAAATATAAGTATTCAATATCATGAAATAAAATTGCTTGATAATCACTAATGCTTGTTAAATTTATTCCAATGTAATAGTTTATATCACTTTATAACAATACAATAGTCTATATCACCTTATAACTCCAATTTTAATTAAAGCAAGTAAATTTAATATTTACCTTTTTAATTCTTGATGCTCTACATATCCTTGAGCATATCCACATACTTTGATGGTTGATTTGTATGTATCTCAATGATGTATTAATGCTAGTTTGACCTTGCTATCCAACGAATTGCCTACGTGTTATTTATTTGAAATCTACGCTTCACAATACCTATTTTGGCTTGGTATCCTCCTTAATGGATTCTTACTACCACACAAATCAAATTTTGATTTATGATAGTCTTCGCTACCTCCTTTGAATCTGATTTTAGCATGCTCTTACTTATTGGAACATTGTAATTTTGCTTCGTGTTTACACCTTGGAGTTGAATGCTCTATGTAGCTAAGTAGCATGTGTGGTTTGAGTAACTTATAAGGAATTTTTTAATCCTTATTTGAGTTATTTCCAAGTGTATTCTAAGCTTCAACGTGCATGGGGCTTCTTTCATAATATTTATGGTTGATTCTAACACTTTATCCAAGTGGCTTATGGGCTCCAATTGTGAATGGGGATGTTGTAATGTTTCTTCCTATAAAATATAATTTTTAACTCCCTTCATTCTAAAATTCAAGCATTTGCTCATGATATGAGTGCTTCTTGTCAATGATGACAAATGGTAGATTGCATGTATTTTCCCTCAATGCTTCTCTTCCTCTATATATTCCTCTTGCCAACATAAATACAGTTGTTTCTTGTTCCTCAACACTTCTTCCAAGCAAGTATGGGTTGGCTCTTGATTTTATGGATGTCTTAGGAGATTAGAGATGGTTCTATGGTGGTTTGAGAGCTTATTTGAGTTCTCCTTCGATGGACATATTCTCCAAGGAAGAGCTTGGATATTTCTTCTTTCGTTGTATGTTTTTCCTTTCAATACGCTAGTTCAAATGCTTTGTTTGCAATGTTTAATATATGACAACCAATGTGGATGGATAATGACCATTTTTTTATATTTTGTGCTTCATATTGGTTGCTAGTAATGCCTACGTTCATGGTTTTAAGGGTATCTTTGGACACTGTAATGAGAGCTCTTTATTAGCTCTTTTCCCTTGCTTCAGATAGTGCTCCTCTACAATATTTTGTATGATGTTCCTCACTTGTGGAGGATGTGTCCTTAAGGCACTCAATTTTTGTCCTCTTTCCTATGTAGGAAAATACGTTATGGTGCATTATAATGTAAATAAACTTGTAATACAATACCTTGATTTTACACCTTCTCTTTTGCAATTTTCTTTTATTGGTTTTAATGGCAGCTTCTCTATACTACTTCTTATAGGCAAGGGTTGATTGATGGTGTCTTCTCTTATAGACAACTCTCTCATTTACTTGATTTATCTAGTAATGAATCCAAGCTAATAATCATGTAGATAATATGCCCTTGAAGGAGTAATTTTTGCACTAATATTTTACCTATAATGAGCTCTTAGTGCACCTTGAATCTAAGACTCACCATGTCTCAATTTTTGGTTTCTATCGCTAATTTAATGGATTCCTTCTTATTCTCCACTCCTTGGAGGAATTTTGATCTTCTCTATGGCTTCTATAGGCCACAATACCTTGTAGGTATTGATTTCTAAATAGTGTCTTTAGACACTTTGATTATTTGCATATTTTTGTGTCCTTGATCTTAATAATCAATACATAAAATAAACCTTTGAGAGTAACTTGTTTAATGAACTATTATAGTGCAATGAATCAATAATACCTTCAATTTAATGCTTTTTAAAAGTAACAATAATATCACCTTATTGCTCTTGTTAATAAGATCTCAAAGTGGTTTTAAATGCACTAATGATCACTTTAAATTTCTTAATGTAGTCCTCTTCTTAATAATTAGATAATATGAAGAATGTATCTAACTCCTATTAATGTGCATGTAATGAACCTTAACAGAATGTATCTAGCTTGCTTGGAAGAAAAGAAGATTCATATGATATTAGGATAGATGGAGGTTTGCTCAATTCATTGAGAGGGCAAGTTGTTATTCCATCCTTACATCTTATGAATTTTTTAATTTTAGGCCTCTACTCATGTGTGAACATTTTCCTTTTTATACCTTTTAGGTATGCAACAATTTTTTTATCAGGGTCATATTCCCATTTTTCCTTTATTAATTTAAGGCCTAGCCTTTTCAATTTACCTTTTGCTAGGGAGGATTTTTTTTCTGTATGTTATTCCCCCTAAATTGAGAGGCTACAAATAGTATGATGGTTTTTGCCTACCACTACCATGTTTGAAGTCTAGAATATCAATTTGTCTAAAGACTTCTAGGGTGAATACTCAATCAGGAATGTATATTGGTAGAAGATAGACATGGTAGCTATAACCATGAATTCTAACTAGGGTTCCTTCTTTGGTAAAAATATAGTCCTGGGATTGTTTCTTCTACAAAATTTTTACATTCCTTTGATATTCTAGGAACTTGAGACCCTTTTATTGTAGAAATAAATGGGGTAGAAAATAATCTATAAAAATATAATACAAAGAACCTTTCCTTAAGTCTTTGGCCTAATTGAATATTAAGATATCATTACCCTTTGAATATTTACATATTATTCCTAGTTTCGAGAACATGCTTGAATGTTGATATAAAATGATGTATACTAGAAATGACAAGTACCTAAATGTTTGTGTTTTCTAAAAATATCAGCGTCCTTCTTGGATTTGTTCTACTATTAGCCCACTGAAATCTAGGGTTATTGCCCTTTGTCTCATTCTATGTAAAATACCCAATTGATTTGTTATGATGGTTTTATCATTTTCTTGGCCTATAAGGAAGGCCATAATACTCAATATATTCTTTGCACTTTTGCTAAAATGGTTAATAGGAATGAATTCCTTCATAACCAGGCCACTTTATCCTACTTTCTTGTATTTTGACCTTAAGAAGGTCATTTTATTATTCTGTGAAAGTTTGTCAAAAGTTTCTTTTTCTTCCTCCTAATAATGTGTACTTTCACTTCTGGTAACAACAACATTATCCTGATGCTAGGGCCATCAATCCTTACTCTAAATTTTCCATCCAAGGCTCTAATATTTTGGACACTCAAGTCATAATATTTTGTACATACGCTTACCAATTCATAGTAAAAATGCACCTTAGTTGCCATATATTGTGCTAAGATACCAATCTATATTTGGTCTCCAAATCTCAAAGGCCTGCTAGCTCTAAAATTATTATAATCATTTTTTCTTAGCTTTTTGGCTCCCTTGCAGACTTCAAGGGTGAAGCAATATTTAGTTATATCCATTAGAACCTTGATATTAGAAGAATATTTGGGCATGGGTACTTTTGGTGTTTCTTGCATGTGGGAGTCCTTTGTCTTCATCATCTTAATCTTGATACAATATTTTCTTTTGATGAATAATGAATTGTAGAGTCTTTTACCCAGGGAGTGAAAATTAATTTACCTTTTAAATTTGTTACTTCTTTTAGTGTTCCTCTTTTCATGGTCCCTGTGTGCTTTGTATTTATTGCTCCTTATTTATTTACTTTTTGGAGAATATCATACTCTTTAAGGAGATTCTAAATGCATATTCATACCTTTAAAGGTTAATTATTCCCACAATATTCATTGTCAGACCTTGCTCATGAATAAGGTTCTATTTTGAGGTAGCATTTAATGTAGACTATTTGATCGATCACTAAATTTCCTTCCTAAGGAGTTTTTGGTGGGGAAGCTCCTCAATTTTAAATTTCATCAATTAATATATGGGTGGTGTACCTTGGATAATGTTTTTATTCCTATTTACTCATGTTCACCTTTTTTTTTAGGAGACTCAATTGTTGACTAGTCGAAATCTCCAAAATTCTAATTAATTTCAACTAGGGTCCTATATTAAGATCAATATTTTGCATTTATGCTCATTGTAACTATAAATAACCCTAATCAACCTATTTTTTAATTTGATCCCACTTTTCTTGTTGTTGCTAGCATCACAATAGAATAGTTTTACAATATTTATTTCTTTATAGTATGCAAGTTTTAAAGCTTCTCCCCAATACTCTCCTACCCATGATGGTCTATTTTTTTATACTATTAAAGGCAAGGAAAATAAGATTTCTTGTTGGGTTTGTCTTAGTGTTGTCTCTATGGATACCTTATGTCTAATTCCTTTAGCTCCCTAAGTTGAGTAACTTTGGATGACTATTTGTTCTACATTATCACTCCAATATTATTCATTACCCTTTGGTTTGGTAGACCTTAGTTGGTTGTTGTATTTATCATGATGGGTAGGGGAAATATTTTCCTCCTAGGATGGCTCATTTTTTACTTCAATTATCTTATCTTCTCTTTCTATGGCAAATTCATTCATGTGTATTGAAGCCAACTAATCTCATTCTATGATTAAATGAGGAGGAAGTGATTCATATTTCTTGAGTGCCTCTCCTTTAAGAGATGAAACTAATAGACTCAAAGCCACATATTGCTCCATGATATTGTGTGTTTGGTATATGAATACAAATTATTTGAGGTGTTCTAATTGAGTGATCGGGCCTTTATCTGTGTATTATGGTAATATTTCCAATATATATTTAGGTAGCTTCTTCCATATATTAGGTGGCTATGGGAATATTAGAGGGATTGATCCTACCTCATCTGAAGGAATATGTGATAAGGGGCTAGCCATTTAATATATGACAAAAAAATGATAGCATATTTTGTCTACATGTCTTTGGGTTTTTTTTGTTGATGCCGAGTCACTAGGTGAATGTAGCTTCTTGCTTCCAACAAGTGGATAGACTTAAGTCTTCATTGAACCTTAGTCTAGTATCTTTAATAATGGCTTATTTTGGTTTTCATTCAATAGTAGAGTCACCAGGTGAGAAAATAGATGCTTCAACAAGAAAAAATATACCAAGACCCTCACCAATTCTTAGCTTTGCTCCTTGTTGTTATTCTAGAACTAAAGATATGTCACTAGGATCCCACTAGGTGTTCCATTAAACTATTGTCATATCTAATTGACTTTATCACATCCTTTCCCTTTGTTGAGAAACTAGCACCTTGAAGACTGCATACTAACAAAGAGGTGGCCTTGTAAAAACTCAAAGGACCTCGATTGAGACAAAACCTATGCTCTCAATTGTGGCCCACTTTGTCACTCCACATGAGACATGATTGAGCCAAATATTATACTCTTTATTGTGGCCCACTATGCCACCCCACATGAGGTATGATTATAAATGTCAAGGATAATCATACCTCGTGTGGAGCAACATAGTGGGTTGTAGTTAAGAGCATAAGGTTCGACTCAACTGAGGATCTCCAAGAGTTTTTACAAGGTTGGATACTTGTTAGGATGTGATATTCAAAATTCTAGTTGCTTAACAAAGGGAAAGGGTGTAAGAAAGTAAACAAACTCAACAAAGAAAAAATAAAAGGGGGTGATGCACCAAGAGATATTCTAAGATCATCCTATAAAAATAGGTTTGAATGCTATGTTCCAATGGTGAAAACTTCCTGTCCTTGACACAATGAAGTACGATCAAGATCTATCAGTTATATACATACATAAGAAGGTGGGTCCTATAAGAGAAACAAGCTAGTAAGTGACTTAGTCCAAAAATAGATGTAGGACCCTCACACACATACACTTATTAAAATATGATATTTAGGAAAAATATCATAAACACATACACATACACAACAACGGGTCTACAAGAAATGCTAAAAAATAGGTACACATGTCCATGTATATATAGATGCAAGAAAACTCTTAAAAATATTGTTCTAAAAGTGAGGACTTGATATTTCCCATAATTTGCTCAAGAACCACAACTATTTTTATATATAGAAATGAAATGAAAGCCTAAAAATGCATACAATTACAAACTTGTTGATCCATTACAAAGCTAATACTACTACTATATATAAATTACATCAAGAGAGTTTCCCTCCAAAATGATTTGTAACTAGATTTGACAATCCCATATATTTTTCATAGGGATTCTAATTTTGGAATGATGTACTTCTCTAATCATAATGATTGATTAGTATGAAACTATCAATTCCATACTTCATCTTGAATGAATGTCTAATACAATTACTAAGGTTGTCTTATGATAGGTGGTTATCGTCTCCTCAATTGAGGAAGTCATTAATTCAACTTATCTTCCTTCATCACTTTTGATTTAACTCAAGCATCCATGTTTTCTTGGCTTTCTAGCATATCTCACAGACTGGTAAGGAGTTTCTTTGTTGCAGTTTATTGTAGATCATAAAACCTTTGATATTAAGACTTATCCCTAAGGAAAGATCCTCTTGTGCTCCTTTGGCTATCCATCGAGACTTTTGTTGAAAAAACTTTTTTATGTCCTAAATATTAAGAGTTATTTGTGTTGGATATTTTGAGTCCATAGAGTTGTCATTGATGTCAAGACATGACGTTGTCAGTGATGCCAAGGAATGAACCACCATTGATGCTAGGTTGTCATTAATTTCAGGACATGAAATTGTCATTGAAGCTAAGGAGTGAACCACCATTGATTTTAGAATACCTAAAGGAGCAATGCAAAAGTTTGATAGTAAATGAGCTTCATAATATTTATTTTAAAATATTATGGGAAGCACATTAAAAGGTTGTTTTATTAAAACCATAGATTAGAAAATTAAAAGGTTTTTAATTAAAACCACAATGGGCATAATATAACAGGTTTTTTATAAAAACCAAGGAGGCTTTAATTTCAAATTAAAAAGCCCATGGAAAGATTTAATATTTAATTTATAAATATTTAAATTCAAAATTGAATTTAAATTTTATAAATAAATATTATTCAAATGACAATACCAAATTTCATTTTTGTCGGCGTGCATATAAGATATTTCCCCATCAACGTTAAGAAGGAATAAATCAAAACACATATATGGCCTTTGCTAAGGCCCAAACAAATAAAAAAATCAAAATGTGAATTCGACCATGCTGCATTATGTAGAGGAGAGAGAGAGAATCATGCGCAGTGTAAATCCCATGATCTAAGGTATTGAAAAATATAAGGCACCAAGACATTAGCACCATTTGGTGTCTAGCACAGGTTGCAAAGGCTCGGTTCTTGTGAAAGGGAGGTTATGGGTTCAAAACCCAACAACATCAGTGTAAGTAAGCCTTTTCATGTTTGTTTCTAGTGATAGTAAAAGGCCTTTTGAAGCACACAGGGAGTGTAGCTCCTACGTGAGCACTTAGCTCATGCTGTAGCCAAGGCCACAACTAAGGCTCATGAGGAGGTAGCGTCATGGGTTTGAAACCCACTAAGGGCAAAGGTACTAAAATTTTAATTAAATTTTTATTTGCCCTAAGGTTGGTTGCAAGGTAAATGGGAGGTATAAGGTGGTAATAAATTTAGATTTTTACCTAAGTGCAAAAGTGATTTTGGGCATAGTAAAAAGGTTATTTTTATCAAAGTAAGATCTAGGGTAATTATATTTTACCTTAGAAGGTGGATTGCATTGTTTATAAAATATTTTATTTTATTAAATGAAATATTGAGAAAGGAGCTATAAGTAGAAATTTATGTTACTTTGAAAAAGGATTTTTGTGAAATTTATGATATTGTTGAGATGGAGCAATAAGGTGTATTTAGGATTTAATTTATATTTGTTATTAAGGTAAATTGTGAAAAATAGTAGGGTGATAATTCTTATCATTTAAACCTTCAACTTGGCAAAGAAAGAGGTGATATTTGATATTGATTTTGAAGAACATTCTCCATCAAGAAAAGGTATGGGCCCATCCTTCCATGAGTCAAATTGTTGATTGATTATGAATTTCTGAAAACAAGATTGAAGTGAAAAGGACATGGCTAAGTTTCCTTATTTTCTTGATGATTTTTTTGAAATAGAGATAAATTCTATGAAACTTTATTGATTATCATTGTTGTTGAAGTGGTTGATTGAAAGGAAACTTGTAAAGTATAATGAGTATCATTGTTATGTGAAGTTTGCAAAGTGAGAACTAGTGTGAAGCAATTAGCTTGGTGATGAACTTGAACTAGACTTGGTAAAAGATCATGAGTAGAGTTGATTGAGTTCCTTGAGTGATTGATGAGTAGAGTTGATTGAGACTAATCAAGTGAATGTGTTGAAGTAAAAGTTCAAGTTCCATGAAACAAATTGCACTATATTATGAGTTGAATTAAGATTGAAATAGATTGAGAACTAGTGTGAAGCATATTGAGTCTCTAACAATTCTCCATATGTTTCTATGATAAGAGTGAGATATTGAAATAAGATTGAAGCATATTGAGTCTCTAAAAATTCTCCATATGTTTCTATGATTGAGCATTGTTGTGAATAGGAAGCATATTGAGTCTCTAACAATTCTCTATATGTTTCTATGAGATTGGACAAGTTCTAGTGAGGACTTGTTGAGCAGATTGGACAAGTTCTAGTGAGGACTTGTTGAGTAGATTGGATAAGTTCTAGTGAGGACTTATTGAGTAGATTGAACAAGTTCTTGAGAGGACTTGTGAACAAATTTATGTGAACTTTTGTGGAAGCTTACAATACAAATTGGAGACAGATATTGAGAGCAGATTGGACAAGTTCTTGAGAGGACTTGTAAGCAAATTTGTGTGAGCTTCTGTGGAAGCTTACAATATAGATTTGAATATAGATATTGAGAGTAGATTGGACAATTTATTGAGAGGACTTGTTGAAATATTTGAGACAAGTCTTTGATAATATTTAAGAGCTGAGTTTGTTGATTTGTTCAAACTGCGAGTTAGGGTTTGGAATATATCTTGAAGAAATTATTGATCAGGCTTTGTGATAAAGCTTAAACATAGATCGAGGAAAAAATTTAGTGCATACCTGAGGACAAATTTGTACCAGACAAAAGACAAATATAGAGAAGGTATTATGCTAGATCGAAGGGTTTTGTTTAGTAAAAACTAGAGATAGAGATTGAATATTTTTGTGCTAGACTGAAGGACAATATTTAGTACAAAATAAAAAATAGATTAAGCAGTTTTTTGCTAGATCGAGGGACTGTATTTAGTATAGAATAGGACAAAGGTTGAACAAATTTGTTCTAGATCGAAGGACTATGTCTAGTGTATATTTATAATAGAGTTTGATCAGATCTTTGGAAGGTGATAGAGTATAGAAGATGGCAATATACAATGGATAGAGATCCATTAGCTGAGGTAGTGAAGATCGATGTCTTTAATGGATAGAGATCCATCAGCCAGGGTAGTGGAGGCAACAAATCTTCTAGAAAATCATCAGCTAGAGCAGAGGAAAAAGTGTTCTCCTGTGGATAGAAGGTCCATGAACCATATTAGGGGATTGGTGTCTCCTTTGGACATGTGTCCATAAATATTTTAATTGGGAAAGGTTTCCCAAAGAGAATTATTGAGAAAGTTTTAGTAAAATATTTTCTTCGTGGAGTAGCCCACATTGGGTGAACCACATTAAATTGGTGTCTCTATCTTGTGTGGTGTTTTGTGCATTGCTTTGGATATTGTTGTTAATACTGCTATTGATACATTGCATAATACTAATTGTAAAGAAAAGTAAAAAGTGGTCTTATATTGTTCACCCCTCCCCTCTTAGTATAATATTTTGTTCATCAATTGGTATCAAAGAAATTTCCTTCGAAAGAGTTTAACAGTTTGAAGTAAAAGCGTTAAAAGAACACAATGGATTCTAAGTGTGAGACCAATCATGGAATACCAATGTTTGATGGAACTAATTATGTATTCTAGAGTATGAGGATGAATATTTACCTGATGGCACTTGGGAATGAAATCTGGGAAGTAGTTGAAGATGGGTACACTCCACCAGCCACTCCACCTATAGACAAATATGGTAAGCTCCTACAACACTACAATTCAAAAGCAATGAATGCAATTTTGAGGGGTTTGCATAGACCAGAGTTTTTAAAGGTTATGTACTACAAAATTGCAAAGGAAATTTGGGACAAATTGCAAAACATATATGAAGGAGATAAGACAGTCAAAAGAGAAAAAATATGAAATCTCAAAGGGCAATTTGAAGCACTCAGAATGAAGGATGATGAAAGTGTTAGTAGCTACTTGCTACATGTAGATGAAGTTGTACATTGCATGCAAGGGCTTGGACTTGATATTGATGAATCTGATGTGTGTGACAAGATTCTAAGATCCCTTCCAAAAAGGTTTAGTGAGAAAATTTCAGCCATAGAAGAAGCAAAAGATGGTGATAATTTGAAAAGAAGTGATCTACTAGGTATTCTCATAGCTTTTGAGATAAGAATAAAAGAGGAACATAATCCATGAAAGGAAGCAACTTTCAAAGCCATTAAGAATTCAAAGAGTAAAATTCAAGATTCAAGTGATGAGTCATCCAATGATGAAGAAGCAAATTATGGTAGAAGAAACAAAGATCCAAGGAAATTCAAAGGTATGAAATCTGTTAGATGTTTCTATTATGGAAAGTATGGTCATTATGCATCTAACTGTTGAGAAGCTAGAAATAGTAATGATGAAGAGAAACATGAGCATAGAAACAAAGAAACATAAAGGCACAGGTATAAAAATAAAAACAAGGACGAACAAAGTCGATCAGGAAAGAAGTTCTTCCAAATACAAAATAGGAGTTACTATGCAGAGAAGGCAAGTAAGTAATCTAGTGATAGTGATAGTAGTTTCTCAGATAATGATAAATATGAAGTAATATTTCTAGCAAGAGAAAAGGAAGTAGTTAATAAAATATCTCCAGTAATCCTCAAGTGTTTTAGATGTGGTGATTTTGGTCATGTTGAAGATGATTGCACAAAGAATGGTTTTAGTTTCAATGATGATGAATTTGAAGATGCACTTGAAGGACTAGAAGTGAATCTATTCATGGAAATAGAAAATGAAGGAAATGATCCTATAGAAGCTAAACCAGATATGAATGGAGATGAATGCAAATGCAAATAAATAGAGGAAGAATCAAAATCAGGAGAAGTTGATATGGTAGGTGAGCTTACTTCTACTCTTGATGCTTTAAGGAAAGAAAGAAAGCAGAATGCAAAACTCACAATCAAGTTTGATGAAGAGAAAGAAATACTTATAGAGGATCTAAATAAGTCAATGGCCAAGGCAAATAAATTCAAGGAGAAGTTAGAATCTAAGGTTCTAGAATGTGAGAGACTAGAACAAGAAGTAGCTTCATTAAGGATGGAAGTCAAAGACTCCAAGGTTAAGCTACAAGGGTTTAAAAATAGCTCAAATAATTTAGATAAGTTTATCAAGATACAAAAGCCTACATCAAGCAATACAGGTCTTGGATTTGAATAGGGACAAAGGAAATGGAAAAAGAAGTCAACTTCAAGTTCTGAAGAAGAAGAAAATTTAGAAGAGGAAAGTGAAAGGGAGAGTGAGACTTCTGAGGAAGAGTTGGACAATGAGAAGTTCAACAAAAGGAAATACAATGCACAAAAGAAGACCAAATGGAACAAGAATCAACAAAAAGAGACTAAGAGACCAATGAGGTCAAGGCAAAGCAACTTCAATGGGCGTTGTTTCTCATGTCATAGGTTTGGACACAAGGCTTCACAATGCAGGGTAGTTGAGAGATAGGAATATGGAAGTTTTAGATACAGACAAGTTTTCCAAGGATATTGCTACTCTTGTAATCAGTTTGGTCACAAGGAAATGAATTGCAAAGTTCATAACAAAATCAGATATGGTCCCATTAGAAGAGCTCCAAAGATATTTGTACCTCCAAGGAATAATAGAGTTAAGTGCTATAAGTGCAATAATTATGGGCATATAGCAAAATGGTGTAGAGCAAAAATTCTAGAAGCCAGCAAGAACAGGAATAGGAATAGGAAGAATCATCAAAAGGAGAAGGAAGTGGACAAAGGTCAAGATCAGTGCTTGATGGGAGTAGAGATACTCCCACCCTAGAATTAACCCCCTCAAAAGGAGGTGGGGGAGGGGCTAAGCTAAGAGACTCATTCTTAGCCCCGAGCCCCAAAGGTGACCCTTTGCCATTGATGTCAAAGGGGGAGATATTAGAGTAAGGGGGAGAGCTCAGAGTAAGGGGGAGAGATCTATGTTTGAAGAAAAATAGTTTCTCAGGGGGATTGAAATAAAATATCAAGGAAATGGTAAAAATTTATTGGGTTATCATCAATGACAAAGGGGGAGATTGTTGGAAATTTTGAGTCTATAGAGTTATCATTGATGTCAAGACATGAAAATATCATTGATGCCAAGGAATGAACCACTATTAATGCCAAGTTGTCATTAATATCAGGACATAAAATTGTCATTGAAGCCAAGGAGTGAACCACCATTGATGCCAAAATGCCAAAAGGAGCAATGCAAAAGTTTATAGTAAAGGAGCTTCATAATATTTATTTTAAATATTATGGGAAGCACATTAAAAGGTTTTTTTATTAAAACCATAGATTGACAAAATAAAAGGTTTTAATTAAAACCACTGTGGGCATAATATAAAAGGTTTTTTATAAAAACCAAGGAGGCTTTAATTTCAAATTAAAAATCCCATGGAAAGATTTAATATTTAATTTATAAATATTTAAATTCAAAATTGAATTTAAATTTTATAAATAAATATTATTCAAATGACAATACCAAATGTCATTTTCACTGATGAGCAAATAAGATATTATCCCCACCGACGTGAAGAAGGAATAAATCAAAACACATATATATGGCCTTTGCTAAGGCCCAAACAAATGAAAAAATTGAAATACGAATTCGAGCATGTTGCATTTCATGGAGGAGAGAGAGAGAATCATGCGCAACATAAATCCCATGATCCAAGGTATTGAAAAAGATAAGGCACCAAGATCCTAGCACCATTCGATGGCTAGCACAGGTGGCAAAGGCTCGATGCTTGCGGAAGGGAGGTTACGGATTCAAAACCTGGTGGTAGCAGTGTAAGGAAGACTTTTCACGTTTATTTTTAGTGATAGCAGAAGGTCTTTTGAAGCACGTGGGGAGTGTAGCTCCCACATGAGCACTTAGCTCATGTGATAGCCAAGGCCGTGGCTAAGGCTTGTGAGGAGGCAACATCGTAGGTTCGAAACCAACTAAGGGCAAAGGTACTAAAATTTTAATTAAATTTTTATTTGCCCTAAGGTTGGTTGCAAGGTAAATGGAAGGTATAAGGTGGTAATAAAATAAGATTTTTACCTAAGTGTAAAATTGATTTTGGTCATAGTAAAAAGGTTATTTTTATCAAAGTAAGATCTAGGGTAATTATCTTTTACCTTAGAAGGTGGATTGCATTGTTTATAAAATATTTTATTTTATTAAATGAAATATTGAGAAAGAAGCTATAAGTAGAAACTTATGTTACTTTAAAAAAGGATTTTTGTGAAATTTATGATATTGTTGAGATGGAGCAATAAGGTGTATTTAGGATTTAATTTATCTTTGTTGTTAAGCTAAATTGTGAAAATAGTAGGGTGATAATTCTTATCATTTAACCCTTGAACTTGGCAAATAAAAGTGATATTTGAGACAGGTTTTGAGGAACATTCTCCATAAAAAAAAGGTATGGGCATATTTTTCCATGAGTGAAATTGTTGATTGATTGTGAATTTCTAAAAACAATATTGGAGTGAAAAGGACTTGGTTAAGTTTCCTTATTGGTTTGATGAGTTGATGAGTTTTCTGAAATGGAGATGAATGCTATAAACCTTGTTTGATTATCATTGTTGTTGAAGTGTTTAATTTAAAGGAAAATTACAAAGGATAATAAGTATCATTGTTATGTGAAGTTTGCAAAGTGAGAACTAGCATTTTTGTTGAAGCAATTAGCTTGGTGATGAACTTGAACTAGTTTTGGCAAAATATCATGAGTATCATTGTTATGTGAAATTGAGCATTGTTGGAAATATTTTGAGTTCCTTGAGTGATTGATGAGTAGAGTTGATTGAGACTGATCAAGTGAATGTGTTGAAGTAAAATTTCAAGTTCCATGAAACAAATTGCACTATATTCTGAGTTGAATTAAGATTGAAAGATATTGAGAACTAGTGTGAAGCATATTGAGTCTCTAAAAATTCTCCATATGTTTCTATGATAAGAGTGAGAGATTGAAATAATATTGAAGCATATTAAGTCTCTAACAATTATCCATATGTTTCTATGATTGAGCATTGTTGTGAATAGGAAGCATATTGAGTCTCTAACAATTCTCTATATGTTTCTATGAGATTGGACAAGTTCTAGTGAGGACTTGTTGAGCATATTGGACAAGTTCTAGTGAGAACTTGTTGAGTAGATTGGACAAGTTCTAGTGAGGACTTTTTGAGTATATTGAACAAGTTCTTGAGAATACTTGTGATTAGATTTGTGTGAGATTTTATAGAAGCTTATAATACAAATTTTAAAATAGAGATTGAGAGCATATTGGACAACTTCTTGAGAGGACTTGTGAGTAGATTTGTGTGAGCTTTTGTGGAAGCTTACAATACATATTTGAAGACATATATTGAGAGTAGATTGGAAAAGTTCTTGAGAGGACTTGTTGATAGATTTGAGACAAGCCTTTAATAATACTTGAGAGCTACGTTTGTTGATTTTCTCAAACCGTAAGTTAGGGTTTGGGATATATCTTGAAGAAAATATTGATCAGGATTTGTGATAAATCTTAAACATATATCGAGAACAAAATTTGGTGCATACCTAAGGACAACTTTGTACCAAACCAAAGACAGGGATAGAGAATGTATTTTTCTAGACCAAAGGGCTATGTTTAGTACAAACTAGAGACACATATTGAACAATTTTGTGCTAGACTAAAGGACAATGTTTAGTACAGAATAAAAAAAGAGATTGACCATTTTTATGCTAGACCAAGGGACTGAGTTTAGTACATAAGAGGACAGAGGTTGAGCATATTTTTACTAGATCGAAGGACTGTGTTTAGTGTAGATTTATGATAGATTTTGAGCATATATTAGGAAGGTGATAGAGTATAGAATATGATAGTCTCCAGTGGATATATTTCCATTAGCCAATGCAGTGATGATAGATGTATTCAGTGGATAGAGATCCATCAACCAGGGCAACAGACGCAATAGCTCTTCTAGAAGATCATCAACCAGAGTAGAGGAGAAAGTGTTCTCCTATGGATAGAAGATCCATGAACCATATTAGGGGATTGGTGTCTCCTTTGGATAGGTGTCCATAAACATTGTAATTGGGAAAGGTTTCCCAAAGATAATTATTGAGAAAGTTTTAGTAAAATATTTTCTTCATGGAGTAGCCCACATTGGGTGAACCATGTTAAATTGGTGTCTCTATCTTGTGTGGTGTTTTGTGTATTGCTTTGGATCTTGTTTTTAATAGTGCTATTGATACATTTTATAATACTAATTGGAAAGAAAAGTAAAAAGTGGTCTTATACTATTCACCCCCTCTCAGTATAAGCTTGTGTTCTTCAATTTGAGCTTGTTCTCTATGAGATAGATAAAGATCTAATCACTGATTATCAAAATTTTGCCTTAGTTACAAGCAGGTAGTGGTAAACCACCATAGTATCTCTTGTAAAATGTTCATAGACATGATGTTTATTATGGGAAGCCTCAAGAGTTGTGAAAAGAGGTTCTAGGCTCTTGGTTATATATTTTTAATATACATGCATAGGTAATGTATAACAACTAAGTTGAAACAAAGGATCTACAATGATCTATGTAAAATAGAAATATCTAGAAGTTGGGTTTATTAAAATTAATTTTTATGGTTTCTCAAAAATAAATCCAAGAAAAACCAGTTGGGATGGTGTTTTACAAAAAATGAAGGAAGAATCATCCTCCATTACTCAAAATCATATGGAACTTCAACTAACAATTGTGTAAATGTTATGGAACTTCTTATACAGATTAAATTTCTATTTAAAAGGATGGAAATATATTTCAATTGAATTTATCCACTACTTATTATTAATCTTATCAAGAAAAATGGATGTGGGGATTATTAATACTATCTCTAGGTAAGAAAAATGTCTGAGTAAGATTTGAATTGAAGAGGGAAAATAAAGCAAAATTGGTTAGATAGAGGTAATAGAGAAAATTGATTGAATATAGTCACAAGCTGAAATGGGTGGAAAGTGGTATTTGGTCTAACAACATAAACACAAAGTATGTTGAACAAGAAAGTTGTATTTCATTTATATTCAAAGATAACATAGGTTACAATAGGGACAGGTTTCCCTTTCATAATATATTTTTCAACAAACTTCACAATAGTCTTGATACCGCCTTCTATCGTCCCTTAGTGTAGATGGATTTGTGATCCACCGTCGCGTTGTATTTGATGGTGTTCTTCCTCTTTTGACCTATGAAGAACCTACAAAAGGGGGTTAGTTGGTTGGGGGGCTTGCCTTGGTTAGGCCCCTTGGTTATGAAGACTAAATCAACATAAAAAAATGGTGAAAGTTGCAATAAATGATGCTAAACACTTAGGAATGATAAATGGAAGCTTACCTACCAAATCTGAGGTGATTTGGGCTTCGTAGACTGAAATCGCCACCCAAGGGGTGAACTAGAATCGAATTTACAGGGCGGGGGGTGAATCCTACTATGAGTGATATTTTTCTAAAATGGTCCGGTAGGGAGGCTTATTGATTGCTGCTATGCTTTTGCTTGCTATAAAATCTGACTATCTAGACTTCAGTATTGAATTTTGCAGAGTTTCTGTTCTTATGTCATAAATGGAGAGAGAGATAATTAGATATTTAAGACCCAATATTTATAGAAAATGGCAAGGTTTAGGGGGAGAGTTAAGGAAACTAACCCTAGGTTGAAATATAACAAAATTTATTCTAGGGTTTGTTAGGTTGAGGTCTCATATTCCTCATAGGAAATATCCTATCCTCACACATGTGTGAGGAAGGATTAAGTCTAATTAGGATTAGGAGGTCCTAAATCAAATTGGAGCTTGATTAGGGTTCCTAGGAAAATATCTTAGCTAATCCTAATTAAACACATGTGGGAGGATGCAATTAGTATTAATTAAGGATTAAGAGTTCAATTAATCAATTTTGCCGTAAAAAGGTGACTCAAGTGAAGTCAATATTAAATTAGATTTTAAGAATGGACTCGATAATTATTTTTGTCAATTAATGGCCCGTGGGGGTCTCAATTGAGTACAAATAAGTTGTCGAAGGATATCCCCATGCACAAGATGTGATTTTGAAGGCTTATTAGGGTTTTGAACCTAAAATTTTGTGAAGCAGTATATGGAATTCTACACACTGCTATGGCGAACTACAACAATCTACGCATGACTATACATGACTACACATGACTACATATGATTATGCATGACTGCAATAGCCTACAATAGCCTAGGGATATCTAGAATCACCTATGGATATGTAGAGATAACAATGTGTGACTTTTGGGTGTCTACATTTTACCCCTTATTATACTATATTGTTTGGAACACAGTTTAATACAAAAATGTGAAGGATGTGTGCATGAGGAAATGGGATAGAAGGGGAATGAAATTCAATCAAAGGTATGTAGCCACTTGAAGCATGACCATACCCATTAAATGGATTTATAGGGAGATAAGAGAGGAAGGAAATAAGAAGAAGAGGAAAGAAACAAAAACAATGTTGGTGAATGGAAATGGATTATTGCGAACGCAATGCTATGATTTTTCTAAGTCCGTATGACATTTTCAATGCCATACTAGTTGCTTGAGAAAGGCAAATTTTGACTGCTTTCCTCTTATGACCATATCAGCATGGTCCAAAAGTATGAATAGGACAAAATCCTATCTAAATATTTGTTGTTTATTGATTGATGAGAACATGGTGATAAGTGTCTACAGAGATGCTGGACCAAGAAACATGAATTGAATTGTAATTTTGATAAATCATGATCGCTTTTAATGAATTGCAAGTTTGATTGAATTGGAAATAAATCAATAAATATATATAATTCAAATATTCGATGTCTTTTAATAAAACAAGGATGTCCTATTTGTACTACTCGTGGGTTGCCTCTATGAAGGGGCACATCCATTCATGTGATATAATGAAATATAATTAATATGTAATGTATTGTTAAGGAATAAACCTTAACATGCCACCCCTCTTAAAATGAAGCTTTGACCTCAAAGCAGGAATTGTAGAAATTACTGCTGGATATGGCGAAGTGGTTCCCACGTGGCATCTTCTAAGGGAAATCCTTTCCATTGAATTAAAACTTCTATGATATCTCAATTTCGAAGGTGGCGAGAGTGGTGATCTAAGATAGCTTTAGGCTCAACCAAAAGGACTCCATATTTAGAAAATTCAGGAAGGTTAGTTTGTATAGAGATGTTGGCTCCCACCACTGGCTTAAGGTAAGATACATGAAATACAAGATAGATTTTGGAAGTGGGTGGAAATTCCAGTTTGTAAGCAATGACCCCAATACGTTGCACAATCATATAAGGTCCATAGAACTTGGGTTCTAACTTCTGTGAGCCTTTTGTTTGAGAGAGGATTGATGGTAAGGTTGGAGGCATAGAAAAATATTATCACCCTCCTAAAAACTATGCTTGCTTCTATGTTGACCGGCTTGCTGCTTCATGCGATTTTGGGCAATGTGTAAGATATATTTTAAGATCTACATAATTTCATCATGAGTAGAGAGTTCCATATCCATTTCTTGTACCTTTGTACTCCCTTGAATATAAGAAGTGAGTGATGGCAGTGTTTGGCCATATAATGCTTCATAAGGAGTCATTTTGATGGATGTATGGTAGGAAGTATTATACCACCATTCTTCTAACGGAAGCCACCTTACCCAATGGAGTGGTTGAGTAGAGACAAAACAACGAAGGTAAGTTTCTAAGCATTTATTAAAAACTTTCGCCTGGTCATCGGTTTGAGGATGGTAGGCGGTGCTCATACGAAGCTAAGTACCTTGTAATTTAAACAATTCCTTCCAAAAAGTGCTAGTGAAAGTTGGATCACAATCACTAACAATCGTTGATGGCATACCATGTAATTTAAATATGTTATCAAGGAAAATATGGGCTATAGTACTAGTGGTGTAGGGATGAGCCACCGGACAAAATGGGCATATTTGGATAAACAGTCTACTACTACAAAAATTGTTGTTTTTTTGCCTGATTTTGGTAAGACTTCAATAAAATCCATAGAAATATTTGCCCATGTTTTGGTTGGTATAGGAAGAGGTTGAAGTAATCCCGGAGTAGCCAGTGTCTCCCCTTTGTGTCTTTGGCAAGTCTCACATTCTTTTATGAACTTTTTGATGTAATTTTTCATACCCACCCAATAAAAATATCTACTTACTCTTTTATATGTTTTTAAGAATCCCGAGTGTCCTGCAGAAGGCAAGGTGTGTAATTCATGGAGAATTTTTTCATGATAAGAGAAATTTGGGGAGAGGACCACCCTTCCTTTGTATCTTAGTATATTATCCGTCCAAGCATATGGAGGCTTGCTATTATAATTATGTTGCAGTTGTTGGATTATTGCATGGATAGTAAGATCATTTATCCATTCTTCATGTACCTCATCTAGCCATTTAGGAATAAGGTAGGAAGAGCATGCATTTGAGGCATGTCTTCAAATTTTCTAGAAAGTGCATCGACTGCCTGGTTGTCTTTTCCCTTTTTGTAGGTGATTTCATAATCATAGCCAAGTAGCTTAGTGACCCACTTTTGTTGTTCTGGAGTATTTGTACATTGTTCCAAGAAGTATTTCAGGCTATGGTGATCAGTGCGGATAATGAAATGTTGTCCAATAAGGTAAGGTCTCCAATGTTGAATAGCATGAACAATTGCCAACATCTCTTTTTCATAGGTATAACAAGCTATATTCTTTTTATAAAATGCCTTACTCATAAAAGCTAGCAACCTCTCATATTTCATGAGTACGGATCTAAGTCCTACCCCCGAAGCATCACTTTCAATGATAAATGGTTTAGAAAAGTTGGGTGCAGCCAGGACAGGAGTGGTACACATTGTATTTTTCAATGTAGTAAAAGCTTCATCCACTTGAGATGACCATTTGAAGGCATTTTTATTAAACAATGTTGTTAGAGGAGATGTGATTTTTCCATAATATTTGATAAATTTTCGATAATATCCTGTTAACTCGAGAAACCCTCGTAGACCCTTCAATGTTTTTGGAATAGGCCAACTTTTCACATCCTCTATTTTGCGATGATCTACCTTAACTCCATATTTAGAGACAATATGTCATAAGTATTTGATTTCTTGTTTCCCAAAGGAACATTTTGATTTCTTTGCATAGAGTTGATTTTCCTTCAAGATTCTCAATGCTTGGCTAATATGGTTCAAATGATCTTCCCATGTTTTGTTGTAAATAAATATGTCATCAAAGAAAACTAAGATAAATTTGTGAAGGAAAGGGTGGAATACCTTGTTCATTAGGCTTTGAAAAGTGGAAGGTGTGTTGGTAAGGCAAAATGGCATCACCAAGAATTCATAGTGCCCTTCATGAGTGCGAAAGGCAGACTTTGGAATGTCCTTTTTGTTAACTTTGATTTGGTGATAGCCTAATCGTATGTCTAATTTGGAAAAGTAGGTAGTCTCGTGTAGTTAATCTAGTAGCTCATATATAATCAGAATAGGAAATTTATCCCTGATGGTCATTTTGTTAAGTTCTCTAAAATCGACACATAAACACCATGACCCATCTTTCTTCCTTATATAATTAGAGAGGAGTACGGGCTTCTGCTAGGGCTAATGACCCCTGGTTTAATAAGATCTTGTAATAATTTCTCTATATCTATCTTTTGAAAAATATGGATAATGGTAGGGTCTAATATTAGGGGGTTGATGTCCTAGAAATAATGGAATAGTGTGGTCGTGACTTCATTGTGGATGTAGTCCTTGTGGTTCATTGAATACCTCTTTATGGTATTCTAAAATATTATGTAACTCTAGCACCTCATTTTCTTCATGAGTGGGTTGGATTGAGAATAATTGTGCTACCATTCCTTTGCCTCCTTTGCGGATAATTTTCTCCATTCTATGAGAACTCACGATTTGTGAAGGTCTAGATTTTAATCCCTTGATCGTATAAGTTTGGTTCTTCTCTGTGAACTTCATCCATAACTCGTCAAATTCCCATTGGACTATACCAAATATTCGTAGCCATTGTACTCCTAGTACGATGTCGTAACCTCCCAAATGTAGTACATACATATCTCTCTTCATGTTATAATCCCCCATATTTAGTTTTATATTTTTGCATTTACCTTTACATGCATTTTTTTCTTCGTTTCCAATCATCACCTTAAAATTATTGCAAGGATATATGAAACAATTAGATTGCTTAGCCACTTTTGGATCGATAAAGTTGTGCATGCTACTAGAGTCTAGGAGCACAATAAGGTGTTGTTTCTTAAAATACCCTTTTACTCTCATCGTTTGTGGAGCAAAAAATCCCACAAGGGCGTTGAAGGACACCTTAGGTGTATTTTCCTCATCGCTTTCAGGTGTGTCGGATAATACCTCCACTTCCATATTTTTTTCTTCATCGGTTGAATTTCCACCATCTTTAGCATCCAAAATATACAACTTTATTGAGGCGCATTTATGATTTCGGTCAAATTTCTCATCGCAATGATAACATAGGCCTTTTGTCTGTTGTTCTTTCATTTCTTCAAAACTGAGGTGTTTAATTGGTAGGGTTGGGTTAATTTTGGGGGTGGTGTAAGTGCTTTGTGCTCTGCCATTTTGCATCGGTTTAGGGGCGATGTAAGTGGTTGATGATTTCCCCATAGGTGGTTTCCATAATCGACGTTGTGCCTTGATTTTATCTTTAGCTAGTTTCACCAACCCTATGGTCTGCATCATAGTTATGGGATTACACATTTGTACCTCTATGCAGTTTTATTTCTTTAATCCACTGATGAAACTGTCCTAAAATAAGGAAGCGTCTAGCCCAGTTATTCGATTTGCCAATCGTTCAAACTCATTTTGATATTCCTGTATTGAAGTGGTTTGGCACAATTTAGTGAGGGCTCCTCTGAATTTCTCAAAAGTGGTCCAAATCATACCAACAAATTTTGAGTAAATATTAACCAAGTAGGAGCATCGTTAGTTTTTTTGAACCACTGGTACCATTGTATGGCTTCATTATTTAAGTGGAAGGATGCAATGTGCACCATTTATCTTTCCAAAATTTGATTCAACGAGAAGTATTGTTCTGCTCGATAAATCCAATTTGTAGGGTCACCGCCTTCAAATTTTGGGAAATCTAGCTTGGTAGTTCTGGGTAGGATGGATGTTTGTGGCCCTCCCAAAGGTGATCAGGGTGGTGATCCTCCCAATTTTTGAGTGATAGATTCTAGCTTTAAGTTTATTGCGATGATTGTATCTTGGATGTCTTGTGTTTTAGCGAAATTTTCCTCATTGAATTCATGAATTTCCTGGTAAATTTTATCCATATCAAGGGACCTCCGTCCATCGGCCATGGTAGATGTTTTCTTTTATTTTTGTGAGTTCAAAACCTTCCTAATTTTGGTTGCAAATTTTTTGACAATATTTGGTTGAAAGTGCAAAATTTAAAATTTTTTTAGCAAATTTTTGCAATTTGTTTTAACTTCAACAATAATTTGGCCTTTTTCAACTTTTTTGTATCCCAAAAATTGTAGCAACAATCAATTTAAGTCACTGTCTAGGCAGCAAGGGGAGGGGAATCGAGGGCACGAAACACAAGTCTGTACGGCTTGGTAGATGAGGTGGTAGTATGAGGCTCAGCAGACGAGGCAGGGTACCCAAGGATGAGATAACATGGAGTACTATAGGGAAACATAGAGGGTGAGTGGTAGTGGTACAACATGAGTCGAGCGATAGAGACAGTGGGTGGCAACAGAAGAAGGTAAGCGATCAAATGGTGGTGGAAGGGGGAAATGAGGGCATGGGACACAAGGTGGTGCGGCTCGACAGATGAGAACGGAGTGGATAGTGAGGATGAATGGAGCAGTCAAGGAAACCAAGGTAGCATGGTAGAACGACCATCGAGGCGGGAAACCTAGGTATACGGGTGGAGCGGCACAACACAACAAACAAGGTTATAGGGGATGAGCGGCATTAGGGGCTTGGGGTCGCTCGTGACTACTGAAAGGTAGTCACACTCACTAGTTGTGTGAGTGCACTTTTAAACCCTTGAAGGTATTACCCATGAACAATGTGGGATAATGCCTTGAGTGTAAAAATGTGATCACTCTTTTTCCAACGTCTGCCCAAAAACGTCCATCGAAATTTTTTTTTTGATGAATTGAAACCTTAGTTTTAATAATTTAATTTTATAATATTTTGCCACTTTTTTGAATATAACAACCAAAAAATTTAGAGTGCATTGCAGGGTGATATTTTTAGAGCCAAATGTGTATTTTTTGTTTGATCTAGGAATTTATACATGGTTTGGAAATGATTTGATGTTGCTAGTCGAAATTGACGTCAAAAAAACATCTATTTTAGCTACTTTTTCACTTGGACATCGCCTGGATAGTGGAATGCAGCAACATCGGATGGTCATAGGTAATGGTGTAACCATTGTCCCTTTGGCTATTTTTGACAAGCCTAATTCTATTATGGTGGTAAAAAACTTTAAACAGATGGATATTTTTTGAATCGCATGGCTCTGATACCAGTTGTAGAGATGCTAGACCGAGAAACACAAATTGAATTGTAATTTTGATAAATCAAGATCATTTTTAATGAATCACAGGTTTGATTGAATTGGAAATAAATCAATAAATATATAATTCAAATATTTTATGTCTTTTAATAAAACAAGGATGTCCTATTTGTACTACTCATGGTTTGCCTCTACGAAGGGGCACATCCATTCATGTGATATAATAAAAGATAATTAATATGTAATGTATTGTTAAGGAATAAACCTTAACATTTTCAAACCATTTGAGCTAAAGGGACATTTGGATTATTCAAACGTGACCAGATCAGCGTGGTCATGAGATCCTTTTCCAAATGTTGCGCTAGGATTACATCAAACGTATCATTCATTATGTACTCGATGTACTTGAATGCTTAGATTGATTTCTCCATCGAAACGCATAGCTCTCGTGATATAACGCATGTCTAGTTGAGATTGAGATTATTTCATAAGATAATCTTCAGCAAAAAATTTTGTAGACAAATGTGCTACTCGCACTTTTGGATTTTTAGTTGTGTGGTTGCATGCAAAGCTGACTTTGGATATGAATACCCCCTCAAACGAGGAATCAACAATGAGGTGAATGAAATGTGGTGATTTGATGATGCAACGATTGATAAGATACCAATGCATGATGAAAAATGATGAAAAAGTAGGTGAGAGGATAGTTTAGGAGGGTTCCTAGGGTTTTAGGGTACATGTGCATGATTTCCTAGGGTTTGGGAATGAATTTGATTGGTTTTGGGGGTCATATGCTCAATTCATGGGGTAGGGGGTGAATTGGATCCTGATTCGTGGGGCAAGGGGTGAATCAGGCCTAAATCATGGGGTGGGGGGTGAATTAGGGTTTAGGGTATTTTTAAGGTAATTTGGAGGGAGAAGGACCTCATTGTGACGTTGACGAGCGGTGGAGAGCGTGCGAGAGAGGCATTCGATGATGTGCGAGCATGATGGTTGGAAGTTTAGATGACAGGATGATGAGGGGATGACCGGGAGTTGGTAGCAGGCTTGGAGATCCATCGGTAAGTGGTCTTACCTATCTCATTTTTTGTTTGTTTAATTTTCCAGAGAAAAGTAAATTAGGGGGGAGGTTTTCGTCCCGTTTTTAAAAAAATTGTGAATTTTAATTGAAATTTGAATACAAAGTGATAAACAAGCCAAATGGGTACCCAAAAACGTAATTTGTTTCTAGGTTTGACTTGTTTTGGCGCCAATTTGACCGGGTGATGGGTAGAGTAGGTGTAAAGTTTGACCGTCCATTTTTGAAGCAACGGTGTACTGTTTGTGGAATGTTTTTGCACTTTGTCCATAAAAGTAGGAATTGGGTATCCAGTTATGCGACTGTTATATTTTTCTGCCTTCGTTTGGCATGATTTCTGAATGTGTTGTGTTTGGGTGTAAAGTAGTAAATTTTGACTGTTTAATTTGCCACCTTAGAGATAGTATTTTTGAAAACCGATGATACTTTCACCATAGAAGGGCGAAATGGGTATCCAAAAATGTTGTTTGTTTTTGTAGATGATTTCATTTGGCCTACCTTTGATTTGCATGCCAAGATGTAGGTAGTGTGAAATTGAAAATGAGTTGTAGGGAGCCCGATTTATACTATTTTCCACATCTGTTTGAACTTTCACCATGAAGTGGCAAAATGGGTGTTCAAAAATGTGATTGTTATTTTGATATTGTGTGTATTTGTGTTTGTTTTATTTTGGTATGTGGATGGTAACATTGACCTTGAAATCCGTGTTGATTTGTATGTTGTTTTTGAATTTTGTCGATATTTTTACCACAAAGTGGGCAAATGGGTATTCAAAAATGTATTTTGTTTTTGTATGTTGAATGAATTGATCATGTTTTGAATTTCGTGCCATAGTGGATGTGTGGGTGATTTTATTTTTGGTTTTTGGAAGCCAAATATGTATTATTTGTCACATATATTCAAAATTTTGCCATAAAATGACAAAATGGGTATCCAAATATGTGACTATTTTATTGATATGTTTTGCCATGTGACTTGTGCACTATTTTATGTCTCGAAGTGCGTGTCAAATTAAATTGTGTTAATTTGTAAATTTGATTGATGGTTTGTTATTGGATTGATTACTAATGTATGTTTTGTTGTGTTTTGTTGTGGATGAACAGGTAAAAATGCTCGAGCCCCATCATCGTGTGCAAAAAATGAAGGAGGATTTTGATAAGTTGATGAATAAACCGGATGAGCTGAAGTGGTTGGATGACATATGGTTTCGAGGTGTGTGGGAGTGTAAAAGTATACATGCCAATAGGGCATATGTATCCACATTATGTGAGCGGTGGGATGCAGATAGGAACACATTTCATTTTCCCACTGGGGAAATGACTATTACCTTGGAGGATATATATCGGATTTATAAGTTGTCGATCGAGGGTGTTCCGGTGAGAGTGGTAGCTGATGAGAGTAAGGAGGTTGTATTGGAGTGGTTCTTTGGGGTGGAGTGGAGAGACATAGATGTCTCTAAGATGGATTATGAGTGGTTGTGGTTGAAGAAGAAGATATTTGATCGGTAGTGTGCAGCCATGATGATGATCTCCACCTATGCATTACCTGATACTTTTGGGGTTCTGTTCACCTAGAATATGTTAGATGTGGTGAGTGATATGGTGGAGCACAGGGTCATGTTTGCATGGGCACCTGCACTATTGGCCCAAGTATACCGGGAGTTGCATGATGTTGTGCGAGTTAGACGCAAGGGGTTGAGTTCGATTCCCTTGTTACAGGTATGGGCGTGGGAGCACATAGCTATTGAGAGGCCTTCATTATTGCCTCACCCTATGCATGTGAGGGGCAAGGAGTATTTACCCTATGCTTTGAGGTGGAGTACAGAGGTGGAGTAGGGTATTAAGAGGCCTCATGAGGGTGATCCATTATTATGGAGGGGTAAGTTTGGAGGCCTAACACCTGGTGATATTAAATGGAGGCCTTGGTTGGGTGGGGTAAGGTGGGATGAGGATGATGAGTAGCTGCACACCATTCGATAGGGTAGATGGTTAGTGGGGTGATATACTCGATAGGCTGAGTATTTTTAGTTTGATCGGGTGAGGTGATAGTTTGGCTTATGATAGGATATTCCAGGGGCTCCTATCATTTACTTTAGGTGGTGAGGTGATAGAGGAGAGCATCCTATGGTTTTACCTTGGGTTGGGGAGAGGGATCCACCTATGGCTACCCCAGATGTGGAGGATGTCGGGATGACTCCAGAGTTTGAGGCTTGGTGGGTGATGCAGGGTTGGGAGCCTAGTAGAGGTGTGATCGATCGATCGATGGCACCTGATGTTGGGGGACCTCCACCAGAGGGGAGAGCTAGTAGGGGGACTCGAGCTAGGTCAGAGGATATAGCTAGTGATGAGAGGGAGGTTCCTCTATGATGGTCATGATGATGCTTGGGCGATGTAGCGAGCACCCAGGGAGTGGGAGTAGAGGAGATAGTTATGGATGTTGATGTGGCTATGGGGTAGGCTATTGGAGTAGAGGAGGAGAGAGGTGGAGCTACTATTATGGGTGATATAGATGATACCATTGATATTGGTGCATTCATAGATTTGGAGAGGATTCCTTTTGATATCCAGGAGAGGGGGGATGCGGAGGAGGGGGGACAGGAGCTACGAGGTAGGGTTCATGAGTTGGAGGTTGAGCTCCATAGATAGGAGGAGGCTATCGAGGCTAGATATGCTAAGGTAGTAGCTGAGATGGAGTATATGAGGGCCATGATGGCTGGGTAGGCATAGGCTATTGAGAGGTTGACTGGTTAGTTGGTGGTGGAGTCTACTAAGAAGGTATTATGTGAGACTTCTCTGATGGTGCATGGGATTCCTCTTCTAGATTATGCTTAGGTGGTGTCATAGTCTGAGTCATGGTCATGAGTATGGGCACCTTCATATCATAGTCAGTGTAGTGTTACTTCGATGGAGTAGGTCAGGGCCATGGTTGGGGTAGGAGATCCACCTACTATGGGTTAGGTGCCAGGAGCCAAGGCAGAGTCTAGTAGAGTGGCAGAGGTTCGAATGAGCCATGAGGGACATGGGGAGACTCCTAGTGATAGTTAGGATTGCTTATGATTGTAGCCTATGGGAATTTTGGATGATGGATGATGGGCATGGTCCCAGTTTGTAGCCTATGGGTATTTTTGGATGACATATATATAGACATGTTTGATTTTGGTTGTTATATATACATGTGTTATTGTTATGGTTT